>CANTUQ010000045.1:6158333-7390000 GCA_947683425.1 Excoecaria cochinchinensis
AAGGGAAGATGATATCCGTAAGTTCATGACATCAATTTGATTATTAGGCCTAAAATTTGGCAATCTTTGTATTAGGTTTTCGGTATGGTAGTTAATTTATTCAATTCAATAAACTAACAGGAGTTGTCTGATGCAGGAAGCATCGGAGATTTTGCTTGCCGAACTGGAACACTTTAAATCAGCACAAAAGGAACTTAAAAGAAAGAGAAAAGAAGAGAAATCCAAATTGAGAAAATCTAAGGCCATGTTAAACTCGGAATCATCATCAAGTTCTTCATCTGAGTCAAGCGACAGTGATTGCGAAGGGATTGTGGACATGCGCAGGTTCACACACGAGGCCCACGGAACAGAACAGGTGATATTTGCAGAGACTAGTTCCCAAACACAGGACAAGCAGAAGGAGGTAGCATCAAGTTCAAGCAGTTTCAGCCTTGAAGATCCCGGAGAAGATTGCTGCGGGAGAACCAGCGCTGGTAATGGCGATGAGATTAGCGGCATGAAGATTGCGGTATGCATGGGTGGGAAGTGTAAAAAACTTGGAGCTGCTGCATTGTTGCAAGAATTTGAGGAGAAGATTGAGAGTAAGGGTACGGTTGTGAGCTGCAAGTGCATGGGGAAATGCAAATCTGCTCCTAATGTTAAAGTCTCTAGTGAGGATATCCTTGAAAATTCTGTTCAACCTCCGATCAATCCGCTGTACATTGGTGTTAAATTGGAAGATGTTGGTGCCATTGTTGCTAATCTTCTCATAAAAGAGCGGAATGATGACTGTCTGGTTGCTGCTTCATGAGAAACCTGTTTCACTTTTTTCTTCGTTTGGTAGCTTGTGTAATGAAAAGATAGGATTCAAACTTAAAGCATGATAAAGGAGAAAACTATAATTTAGGACTCATCTGAATTGATGAATGCCAAGTTTCCTTTTTGTGGAGCGAAATTCATATCAGTTGAGAAATTTCGCAATGATCTTTACATAGCTGTCAATTTCTCTCATCTTTTACCATCTTCAGCTACAACGCTTAGCACATTAGTTTCTTTTTTAAACTACTACTTGTCTCTTGGCAAGGCGATAAGTAACAATTCTCATAGGCCCGTAGCATTGAATGATCGACTAGCAATAAACATGACGCTGTATTTTAAGCATAATTTGAGTACACCTTGTGAAGAACATTTTGCAATCACGGATTTCTTTGCGTTATATTCTATTTAATCAACACTTGATTCAATAGCTCAATTCTTGCCATGTTTACCCAGCACAATTTTAGTCCCTTTGAGCAAAAATGATGAAAAACCAAATTCCAACTGGAGGCAGAGTGGCAATACGTTTGCCAACATTCAAACGTTTCCCATTGTTGCAATAACAGATACCAAGATTAGCTAGTCATCTTACATAGTTTAAAAGGTCTTATTACAATTTTAATTACCAAACATTATCTCCAATCTCCTATACTATGGCTCTTAATTTGCTTGGTATCTTGACTAGCTACTAGGGAACAACAAGTGTATGTATCATACGGGCTGCTCCAATGTTTACGGCAAACAGCCAAGAAAGAATAATAGAGAAGAAGGTACCTTCTGACTTCTAGATACTAGATGTGAGCAAGGTCATTTGAGAATTTGAGGATATATATCTCCGGAATGCACTGATAGGCACTAGCTGCAACTAGAAAACACAATTTAAGAGGAATATGAAGCAGCGTATTATGAAGAATGCCAGAATGGGAGGGTTTAATAACATCGCACACCACAGTGAAGCATAAAAGAGAGGTAAAGAAATAAGGCAAACGAGTGAAAGCAGGAGAAGAAAAGGTTAAGGAAAGAAACATACGCAAGTTGGTGATGAATCAAGGGGCTCCCCTGCTTGGTGAACATTTATATAGCAGACAAACACATTTAGAACCATACTATGGTCAATTTTTAAATGACAGTACACTGCTAATCATCGTGTTAAATACATACATATGCCTCTTCATACTCTCAACCAAATCCATATCAGGAATCACCCTCCAGATACAATCAATCACCTCATGGAGCAGGAGAATAGATAGATCATACACAGTGCTAATCATCGTGTTAAATACATACATATGCCTCTTCATACTCTCAACCAAATCCATATCAGGAATCACCCTCCAGATACAATCAATCACCTCATGGAGCAGGAGAATAGATAGATCATACAACTCATGTTCTTCCGTTGCAACCCTAAAATTTGAATTGTTATCTGGTTATTGCATCAAAGCAGATATCATAGTCAAGACATTTAGTTTTTGCTCAAACCTTAAGCCCGTTAAGCCATTCCCATTCATCGCAATAACAGCAACTCCCAATAGAAGACAGAGGAGGTAACTCCAACTGGAATTCCAAGTAATCACTAATCACCATCATTACAATCTAAGGGTCTGGCAAAGAAAAGAAAAGTCTTTGATTCATTGATACAGCACATATGCTTCAAAAATCATACAGTGTCAACTAGGAAACAGAAATTGAGAATTGCTTTCAAATTCACACCAGTAGCTACCACTACCAACCAGGACAAACAATCACAAAATAAATTAGGAAAAACATTTTAATCAAGAATCTTACAGCATATGAGAACACCTATACAACAGCTTTATACAGTATCTCAGGAGGTGTATTCAAGAGTTTCTTTATTTTTTTTTTTTTTAAAAAAAGAAAATAAATTAGAAAAACATTTTAATAAAGAATTGAGCAACATATGAGAGCACCTACTTAATCAACAGATATTACAACACAAAAAACTCAATATAGCTTCAGACAGTATTTCATAAGGTCTATTCAAGTGTTAATAGGAGGAGGAGAAAATGGAAAGCAAGGAGTTTTCAGGATACGTTAACAACCATTGCAGGCTTTAAAGTGAAAGACTAGAAGTGCCGGCACTAAAGAACATATTATAGACACTAGTTTAAAAATGCAGAAACACAGCCATTAACCATCAGATATATGAACAAGATTGACACAGATGGTTAAACCTGAAAAGAAGATGCCATTTCTATTTCAATCTTATGCTTTCAAAAATCCACTTGATCTTTTCTTTTTGCTGCCAAAAAAAAAAAAAAAAGATCTTCAGCAATACAACTAATGCCATATCCAAAAACATATCAGCAATTAGCCAATCTTCATGTTATTGTTGCCTAAGTTCCACTGTCATCGGAACATTAAGCACTACATTTTTTTTTTTTTGGATACAAGTAATTGTACTCTCCCGTAAGAATATCTCACAAGAAACTCCATGAATGTTTGAAAAGAATACTTCCTCACTCTGCAAAAAGCTTCTCAGATATCTGTGGATCTTCAAGAAGCTGATTTATTGCATTCTGAAGCTTGCAATAATCCTCAGAAGTATTATAGACCTGATAAGAGATCCTGGCATATGCTGTTATCAATCCATCCTTATCCTTCACAGTCATATCACCATCGCTTGCAGCCTGATAATGAATAGGAACCTCAACTCCAAAGTTTGCACGCAAACGCGACCTCAATCTCAAAGCACCATCTTCACTCATAACCCGCAATCTCGAAGGCAAGCCAACCATAATCATACCTGCACACATCTCCGGAGGAACCCCAAGAGTTGTCCCCCACGACTCTGCCAACATTTCCCCCATCTCAACAACTTTCTCATGGTTCCTCTTCATTATTCCATCAAGTCCACCTTCAAATCGATTTATGAACTCCAGTGCAGATGGCACTACCAGCTGTGAACTGTAATCCCTAGTCCCAATCCATGTACTCTCTATCGGCAGTCCACTTCCAAATTCATGGGAAACCACGGGGTGATGGACATCAAAAGGCGAATTCCTTTTTTTACAGTACAAAAATGCAACCGATGGCGGGCAAAAAAACCATTTGTGCAAATTGCTAGCGTAGAAATCTGCTCCAATTTCCTTAACATCTACTTTAACACTGCCTAAAGCGTGAGCTGCATCAACAAAAACTTGCTCTACGCCTTGTTCTCTACAAATTTTAACCAATTCCCGAATCGGAGTAACAACGCATGGCATTGATGTTATGTGATCAATTATCGCTAGCCTAACTTTTCCACCACTGGATATACCTTTTTCCAATCCTTTCCTGAACGCAGCGATAATTTCTTCATTGGAGTTAACGGGAAATGGAAGCTGAACCTCGATTACCGTACCACCGGCACGCGCGACATAAGCTTGGATAGATTTTTTCACGGCTTCATAAGCACAGTGAAGCATCAAAACGCTGTCGTTTTTCTGGAATTTCCCCTCGGCGAAGGAACGGCCAATCTGTTGGAGGACAATGGCAGCGGCGGTGGTAGCGTTGTCGACGAGGGAGACCTCCTCCACGTCATCAGCATTGATAAGCTCTTTAACCACGGTTCGCGAGTGAAGAATCGCGCTGCGGTGAGTATTGAAGTAGAAATCATCTGGTTGCTGAAGAAACCTGTACTGCCACTCTCTCTGGGCGGCGAGAACCGATCCAGGACAGCTCCCAAAACTTCCGTTGTTAATTCTGGCGACGCCCGGTGGGTGGTGGGCGAACTCATCTCGAATATTGGGTTCGGTTATGAACCGATTAAGTCGAGGCTTCTTGGTAACATTGTGGCCGTGAGCCAACTCGCCGTTTCCAGAATCATCGTTTTCCATTTAGCTGAGTTAGAGCGAGTTAGGGTTTGTGAGCATGATTTTAAGCACTGCGGCTTGAGAGGCGAAAACAGAAAATGTCCCTACAATTCAGCACCAATGGGGCCGAATAGGCATAAACCATTTGTGTCGTTATCCTGTTAAAAATGAATGGAACACGTCCTACAAGACGACGCTAGACGCTAAACGACGTCGCTTTTTCGGGTCACTGTAAATTTCTTTATTGATTTTTTTGGATATCAGATTTATTATAAAGTGCTGCGCTAATCTATTGACGATGATCACGTGATCAAGTAAATAATCCTTCAACCAGAAAACAAAAATAGAAATATTAAAAAAACGTGGAAATTGCCAGATTGAGCCACGTGGAAAACCTGCTTGGGACACGTTTAGACATCAATATAAAATCAGTCTAAGCTGTATTTTTACCCTTAAATTATTGATAATGAGGTAATTTTATTTATATAATTTTTTTAAGTCTATTTTGCCCATGGATTCTTATTTTTTATGTATTTTTATCCCCTTAACTAAAATTTAAAGTGTGATTTTATCCATCTAAATAACAGAATCGCCACGTGAATAACGAAATAAACGACAATCAATCATATTCGGATATATCAGAGGTTTCTTTTCTAATAATTGGTCCAATCATATAAAAAAATTTAAGTATACAGATTACGTGTATAGAAATAAAATTACTCATTTTCAATAATTCGGGGGTAAAAATTCACCTTAACAAAATTTTCCCTTTCTCTCTCTTCCCTCCCTCTCTCTTCCCCTCTTTCTCTCCCTGCATACCTGCAGGTCTGATGCGCCATCACCCCCACCCCCCGCTGCCACCATCCCCACCCTTCGATGGCCCCCCGCCGTCTCCCCCACCGGCCGATTGCCCTTCTTGTAATTAAATTCATAATCCATTCTCAAAAAAAAAAATAATCATAATTCTAATTTTGTTATTTTCTCAACCTCTCATTCAATTCTCATCATCATCTTCTTATTCATAATTAATGTTCAGAATATAAGCAATTGACATTATCATCGTCCGATTTTGGCAAACTGAAAAATTCAAAGAAACTGACATTGTCATTGTTTGTATCCTATTATTACTATTATTGTTATTAACAGTATTTTATCTGATTTCAACAAATTGAATTTCACCCTTTGTTAATTCTTCATACTCTTCACCGTCAACAAAAGCCATAGTTTCCTCCTCCATAGACCTGCGGGAGGCCATCGGCGGAGGGTGGGTGCGACGGCGCACCAGATCTGCAGATCTGCTGGGAGGGAGGGAGATTTAACTTAGGGGCAAGGTGAATTTTTATTACTGAACTATTGAAAAAGTGTAATTCTGTCCTATACATATAATCTGTACACTTTAATTTTTTTTATTTGACTGGACCGATAATTAGGACAGAGATTGCTGACATGTCCGAATATAATTGATTGCTGTTTGTACCGTCATTCACGTGGCGATTCCGTTAGTTAGAGGACAAAATCACACCTTAAATTTAAGTTAAGGGGTAAAAACACACAAAAATTTCGAGTTCATGAGCAAAATGGGCTAATAAAAAAAGTGTAGGGGCAAAATTACCCGTTTTCAATAGTTAAGGGGTAAAAATACACCTTAACCCTATAAAATATAACAAACAAATTGCACATAATACCATATTTTTTCATTTTTATGTAAAATATATATTTTTAAAAATATGAAATGTGATCAATTATCTGACAATTAATTTAAAATCAAATTTCTTAAAATATTTTTTTTTTCAAAATAATAAACTATTTATTAAAAAATAATGTATTTATTTTTTAAAAATTCTAAACAAAATTATTTTCTGTAAATACCTATACTATTATCATTGACGGATCAACTATTTTTTATTATCATTGAACTCCCTATGTCATTTGTATACCACTAGATATTTGATATACCAAAATACAGTGTATATAATCCAATAGTGCCATTTGGTATGTTAGTGAACAGTATTATTTGGTATGTTAGTGAGTATATTTATTCTATTAAAATGTTACGTAAAGATTTCAATGCTGTCATTTTTTTTTTTTTTTTTTTGAAATACAATGCTGTCATTTAGTATATTAAAATGCAATGTAAAGATTTCAAAACTGTCACTTGATATATCAATAGTTATATCGAAATAATATGTAATGCCATTTGGTATAATACTTAAATGTTTTGTCATACAAAAATGCTTCATAAACATAAAACTGCACAAAAAAACATAAAAATATGAAATAATCTAAAATTTTGTAGGGTTAATAAAAATAAAAAATAATTAAATAATTAAAAATTTTATTAAAATAATAAAAATGAAAAAAAAAATAAATTGTTTTTGGAAAAATCAGAAAAAGAAAACAAATTCAATTTAATTTTTTAATTGATGATAACTTTATTTTTAATTTGTTGATGATTGATGTTTTTCTATCAAGATTTTGAATTTAACTTGTTTTTCAGTCATTAAAATAAAAAATAAAATTTTACAAATTCAATAATGTTGAATTAAAATAGATTAAAAAAAATAATATTTTTGTAATATATATATATTTTTTGATGTAAAAATACCAAACCTGAAACATGGGGACAAAATTGCGTTTTTACCGCACGTGGATTAATGGACCGATGGTTTTCACCATATGAACTGTGAAGCTCTAGCTCCATGCCTGTACCTGGTGTAATTGAGGAGCCTAGCTCGTTTTAACTGCTAAGTCGAGACGCCAGACCCCTTACCAGAATCCAAAACCAGTTTAATAAAAATAACCTGCTAATTGTTCTTGCATCTTCGAAATTTAAAAAAGAAATGTTGCTATTTCTCTGAATCATTTGCCACTCTATCCCAGGTATGTGAATTCTGTTAATTGCGCCTCAGTTTTATCGATTGCCGATATCTGTTTGCACGAGAACCCTAGATATTTTCTTCGAAGAGAGGTTAATTCATGTTTATTTCCTTTTCTTGTCTTTTGGTTAGATTTCATTGTCCAAGGAGGGAATTATTGCCCAATTGAGCAGAAGAAAGAGAGCTCGTTGATCGGATTTAAATCACAAACCCATCCGTTGTATCACATAGATTTTGCTATCTGAAGGTGAAATTTTGATGCTTTTGGAGAATTCTTTATTGGGTCTTGGCCATATTGGCATGCCTTGAGCTGGGTTTGGTTCAAAATTTATTCTTAATTCTTGATTGCTTCTGGGGTTTTAAGGGTTTTGATTTCTCTAGGGGAGCAATTCCTTTTCTTGTACTGCAATCAATAAGGATTGGATTAGAATGCTTTAGGTGCCACTGTACCACTCATTAGCAGGTTGTTGTTTTTGGCATTCCTTCAACTTTTATGAATAACTCATTGGAGTTGCTGAATTCTCATTACCCTCGCTCTGAATCTTCATCTCCTTGAAAACCAGATTGAATTGCGTTTAGCTTTCCTTCAAATTTGCTATTTCGTTTTCTTTTCTAGAATATTTTTGTCTTCAATAAAGGAATCACTTTGAATTTCAATGGCTGGTCCGCCACAAGCTTCCCTCAGACATCCTTCCGTACGTCCCGCTAATCCTGATACATCAACACCTCAACTGGAGAAAAGTGCGATGCCTCCTTCTCCTCCAATGTTACCTGGAGCTCCCCAATTTCCTCCTCCAAATTTGTTGCAAGATCAGATGCCTTCCCCTTCAATCAAAATTCCAAATTTATTATCTCCATCAAATGGAGTTAAGACAGGGAGCCCAATTCCTCACTTAAGCACTCCCCCTGGCCCACCTGTTTTTACTTCACCAGTCCGACCTGCTGCCGTACCTTTTCGAACTTCTCCTGCAACTCCTCAGCCTGTTGCTTTCTCATCAGGATCTTCTTTGCCTACGTCTTCACCTCCCCATTTTTCAAATGGATCTGTTGAGTTGCAGCACCAAGTTCTCCAAGCTACAGAGGACTCAATGCCTGATTCGGATTTACCAGGTGTCTTATTCTCTGCTCTTAAGGTATCTCTTTCATTCTTGTGGCAATAATTCATGTTTTTTTTTTTTTCTCTTTTTGCTTTTGGACCATCATTGTCACTGGATTGCTACCATAGTTCAATTATCATTAGATTTTGATGGCATTTAGTTACTAATTTTGAGAACCGTGTTGGATAATCATATCTGCATTCTTTATTCCAATACTAATAATATATTTCATAATGTTATGGATTATTTCTATTTGCCTTTTATTGTCATATAGGTTTTAAAGCAGAAGAAACTTGCAAATGTGCCTAGTTTGGGTTTTGGGGCATTGATTTCTCCTGGGAGAGAGATTTCACCAGGTCCTCAAATAATACAGCGTGGTCCCCATCGCTGCCAAAACTGTGGAGCTTATGCAAATCTCTATTGTAAGATATTACTTGGTTCAGGCCAATGGCAATGTGTAATTTGCAGAACATTGAATGGAAGTGATGCTGAATATATAGCTCCAAGCAAAGAAGATCTTCGTAACTTTCCAGAACTGTCATCACCCATGGTAGATTATGTTCAAACTGGAAACAAGAGACCTGGTTTCATGCCAGTTTCTGATTCCAGAATGTCTGCACCCATTGTTCTTGTTATAGATGACTGTTTGGATGAACCACACCTGCAACATTTACAAAGTTCCTTGCATGCATTTGTTGATTCACTTCCTCCTACAGCAAGAATTGGAATCATACTGTATGGCTGCACTGTATCCGTTTATGATTTCTCAGAAGAGTCAATGGCATCTGCTGATGTACTTCCTGGTGATAAATCACCTACCCAGGAATCCTTGAAAGCGTTGATATATGGAACTGGCGTGTACTTATCACCAATGCATGCTTCAAAAGAAGTGGCACATCAAGTTTTTTCATCGCTGCGACCATATAAATTGAACATTGCTGAAGCTTTAAGAGATCGGTGCCTTGGTACTGCAGTGGAGGTTGCTCTGGCTATAGTTCAAGGACCTTCTGCTGAAATGTCTCGAGGTGTGGTCAAAAGGGCTGGAGGTAATAGCAGGATCATTGTTTGTGCTGGCGGACCTAATACTTATGGTCCTGGATCTGTTCCCCATTCTTTTACTCACCCAAATTATCCTTACATGGAAAAGATGGCATTGAAATGGATGGAACATTTGGGTGATGAAGCTCATCAACATAATACAATGGTTGACATCCTATGTGCTGGAACTTGTCCTATTAGAGTTCCAGTTTTGCAGCCTCTTGCTAAAGCATCTGGGGGCGTTTTGATTCTTCATGATGACTTTGGAGAAGCCTTTGGTGTAAACTTGCAAAGGGCATCTACCAGGGCATCAGGTTCCCAGGGTTTATTGGAGATTCGGTGTTCTGATGATATTTTTGTTACTCAAGTTGTGGGTCCTGGTGAAGAGGCACATTTAGACAATCATGAAACTTTTAAAAATGACAATTCTCTCGCCATTCAAATGCTAAGTGTAGAAGATACCCAGAGCTTTGCTCTCTCATTGGAAACGAAGCGAGATATCAAGAGCGATTTTGTATTTTTCCAGTTTGCAATTCGATACTCGAGCATTTATCAAGCTGAAATTTCAAGAGTTATCACTGTCAGATTGCCAACAGTTGATAGCGTTGCAGCATATCTTAAGAGTGTTCAAAATGAAGTAGCTGCAATCCTTATTGCCAAAAGGACTCTCTTGCGAGCCAAAACCTATTCTGATGCAATTGATGTGCGGGCAACAATAGATGAGAGAATTAAAGACATTGCTGTGAAATTTGGATCTCAGCTACCAAAGTCAAAACTTCACCGATTCCCCAAAGAACTCTCTTTGTTACCAGAGCTTCTTTTTCATCTTAGAAGGGGCCCACTTTTGGGAAGTATTGTCGGTCATGATGATGAGAGGTCTGTGTTGCGGAATTTGTTTCTCAATGCATCTTTTGATCTCTCACTCCGTATGGTAGCACCTCGTTGTTTGATGCACCGGGAAGGGGGTACCTTTGAGGAATTACCTGCGTACGACCTAGCAATGCAGTCTGACACAGCTGTTGTTCTCGACCATGGCACAGATGTCTTCATCTGGTTGGTAAGTTGCTGAACTTTTCTTCCTCCCATTTTACCAATTCGGTGTGCTGCAGATTTATTGATTCTTCTAATATTTCTTTTCATCTCGTCCCCGTGATTTATGGATCATGAACTGCATGTATGTTATGTTTTGCCTGTACCATTTGGAATGTTTTTCTCACTCTGCCTTTAGAACAGTATGATGTGAAGGGCAGATATAAAGCATTGAGATGTAACATAGTTTGTAGAACAGTCATGCAATGCTTGTTATCAAAGGGTTTAGCATTTAAAGCAGTATTTACTGAAAGGATTACTGCCGTGTTGGTTGTCCATAACCTTATCACATCCAAAGTTCTGGTCATTAACTAGTCATAATTGTTTTATGATTCTGATTGGAGTGTCTTCTTCTTCTTCTTCTTCTTGTTTTTTTTTCGAAAATAAAGTGTTACTCTGCGAACATAAATATTTGCCATAAATAGCATTTCTGGTAATGGACTTCAATATGCTTTCCTGAATTCATTGCTAAATGCTGAATTCAATAGGGCCATATTGGTGACACTTGTCTTGTTATTTTAGTCTCACACCTGTCTGTGAATCTTCATGCTAGAAATTCTGTATCTTTAATGACTCTCTGATTGCTTTCCTGAAATAACATAGGTACCCCATGTACAAAATTTTCTTTGATAAATCTTTGTTTTCTATATTTGATTTTGTGTTGGGTGAGAATTTTGCTTTCAGGTCATATATCCTAACTGCATTTAATCTGCACTCCCTTTTAAAGGCGTTTTCAAAACAACTTGTAATTGCAGGGTGCTGAACTAGCTGCTGACGAAGGAAGAAGTGCAGCTGCTTTAGCAGCTTGCAGAACATTAGCAGAAGAGCTCACTGAGTCACGGTTTCCAGCCCCTAGGATCCTTGCCTTTAAGGTTTTTCTTGTCATGATTGTCTTCTGTTCTTTTGTCTCGTCAGGGTTTTTTTTATTTATCATTGCATTTATGCCCAAATTAAAGAACTAATAGGTCTGAGTTATTAACAGGAAGGGAGTTCTCAAGCACGGTACTTCGTCTCTCGGCTGATACCCGCACACAAGGATCCTCCTTATGAGCAGGTGAAGATTAGAAAATTGGAAGCCAGTTTATTGAATTATTTTTTTGCCCGGATTATTAATGGGCATAATCCTCTGCGTTGATAAAAGAAAATCATGGCAATGAATGCTGATCTTTATAGGACAAATTGCATTCACCTATTTTATCGTATTTGATGCAAATTTGATCCACTTTGATTGCAGGAGGCAAGATTTCCTCAGCTTCGATCATTAACAGAAGAACAGCGAACAAAGCTGAAATGCAGCTTTATTCATTTTGATGATCCTAGTTTGTGTGAGTGGATGCGAAGCTTGAAAGTTGTGCCACCTGAACCAAGTTAGATTGTAAGCACACTGCAATTCAGTGGTTAGCACCTCTCCTCCAGGAAGAATCTCAGGAACTGCATCCTCCATTGTTAAGTATCCATCTTTCTTCTTTTTCAGTGGTTAATAGGATGTTGTTCGGTTGCTGTCTATGGATATGAGGCCAGTCCCTCCCTTTTTTCTTTTTAGTTTTTTCTGACACAGGAATCTATACTTTTGACTGTCAAATGTTTTCTTGTTGGTTCATAACATTGTGTTTCTTAATTGAAATACTTTTGGGGAAGCAATAAAATTCTTCTTTTTGATCCATTCTATCAGTTTTCCCCGTGGCAGTTTACTTGAAATCGCTGGAAGCAATGGAACTTGGGGGCAGTGATGTGATTATAATTAAGTTTGTTCTTTGAATATATATATATATAACACCATTTTCCAGAATATGTGCACACACGTTTGTTCATTATAATATTAACATTTATGCCATATTCACTACAAAACCTTTCTCAACCTGAGCAGTTAATATATAGATACCTTTGCAAATAAAGTATAGTTATTGTTGATGTTGAGAATTGAGATGTACGGAAGAATATTTATTTGGGAATAACAACAATAAAATAATGAGACACAAATATTTACGTGGTTCGACGATTATGTTTACGTCCACGAGTAAAGGCTAGAAAAGCAATTTATTAACAAAATGATGGAAAATACAAAGTGGTTTGGTTGGTGTTTAACTCTCAATTCAAATCTCAATTACACCCAATAATCTCACCAATATACAACACAAGAGTATTACAAAATTTCTAAAGAAATTTTTTAAGTGTAGAAATTTTCAAGTGTTGTATATCACACACAAAATGAGGGATGATTTTGAAACAAAATATGTCTTGGTATTTATAGACATATTGGTGATGAAAAAAATCAACAAAAACACTTTAATTCACATTGTAACCCAACTATTGCTTTTGTATGCTATCAACAATTTTTCAATTCATATTGTAGCCCAACTATTTTTTTTGTATGCTACCAATAATTGTTCAATTCATATTGTAGGCAAACTATTTTTTTTTGTATGCTACCAACAATTTTTTAATTTTCATTGGATCAATTCTAAATAATTTTGGAGCCATATTTTCGACAGTTGAATATTAAAGGATGTTACAAATAATAGAAACAGATAATAGCATTGCCGCTGGAATTAAGAACTGAACTTTTTAACCCTTTCTTTTATTTCAATCCATTATTATTATTATTTTTTAATATAAAAAAGGGGAATGGAAGTTTAAATTCGAGACTTTTCATATATTAAAATTAACATTTATCTCTGATATGTCTCCTTGTAGGCATTTCAATGTATTATTTTTCTGTCCTAATAGCTATTATTTTTAGACAGCACCGCAAGATCCATTGTAGCATTCTGATGCAATATATTTTGGGATATCTGAGGTTGAAAAAAAAAATGTGGCATTCATAATTCCTATGGATCCACTTCCTTAACATTGCCATCCATCAGAATATATCCCCTCCTTTTTTTTTCCTTTAACAGCAAATGATTTACGTTGATTGTCTAATATCCGTATATTTTAACATTGTCATCATTTTATTTTCATCGAATTTTACCGTTTATCTTTTTATGATATCTAATTAATTTATCTTTAAACAATTTACGTTAATAAAAATGAATTTCATAAGCTGCTTTAGAAATGACTATTAGCTTCAACTTTCACTAACCTTCAAATTTAATCATAATTATATAATTTTAAATTTGACTCTATATATCAATATAACTATATAATTTTAAAAAATTATATGCTAGGTTGTATAATTTCTCTTTAAAAAGGCAAGAATGATCAATTTCAAGTTTCATAGTTCATTTCATAACCTCCATTGTTCCTCTTTATGAAATGCATAAAAGAAAAAAAAAATCTGTATATTAGCCAAACAATTATATTGAATTTAAATATATTATTGAATTTCTTTCACTCCAAGTCGAAGATGTTAAACATATTTGTCTAGTGCAGTGCCTTAAAAGAAATTGTCAACAGCAATTTTTTAAATAAAATACAAAATCGGATCCAAGTAATTAATCTACCCGAAAACCAAATGACATTTCCGATGTAGAAATAATAACAATGGAGTCGTTACTTGTTCTGCACAAGGGCACCAGGCACCAGCCGTTAGGTTTTGAGCTCTTTATTATATAAAATTTATAAATTATAAAGCTCTCTCTGTTTCTCTCTCTCTAAAACCCCGGCTTTCTCTCATCTTCTCTTTCTATTCCTTTTGACTGCGGAGAAGAGAACGCCTACTCAAGAATTGAATCGAATCAGATTGGTTCGTTTACTTACTTTCTCTTATTTCTTGCTGTTAATTTACGCCATTAAAGCATAATGCGCATTTCTTTAGGGACTAAATTTCCCGCTAATAGGTCAACTCTACCATTTTTTTTAGATTCGAAGTTACTGCTGTTTAATTGAATTAGTTAATCTCGTTTAGTTTACACTTTTATTTGATTAACTATTAGTCGGAGAGCTAATGCTGTAATTTACTGCATTTTGAAGATTTTCTTCGTGTTTGAGGTATAATTGAGCTTTTCATTCTTTCTTTCTTTCTTTTCTTTTTTCTCCTAATTACAAACCTATACTAGTTATTAATAGCTTTGAGCTCTCGTGGATTGGATTGGGTGCTTCCCTGGTGGACTTCTGTTTATTTGATTGAGAAATGTGTTAGATTTAGTCGTGCTGCCGTTTGTCATGTTTAGAGAAATTGCAGTTCTGTGTAATCTTCAAGTACCATTGCTGTCTTTTCTTAACTGGTGTGGTTCAACTTTTTTTGGTTTACCATTTTACCAGGTTGTCTACGAATCAAGTTGGAAAAATGGCTAGTGGTGAGTATAATCATCAATTCTAAATACTGTGTTTGACAATATATACACTTGCCAACTCAACTGAGTACATGTTTGGGCACACCATAAAGTAATTTTTTTTGTTGATTTTTCAGGGGGCAAGGGCAAAAAGAAGGAGGTGAAGAAAGAGACTGGATTAGGACTCTCCTTCAAAAAGGAAGAAAACTTTGGAGAGTGGTATGCAGAGGTACTAATTTTTCAGTTGCTATTTGTGTGGGAGATGCTGTTGAAGTTGGGATGCTTTTTTCTTGATCAGGAGTTGGGCATGCTGGAAGAGAGTGATATTGAAAAATAGAAAAATGTTTAACTTAGTGGAAACTAAAAGAAACAGAGTTAGATTTTAAGACAAAGTTCTTCGTGAACATTAAACGTATAAATTCTGCATGATAGGATTTCTCCTATTATTCACAGGTGAATTTGGCAATTAGTTTTTTTCATCGTCCAGTGATATCTAAGATCAAATGTCTCAAAAGTTTTCAGTGATTATCAAATAGTTACATATTTTAGGGTTCTCTTTTTGTTGTTCTGTTGCACCAAGTTGAAAATTTATTTATCTAGCAAGAGACTAATTGCCCTGTCAGAGAGGGGGGAAATGAATCTGGTAAACACTGCTGGTATTTTGCTATGAGATAGTAGAAGCATGCAAGCTTGACGCACTTTGTAGTAATATTTCGATCCTTGTTCATCTACTTGTATACTGATGATTTTCTTGTACTTGAATTCCTGACCCCTAATTCACATTTGTGTCCCTTTTTGGCATGTGTAGGTGGTTGTCAATGGTGAGATGATCGATTACTATGATATTTCTGGTTGTTATATTTTGAGGCCGTGGGCAATGTCAATTTGGGAGATCATGCAAGTATGTTTAAACCTTTCAATTGCTTATATGTTTATTGTGTGAGGTAGGTAGTCTTTAAGCTATTTCTGTGATGCCTTTCTGGGTTAGGGAATTATGTTTCTTTCCTTTTGGTGATATTTTCATCATAGTGCTAGCATCTATGAACATGGTTCATGTTTTTCCTTGTTTTTTGTGTAGTCTATGAAATATTAGTTGTTTTGTGGAACAAAATTGTACTTTTTCTTAATTAATTTTGCATTCTCCATATATATGAGTTACATGTGTAATGTTTTTCAGTTATGTCAATCTGCAGGCCTTTTTTGATGCAGAAATAAAAAATATGAAAATTAAGAACTGTTACTTCCCTGTTTTCGTTTCATCTAGTGTCTTGGAAAAGGAGAAGGACCACATTGAGGGCTTTGCTCCAGAGGTAAGATCTGAATTCTTTATGCACAATCAGGAAGAAGAATAAATATGCTGACTTGCATTGGATTCTTTCTTGAATTTGAATTAAGCTCATTTTAAGTCACCTTTATTTATATGCATAGAATTAGTTGCTCTCTTGATAGACCATATAGAAAGTGAGCATGCAAAGAATGTTTATTCTTAAATGTGGCTTTGTATTCATGTAGACTATCTCCTTTCTAGGGTACAAGCACATGTGGTTTTGCATAGTTTCTTTAATAATCCCATCGCAGTCAGTGACGGAGCCAGGACCCAGGGTCAACGGGGTCCTGGCGCATTAAAAATTTATTATAAAAAATTAAAAATTAAAAATATATATAAAAAGACGGTGAAGTATTGGCGGTCGTGAGTGGCGACAGGAAAGAGAGAAAGAGATATGCAGATGAGGGGGTTGAAATAGGGAAATATCGGGAGAGAAAGAAAAGAAAGAAGAAGTGGAATGGCCAAACGACGTCGTTTTGGCCATTAGGCACATTAAAATTATATTATAGTCCCTACTTATTTATTCTTAAACCCTTAATTTTAATTTTTTATACCGTATTTTTATTTCATAAAAATTTTAAAGATAATTTATATGTTCAAAAATATTGGGACATTCAAAATTTAAGAGGAGGCACTTAAAATAAATTAGGGTGTTCCCATTATAATTTATATATATATATATTAAAAAATAAATAAAATTGAGGGCACACCCTCAGCATAGAGTGGCTCCGCCACTGATCGCAGTTATATATAAGGTTACACAATTAGGCACATCCTTTTTCATTTTTTCTTGAATCTTGAATATTCTTCATGTTTTAATTCATGATGTCTGGTTAACAAAAATATAATTTCCTGTTATTCTCTGGATCCTTTCTTCTATTGTAGGAAAGCTTAAATTATAAACTAATTATGTGAAAGAAACTGGTGTTTTGGTTTTTTTAGGTTGCTTGGGTGACAAAATCGGGGAAATCTGACTTGGAAGTTCCAATTGCAATTCGCCCAACTAGTGAGACTGTTATGTATCCCTACTACTCTAAGTGGATTAGGGGACACCGTGATTTGCCTTTGAAACTTAACCAGTGGTGCAATGTTGTGCGTTGGGAGTTTAGCAATCCCACTCCATTTATTAGGTATTATGTTTATATTTCTCTGCATTTATGATTATGATTTTATACTTTTTGATATTCTTGTGAAGTTTTGTGGGAAGCAATTTGGTTTATGCAATAGAAGCTCTATTGGGTATGCTTTGGTCAATAATAAATGGATTCTTGCATTTGATATTGTTATCTATTATATTTTGCTAACAACCACTTTACGAATTTCAATTGAGTAAATGACTGAAACTGCACCAATAATTTCAATCCAATCCTGAGATAAACTGCTTGGTGAAGCCTCTTGTTTCAATTGTATGGTAGCTTGGCAACTCTATCTTGGAAAATGATTTTATGGTGTTTGAGATCCCTCTTAATAGAATATTAATCCATGCTAATGTGCTTTTCTATTTTAGGAGCCGTGAGTTTCTTTGGCAGGAAGGGCACACTGCATTTGCAACAAAGGGAGAAGCAGATGAAGAGGTATTAAACTTAGATCCATGTTTGATGGAATTTATAGCTACTGATAAGAAAAACATATGAGTTGGTGATGAAAAATTACTTATCTTAGTTATGTATGAGCTCATCAATTCATAATCAGATGGGGGAGTATGGATTTATGGCATATGCTGTCAGCACAATTGACATTCTTTGTCCTGATAAAAGTACTTATTTTGCATTGAATAAACATTTTCAACCTTTCAAGGCACCCTCTGAAACAGTTGCATGACTGAGTAAGAAAGGAGTGCTTTTTTTATTTAAGTACTTTTGGACTTTAGCTTTATTTCCAGCTGGATCTACTTCAGTCCCTTTTACATAGCCAAACTATTAAATTTTTGACTACCCAGTAAGGTATTAGTTGTCGGTATGATCTATTTGGTGCGGATGGTTTCTTTTTTTATTATTATTATTATTATTTTTTTTAATGGTGATTTAAGTTAATAATTCATGCTGATATTATGTATACTTGAAATATTATACATATCACAGTTCTGTTATGGATTGTTATACATCAGGTTCTTCAAATATTGGAATTATACAGATGCATATATGAAGAATTCTTGGCTATTCCTGTCATTAAAGGCAGGAAAAGTGAGATGGAAAAATTTGCTGGTGGACTTTACACAACAAGTGTTGAGGTATTTATCACTTACATGCAGTGGGATAATCTAATATGGTCTTTATTGAAGCTTCTATCTTTTATGTCTGATGAAATAGGAATTACCTGAATCAAACTGTTTCAAAAATGTCTATGTTTGCCAGGCATTTATTCCCAACACTGGACGCGGTATACAAGGCGCAACTTCTCACTGTCTTGGCCAAAATTTTGCAAAAATGTTTGAGATAAACTTTGAAAATGAAAAGGGTGAGAAGTGTATGGTTTGGCAAAATTCCTGGGCCTATAGCACGCGAACGGTACGCTTCATTGGAATTTCTATCCACAAGTCATGAAAAGTTGACATTTCAGTTTGGATTTCATTTTATGGGTGTTATGATGCATTTGCACATAATAAGCTGTATTTACCTTTATGACGCCTATTGACACTTCAGACTTGCTTTTTTATAATATCAATAATTATTTCTTCATATATCTTTGCGATTTATGCTGAGTTTATTTGGCTTATTTTCACATTGACAGTTACTGCTCATTGGAATTTTTCATCATAATCATTGTTTTATATTCTTCTGTCTTTCGTGATTTTGTGCAGATTGGTGTAATGGTAATGGTTCATGGAGATGACAAAGGGTTGGTGCTGCCACCTAAAGTTGCATCTGTTCAAGTTATTGTTGTTCCTGTACCCTACAAAGATGCTGATACTCGAGGAATATTGGATGCTTGTGCTGCTACTGTGGATACCTTATGTAAAGCAGGTATTCGTGTGGAGGCTGACTTTAGGGACAATTATTCTCCTGGTTGGAAGTACTCTCACTGGGAATTGAAAGGTGTTCCCTTAAGGATTGAAATAGGGCCAAAAGATTTGGCAAATAATCAGGTGAGCTACCTTATTGCCATATCTTTGTTACTTTTGTTCTATCTTTGTTACTTCCCCAACCCCCTCTTACTCCTAAGGCAATGTACTTTCAATAATCAGGTACGTGCTGTTCGCCGTGACAATGCAGCTAAAAAAGACTTAAGCAGGGACAATTTGATTGAGTTAGTGAAGGGGATCCTGGATGAAATTCAACAAAGTCTGTTTGATGCTGCTAAACAAAAGCGAGATGCTTGCATTCAAGTTGTGAAGACTTGGGATGAATTTAAGGAGGCTTTAAGTCAAAGGAAAATGATCTTAGCTCCTTGGTGCGATGAGGAGGTATAATATCATCATTATAGAGTTCCCCAAATTGCTCATATTACATAAATTTCTAATGCAAGGTTCTATCTTGATCATAAGGTTTTTATTGACTGTATTAAATAAGTTATGCTAGATTGATACGTAAATTTCTCATTGGTTAATTATTGTGGAATAAGAATCATGCAATGAGGTACTGGCCTGGCGTATTATATAGATATGTATATATATTTTCGTGCTCAATCGATAAATTAAATGAAGAATAGTACATTATTGTGTTGTTCTTTACACATGAATAAGAGCAATCCATTTGTCAAGCTCTTCCCTTTTTTTTTTCCTTCCTTTTCATGTTTGTCTTTTTACCTATGTACAATGCTGCCTCTTTTTTTGCCTATGTCACTGATGTAGATGGTACACACTTTTTTTGGATGGATTTTCTGTACTCGGGATAGAATGGGTTTTATAATATCCATGAAATGCTTTGAGAATTAGCCGTTTATTATTCCTAGAATTTCCTTAAAGATGTTTTTGGTGCTGTAATAACTCTGCAGGAGGTGGAAAAGGATGTAAAGGAGCGGACAAAAGGTGAGATGGGAGCTGCCAAGAGCCTTTGTACTCCATTCGACCAGCCAGAGCTCCCTGAAGGTATTATCCTGCAATTTTCAATAGGAACTATTATAGTAACATTGATCATACATAAATTCTACCAGAGTTGCTTTCGGATTATGTTGAGCAGACAGGATCCTTTTGTTATGGTTTTCAGTGACATTATTATTTTGTTTGTTGATTAAAAGAAAAAAAAAAGAAAGAAAAAGAAAGAAATTCACACACTGGACATTCCAAGTTGTTTGAGGGTGTTTGGACATGCTGCAGTGACAGTTGAAAAATGTGGACCCTATAGCTGAGCGTGATTGCAGCTGTGTTTCAACTAAAATATTGATAGAATGGAATGCTTATAGGATTTGCGACTTCAATATATGTTTCCTAAGCCCTAATTTATAAATTTTAAGGACCTGTGCTTGTAAGAGCAGAATTCCTAACTGAAGAAAGAGTTAACATAAAAGCTAAGTGAAGGGAAAATGAGGCAGTTGAGAAAGAAAATAGAGGAGGGTAGAGTGAGATAATTCTGTTAGTACCACTTAATCAAAATGATACTTTATACAGTTCTAGCCTTTAAGATAACACCTTACAGCTGCCACTTAGCTAACGGATTAGGTTTAGTAGCATAATACAAGTTATCCAGTTACACTTTACTACTGCAGCTAATAGATGGAGCTCAGGTTATTGATTCTCAACATGATCCAACCTATTTTTGGCTGCAGGAACGATTTGCTTTGCCTCTGGGAAGCCGGCAAAGAAATGGACGTACTGGGGCAGAAGTTACTAGATTGTTATGGGTCCCTTCAAATATTAATTGCCTTGCTTTTCACTTGGGCCAATGCTTGGGACATGATAAATTTTGTTTCATGCAACTGTAATTGATACCTGACTTGTTGCTTTTATTGAAATGTTGCTCAAAATTTTCCATCAACTACAACCAAGAGTTT
Organism: Excoecaria cochinchinensis; assembly: GCA_947683425.1. Lineage (NCBI taxonomy): Eukaryota > Viridiplantae > Streptophyta > Magnoliopsida > Malpighiales > Euphorbiaceae > Excoecaria > Excoecaria cochinchinensis. The sequence goes on from CANTUQ010000045.1 coordinate 6,179,514, forward strand.
ATCAAATTGTTTGAACAACAATGTCATTGATTGTAGCATTTCTTGCCACATCTATGTGGTGCACTTCATCAGTAAAAATCTTTTCACAAACTAGTACTGTAATTGTTGATGAAATGATAATTTTACTGATTACCGTGATATCTAAAATGATAGATTTAGAGGAATATTAATTTTAAGTAATTGAAAATGTATATTGTGCAGTACGGCCACAGCGTGAATTTCCTCATTTTATGAATTAAACTGAAATAAAATATCATGAGCCACGTGTCCTATTTTTACACTATCGTATAAGTGAGACTGGATTTTCCGCAAACCATTAATGGCTTGCCTTATCCCCTTCCTCTCTTTTGTGCACGTCTGGGCAGACAACAAAACTCTGTTTATGGACCTTAACTCCTCTGCTTCTTATTCTTAACCGGCTAATTGAGCTTGACCTCAACAAACTCTCATTCTGATTTTGAACTTAAAAATGGCTTTAGTGAACCGCTTCAACTCCGTTTCTTCATCCCCTCCAAAATCTCTGTTTACCAATGAAACTTATCGCAAGACAACTCATCTTGGCTCTTCGTTTTTTGGTGCTAAAACTCCCCAGTCGTTAGGTTCTGCAGCGAAAACATCGAGATTGGGGAGCAACAGAAAGCGAAGGATGGTGGCAGTGGCTTCATTGGGCGGTTTGCTAGGTGGAATTTTTAAAGGGACGGATACAGGGGAGTCCACGAGGAAGCAGTATGCTCCAAGTGTCAATATGATCAATAGATTGGAATCGGAGATGTCTGCATTATCAGATTCGGAATTGAGAGAGAAGACTTCTCTTTTGAAGGAGCGAGCTCAGCGCGGTGAATCTTTGGATTCTCTTTTACCTGTAAGTTAATTGCTTATATAGTATTTTGGTGCTGAGAATGCTTTGAGTATTTTGAATGTTTGAAAGAAAAAAGCTTGATACTTTAGGGCAGTATACTTTTTGGATTTTGCTTGTGAGTATTACTCGCTTTTTTTTTGCAGGAAGCATTTGCAGTCGTAAGAGAGGCTTCCAAAAGAGTTTTAGGGCTTCGTCCTTTTGACGTGCAACTGATAGGTAAAATCTTATTTATGCTCTCTGTTTTGTCGTTTTCAAAGTCTTCAAGAAAATGATTTGCATTTGCCCTGCATTAGTGTACCTTGACATATCTTCAAATTTGAAATTAGGGGGGATGGTCCTACACAAGGGAGAAATATCTGAAATGAGGACCGGAGAAGGAAAAACACTTGTTGCGATATTGCCAGCTTATTTGAATGCATTAAGTGGGAAAGGAGTCCATGTTGTGACTGTCAATGATTATTTGGCACGAAGGGATTGTGAATGGGTTGGTCAAGTTCCTCGTTTCCTTGGTTTGAAGGTTGGCCTAATCCAACGTATGTCACATACTTTATGTTTTATTTACAGCATGTTTTACTGTTATTTTTTTTATTTATTTTTGAACTGTTATAATATAAATTTATATATAAAATTCATATATTCTACTCTTTACTGTGCCTGCATTTGGTTGTTATTCAGCTTTATTATATATTAGCATTTTTAATTTTGCTCTCTGCCTGATGCTTGAATTCATGTGTGTTACCTTCCTTTAGCTTTGTTTTATGTTTGTGCAAGTTTGGTTGTGATGTTTGATCGGCAAGATATTCGAACAATTACTTATGTTTTGTTTATATTTACAGAAAACATGACAAGTGAACAAAGAAGAGAGAATTATTTGTGCGACATCACATATGTCACCAATAGTGAGCTTGGTTTTGATTACCTGAGAGATAACCTTGCCACGGAAAGTAATTCTTCCTTTATGGACTAAATTATCTTAGATCACTTGCTACTGTTGTTTCAATTTTTATATTGATGGGGTTGCTGAATATCTGTTCTACCTGGCTGAATTTATTTTCTGGCATATGCAGAGTGTTGAGGAGCTTGTCTTGAGGGGATTCAATTACTGTATAATTGATGAAGTTGATTCCATCCTCATTGATGAAGCAAGAACTCCTCTCATCATATCTGGGCCTGCAGAGAAACCCAGTGAAAGATACTATAAGGCTGCAAAAATAGCTACAGCCTTTGAACGGGATATACACTACACTGTAAGAATGATGCCGATATCATCTTTACCAAAATCAAGAAAATATAACTTTGACAACTATACTTCCTGTTGTAAGAATGATCTCAAAGCTATGATATTATGGCCGATATGGTTTCTTGGTGATGGACATTGGATGCATTCAACATTAAATTATAGACTGAGATATACTGTTTTTCTTCAATAATGTTGGATATGGGAGGATGATCTTGAGTTGCTTCTTATATATATAGCATCTAGCATGAACTCTTTTCTTCATACCCATCTTGTATCTGCAGTGGCACCAGAACACTGAGACATGCCAAGGACCTGTGGACATTGTCATTTTAGGTTTAATCTCGGTTGTCTGGCTGACGTCAAGGCACAAAACAAAGTCCCAATCCTAAATGTTAAATCCTTTTTTAAGCATTTTATCCACTATGATACTTAGTTTAAATTTCTGTTGATATTATAGATTGAAATGAAAACATCCATTACAAGTATCCACTTGTTTGCCAACATGGCAAGAAGAGTAAATTTTATTATTATTATTATTATTATTTTATCTTGCTACTTGCGTGATTCCAGTCATTGGAAAATTCCACAGGTATCCTTTTCTTGAGATTTACTTGAACAAAAACACAGTTTAGGCAGTCAAGTCGAAAAGATTTTAGGAACTAAAAATGCAAGAGTGCCTTCTGAAAGTGGCAATATATATGAACAAAAAATTAGGAAAATCGTTGAGGAAAAAAAATCATTTAGTAATATCGAAATATATAATGTGATGAAATGTTGTACTTATTGATTATTATGGGTTGAATTCCACTGCTTATGCCTAAGATACAGACTTCCAGGGTTCTGTGTTCTTCACATTCAAAATAGATTTTCTAGTTTTCAGTCAGCAGAAATTGTAGATAGTCAACAATTTTTAGATGATTTTTTTTTTTAGTTAGTTTTCTTATGGGGGTTTTACATTCAGGTGGATGAGAAGCAGAAAACAATTCTCCTCACAGAACAGGGTTATGAGGATGCTGAAGAAATTCTGGATGTAAAAGACTTGTATGATCCCCGGGAACAATGGGCATCATATGTTCTGAATGCAATAAAAGCAAAGGAACTATTTCTTAAAGATGTTAACTATATCGTACGTGGCAAGGAGGTGCTTATTGTGGATGAGTTTACTGGACGAGTTATGCAGGTGATTCTGTTCGTATGAGTAGAGAAATTATTTTGTCATTGGTGGTTGAGCCTGATCCTTTATCACCATAAGTACTTAATGCAACAGAATATTGAGGGACTAGACAAGAACAACTCTTTTTTCTACGAAAAGTAGGCTGCCAGATTCTTGGTAACTGAAGGCTCAATGATATTGATATTTTTCATTTTTGGTCAGGGGAGGAGATGGAGTGATGGACTTCACCAAGCAGTAGAAGCCAAGGAAGGTTTGCCTATTCAGAATGAAACTGTAACTCTGGCATCAATTAGCTACCAAAACTTCTTTCTTCAGGTCGGCACATTCTATCTCTTAGCTCATTAGATTGAGCAGTTCATGCCAATGAAATTTGCCTATTGTGATGCTTATTTTATCTACAGTTCCCAAAACTCTGTGGGATGACTGGCACAGCAGCAACTGAAAGCACAGAATTTGAGAGTATATACAAACTTAAAGTTACAATTGTGCCTACAAACAAGCCCATGATAAGAAAGGTTTGTTCTACTAGAACCATATTGATACTTCTAAAATCAGATTGGTAATGATTTGACAAGAAATGAAGATAATTTAATACAAGTCAAAATTAGGTTATAATTTTTTGCCTGGTAGTTTAGAATCAGTTAGCTTCTATAGTATGTCTTTCCTTTCTGGGCTCTGGAACAGTGTCAAGTTTTTCAGTAACATATGTGGGCTATACTTGATGCGGAGCTTGTACCTATGTTGTTTAATTTCTTCCAAATTTTCTTATCATTGCAATTCCTTCTCAGGATGAATCTGATGTAGTGTTCAGGGCTGCAAATGGAAAATGGCAGGCTGTTGTTGTAGAAATTTCCCGAATGCATAAAACTGGTAGACCGGTGCTTGTTGGCACCACAAGTGTTGAGCAGAGTGATGCACTATCAGAACAGTTGCAGGAAGCTGGTATTCCTCATGAGGTGAGGCCTTGTTGAACTTCAGAATGGAATATCCGATAATTGAATTTTAGACAAACTATTATGTGTGGATCAAGAATATAAACTACAACCTATTAGATATGTTTCTGAAGGTGAGCAGTAAATAGATATTTTCTTTTCTTAAAGGTTCTCAATGCCAAACCAGAAAATGTGGAGAGAGAAGCAGAGATTGTAGCTCAGAGTGGTCGTTTGGGGGCAGTGACAATTGCTACAAATATGGCAGGTCGTGGAACAGATATTATTCTTGGTGGAAATGCAGAATTTATGGCAAGATTAAAGCTTCGGGAGATGCTCATGCCAAGGTAGCTATAAACTTCATAACCATGGTCTATTCTGTACATTTTTCAACTCTTATGTGTCTATGGTTCAACTTCCAACCCTAATTAGTCAATTGTTGAATTTCGCATTTGCATTACAATATTCCCATTTACTGACTTGTTTGATAACTATAATAATGATGTGGTAGATACGGACATTTGGTAGAAATCTGAGACCATTCACAAATACCTATCTCTTGTCTGTAGAGTTAACTGATGTTATCACATCAAAGTTTCTGCATGTGAAAATTGTTGGTGAATATCAAAATTCACCTGCCTTGGGAGGGGAAGAGCCCAATACATCTCACAGTTTCACCAGTTCACAGTGCTTCCCATTATTGAAGAGTATTTGAACAGCGAACTTGACACCTTATCCAAATACAGCACTAGTACTCTTGCATGTGTTGCATCGTAACTTAGGTTGCCGTAATTTGTATGAGGTTTTAATGAAGATGACATATTTTTGAGTTCCATTATTATTTTCTAAATTTTGTAGAGTTGTCAAGCCAGCTGAAGGAGTTTTTGTATCAGTGAAGAAACCTCCTCCGATGAAGACATGGAAGGTATGGTTTGATGTTGCTATACAAAATTAACTATACTTTCAAATGTACACTTGGTTCTGGTAGATGTTGGTGGGTTGCATACTTCATTTATCTGAGACACCTTGTTCATTACAATGTTTCAGGTCAATGAAAATTTGTTTCCATGCAAACTAACTAGTGAAACTACCAAGTTGGCCGATGGAGCTGTACAGTTGGCTGTAAAAACTTGGGGCCAGAGATCATTTACTGAGCTTGAAGCAGAGGAGCGTCTGTCTTACTGCTGTGAAAAGGTATAACACATAAAGAGTAATTTTATAGTAGCAAATTATATTTGTTGAAAATTGACTTCAAATATCTGAAATTTTGGAATGAGTATATGAATTACTTTTCTTTCTAATTTTTACTTGAAAATTTTCCATCATTTAATGTTTTGCTAACTGGTATCATAACTTTGTTTTAGGGCCCTGCTCAAGATGAAGTCATAGGCAAGCTGCGGAATGCTTTTCTGGAGATTGTTAAAGAATATAAGATCTACACTGAGGAGGAAAAGGAGGAGGTTATATTCATCCCTTGAATTAATTTTTTTTTTTTACCTTATTTTAACTAATAGTATGTCTGCAACTTTTTTCATGTACCTCTGCAGGTTGTGTCAGCGGGTGGGCTGCATGTAGTGGGGACAGAAAGGCATGAATCTCGTCGAATTGACAATCAGGTTAGAGTTTATCAATATCTTGTTCTAATTACTGAATTAAATGTGAAGAGGAGTTACGCGATTATCCATTAAACTCACACAGTTAACAGTTTTACATTTTAATTGGAAAAGAAAATTCCTCCTGAGTCATTCGCCTTTATACTCTCTCTCTCTCTCTCTCTCTCTCTCTCTCTCTCCCTCCCTCCCTCTCCCCTTAATTTCTTTTTCAAACTCCTTTTGCACTCTCCTCATAAAAAATAATTTCGGTTAGAATATGCTAAAACAGAACTTGTTGTATGAACAGCTTCGCGGTCGAAGTGGTCGCCAAGGAGATCCTGGGAGTTCCCGCTTTTTCTTAAGTCTTGAAGATAACATTTTTAGGATTTTTGGTGGTGACAGAATCCAGGTTAGGCCTTTGATGCAGTTTTCTGGATTGCAAAGATTCAATTGAATATATTTCTTATAGCTTCCTTTTGTTTTCTGTCTGTTTTTCTTTTTTTTTATTTATTTTTTTTCTAAAGAAAAAAAAAAAGTGTATATGGTTGTAGCTTGTAACATTCTTGATATGCCACTCATAGGGCTTGATGAGAGCTTTTAGAGTTGAAGACCTACCAATTGAGTCCAAGATGTTAACAAAAGCACTAGATGAAGCTCAGAGGAAAGTGGAGAATTACTTCTTTGATATCAGGAAGCAACTATTTGAATATGATGAAGTCTTAAATAGCCAACGAGATCGGGTATATACAGAAAGGCGACGAGCTCTTGAATCTGATAATCTCCAGTCTCTAATTATTGAATACGCTGAATTGACAATGGATGATATCTTAGAGGTCAACTACATGAGAATTTTCTTTTCAATTTTTTTAATCTCCAATTTGTACACCATAAGGCATGGTTTTTTGGTTTCAAATGTTTCACTGTAAATATCATGCAGGCAAATATTGGTTCAGATGCTCCAAAGGAAAGCTGGGATCTTGGAAAGCTCATTGCAAAACTTCAACAGTAAGTCTCTCCCTTGATACTCTGTTCTAATGCTGGATGAAGATTGAAACTTGAAATTTGTTTGGTGGACCAGTAGTCCTATTAGTTCTTGTATGTGTTACTGTCCAAAGGTTGCAACTTTCATTTCTGCATACTTGAAATATTTTATGGTTAAATTTATCTTGGTAAAATTGTAAATGGTTTAGATGAATTGAGAAAGCCGTGTTTTTATAATGTTAAAATCTTGAATTTTGGAAAGTTTTAAATTGTAACATTCAACAAAGACTTTTCTTTTTTTGCAATCATTATCTGCGATGGCTTGTTTAATATTGCTCTTTTTGTAATTCACTAACATGTATTTCTGTTATTGTAGATACTGCTACCTGCTGAATGATTTGTCCCCCGATTTGCTGAGAAGTAATGGTTCCACTTATGAGGAGTTGCAAGATTACCTTCGTCTCCGAGGTCGTGAAGCATATTTGCATAAAAGGGTTTGTATACTTGTTCCATTGCCTCAAGAAGTATTTTCGTCTTTATTATGAAGCCCTAGATCTCAGTCCATTTATAGCTTATTCTTTGCTATAATGGTAAGATATTCTGCATTTATAAATCATGTTAATAAATCAACGCATTCTTGCAGCATTTTATCCCATAAAAGAAACTCGACGCAATGCGTGGTTCCTGTAGGTGGCCAATCTTTTTTCCTAGCTTGGTTAACATTTGGTGCCTTTTCCTTTTTCCCTGTTAAGTGATACAAATTTTTGTTGCGTTATTCAGTAGCCTTGCAATGAATAAATGCTACGCGATAAACACAGAAATTGGTATTGTACACCTTATTTCCACCATTAAACTGTAGCCAGAGTTGGACTTTAAGTGGGTTTCCCATTAAACCATTCCAAATAACTTGTCAGTAAAGGAGGGAAAGGACCTGCGACCAAACCTATCTCTTTGGTGTTTTCTTCCTGTTTTTCAAAGTTCTCACTTTGCTTCCTTTTGTTGGAACTGTGTTTAGGATGCTGTTGAAAAAGAAGCACCGGGCTTGATGACAGAAGCTGAGAGATTCTTAATATTGAGCAATATTGATCGGCTGTGGAAGGAACACTTGCAAGCAATCAAGTTTGTGCAGCAAGCTGTAAGCTTGCGTGGATATGCGCAGCGAGATCCACTTATTGAGTACAAGCTAGAAGGCTATAATCTCTTCTTGGAGATGATGGCTCAGATCAGAAGAAATGTTATATATTCCATATATCAGGTTAGCACTCGGCTGAATTTTGAATTGTGAGATCCTGATTGCTCATTTTGCCTTTTTCCCGCAAGGACCAATTTTTTTTTATCATTTTCTCTTTGGCAGTTTCAACCTGTGCTGGTAAAGAAGAAGGATCAGGATCAAAGCGAGAATGGGAAATCAGCCAAACTTGTCACTAATGGTAGAGGCAGGAATAAGAATGTTGGCTCAGTTGGTGCATCCGAGTCCACTTCATCAGCCACAAGCCCCCAGGCAAGCTCATGAAACCTTTCGTCGAGTAAAAATTTCCATAAGATTTTCAAGGAATGGAAATAGAAAGTATTATTCACTCAAATAGTGAAACAGAAATCTTTCGTTGTAAAAATGTAAATCTAAGCTTCCACATACGTAGACTGCCCCCGAGGAACAAAACAGAATTTGTCCAACTGTACCATAGGGGAACCACACCATTGAATTTTGGAAAGATTTAAATTGTAACATTCAACAGACCTCGCCCTTCTTCTTCTTCTTCTTCTTCTTCGCAATCATAATAAGAACTTGGAAAATAAGTTTAGTTGCCATTCTCTTCTAACCCACCCACAACACCCCTGGGCGTCTTATTAGACGTGCTGGTAATGTTCTCATACAAGAAGTATAACCTGGAACTTAATTGATATAGAAACATTACAGAATTGGTCGTTGGCCTAAATATTCAAATAAGAGGTTGAGCTTTTAATACTGAGACAGGGCCTTTGAGTTTGATAGCAGCTTTCTTCTCATGAAAAAATTGGATACGTTGTTAAGAGTGTTTTACAGAGCATTGTCCAAGTTCTGACCATCAAAAACCATCCTGTAAAAGCCAATTCAGAAGGTGCTATACATATACATTAGTATTGAGTTGAACTATAATGCTGAAAATCAGAGTACAACACTTATAAGTGACTGAAGCCAAAAGGTCTGAACACAAGAAGCATGATGAAGATCATCAAATATTAGCCATATTCAATCATCTTGCGAGGTGCCAGACCAACAAAATGTTTGTTGGCCTCAAATTCCTGAGGAGTCGTGGTTCAGTTCGTGTGCAGCTCTCCTGCTTTGCTCTGATGCATGTAAAACCTCCACCAGATATCTCAGCCAGCTTCAGGCACTGTTTCATCTTCGCCTTGAAGAATTTCCTCAATGATTTGATTTATAGAATTCCCTTTGGCCTACTCAAAATGAAATACCATTTAATGTGAAGCAATTGAAAAAGAAAATGCAAGAAATGTGATGCTTACTTTTACTCCAATAGCAATGGCTGTTTTCAGTTTAACAAGCTCACCAAGCCTCAAGGATCCTCCTTTCTTATCCTTGACAAAGATCACTGGCACCTTCCTCGTAGAAGCCAAGCTTGCCAGGTGCTTTGTTAGCCATTTCGGGTTGCAATCATAAGCTATCAATATGACCTAAATATTCAAGTAAGAGATCAGTTAATCACTAACTATGGAACATAATATAATCCAAGTGTAAAAGAGAAAGCAGCTTGAAAATAAAAGATCTAATTGCGGTTAACCTGAAGATGAACTGCTGGCCATTTCCGAAGGTGGGCGGAGATATTATGGGGCGGATTTTGAGAGGAGCCTCCCATCTCTGTCGTGGGCAACATCCGTTCAAGGGCACGAGTCACTTCATTGACTCCAATGGCAAATTGTTGCTATATAAATTCACAAAACCCGTATATCAAAACAAGAAACACAAAAAGAATCAATAAAGCGAAAACAGGAATCAAAGTAGGATAGCAACAACCTTGAACCAAAATTTCTCCGGTAGTGAATCTTTATTTTGAAGCTTTGCAGACTCAATTCCCCTATTAACACGTGAAACCGATATCAGAGACGCATAACCCAAATCCATAAAAGGGAAAAGAAACAGAAATTGGAAAAGCATTTCTGAAATTACCCATGAATTAGTTTGAGCAAACGAGCAAGACGCTCCCCTTCATAGAAACTACACGATCAAAGGCCACAAATAAAGCTTGATTCTTTGAAGTTAAAATCAAAACCCAAGAACTGGGGGTGAAAAAGACTTACTCTTGGTCTTCAGGCGAACCAGCCTTCGCCTTCGCCTTCGCCTTCGCCCCGCCTGTAGAATTATCATGAGCTCTGTTTTTGTGAGGCATGGTCTGGTTTCGTATTTGTGGAGGTTTAGCAGCAGGGTTTTAGATGTGCATGCTACTTGTTCGACGAAATGCTTCCAAACTCAAATGGGCCGATTTCAATTTACAAGCCCAACAGATCCCACGGTGTGTATCCGGACTGGACCCAAAACAAAGTAAATTTTCATAATCTCTCCCCAAAACAAAATATAAGAAAATACATGAACTTAGTGGTATTCTAAAAGAAAAAATCCCTATTTTCCCTTCTTTTTTTTTATTATTATGCTGACTTTTGTAATTATGTTTTACAATTTAAGAGTCAAAATGTATGGAAAGATTTAAAGTCAAAAATAAAAAATAAAAAATAAAAAGAAAAAGAAATGGTCCCCTATTACATATGATAAGGGCTGATATTGCAAGGAATACTGATGGGAATGAGACTAAAAGAGTACTCTATTCTAAGGTTTTCTTTCATTGAAAAGTTCAAATAATTGCCAATTTTTTTAACTTCGGTGGTCCTCCTCTTCCTAATCTTCTTTTAAATAACAGTAATTGCAATACTGGGTTCTTGGATCTCACAGTCATCCTATTTTATACTATATTACTAATTTCTTATTATTTAATGTTCTATTTCTAAATTTTCTGCTGCAAAATCATCAATTTTTATTTGGAACAGAATTTGTCCTAGTAAATTGAAAATCATGATTAAAGTTATTTTTATGAATCACGAAATTTAGTAAAGAGCGTAAAAAAAAAAAAAAAAGTAAATTTTATTTGGATTAGATGTATGAAAATCTCACAAATCAAGCCAATAAAATACTGTCATGTAAAATAAGTTAAAAACTATATGAGGTGGTAATTAATTAGCATGGCATTTTTGTTTTCATTGATTTTGTTAAGAAAAAATTGAAGTAATGGTCTAAATAAGAATTTTTATATAATAATAGTGGTAATACTTTTACTTACTTCTCCATGTGCCTAACCCCCTTATAAGTTACTAATTACAGTAAAACCAGGTTCCATCCTCTTTCTATGGTACAACTTTGGACTCCATTATTATTATTATTATTAATGAATGAATTCAATTACTTGTCTTAATCTAAAAGGAAAAATCCCATAATTTTTGGGATATGTTATGGATTCCTAATTTCTTAGTACTATTGTCTATTGTTTTTTTGCACCAAACAATCGTAAATTACATAGTAAAGTTGCCAAGGAAAGTAATGTTAATTTTTGTAAGGATTTGGCATTTGTGTTGTTTTCTTATGGTAGTATTTTAGATTTTTTTTTCTTTTCGAGAATAGTTTTTTTTTTATTATGCAAAGGTCCATATTTAGTACATTTAATGTAACAAATCATTTTTATGAATACAATTTTATATTTTAGTACTTTAAAGTTGAATTTTTATAACCTAAAATTTGGACCCTAAGACGTAATTAATATATTAAAAAACATGAAAAGTATATATATGAAAGTGTTTGTATAAATGGAGTTGTAGGCTAAGAAAAACTAGGAAAAGAACAATGGCAATTTAAACAAGAAATTAAAATCCAAAAACAAAGAGACAGCCCATGTGTGTCCAAATAAATAAGTTGTATTTTAAATATCTGATATTGGTAATGGTAATTGTAAGATAAGTTATATAAATGTTAAATATTGTATAAATAGAAAAAGAAGGTATTGCGAGGTAGCCCACATTAGAAAATGACATACTTCTACTCCATTATTATGCTTTATTAATATGCCAAAGGACAAATAGTTGGTTGCTGTGTATATGTATTTTGTGGTCCATTCTTTTCTCTTTCTTTTTTTATATGGCAATTATGAATTGATTACTCATTAAAATAAATTATTATACATATTGCGTATAAAATAGTGTTGTACAGGAATCAAATCAAAGGGTTATATATATATATATATATTTGTCGCTTGCATGCGAGCAACCAAAGCTATAAATTTTCCCTTATTTTATCCATGCAAATTGGCATTCTATTGCTTAGCTACAACCCAATTCTTAGAGAAATTAAAACTAGTTAGATATTGATGTATTATGAGCCAAAAGTATTAATTTGTTCTAAAATAACCCTATAATTATGTTTGGATCTCAAGGTATATATATAGGGGTAAAATGACTTTTTTTTATTATAATTATTTTTTATTTTTTCGTTATTTGGCTGATGACAACAAAGCAGGTTGGCATAAAATCGGTTCTGGTACCAGATAATATATATTGTTCAGTGGATAGATATAGAAGAATAAAGAATAAGTTGATTTCATAAAATAATTATTGACATTTCACTTTAAGAATTAATAAAATTTTATATGTGAAGTTAATTAATTCCATAATCAGATCTGAACTTTTTTTTTCTAAAAATTCCCATAAGCATGATTAAAAGAAGATTAGATAAAAGAAAATACAATTAAGTTAATTAGCTTTTAAGGAATTATAATCAAAATCTATGATTAATGATGTATAATTATGGTTGTACAAGTTAGGACAAACAATTAATTCTATCAGGTTCGACTGTTGAAGGATATATAGTAACCAAATAACAGCTATATATACGATAGAGATTGGTGACAGAATATGGAAATTTTGTCATTATGTCAAAAGTCCCTCCCTCATTTAATTAGTATTTAGTAGCGCAATAATTCAATCTTCAGTACACCCACAACATTATAATTATTATTAGGTCTAATAACAAAAGATTACGAATGCTCATCATTTTCTAAAATCAATTATAAATATTTGACTTTATTAATTTGATATAAAGATTTTGTATTTATAATAACATAAAAAGATAAGGTTGTCTCTCCCTCTTCATGTAAATACTAAATTAATATTGAGAAAAATGAAATTCAATTAAGTAAATTAGAGAGAATTTGTAATTTTCAAAATGCTAGTACTATGTATAGTCAATAATATAATAGTCTTTTTGTGATAAAAGCGATAAGGCATAATTTTTATTTTAAATTTTAATTACAAGAGATTGGACTCTTAATTTATTATACTACAACGTATAATATTACTTGTAGCATTATATACATACATATATATATATGTATTACAATGTAAGTATATGCATTTCAGTGGCGGACCCGTTTGCTAGGGCAATTGCTCCTCTTACATTATAAAAAAAACATCGACAAAAATCACTTGTACGTAACATTACTACTTGTGTTTGGGTAATGAGCCATTGGATACCCTACCTTTGTATTCCTTAAACTGTTTTCTTTTTTCTTTCTTTTATTATTACTTTTAAATCAGAATTTCTGAGACTTTATCTAAATAGAATAGATGAACAAATTTTTGAAAAGTGATGGATAATTTTATTTGTATTTGATTTGTGTAATATTCGTTGGTTACTGTATTATATTTAATGCTGTACTGGCTTAGGACTTTGTTCCCTTCCTTCTGGACAAATTTTCTTACCGGGCTAATTTCTTGTTTTCACATCAAACGTTGATGCCCTTCTTCTCTAGTGTAGTTTGGTACGAGAAAATAAAGCCAGGGACGTGTTGGGGGTATTTTGGTCACTAAGAAATAACAATCAATGCATTTGTTTCTCTTTACACGTACCCTGATATGTTGTTGTCTGGTTTTAAGGTTTTTAATCCTGGTATTAAATCATTAATCAGTCGTTGCCTGTTGTAACGAGGAACTGTCACTTTTCCAATTTTTTTTTTTTTTTTTTTCTCTAGAGTTGTATATATTTAATGGGTTTCTTAAAGAGTAATTCACCTTCATGTTTCCCTACATTAAGCACTTTTAACAATGATGGTGTTTAACTAAATTTTGCATGCTACGTGAAAAGATGAAATCATTGATGAAGGGAATATATATCATGATCATTCATTAAAATAATATTAATTTGTTGAACATTAATTTTGGCTTATAATTTTTATTTTAATTTACTTTGTACATTTGAATTCAAATTGAACTTTAAGTATTTTTCTATTATATATAATTGTATGTTATAAATTTTAATTGTTAACCTAAAAATATTGATTAACCAAATCGAAAAAATAAAAATTGATTTACTGGTTAATCGAATTTAACGAACTATTTAATGATTAATAATTTTAAAAAATTGACGTTAATGAATTGATTAATTTTTTTTATCAACAGGCCAATTAATCAGTTCACTATCATCCTCTATTTTTAAAGACTGAAAAAAGTAAAATTCAAATCCTGATTAATTGAAAAAAGTAGTTGAAATTTTAACTATTTGATTTTGAACTTCAGATAATTCACGACATCTTAAATTTCTAGGTACAATTTTTTAGGCAATTATCTGAATTTATATATATATATATTTGCTATGCTTCACATAATAATTGTATCTATTGAATTTTTTTAATGGCTAATCAACTAAATTTAGTGGTTAATTGATTATATTGGACTTAATTATATATTAATTTTGAAAAAGATATTTTATTGGACTAAATTTTAAAAAATAGACTGTAAATTTATTAATAGGTTCATGCCATCCTTATATGAATTGTCAGATTTTTAAATTTCCTTCATTTTTATCTTTCTTAAGATTTTTTACTTTAAATAATACTATTATATTTTTTGTGACCTGAAATTTATGTGATGGATGTTAAATTTCATTTTTTTTTTTTACCATCAACATCTGCACGGAGCCTAATTAGTATATAACTTTTTTTTTTTGAAGAAAATTAGTATATAAGTTAAAAAAGAGTAATAGTAAATAATAATTTGGCAAATGGGTTAAGAAAAGGAGGAAATAAACCTGTGTGATTGGGGGTTGACTGAGGGGGGGCCCATCTTTTAAAGACGCACAGCCACATGAAGAAGAAGAAGAAGAAGAGTTGGTCAAGGTCAAGGTCAAGGTCAAAGCACATTTTGGTCTTCAAAACATTAATTAAAGAAAAGCAAAACTGAAAACTTTAACTGTTTTTTTCTTGAAAAAAAAAAAATAAATCAAAACGAGGATGTCGGGATCAGGTTTTTTTTCGGCTTTGGGAAAGTAACTGATTCTAAATTCAACTTCACAATCCCAAACAACAAGCAGAATCTAAAGCTTTTTTTTTTTTTTTCTAAATTATAATTAAACACTCTCTTCCTTCTATAAGCTTTTTCTCTTTATGTATCTCAAATTAATTACAGTTAAGCATTCGGGCACAATTACGTATAGATAGTTTTTTTTCGTTTATTTTCTTCTTAGTTGAATGGAGTCCCAAAGGTTACTTATTCTCCTTATTATATATATATATATATTTAACCTATTATCGATCGGTATAAGTTTTGATCATGAATTTTTATATATTGTTTTAATTTATCCTGAATTGATATGAAATATAGTGAAAAATATATCTAATATAGAATTAACCATATTAATTAAAATATAAGCCTATCTTTGTCAGATCATTTTCAATTTCAATATTTAAAAGCAAATAATAAACTATTAATTTGATCTGAATTCAATTAACACTCCCTCGACCTTCAAAGATATATTATCCCAAAAAATAAAGCAGATAATATGAAATTTATGAGAAAAATCGATAAAAAAAGCATATTTAATTATGATTTTGAAAAATATATATATCTTTTGTGATTTAGATAAAATTTAAAAAATACCATTTTTTTAAAGAAAAAACATATATAAAAAGTGGAGGTATTTCACCTAGTGCATGATTGTATATAAATAAAAACATGTGCAAATATTTGATAAATTGAACCCACAGTAAGCAAAATGGCAAGACAGACAGCTGTTATTTTAGGGTAGTTTTTGTCTGTGTCTAAAATCTCCCTCCAGCTATTTTCAACAACGCATGCAAACAACTAAAACAGATTAAAATAATAATAATAATTAAAAAAAAGGACACTTTAAGGAAAAGAGAAAATGTTAGTATTTAAGTAGTGGAGGAAAATAAAATAAAATAAAATAAAATAGCATAACTAGTGAGGCAACAATTTTTATAAATCTTTCATTTCGCAGGTATTTGTCATTATCTAAACGCTAATTAATATAATCCACAGGCTTCCAGAAATAAATCACTTGTACGTAAAAGACAACCAAGAAAAAATATCAATACATTTTTCACTTTTATATAATTCGTATTTTTTTATTTTTATTATATTTATTTTTTTTCTTTCTTTCTTCCATTATCCGTGTTACTATCAGTAGGTAATTTGGAATAGAAGACAAATAATAATAATTATTATTATTATCCCATGTTTCATAAAAACTATGCATTCATAAAACTAAAATATAAATTTTAACAGTTTTAAACATAAAAGTATAAATATAAATATAAATTATTAAAATTTAATGTAAATATAATAAAACAATCACATGAAAACTTTGTAAAAAATAATTTAACACTAATTTGTTACTTAATATTATTGACAAGTGGTTGATTTTAGTGATTAAAGTATAAAATATATCATAATTTTACAAATGGTAATTTCAATTCAAATGTAAAAGTTACTCTTATATATATATATATATATATATATAAAAGGACCAATTAGTCATTTTCCACAGATTTTTTAGACATTAATTAAGTCCAAGTTCATTAGCCGCAATTCTTAAAAATTAAAATTCATATCCGTGTCCAATTAGATTAGTTAACCACAAAAATCGATTTGGACTTAGATTTACCCACTGGTTTAACAATTTTTTTTTTTTTTATTTTGTGTCCAGTCCTAATGTAAATAATATATTATTATGCAAATTAATTCAATTTAACAAATATTAAAATGATGTTAATTTTTTTAATATTAGCTTAAGCATTATGAATTCATAATAATAAACAATTGTTTTTTCCTTAAAAGAGTATTTATATACAATTTTCTATGCCATGGAAGACTGCATCTTTATCCATTTTTTTTTTGTCTAATTTTTAGGAAAGATCAAATGAAAATCTTATTTTTAAGAAAGAAAAAATAGAAATTAGAAAGCTAAATAATTGTGATAGAAGATAAAACTTTAAATAATGAATTCAATAATAGCAATAGAAAATTCAACAAAAAAAATGAGATGGGATGGTAGCATTTTTCCTATTTTATCCACATTAAAATTAATTTTTGAATCTGTTCTCTTAATCGGGAATTAAATCTTGAATATAGAATATTTTTAAATATTTAAATTGAACATTTTAGGCGTTCATGTGGTGCAACCACAAATTCGAATTAATTGAATGCTGTGTTATAGGAGATGATTATATTATATCGCAAGCAATAGAGAGTTTGCTGGAAAAGCAACCTACTAAACTAAGATAAGCAATTAAACAGAAACCTAATAAGCTTAATTAGAAATTAAAAACGAACCTTAACTTCCATAAGTTTGAAGGAAAATCCATTGGTTGCGATATTAGTTTTATTTCCTAATTAGTAATTGATACATTTCAAAATTACTTAAAACAAATCCCATGTCAAAATTGAGACGGAGTTTGCCAAGTCAAAATGTCGAAGCAGTCACGAGAGAGACAGAAACAGAGAGGGGTAGAGAAAGAGAGACAGCGTCCATCCCATTCTCATGCAAAGGTTTAAACTTTGCTCTTTCTATTGGTCTCTCTCTCTTCATGCCTCTGTCTAAGGAAAAAAATTCACTGTGATTGGTTGCTCTCAAAACAAAATCAAAACTTTCTTACCCACGCCCAGTCACAGAGACACACTCTCCTCTTCGATTTCATCGAGCTTTTTTTGGCCTCTCCAACTTTTTTTTCTTTTTAATTTTTTGCCTTTTGGGTGTTAAAGATTTTGGCTTCAGAGTGTAATCTTGAAGAAGAAACAGGAGAAAAAATTAGACAGAGAGAGCGGGTAATGGAAGCAGAGCAGGTTAAGGAACAAGGGGGACCTACTGCTTGATTTTTGGCTGGCAGTAACGGTCGCTGTCAATGATTTTTCTTGTTTGAGTGGTGTTGGGTGGTTCTCTCCCATATCTAATCAGTAATCACACTCACAAACATACACACTTGCAATATTGCCTTAAGGGAGATCTCGGTGATCAAGATCCTTTGCTCCCCATCTTTATCAACTTCTCTTCCCTTATTATTTCTTATTATTTTAAAGGGAATTTCTTGGTGCGTATTGTTCACTGGCAAGGAAATCTCCCTTCTTTAGGTGCCTGGCTTCTAAAGGGAAACTGCGGATTTCAGTCATATGAGGAGATCTTTTACTGTGAGTTGCAAGCTTGTTCATCGTTAATTCTTTATTTGTTCATTTATCTATTTATCTATTTTTCCATTTCTTTATTTACACAGGTAAACCAGAAAATTGTGTAGGATGACCCCTTAATTAGCTTATTTCAGCCATAGATTAGATAACCTGTTAAACATTAAAACTAATTTTGTTGGGATCTGATTGGGTGGAAAAAATGAACTGGGTTTTAAGTAAAGTCTTCCTCTTTTTCGCAAAATGTAGCTCAGTGGCTTTCCTGCCCCTCAAAATGGAGTATGTCTTCAATGTACCTCTGAGCTATTGCATTCAAATTATGCTTGGGAGGCATACATTAAACCTTCTTATATCCATTACCAGCATATCTCTTTTAAATCATTGTTTGCTTGGACTGTCTGCCTCAGTTATCCATTTCATTGACTAGCTTATTAGTTTGTAATGTGATCAAGGTTATAGGAGTTTTCCATTATATAACATATACAACTAGTGATCATTGAACAGCAGAGTTAGTGAGGAAAAGGAGGGAAAAGAAAAACAAACTGAGCGAAATCCTAACTCAGATCTCATGTTCCCACTTTTTCCTTTCAGCTATTGGGTTCGCTTCTGGTCCTTGCAGTGTTCAGTGATGTTCCATGGCTTATCAGGGGCAATACACATTGCAAGCAGGCTAACTCTGCAGATATTCGGCCTCACAGTGTCACTATTACTGAATTTGGTGCAGTAGGAGATGGGGTCACTCTCAATACCAAAGCATTTCAGAATGCTATCTTCTATCTCAATTCATTTGCTGATAAGGGTGGTGCCAAGCTCTTTGTCCCAGCTGGCCGGTGGTTGACAGGCAGTTTTGATCTCATCAGTCATCTGACATTGTGGTTAGATAAGGATGCAGTGATTCTTGGATCAACTGTAAGTGCACTTCCCTGCCAAAGTATATGTGTGGTTACTGAACAGATTGTTCGCATGCCAGTTATATGCAGTTGTTTCGATTGACCTATTTGCAGTAGTTTTGATTGACCTATTTGCAATTGATGTAAGAAGTTTTCGTTATGATACTCTATGTAATTAATGTGCATACTAGGCCAGTTGGCTTCATCTGAAATTTAGGTATATTAATACTCCATGTACCTCATGTGCTAATAAATGCAAGGATGACTTGGATCTGTGATGAACGGTGCCTCATTGCTATCCACTTGTGCAAGTTGAGCCTTATAGTTTAAGTGACCAGGGGTCTGTCTAGTGTCCCTTTGGCCATACTTGTAATATTTTATCTCATCATAAGTTTTTTTTTTTTTTCCTTAACCTCCCAATTCCAGAATTCTGATGATTGGCCACTTGTTGATCCTCTACCATCATATGGCCGTGGGAGGGCATTGCCTGGTAGGAGGCATCGAAGCCTCATTTATGGACAGAATTTGACAGATGTTGTTATAACAGGTGTGTGACATCAATGAAAGATTAATTTTTATCTTTATTATGTTTCCTTTCATTACATTACTGGTTTCTTCATTCAGGTGACAATGGAACCATCGACGGCCAAGGCAGCACCTGGTGGGAATGGTTCCGAACCAAGACACTGAATTATACCCAACCCCATCTGGTTGAGATAATGAACTCATCTGAGATAGTCATCTCAAACCTGACATTCATTAATTCACCATTCTGGACAATCCACCCTGTATACTGCAGGTTCGCTTCTTACAAGTGTATTATTATGCGATTCTCTTCCTTGTTTGTTGGATTTGAGTTTTTACATTACCATATAAAACTGTGCAAGAGTGAAACTTCCATGAATTAGGGTTAGAGCTGAGATTGTTTTTGTGGATGAACAGCCATGTTATTGTCCAAAATGTTACGATCCGTGCTCCTCATGATTCACCAAATACAGATGGGATTGATCCAGGTAAGCTTTCTCTACTGGCTAGAAACTATTCCAATGCAATGTATTAAGTGCTATCTAAGAATTCATAAGTGTTCACTTGAATGTATTCAGATTCATCTGATGATGTTTGCATTGAAGACTGTTACATTAGCACTGGTGATGATCTAATTGCCATCAAAAGTGGGTGGGATGAATATGGCATATCATATGGTCGCCCTAGCAGGAACATAACCATTCGCCGGCTTGTTGGACAAACTCGTGCTTCAGGGTTAGCAATTGGAAGTGAGATGTCTGGAGGCGTATCGGAAGTTCATGCTGAGAATCTCCTATTTTACAATTCAAGTAACGGTATTAATATAAAGACATCTCCAGGAAGAGGTGGCTATGTGAGAAATATCCACATATCAAATGTAACCTTAACAGATGTAGATGTAGCTATAAGATTTACTGGTCATTTTGGGGAACACCCAGATGAGCATTATGATGCAGAAGCTCTTCCAATCATTGAGCGGATTACTTTTGAAGATGTCAAAGGAGATAACATCCAGTATGCTGGCATGTTCGATGGTATACAAGCAGATACTTTTCAAGACATCTGCCTATTGAGCATCATTTTCAATGTGACCTCCAAGTCTCCATGGAATTGTTCGTATGTCCAAGGATGTTCTGATTCAGTTACCCCGGAAACTTGCAAGCCGCTCAGGCAGAGAATATTTCCAGATCACTATTGTGATTGCTATGATCTTTCAAGTCATTTGCCGAGTTCAGGTATTCGAAAAAGAGGCATTCGGTTGCTGTCTTGGTAAATATATGACAGAAGATTAGTATTTTTTTGGTGGTCAACCACCTTTGTTTGTGAATGCTCAAGTTCAAATTTTGATTCTTGCCATTTCTCAACATAAGAAATGTTTGCCTGACACGTAGAGTTGAGTGAATTTGCTGATTTTGTTGTTGACTTTTGAGAGAGTATTGAGAAATTATTTTTCCTGTAACTTTGTGTGCAGTAACAAATAATTGAGTGATTTATCAGAAAGTGAAAATAGAATGAGTTTATATCTTCAAAACTCTCTCTTTACCCATGCTCTTTTATTTGTTTTATTTCTTTACTTTCATTTTCGCGTTGCATTACGAATTTCCTGGATGGAGTATGATTAGCCAAACAAGAACTTGGATGGAAGTCTCAGGTAATTTACGCAGCGGAAGAAGGGGAAAAATGGGTAACTTACAAGTAATAATTTAAATTCCACAACAAACTTTGAATCCATGCTATTCACCGCAAATCAATCAAAGAATATTTCTCAAAGGTTGAGAATATGAAATTCAAGGCGTTGTATTTATCTGGGAGATGCCTCACCAGCTTCCTTCCTTATCACAGAACATAAAACCTGCCTAGAAATATAAGTTTCAAGCTCCTTGGAAACCTCTGTCAACTTCAAGTCAAAACTACTTCTGTACTTCTGTTTCGGTGAAGGAATAATGCCAGAAAACATAGAGGAGGAGCCAGAAAACCTTCTTCTTGGACTTGAAAACATTCCCGGGGACCCTTTGGAAATAATAGGTGTTGAACCTGATCCTACAACATTTGTCATATTCTTGTCTGGGTTCATCAAAGGTCCAAATTTTGTCTCCAAAGGTAGTGGCTTTAATGAATCTTGTTGATCATCTGGCTTCTGCTTCATGAGCCTTTCTCTGGCCTTCTCAGCTGCTGCTAAAGCTTTCTCTCTGCTAAGCTTTATCAGCTTCCAAGGATTGATACTTGCGCGGAAGCCTTGTTTCTTGTTTAAGTTTGAAGGCTCAGGATCTCTATCAATCCTAATGGAAAGCTTTGCTGGGTTCTGAAAGTAAATGAACCACTCAATGCAGTTAATTTGATTAGATAGTCACTTGCTGAAGTGAAAATGTAAATTTCTTCATGTCGTATTTACCTGATTTTGTCTGCAAATAAACCGTGAAACAAGTGTTGATCTTTCGGGTGAGTCGAGATCAGAGTCCGAAGAGAAATCTGAATCATCAAAAGGACCTAGTTCTATTGATTGGTTCTCCTCTTTCATAGCCAGGATGTAGTCATATGTTCTCATTCCCTGAAGAAAACAATTTAGAATTGGTCAAGAGACTAGTAGAGGTCAAGTCTATAGTTAACTGCAAGAAGAAGAAGAAGCATGCACCAATCATGTCTTCTCCTTTCTTCACAAATAAACTAAAAAGCATCATCAATTATCCTTGCAAGGTAGCCACCACTATATTTACCTTGCGTATGAGAACAACGTGAAAGAAGAAAAGTTGTCCCATGGCCGCAGAACTATAAGCTATCATTAAAACCAACAAAACCTGCAACATTTTTATGAAGTTCAAATAATGAGCACCAGATATATATATATATATATATATATATATATATATACATATATATATATATATATATATATGTATATGTATATATATCCTCTTCAAATAGATAACAAAATATTAGCTATACTATTACCGATATCGTTGCTAGAACTCCTCTTGGGAATTCTACATGTAGCTTCCTCTGTAATTCCCTTTCTATCCCATTCTTATCTGCGAAGCACCTGATAAATATGGCAATTGCAGTTCCCCCTTCTACGATTAACTGCATAGGTAAGAATTTTCATTACAAAAGTAAGCAAACATAGAACATATTGGATAGGAAAAACAGTAATTTGGTCACAAATAGCTACCAACCATTAACAAGACGGACGACATTAGGAGGATGAATGTTGTGTAGTTCCTTTTGCCAACACAATTGTTCAACCACTGGACCATAAAACAAGTAAGTTGGTGTATATGTGGTGCAATTCTCAACAGAAAAGTTTTGAGAAGGGTATAGCTTACCCTGCAATGGTGATCAAATCCTTCAACACAGCGGTTGCAGGTCCTACAATGCTTGCTATGCTTCTTCACCTGAGACAATCATATTTCGGTCAAAAAGCAAAAAAGACAATCCATATTTGCATTCTTTTTTCAATTTTGAATTCTAACTCCTTTTAGATTTGAAGCAATAAGGCTATATTTTAAACCTCAAAATCACATAAGGAGCAATAAGGCTATATTTTAAACCTCAAAATCACATAAGGAGCAATAAGAGATCTCATCATCTTTAGGGTGAGGTGTAATCGAATCATCCTTGAGGACAAGAGGAAATGGGATTAATGGCTCCAGTTGGGCATTGGTCTTTAATGGATCCAGGTACTTTCTTCTTATAAAAGTCTTGAGGATTTTCCTTTCCAGCCTTCTAAAAAACCTCACAAATAATTGACCCAAGATAAACCCATAATTTAACCTGGGGATCCCATGGGATTTTGTCTTTTTCTTCCTTTTAAAACTGGTTTTATCAGTCGGGTCGATGGCCGTGCATCTAATAAATAGAAAGATAACTGAAAGTGCCTGAAAAACAGAGCGATGAGCTTTTGTTAGATTTATCTAAATTGACAAAGAAAACACAAAATTTGAGCTGGTTTTGATGCATTACCAAGAAGGAAAAGATTGTGGTGACTGTGATTTCAGCTATTCTGTTCCCAAGGAAGAGCCCTAGGAATGTATAAAAGGCCACCACAAGGAAACTGTAAACTGCCATTCCCACTATCTGCAATCCAACAACGTAAACTAGACCATTTAAATGCAAAATTCGAGACTTCAGTCAACTTCATGCAGAAAAGATAAAAAAAAAAAATCAATTGGATTTAAATGTAGCTTCGAGATTCATCACATTGGTATTATTTTATAGATTTCAATCAATTTCTTGCAGAAAAAAATTGAAAAAAAAAAAAACACAACAAAAAGGAAAAGCTTTTGAAGCAAAGGAACTTATGAGTCTACCTGTAAAGGGTGAAGAGGACGTTGCCAGCCATGGCGCCTCATGGTTTTCTTTGATAAGCAGTGTCAATCTTCTTGCAGCGATTGGATCTAAACTAATAGAGATTTTGGCTGTATAATTTTAAAAATCCAAGGGATTATTTAGTAAATTAAAAGGAATTGAGAGCTAAAGTTTTAAGCTTTGCATTCTCTTCTTGAAGTTCACGCAGAAAAGAAATGGAAGAAGTCTCTAACGGTCGAGTAGTGAAGGGTTTTCAAATTTGAACGGTCACTTTCAAATCTATGTTGATCCGACGGCTCAAACTTCAAATTGTGGGAAAAGTGGGGCCCACTATAATGAGTTTTATATACCTTGGCCTATTCATGTGGGATGGTAAATCGTGCGTCACGTCTTGTACTTGATCTCCGTAGCTCGCATCTGACGGTCATGAAGTGGGGATATTATGTGAACGGCTCAGACGCAAAGATATGCTTGGTTAGAGCTGGAAAAAAAGTGAATAGTGTTGGGCTACTAGGTGTCATATTGGGCCTTAAAGCCCACTAAACTCGGGCTACTATGGCTACATTGCAAATTTCTTTTTGGTCAAAATTCGCACTTGAGTTGACATTAAATGGTTTTATTTTTTAATTTACAGAACTGAGATTCTCACTCGGAGTATATACTTTAAATGTGACTTCAATTCTATTAAGTATTAATAGTAGATTATAAGAAATTATATATATGAAAAGGTGGTCACTGATAATTGGAAAGTTAATTTGGAGTTGGATATTCAAGCTACGGTGTGATTTTTTTTTTCAAATATTTTCTATTTTGATATTTTTTTTTTCAAATTTTATCTAAGCAGGAATTCAATAATAAAAGTTTATTAGTCTAACAACAACAATTAAAAAAAAAATTGTCTAGGTCCATTTCTGATTTATTTGGTGCAAATAAATATATTCATTAAAGGAAAAATCCTAACAATAATATAGAATTAACATTAATCAAATGGTTTGTCCCAATTAGAGGTTGAGAGAAAGAGAGAAAGATACAAAGTAATAGTAGGGTTAAGATGAGAGGAAAACTTATAATTTAGCAGATATATAAAGGGAAAGAGAGATGGAGAGCAGAATCAGCAAATAATTAACAATTGTTCCTCCAAACCCTTCAGTATATATAGAATTTCAAGAAATAACAAAGAAATCATAAAATCACCATTGGTCCCTTTTCGTCTTCTGCAAATTCAAATGCCAAAAAGTTAGATAAATAAAAGGAAGCATTCAACTTCCCCAATTACTGAAGCAGCAGAAGGAACTCAAGGTGACTCCAAACCAACAAAGAACAGTGCAACCGGGCTTTGTTTATTAAGGTGTATGGGAATATATATAGAGTTATGACATGCCGCTGTGTCATTGCAGGCTTGGTTCTTTAGCACTACAACACCACAAAAAGTACTAAGGTGCATTGAACTTGGACAGTTTGTATCCAACATGAGAATTAATGTTATCTTTTAAGAAATGTTAAGGAAGTTGAGCCTCTGTTTCTGAGAGGAACACTGCAAAAAGCTAATTTGATGCAACGTGAAAAAAGACTCCATGTCTTATGCTTTATGTGGATGTGGAGCCTTTGTTTGGTGTACAACTGTGTTTTTTAATTTGAAAAATTCATATGTAGGTACTTAGGTAGATAGGTCCGGTCACAAAGAGATTGTTGGCGGCTTTTTCTCCTAAAACCAATTTTAAAGCCATTCGTTTTTCTCTATGTTTCTGCACTTTCCTCTTTATTGTGCCTATGCTCTTATGCATACGAAGGCCTATAGTTCTTAACTTGTAAGGAATTTGTCTTGCACATATCATATTATTCATGGATAAATTCATCTGGCAATTCAACAATAAAATGTTATATATGAAGAATAACATTTTTAAAAGTATGAAAAATAATAATTTATTTATGTACATGTCAGTTTATTATGGAAATGATAAATATATACACACTATCCCTCTTAGAAAAAAAAAATCTTAACCAACAATTATCAAATGACAAAGACTCGATGTTTTCTTTAGATATAATGTATTTAATTTCTTTAAAATGTTTAGATTTATTATTAGTGATGTTAATCTTGATTAATTGAGATCATAATTTGGGGATTTCTCTATCAAGTATATGATATATAATGTTGGAGGCATGGTCATGGTTGAATGATTTCTCTCTCTTTCCCTTTCCCTCTCTCTCATTTTTTTCTTTTTTTTCATTATTATGATATTTGACAATTCTATATTGCCTTAAAATTATTAGAGAGGTACATGGGAGATTAGGGATTGGTATGGTGGAAAAGTGCTCCAGACCAACTAATATCCTCATATTACTCTCCCTTTTGAAGATTGAAGACCCCTCATGTGATATACCTAATGCTATAATATATATATATATTATTACATAGAGAAAGCGAACATTGACTATCGCTTTTTTTCCTCAGTAATTAGTAGTTAGTCTGTGCTAAAAAATGACTAGTGTGGCTTAATTTGCTAAATTATCATTTTTCATTGGTTTAATTTTTATCTTGTGTGGAACATCAATTTTACCTAATATTTTCTCAGAAAAATCAAAAGAACTTTTTGTATATAATATATATTTCATTGCTTGTCTGTACGTGGTATTACAATTTCATTTCAATGCATCATCAACTGTGGGAGAGAACTTAGTAGTTGCGATTATAATTTTAATTTATTCGTTTCTAAATTGGATAAATCAACATCCAAATACACATTTAATTTAACTCAAAATGCCAATTTTTGAAGAAACAGCGTACAGTAACAGCAGCACCAATTTGGGCAGATACTAGCTGCTTTAAGGCTGAAAATGAAAACTATATATCTTTCTAATTGAAAATTGAAATCACCAAACATATAGTATTTATCATTTCTGTTTGATCTACAAGACAATACTAAAAGAGTCTACAAGTTTGCACAACTCTTGCCTGACCGGTAAGAAATTAAAAGGATATATATATGTATATTGATCGTGAGGATGAACTTAAAAGGAACGATCAAGGATTTGCTTCTACGACTGTAAGAAAGATCATTTACAGAACATATAGGCAACATGCATGGCAGGGTGGTTAGGAATCTCACATGAGTTGAATATATAGTTAATTTGTGTAAAAGCATAATATGGTTAATTATAATAATAATAATAATGAAAAATAAAAGGAACTAATTAAACTGATGGAAATTAATTTGGTTATTTTGTAGCAAATTCATTGGTTTTTCAATTGCTTCTGTTCTTACAGAATTTTCTATTTTTAATTATTGGGGCATACATGTTTTCGTAACTCACATCCAAAATTAGTCCTCCTATTATTAAGTTTATTGTCTTCTTTTTTTTTTCAAATGGTAAATTTTTGTTAATTATCATGATTTAAAACATCATCGGAATTTGGTCTTGTAAACAGTACTCAATCAAAAATACTGGATATTTTGAGTTTGAGTTTGATTTTTCATTCTGACAATTATAATGGGACTATATGGCCCTTACTTTGTAACAAGTATAACAAACAATACAAGTGTGTGTATATACATATATTCCTTGACAAAAGAAATAACAAACAAACTAGAATATTGATAATAATTTTTGCTAAATCTTACGTTCATAAATTTATTCAGTGCCATTTCTTTATTTAATTAATAAAATTTATATTTTGCCTAATGAAATGCACTTCTTTTTAAGTTTAAAGAGTATTTAGGTAAAGTTTCGATTCCCTCATCACTTAAGTGAGAAAAGAACCAAAGAAGAATATACAGTAATTTACTCTATTTAAGCTTCCCATGACCAAAACAATTATAGTGAACAAAAATTTTATAAATGAGAAATAGGCTTTCCATTAAAACATTAAGATGCATGAACGCAATTAATAACACAAAATTCCGAAAAATTTCAGAAAATACCCCTCCAATGATAATGTATCTCTTCATTAAAACTTTATTTATTTACATCACCGCCGTATATTTCCTTTACCAAATACATCACATTCTACTTTTATACACCAATTCATTCTTAAATTCCACTCTAAGCTTTCAAAAGCTCACCATACTAAGTAATAACACTTGTATAATTACCAGCACTGACAACCGGTAAACTAAACAATATAATCTTATAGTATATTATCTCCACACAAATCCTAATCATTTCTTTATAATCCTTTTTACCTTAAGTATTGCAAAATTTATCCATGAGTGCATTTTTTTTTCTGTCGCCAAACTGACGTATTATCGATGACGGGAGAAAATATAAAAAACAATATAAAATCATATATATTCTTTTAGGGCTAGAGAGACACACACCAATCACAGTCAGTGATTCTAGTTGGTGGAGAAAGTGGTGCAAGATTGAGGAGGTTGTGGGGATCCAGGAAAACCGGCGTTAGGAGCTGTAGCGGTGGTGGTCCCGTCATTATTCCGACCAATAATGGTGGAGATGGCGGCAGCCAAGGCTGCCGTGAAATTAGGGTCAGAAGCAATGGCGGCGGTTACCGTTTCAACCATGGAGGCGTGGCGTTGCCCTAATTGGAGAGATGGAGGTGGCTTTGGCTGAGCATATAAAGGATGGCCTAGAAGCTGTGGGCAGCTATGCAAAGGAAGAGGAAATGTAGTTGTTGGAGGTGTGCGGAAAAAGGGGATGGGGTTAGGGTTCTGAGTCAAGTCCAGGGTTATAGTGGGAAATGGTGCAGAAGCTGATAGGGTAGCCATTGTTGATGCATAGGGTAAAGATGGGAAGAAGCTACTGTTAGTACTATTTGATGGTCGACTGCTGCCTTCTTTGCTTGTTGTGGAGCCTGAGAGAAGCATTGCTGCAGCCGCCGATGTAGTATTAGCCATGGCTGTGGCCGCCGGTGGAAGAGGATGGTTGTGGTTTCCTTCATACGTTGTAATTAGAATTGTTTTGTCCTCTGCACATCTTTGCACCTGTTCAAACAAAATCAATAGTGTTAATCAAAAAATATTTTTAATTTGATAGTATTTGATATGATGATGCGAGCTCAGAGTTTTCAAATTTGAGTTTCAGCCAAATATTTATAAATAAATATATTTCCTCTTCATAAAATGTTTTAATTTGAAAATATAATGAAAATTTATAAAAAAAAAATGAAAAGTTAGTCAACATTTAGGTAAGGATGTGATTGAAATTTGGGTGTGTATATGAATCACTTCACCTGCTTCCGAACTGGGCATCCAGCAGCCATGGTGCAGCGATAGTAAGCACGAGGGCAAGGGTTGCCCTTGGCCATCTTTTGACCGTATTTTCTCCATTGACATCCATCAGTGATCTAAACAATAAAAAACAAATAAACTCCATTACTCTCACAATTATTCGAAATGAACTTTTAACTAATTTAGTCAAACTAAAGTAAGGTTCATTAATTAATTAATGTGTAATTAATAAAAAGAAATGCTGACCAAAGGGGCCTCGGATCTTGCTCGAACAGAAACTCTAGCTTTCCTGAAAGGGACTTCAGGAACTTGGTCTTCACTCTTATTATGATTTGGTTGCTCTAATCTTGGACTTTTTGGAGATCCCCAACTCTGTGAAGTCTGATCAAGGCCATCTTCCTGTTTTCCTGGATTTATCTGAGACATAGACTCAGTAGTTGTATTTGTTGGAGAAACCGACACGTCCTCTGCCTTATCCTCAGATATTGAAGGTTCGTTTACATCTATTAACTGCTGGGCTGATATTACGGGACTTGAGATTCCATTCAGCTCCCCTTTCTATACCCACCAAAAAAAAAAGTATTTATTACAAAACTAATATCTACATCAGATTGGGATAAGAGATGCTAGTAATAATCAATGGGTAGAATGGGGCAAAAGAATCTGATATGATCCTAGAGAAATACTGAAAGTACTATGACGATCCCAATATTGACTAGTTTGTTAAAAAAAAAAAAAAAGGATTATTTAGGTCTGCAAACGTGTGTGCGCGCATGATCCAATACAAATATTTTGAGTTCATTACGAAAACATGCTTAATTAAATCGAAATTCTACCAGTTCAATCATAGTTGATTGGGCATTACTTATTTAAGATAAAACAAATCCTGCATCAAGGCTGATTTAGAACTTGAAATGGGTAAAAAGATGTATATTAAGATAGTCCAAAAAGTTATACCAGATCAAGAAAGGCACGGTTTCCAATTTAAGTTAAGCACGTTACCGATTTCTTTATAGATAATAAAGATTGTTTTTTGGGGTAATTATAATGAAAACCCATCTCTCTATCTAACATGATTAATATGGAGATGAAAAAGGCAAGTGAAAAAAGTTATTTCAACCAAAATTCACCTGCTCTCCTCCTTTCCCATGTGCTTGTTTTTGCATTGCCATGATCAGCTGAGCTTGCAGTTCTCTGTAGCTTTTGGTAACCTGATCCAACATCATTTTAAGCTTCTTATTCTCCTCATGAAGTCTCTCTAACTCCACTTCTAGTTTCCTCACCTACAAGAACCAATAAATTTAATTTTCAATCTCTAAATTCTCAAGCAAACACCCAAGAATTAACACTCACTTCATTATTTGGTCTCTTCTCGGTATTTCCTGTTTCATCTATTCCAGAGCTCGAAGTCAGGAGATTCAGTCCAGTCTACAAAACTCGACCAAGTCAATCAACAGTTAAAAACAAAAATCCAATATATAATTAAGTATATTGTAAATCAAAACCTTACGTTTATTCCGGCGGAATCAAGAACAGCTGAAGATGAAACATCTTTCATCTCTTGATCGGGAGGCAATTTATGGGACCTATCAGTTGAAAAGAAATCCACTTCTTTAATCATGGACTTGCCTCGGCGATCGGTAGAGCTTTCAGACAAATGATCAGACAGCCCAGGATTCTGCCGGAGAAAGTCGCCGGATTGCAAGAACTTCAATTCCCTTGCTTGTTTTTCCATGAGTAAAAAGGGAAGAGAGAGAGAGAAAGAAGGAGAGAGTAGTTGTGTAGGCTTTTCAACAGGAGTATAAGTATTTGTATTGCGAGTTCTTTGGTAGAAAAAGGGAACCAAAAATAATAAAAATGACCAGAGAGAGAGAAGACCAGCCGTTTTTTCCGCTGGGGGAAATGACGTCAGGATTTAGTGTATGCACACGTGGCGCAATTTGAGGAAGTAAGACCGCGGCAGCGCGTGCGACAACAACTAGGCTGTAGGGTTTTGAGGTTGAGTTCCGTTAAGAGAAGGCGTCGTTAAAGATGACGGAGTGAGATTTGAGGGGAGGAGGGATTGAGTACGGTAAGTCCACGTGGGGACGGAGGCGTCGTCTTGAGGTCAACCAAGTTGACGGCACGGCTGTATCTGACGGTGGTTAGAATAAGGAGGTGGGGCATATTATCTGATAGAGAAAATACCTAACCCCACTGACTTCTAAGCTCCCAAAAAAGCCAACGCTCTAACGTCATTTTTCCCCATGTCCACGTCAATATATGAAGCAAATTAAATACCTTTGGTTGAAATGAAACATGTAAGTTTTAGATAATATTTCAGAGCCACAATTCTATACTTGTTTTTAATATCTTCTGTATAGGAAAATATATACTTATATTATAATATAAAAAAGAATATCGTATATAGTAAAGGGAGTACAAGTTTTCGAGATATATTTAGGTATAAGTAAGAACCATTAGGTTTTGATTACTTAATTTACCAACTAAGGTAATCGTTGATTTTAGGTTAATAAGTAACTTCCCCTTGGGTAGTGTTTAATTTATATATGGAGGCCGAACAATAAGTAGAAGCAGTAAGTTGCGTGTCTGTGTGTTTTTTTTTATCTGGTAGAAATTTGAATAAATATTTTTCATATATTTAACTAATTAATTGTACTTGTTATTTTCTAATATTTCGATATATGTATTTTAATATGTTTGTTGACTTTAATATATATCAGTTTAAATATTAAAAATGTATGTGTGTATTTAAATATCAGCAGATAAATGTTTATTAAATTTTAAAAATTATCGTATAATTTATTTTATTTTTTTTATAAAGAATGATTCTCCAATCTGAAACATTTTCTAAATTTGAGCAATATATATTTTATTATGTAAAAAGAATATAAAAATACAAGGATAAAAATTGTCAATTACAAGGTGTTGATATACACGTAACTTTTTTCTAAAAAAATTAATTGTTCTCGGCAAGTCTAAACCCTAATTGCTGGGCATTGAGGACTAAGGAGTCAATACAGTGGCCCCAAGAATTGAAAAAAAAGAAATGTGGGGAAAAAGAAACAGTTAGATAGTCCAATCTTTCATAAAAGTTATTCATAGCAAGTACAATCAAGTAATGAATTTCTGGTAGATTTCAATTTCATATCAGTTGTATCCACCATCAATATGCCCCCCAGACATATGTTATTATTATAATTACGTGTCTGCATATTTGCAAAATTTAATGCCATATCCCCATAACTAATTTAAACTCCTTTTTTTTAAATCTTCTATTAAAAAAGTAATTATATAATGTATTAGCAAGAAATCAAATATTGTCTCCTTTAAGAATTCTAATGGTAAAATTGGTAATAACATATTGGAAAAATATAAATTTGAGGCTCCACTTTCCATTTTCATCCGAACAAAAAAAATGTGAGTTTTCAAAATATTTATCTTATTTTAAAGCCAAAACAGCCTAGACATTTTTCTTGAATTTGAATAAATTTTTGACACCTTAGGGTTTAAATATAACTACCAGGATTTAATTTAATAATTAACAACCACTCAAATGTACGACGAATTTTAAATTTTATTTTTCGTTTTGACAATTGTGTCTGGACTATATTTATTAATGTAAAAAAGGGTTAAATATATTGATTTATCTCATATAATTAATTTATAACTTAAAGCCTAGCTTAGGGTTGGGCATCCTTTGGGTCATGTGATCTAATTCTAATACAGTAAGTTCTTTGCATCAAAATATCTAATATGGAGAAAAGCTTATAGGTATTCATTAACTGTAGATGCAGTAAACTTTGACTTCCAAATTAATGAATTATGCCTGTATAATGTACTATAGTGTGGACCGTCTACATATTTTCCAAGTCTAGCAGCCGTTTGTGCGGCTCTTTTTTTTTTTTTCCTCAAATAAAAGTTAAACATTAGATTTAGAAGAGGGATAATTAAGGAGAGTGGACAGAAATTAAACTCAATACCTGCTCACAGGGTGAGCAAAAAAACTGATGGACTCGGTTAACCGAAAAAAAATTCGAAATCGAATCGATTGACTGATTAACCGATTGTAATGCACTGGTTAATGATTAGTGTTTTGAAAAAACCGATATTAATGGACTGGTTAATGATTTTTGACTCATGTGACTGGTTAACCGAACCGAAACAGAATTTTTAGTTAATTTATTAATTTTATAATAATTTATTATAATTAAAGGTGATCATGTACTTTTTTTCATTATACTAATTATTTTAAAGTTTTTAAGCTTTTTTAATTGGCTATTAGTAAGTATAACAATTTACCTAATTAAAAGTGATTATAGACCGATTAATATATTTACTTATTAAATATTAATTTTTAAAAATAAATTTGCTTATATCCACCAAATATTTTTATTTTAACAACAATAATGTTATATTATATTGAAAAAATTTTAATTTTTAAGTATTTTGAATATTTTAATTTTATTTATTAATATATTTATAATTATAGTAATTAACCGAAAAATATTGGGTAAACGATCCGAAAATCCGAAACCGATGCACTGGTTAACCGATGGTAATAGGCTGATTAATGGACTGAAATTTCAAAACCGATATTAATGGACTGATTAATAAACTGTTACTTATGAACCGGTTAACCGACCATACTCACTCCTACATGCTCGAGCCTCCGCAAGACCGTTTCCCTAGTCTGTCCTCTTGGGACTGCGGTGGTTAACTTACATGAGATTTTTTTTCCCCCTCTCATGTTAATTGCCCAAGTCAAAATTCTATCATCTTTCCACGCAGGCTAAGCTTTCTTGTTTTTGCTGCCAATAGCATTTTCTTTATATATATATTTGTATTATTTAATTTTATTTGAATCAGCTCACTATGAGATCATGGGAATAAAAGTCTTTTAATGTTATTTTTTATCATTTGCAAGACTTAAATTTAACATAAAAAAAAAATTCCGATCTATTTTAACCAACAAATATATATATATATATATATATATATATATATATTAAAGACAAAGTATAAAGATTTCAAAGGATTTCAACTCATTTTAAATCCAACAAGTACATTTTGCTATAATCAAAACGCAGAAATCTACTAAAATAATTATAACCACAAATTTGATTTTAAAGAGTTATGACGAGAAAATAATAAAGGATTACCTGCCACTTTTGAATTTGTTTGGGTTGCGTTTATATTTGTTAAAACTTAATCATATCGTATGGATGTTTGGACTCGGAAATACATTTGTGTAAAATTTAATTTAAACATGATAAAATTAAACAAATTTTCTTTGACTCGATTGGTACTGTGATGAAATTATACACACGAAAAATCTGTCCAATAATCTTAAACATTTTCAATTTATATAATTATATAAATTTTTGGCTATTAAATAAATAATTTTGAGGATTTATTTTAGTTTTAGTAATACTTTTTGATTAGTACATGATGTTCATATGAGAAAATGTTATTGCTTAAGAAGAAATGTGAGACTGAGACCCATAATTGCAATGTTATTAAAACCGGACCGGATATAGAACCGGCAAGGCTGAGGGTTCGTGGTTCGATCGGTTCAACCGGGTTCAACCGGGTTTTTTTCTATTTTTTAAAATATTATTAATTAGTATAATTTTTATAAATACTACTACTCAAATAAAAAAAATTCATCAAAATATTTAGTATATATCACAAATATACTAATAATAATATTTTTTTCATCTTTTATTTTTTTTAAAAAAATTATTACTTGATTAATTTAAAAATTAAATAATTTAATAACTTTAGGTGAAATTAAAGAAAAGGGTAAACAATTATTTTTAAGTTAACCAAATTTAATAATTTATTCAATTTTTATTCTATTATATTTTATTAAATTATTAAACCATTATATTATTTTTATTAAATCCAAAGGTAATTAAATAGTAAAAAAATCAATTATTTGCTAAATAAAACTTATTAGATTATTTATTTTTTATTTTTATGAAAATAGTGCTAATTTTTATTAATTATTTTAAATTAAAAGCATTTTTTCAAAAAAAAAATATATAATAAATTGTTGACCGGTTTTTGACCGGTTCTAGCCGGTTTTTTCCGGTTCAATCCGGTTTTTTTCCAGTCCGGTTTTCTGGTGTTGAACCGACCGGTTTGCCAACCGGTTCGCGGTTGAACCGGTCGGTCCGGTTTCAATAACCATGCATAATTGATTAAATAAAACCACCAAAATGTAAATATCATCAATTGTGGCATTAATCCATGCCATCAATTGACTGAACAAAATTTCCATTAACCTGATAGTTTAGGGGGTTTTTTTAAATGGGGGTGTATTTGGAAAAAATTTGGAAAATGGGGGCTACAGTAAACTTAATTGGGAAAAAGGGGTGTCGAAAACCGGCACTAAAGTAGCCGGTTTTCGACATATGTGGGCCACCCGGTTTGACCGGGTGGTGTGTCAGATACCGGCATAAAAAGTGCCGGTATCTGGCACTGCATCTGCCAGATACCGGCACATGTAGTGCCGGTATCCGGCAAAAGCTGCCGCCCTCTACAAAAGCTGCAGTGGGCGGCAGCTTTGCCAGAAACCGGCACTGCATGTGCCGGTTTCTGGCAGCTCCCTGCCCTTCCACGTGAAGGTGCAGGGAGCAACAGTAACTTATGTTAATAATTCCAATGGTTTTACATCTTCCTATCATTTTACATCTTCTCATTTTGCTTTTGCTCTCTCTTCTATTTTTCATTTTATTTTCGATCAATCTTTGCTTGCTCTTCATCTCTTGTCTTCCTAATTATCTGTGCTAAATTAGTTTGAGTCAACTTTGTATCAAACATATTCCGTTTCACAACTTGTGTAATACAATTAAGAGGTAAGTTTTTATTTTTTGTTGTAATGTTTAATTATACCAAAAAAAATTATAATATTGCTATTAATAATAAATATATGATTGTATATTATTTTTAGGTGTTAAAAAAATTGAAGATTGTCGATTGTCCACTTTAAAGGTAAGATAATACTACTTTTAATGTTTAGAAAATTATATTTAGTTTAATTTGAATGGATATAATTATAGAACAATTTCTATAGTTTTTGTTTACAAAAAAATGATAATTAGCAAGTAAATAAGTTAATGTTTTATGCAATGATTAATTTTCAAATTTATTATAGTCAACGAAAAAACGTATAGATTTTTACTATAATTTATTAGCTAACATGTATAACATATGATGAAAGAAAATATTTAAATGAAATTATTCAGCATAAATATTTATTAATGGTTGACTTGTATGTATTTTTCAAATGGAAGCTTGGTCAGGGATGCATATCATTTAGGTGCTGCACAAATAAACCCTGGGCTTGTCAATGGAGAGTTGTTATCATTGCAAGGAAGGCATCGATCCGATGCCATATGAAATAATTCGGTAAATTTTTATATTATATCTAGAGTAACAGGAACCGACATTTTTTACCTACATTACATGTGCACATATCGTAATTATTATTGTCAATTACAGTTTTAAATAAAATAATTATATTTCTACTTTAATAATGTATCTAATACAAATTATGATTTCATGTTAATACAATTTTATTTTCTTGTAAAAACTACATATTATTGATATTTTCAATATTACATCAATTTTATCCTACAACTATTCTACTTGAATTCATACTATTTTTTATACTACACATATAATAACTTACCTTTAATGGAAGAATTGATCATTTTCCAAAATATTTGTACCTGCATTTTACATGTTGAAATCAAATTAATATAAATATAAATTATTTTTAAACAAAATACAAATTTATAGCACTACAGTATTACCTTCAAAGGTAATCTTTCTGCCTATAATTTATTTTAGGCTACATTCGTTGCAAATGAAATAAACTGAAAAATTTACTAAACAACTAAATGGAATATAGAAAGGAAAGTGAAGTTAGAACGAAAGGAAAAGAAAAACGAAGTACATATTTGTATGATGAGAGAAGTGTGCCAAAATGAAAATGAAATGGGAAAACATATGTAAATCATTGGCTCTTCAAAAACCGGCACGCCGGTTTTCCAAATGGCCCAACCACCATTGACCAGCTGGGCCCACAAGTCAGAAACCGGCACAATATGTGCCGGTTTTTGCCACTTTCCAACCGAGTGGTACACATGTCAGAAACCGGCAATGATAGTGCCGGTTTCTGACTTGTAATTTTGCACAGAAATCGGCACTGTCAGTGCCGGTTTCTGACATGTTGGAAACCGGCATCCCCTATGCCGGTTTCCGACACCCCTTTTTCCCAAATATGTTCACTGTAGCCCCCTTCTTCCAAATTTTTCACATTTTCGCCCCCTTTTAAAAAAAACCCCATAGTTTAGTGGCCAAGCTTTTATCTGCCAGTAAAGCAAACTACGAGTCTAAATCTCCCACTTAATTGAACAATTTGTTTTCAGCCATCGTCGGTCTAACAAAAGCTAAAAAGGGGTGTTTATAAACTGATAACTCTCTCACATTTTCAAAACTCCATCCTCAATTATTACAATTTAATAATAAAAGCTGACTATTGATCAAATCTCAACTTTTCGTTATCAAAAGTATATTTTTAACTATTAATATTCAAAATAACCATTCATACATACATACATACATAAATTTATGTATGTGTTATAAAAAAAATAATTCTAAATCTTAAAATACACACTGCAACAAATAAAAAAAATATTATATTATAAATAATAAATAACAATTTATTTGAATTTAACAATATTTTATTACTTATGTGTTATATAAGTATATGTGTGTGTGAAAAGTATTAATGAGCACGTTTTTTTTATATATATACAGATACCTAAAGATTAATATACTAGTGTTACGATAAACATCAATCTATTATATAGCATGTGTTATATTTTTTCATTATGCAACATATTTTTTCATGTTATAGTTTAAAAATATTGCAAATATATTATTTTATAGATAAAAAAATAATAATTTTACACTTGCTGCTAAAAATATATTACAGTATATAAATAAAAGTTTTTACTGCTCATTTTGTTCGTTTAACCATTTTTAAACCACCAAGTTAGCCAAAACTTCTTATTGGCAGTTGAGTATTGATCCCCGATATATGATCGTCGTCTACTGTCACTTAATATGGACTGTTGACTTATGACTGCTACAACTCAATCAAACACACCCTAAATATCTATAAATTTCATAAAATCGCTCTAATAATAATAATACAAGCTTATAGAAAAATAAAAAAATTTACATCTAACTCAACCTAAAAAAAATTAACTTGTAAATAAATTATTCAAATCATTACATACTCATTGATGGCAAAAAATGAATACATGTCGAAAATTTAAAGTATAAAATTTATAAAACTATATATTTGTGAGTGATCCAGTATCAAAATATTATTCTAATACCATATTAAAGAAAATAAATTTAAACCTAATTTAATTTGAATAACTAACCAAAGGTGTGAACCTAAATTCTGGTTGATAATTTTTGTCTAAAACCTAGTCAATACAGACGAGCTTACATATACTTGTTTTTCCTTTGATGAAATCTACCTAGTGATGACATAATGCCATATCAAAA
This sequence comes from Excoecaria cochinchinensis, assembly GCA_947683425.1. NCBI lineage: Eukaryota > Viridiplantae > Streptophyta > Magnoliopsida > Malpighiales > Euphorbiaceae > Excoecaria > Excoecaria cochinchinensis. Next base: position 6,218,294 of record CANTUQ010000045.1, read on the forward strand.
GAGTGATTTTTATTCTTTTTTACATATCATTTTATCATTGGCTTAGTATTTAAATAAAATCATGTAAATCCCATTTTTTTTATAATTATTTATATTATCTGATTCGAGTCTGGTTGGCCCACTATGAGAGCAAAACTCTCCCAATATTATTTTTTGTCATTTACAAAACTCGAATTTAATGAGAATAAATGACAAATTATTTAAACCAACTAATATTGAAAATAAATTCAATTTATTAAAATATGCTTATATATTTTGCTTAGATTGGGTTAATTGATAGGATTGAATATGTCGAATGATAAAGATAATATTAATAATTAGAAGAAAATAGTGGAAATTGTAGGTTGAAATGTCTAATGCATCAGCATCAGAGGCGCTCCATTTTTTCATTCATTGTTCACTTCCTAAATTATGCTTGAAAAAGCTCTCAGATATATTAATTTGACTAATTGATAAAAAAAAGCAAAATAATTGAAAGTGAATGTGAATGATATGCCTTCATTTTAAAACAAGTACAATCCCTTTCCTTCCTTTTAATTTCCTTAGAAATTAGGGGACAAAATATTTTAAAATGTTCCACCTTCAATTCCATGGCCACCAAATTTCTATCGGTGCAATTAAATGCTAAATAGCCATTTGTTTAATTCTTTGTTTCATCTAAATAACCTTTTTAATATGTATAATTAACATTCTTTTCGGACCTTGTGTTAAAAAAAAAAAAGGAACATTCTTTGGATAGTTTTTTATTTACTCCAAGTGAAAATTTTCCTTCTGTTTTCTGTATTGCATATATATATATATATATATATATATATAAGATTTTTTTTTCTTTCAAGATTTAATTTGGAATTATTATTAGGTTGCAGAATATTTAAATTTGCAGTCCAAAAAAAAAAATGACTACATGGATGATGACTGATTTGACTAAATATATTGAAACTTAGAGAATATTTGGAATAAATTTGGCTTTTAGTGTCTCTTATAAGTTATAACGTAATAATTCATAACTATTTGTCTTGTGATTGGTCAACTAACAACTAATCTTGTTTGTATTCAGGTAAACGTGTAAATGGTCCAAAAAACCAAATTAATGTGAAATGGATTTCTAATTATCAATTTTAGTATTTAATTTACTCCGATTAGTTACAGGCCTACGAAAGCAATCGTATCATTTACTTTTTCCTTTTTACAACGAGAAAAAACAGTATAATTATGTGTCTAATTATGCTTAATATATAATTATAATTTGAGTTGATAATTCACTAAATTAAATAAAGAAACTTGTATAATCTCAGTTCAGCTAGCTAAATTGTCAACAATGACCACATCACGCAGACCGCTTCCCTTCTTTCTCTCTCTATATAATTAATTTTAGTAGAATAAAATTGTGAGATAAATATAAAAGAAAAGCAAAAAAAAAAAGAAAAGAAAAGGACATGTTGGGATCATAAATCATGCTAATCAACAATAATATTTTAAATTGGTAAAAATCTCAGTTTAATTGGTCAAGATGTGGAAAAAGTTGGGTCAATGGTGAGGAAGATGCCCAATTTGACACTGAAAATACACAGCTGGAAGGTCACTCTCCATAGTTAATATTTAATAGAAGCATTGAGAATGATCAGGTTGTCTCTTTTTCCATGTGAAGCATATCCACAAGTCAATGCTTCTTACTTAAATAAATCTATACACTCAAATTAATTCTCATTTCTTTATCCAAACATTTCAAATACTTTTTTTTTTTCTAATTCCTAAAGAAATACTGACAAAAATATTTAAGGTAATATTAATGAATTTGGCCTTTTTATAACACCCAGTCAAATTAATCGTTAGTATTTTTATTTTTTTTTTGTCTGGTAGAGATACTAAACCGAGTCATGAGATATAAAATAACAACTCATTGGTAATAGTAGATACATTCAAAACCTAGCGTATTGTTGAAAAAAAATAATAATTGCAGTGGTTATGAGTTGTATGACTACTCTTACCAAAACATGTATTAATTAACATACAAGGAAACAAAAATGGGAAATAGATTTTTTTTTGGTTCTCACCACACAGTACATTTAAATCCGTACCATATCCAGATTAATATTCGTTCAAGCCGGCTAAAGATCTCTTATGAGAGGCAAAACACTAGCTTCAGATTTTAAATGGCAGCGTACACAAAAAATAAAACTCGCGATCTAGTTTAAATTAGGAAATTATCTTGTCAACTCACCTACACTCCGGATTGAAAAATAGATTATTTGATAACTCAATTAATTGTTGTTTAATTTAATTAGTGAATTAATGAAGTTAGTCAATTAAGTAATTAACAAAGTCGTGGTCTGTGTATAAATAGCATGATATACCTATAGGAAAATAAATAGATATATAGCAGCTGGTAGAGATTAGGAGGAGGTGAAGATTCTTAAACGAGAAATTATTTTAGGTAAAGGGGTCGTGGGCAAGTCACATGCAACGTGGTTGCTTTAAAGTCAACGCATAAAGACACATCAAGGGAGCAACAAAATTAAGAGTTGAGATGAAATCACTGAGTGGTTTTTTTTTTTTTTTTTTAAATTAAAGAATTTCAAATTTGAGATTGAATATATGAATCTATTTGACGAGAATTCAAATTAAGAAAATTTTTTATTTAAATTCGACTCATGTGCATTGTTATGAATGAAACCAAATATAAAGTGTTACATGTGAATGGTAAGTTGGTAACTTTTGATTAGGCTAAAAACATTATTTGCCCCACTGAACTTGTATAAAATAGTAGTTTCTGCACCTGAAATTTAACAAAGTCACATTTGACAGTTGAACTTTTATTTTTTTCAACTTTTTTAATACCTTCATTTGCACGTGTAAAACATGCAATATGTAGGGTATAAATGCGAAAAATTAATAGGCTAAAAGTATCATCGTAAACAAATAGTTATTCTTGTATCTGAAATTTATTTAAACCGCATTTAACACCTAAAATCTTATTATTTTCATTTTTTTAAACACTTCCCGCAACTTAAATGCTAATTGGAATAGCACGTGTAAAACACGCAATGTGTACAGCGTGAATCAAAATTTATTACAGAAAATTAATATAATATTAATATTATATTATTATTTGTAAAGGTAAAAAAATTAATTTATTTAAATCCCTAACCCATTATTTTCCTTCTTCTCATTCTTATTCTTTTTCTTTTTCTGTAAAATTCTAAGTCTAAACAAATCTCCTTATTCTTTTTTTATATATAAAATTCTCAATTTTCACAAATATCCTTCTTATGTAATCTGTAAGACTGAAAATTTTACTGAAAAAGAAGAAGAAAAATGAGATTTGGTTGGACTGTGAATTTTATAGAAGAAGAATAATGAGAAAAAAAAAAAGAATAACGGGTTAGAAATTTAAAAAAATTGATTGTTTTACTATTATATATATAAATATAATAGTAATATTATATTAATTTTTTGTAATAAATTTTGATTCACGCTGTACACATTTTGTATTTTACACGCTCTATTTTAATAAGCATTTGAATTGTTAGAGGTGTTTAAAAAATTAAAAATAATAATATTTCAAATGTTAAATGTGGTTTAAATAAAGTTCACGTACTGAAATAACTTTTTTTTACAAGTTCAGAACCCTTTTGATGCTTTTAGCGGCTCGAATTTTATACGCACAGGTCCAGTCAGTATATGTACAAATAAAGATGTTAAAAAAATAGAAGAAAATAAAAGTTCAAGTAATAAATATGATTTTAGTAAAATTCAAGTACCACAATGACTATATTATAAAGAAGCAAATGATTATTTAGCCAAAAACTTTTCTTTAGAATCTATTGCACTACCTTGTCAATTAATTTATCCAATGTGCCACTTTATTATTGATTTTTTCTATGAAATTTTTATAGAATCGATTTAAAATAAATATATTTTTTAAATTAATCAGATTAATAAATTTTAAATATGATATATGTAATTAAAGTTAGAAAAAAAAATACATGTAAACCAACTAGCTAGTAAAAGAAAGCGACGCCAATTAAGTGGTAATCCAAGCCACAAAAGGCTAGCAAAAAGGAGTGTTAATTTACTGTGTGTCGGTATCTACGCACTATTTGATCGGTCAATTAAAATAGTTAATATGTTTGTTTTTATTAATTAATCAGATAGCGCGTATGTATTCATGAACCATAAACCGAATCTTCCAGCAAAATTCCCAAAATAAATAGAGAGTTTACATATATATAAATATGAATGACCCAAGTATTAAGGCACACATGAATAAATCAGCTTTACCCTCACGTTCAGCCTCCCCTGAGATTCCAGAAAGTAAATAAGCCAAGCTTCCCGTGTAGGTGTACTCTCTTCCTATCTATATATTTTTTTACAATTACTGGTGTAGTGTTTCTCTAAATTTATTTATGCCTCGTTTCATCTCAAACAATCTATTTCTATACCTCAAGTTTCAGAATAATAGCTTTCTCGGATGCAAACAGCACCGCTCTAATGATAATTCATCCCATATAATTTCCTTTCTGCACAGTTGAGATTTTATATATATATAGTGTTACACTAGATGAAGTACCAAGAAAGCCTTTTGCAACATTTAATTCGAATGAGTATGTATTGACGTTGCTTATTAATTTTAAACAAGTTTTATATTTTTATTCTTGGTTTTACTCAATACCTCACAAGTCAAAGCCATAATCATCAAATAAGTATAATAAGTTAAAACTTATTATTGATTATCAAAAAAAATTATTGGTTTGGTTTTTAAGCCTAAGATTTAACAGTTGTATCTTTCTTTTTGCAGACATGGAAATTGTTGTTCATTGTCCAACGGCCAATTGTCAATTATTTCTCCTGTCAAGTAATTTAAATTGAAGCAATGTCAACAAGCTATATATAGTTAGTGGCATTTAAGAGATTGGTCTATTTTGCTCCACACTTTCCTACTTGCATATTTTTATTAAATATGTGGTTAAATGTATACGCCCACTCTACAAAGCTAAGCTCAAATTTCTTTAAAAGGGTATTAAGGAGTAATGAAGTGACAGCCAGCACATGGCCTAAGAACTAAAATCTCTATAAGTCAAATTCAAGTTAATTAAGAAACAAACAATTCAACAATAAAATACTAATTTAATACAATATCCCACTAACTTGGATCAACATTAATATTATTGTCTTTTCAAAAACAAAATATGTTAATTTACGGCAATTATATCTATATGTTATGATACCAAAAAAGGAAAATTCAATTTTTCAACAGCAAAAGACGATTTATTTTCCAAGAAAAAACAATTAAACCAAGCTAACTAATATATATGGTGTATTAGAATGCTGAATGGATATAAATTATTTAACAATAAAGAAAATATATTTCCAGACAAAAGTAAAAGAAAAGGGATTCCGTGTTAAAGTTAAACTAATCCATAACCCTAATTGATGGAAACTGACAAAGAAATGCTTTTCATTTTAGTTAATACTTAATAATAATATTATATGATCTTTTTCAAAAAGCAAATAGCCAATAAGCCCACAAGGCAGAGGTGACCCGTTAGCTCGCAAATCGCAGGGTGGGGTCCAATAAAAGCTATCAAGAAATGGGCCAATGGCTTCTTAACTAGTTTGAAAATGGCGTGACCTTATTAGGGCACGAAATCATTATTATTTTCAAGCTTTTAGACTTGGAGAGTTTCAGAGATAGAGAGAAGGCAAAGAGCAAGTGGCAGCTTCGTTTTCAAGCTTTTAGACTTTATTTAAAGTTTTTCTTTCTTCTTTTATTGAATCTGAATGGAAATATAATGGGGCTTACTTTGTCCTTAATTTGGGTTTGGGCGAAGATTACTTTACCTACCCCCTTAATTTATGTATTTTTTATTTATTACTTATTGATCAATGAATTTATCTCAGTTACGTTACGAGGTTTAAAATATCAGTTTGTCTCATATTTTACTGATTGATTATCGAAAATATCTTATGCTATTTCTCTTATTATTAGTTTCCTTTATAAATTTCAAATTCTGTTCTTATTTAATCTCCATAATAATGGGTATATGTAATCTTACTACATCAAAATTATTTGGGAAAAATCCCAATTCTATATTGTTTGTTTAATTCACTATTTCTAATTTCTTATTTAATTCTTTTAACTTAATTATGAACAAAATTTTGCTAAAAGTGAGTAGTGTAGTTTATACATATAAATATTTCATACAAGTCTCAAGACACATGCAGAATACGAGATTGGAAAAAAATAAATAAAACATAAATATTAAATTAATGAGAAAAATAAGGTTAAGGAAAGTAGAGTTTGTAAATGTGAAGTTGTATGCAAATAGAAATAGAAAAAGAAAATATCCTTAGACTTTGGCCTTTAGCATATTAAAATTTACTTTGTCAGCTTCTTTGGATTCATTCAATATAAAGAGGAAAAAACAGGCTTGCACGTTCCTTTGAAATTCTACTCTAATCCATGCCCACTTGATATAGGCATCGTATTCTCTTAACATACACGAGGACCACCACCAATTAAGTTGATAACTATATTGATTTGAAGTGTTGTCTTTATTTCTTTTTATTATTATTATTATTATTATCTTTGGTTGACTCAACATTTGAAAAAAAAATAAAATAAATATATACATTTATCTTTTCTACCTTCACATTAATTACATTCGAAACCATGTAAATGATACATTAAAAACATAGCAGAAATTGGACAGGAATTGGTTTCTAGAATAACTATTTTCTTAAAGTCCGATTATTGTAACTTCTTTGTCTACGTAGGGGGCTTCAATTTGTCATCTTAATCGTAATTTTCATATAATATGACGTGTAACTTTGAAATTGTACACATACTAATTAACTTTGGTTTCATTTGATTCAGTAGTTGGAATTCATGTTTGGTAATTGAGATAGACCACTGTTTCTAATTTGTCGTTTCTTAAATCTAAATTAGATTCAAAGAAAAGAAACAAATTCCATTCAGGTATAAATTTATTATACTTTTATTAATTATGATTAAATCACAACTTTATATTCAATTATAATTGATAAACAATACTCCATCCATTCCATTTCATGTGTTACTTTTATTGTTTTTAATAGAATTAAAAATTATTAATTACGCTTAAATTTATGATAAAATTGAGTGATTCAACGCATAAATTTAAATTTACTTGATTAATTTTTATTGAAAAATAAAATTAAATTGAGAAAAAAAATTAAATTATATTGAAATTCTAAAAATGTGATTAAAAGTTCAAAAGTATCAGATAAATAAAATTTAAATTTTACTTAAAAATGACACGTAAAATGAAATGGAGGAAATAATAATTAAAAAATAACTCTTGAATATCAATAGTTCACATAGAGGTGAGGAAAAAAAACCGATGGATTCGGTTAACCGAAAAAAAAATTTAGAAATCGAACCGATGGGATTGTAATGGATTGGTTAATGGTTAGTGTTTTGAAAAAACCGATATTAATTGACTGATTAATGATTTTGACTCATGTGACCGGTTAACTAAACCGAATTTTTAGTTAATTTATTAATTGTTCAATATGTTCATATTTTTTTTTTATTAATTCTTGATTTATCAAATTTTTAATAATGAAAATTAGAATATATTCGAAAAATTATATAACAATTTATTCTAATTAAAAGTGATAATGTACTTTTTTTTCATTATACTAATTATTTTGAAATTTTTAGGTTTTTTTAATTGTCGATTAGTAAGTATAACAATTTATCTAATTAAAAATAATTATGGACCGGTTAATTTATTTACTTATTAAATATTAATTTTTGAAAACAAATTTGCTTATATAACAACAATAATGTTATATTATAGTGAAAAAAATTTAATTTTTAAGTATATTGAACATTTTAATTTTATTTATGAATATATTTTATAATTGTAGTAGTTAACCGAAAAATATTGGATAACCGGTCCGAAACCGATGGACGGGTTAACCGATAGTAACGAACTGGTTAATAATTAGTATTTTAAAAAAATTGATATTAATAAAATAATTTTTTTTTGACTAATGAATCGATTAACCGGTACGCACTTATTGCATACTATCTTTAGCTGTTAATAGCTAATAATTTTTGATTGTGCATCAACCATTAATAATGGCTTTTTGACAAAATTACGGTACAAATGCACAAGCATAAAAATAACTAATTGGAAAAAGGGTTCAAGCAAACCACTAAAATTTAATAATGTACGTAGTAGCAAGCCCTGAATCACGTGTGTAGAAGATTTTGAGTTGAATTCTATATTTCAACAATTGAGGTTTTTTTTTTTTTTTTGATAAGCCAAATATCAATAGGTATTTAACTTCAACCAAAAGACTACCGTGGATTAGACATTAACCAAGCCAAGCCCTGTGGACTCTTTATTTTGCTAACTATCAGCACAAATGTTACACTTCCTAGACATAAACTGAAAGGAGACATTTTTAAGCGGAACCAACAAATTATATCAAATATTGTTGTAAAGGCTGTAGCCTTTTCTCTGAACAGCGTTTTGAGAATCAAGTTCAAAACACACAATTCAGTTATATGATTCTTTTTATAATAATAATAATAATAATAAAAGAAATGGATGTGAGTGTACTTGGTATGTTTAATTTACGGTTTAATTAAATTGTGGAATCTTTATATATATATATATATATATTAAACGGAATGATTTAGCAATAAATGTAAAGTGCTTAAATGGAGCCTCTAACGCGTGATTTTTTTTATTTTTCTAATTTTATAGCACTATATAGTTTAGGGAAGAATTTGGTTCGTTAATAATAATTAAATTACAATTATAAAGTTTTATAAAATAGAAAGCGCAGTGCCATCCATTAAAAGCTAATTATTTTTCTCAGTTAGGGATTTCTTTTGACAGAGAATTAAATATACATATGTAAAAGTTTTAGACATAGAAAAATCATTGAGCATGGGGTGGGTTGAGACTGAATGAAGGACCTTAGCGAAAAGAAACTTATAATTTCATTTTTCAACTCCCAAGGTAGACGGTACCTTTGGTGGGTGGTCGTTGACGGGATAATGGACTTATTCCCAATTGTCAAAACAGGCCCACATTATCTTCCAATTTTTTTCTATATTTTTTGTTTGATTAAAAAGCACCAGCCTTTTCTTTTTGCTTTCTCTACGTCAAATGGCCCAGAATTATACGTCTAGCCCAGCTATATCGTAATGTCAGCCTTGTGGGCCAAAGCCTACAATCCAAGTGCCATGGACTTCTATTAACAATCAGAAGCTAAGAGAGCAGTTTTGTGTCAATGGGTGGGCCCAAAAGAAATTATGCTTTAATAACATTGAATCATCTGTACCTACAATGTGGTATGGCATAAAGATTTTGTGAAAAATGATGGTATTATATTTTAGGTAATGATATAGGTTGCGTGTGTATTACAATATCTAAAAATATGACACTAAATACAAGAAGATACTATACATTATCATTATGCTTTAATGCTATCTCATCAAACACCATCTCAATGCTTTAATGGACTGCTATTTATCTTTGTACTGAAATGAAGGTCTTTGCAGATAAAGTCTTCAATCAATAAAATATAATCGCGTCATGCATACGCAACTTAATCACCCAACCACAAAATCATTGCATTTCATGAATTTTTATAATCTGCCGGCCATTCTTATTGGTTATTTTATGACCATTATTCTGGTGATAGGTAAGTTTTTCAAACTAGCAATTTTATTTTCTAATTTTAACACAGTGAAAAACATATTATTCCATTTCAATTCTAATTAATTGATATTTATCGATCATTAAATATATCTGTCACAATTTTCATTGTAATACTTAGTTACTTAGCGGAGAAATACTATTTGATTTAAATAAGATTACTCTCACCTACACATGAAATATGTTATTAAAAAAATTAAAAAGAAAAAAAATCGATCACCATTTATAAATAGAATTTCTATTTTCTAGAATTAAAAATATAAAATTTTCAATTGCTGAGATTGTATCCGACACTTCACCCCATTATTCGGTGCCTTAAAAACCCTCCAAGCGTCGTGCTTGGTGTCGACATTTCCACTTTGATTCTATTGCAATTCATACATTACCGTTCAATAAACGATTGAAGGTGAAGGCCAGCCCGACCAAGTCAACTCTTTTTACATATATTGACCAGTCAAATAAAGTGGTACATCTTATACTAATTTAATATGGATCAGATCATATCAACTCAAAAATTTATCTTAAACTTCACTTATATATATAAACGTCAAAGAATTGTCTAAAACCTCCACATCAAATCAATCCAGTAATGGCAATATCTTCTCCTACCTTGCTCTTCGCATTCTTTCTATTCTTTGCTCTCATTTATACGACGCCGTATAAAGCAGAAGCAAGGAGATCATTACCCATTTATTCTCTAATTACAAAAAGTCTATATGAATCAATATTTCTACACAAGGACGACAGTGCATGCCCAGCAAAAGACTTTTACAGTTACGAGTCGTTCATCGGGGCGGCCAAATGTTTCCCAGAATTTGGGAACATAGGAAGTGATGTTAGGAGGAAGAGAGAGATTGCAGCTTTTCTTGCTCAAATATCTCATGAAACCACAGGTGGATGGGCTACTGCTCCTGATGGACCATTTGCATGGGGCTTATGCTTCAAAGAAGAAGTGAGTCCCCAGAGCAATTATTGTGATCCTAATAACACTCAATGGCCTTGTTATCCTGGCAAATCTTACAAAGGAAGAGGACCCATTCAACTTTCTTGGTAATTCATATACTTCCTTTATTAAATTACATATATACATATTTATTCAAGAACCAAACTTAAAATGTGATGATATATTGCGGATGGCAGGAACTACAACTATGGAGCAGCAGGACATGCATTGGGATTTGATGGGTTAAGGAATCCAGAAATAGTATCAAACAACTCCTTAATTGCATTCAAAACAGCGCTTTGGTTTTGGATGACAGAGCAGAAACCCAAGCCTTCCTGCCATGATGTTATGGTCGGAAGATATGTTCCTACAAAAGCTGAAAGGGCTGCTAATCGGACGGCCGGTTATGGATTGGTGACTAATATAATCAACGGTGGTCTGGAGTGTGGAATTCCGAATGATGCTCGTGTTAATGATAGGATTGGATATTTTCTTAGATATACTAAGTTGTTTAATGTTGAAGCAGGACATAATTTGGATTGTGCTAATCAGAAACCTTTTTAGCTAATAACATAAATTTCTTGTCTTTACCTGTACAATAACATGGCATTAAGTAGTAGCCAACGGCTATTTGTGTTTCTTAATGGAGTTTTGTTATTGTATCTTCATTAGAATCCGTGATTCCCTGTCAGTTTTAGATTATTATTATTATTTTCAGCTGTTATGCTTTGGACGTGCATCAAAATTTTAAAATAGTTTTAGAGGAAATGGTCAAAAAGGAAGAGACAATAATATCAAACAATTAAACATATAATTATAATAAAAAGATGAAGACCCTATCATTATTAATTCCTCACCAATTATTTTTCGTTGTCTAATTTCTTAATATATTCTTTTGGCTGATTTTTTTTTTTTTAAAAGGAAATTCCCCTCTTTATAAGATTGATTTTTTGATCAAATAGATCATAAATAATTAGTCGATTTCGTTAATTTTTTTTTTTAAAGAAAAATCTCTAGCATTTTCTTGGTGTCATACAGCTTAGTGAAGACATTTAAAAAAAAAAAAAATCTCAAAATCAATTTTATAACGCAAAGTAACAAATCCGTCTTATTATTTAGTGTTGTGTTAATGGTTGCATGACTTCATTGATACACATAAGTCTGTAAATTTGGAAAGGAAACGACAGAATGAGGCCCAAGAAATTTCACAAGAATTTTGGGCTTGGCGTTTTCTTTGGGGGAGACCAGGCCCATTTCGGTAGCCCTGGCCTCTTTGTTTGTTTATTTTTTGGGTTCAATTCTTTTCTTTTTATTTGATAAAACGGTTTGATTCTTATGTATTGTAGCAATAGTTGCATGAACTAGTATCGGCATTTTTATTTTTTATTTTTTTGAAAATTAAAATAACTCCCAGGGTAAAATTATATCGCCATATAAAATATATCATATATAACAGCCTTATTTATAAAATAATGCGAATTGAAATTCTTTTTATACCATCATCAGTTAAAGATTCAAATTTAATAATTGAGATTTTATCATAATTTTTAACCAAATTCGTTAAGAGAGAGAGAGGGGCCGTATCTAAATTCATACAAGTCTTATTTAACAATAATTTCTTTTATCAAACTTGCATGGGAAATAAGGGTGATTAGTGGCTGAGAAAGAGAAAGACAAACAGACAAAACTGATACAGAGCTTTCTAAAAAGATGAATAAAAGTTGCCTAGAAATGGCGAGAAATCTCTAGGAATAAGCTAGATTCTAATTATACGACTTTTTATGCTGGTTAAATCTTTAGAAATTATAATCACCTATAGGAATTTGTCCATGTTTGCTTTTCCCAACATAACTTTCACTTTACTTGATTTGTCCAAGAAAAACAAACCTAAAACCTATCATTAAATTTAGACAGCAACTGTTACTATGAATTCTTAATTATTCAAAAACTTCATGGGATTATCTCAAACCAAAATAAAGAAAAGCAAAAGCAAAAACTTAAATTCCTCTCTCTTACTTTTATTTAGAACAAAAATAATTACATTTTCACGTTTCCATTTTCAATTAATTCTGCTGTAATTATCTTACTAAATTTTCAAAGTAGTTTAATTAAAGTCCATATCTTCAATATGTCCGCGACACGTTCATTAGCGGCTAACAAAGTATGGACGGATTCCCTCCCTTTCTCTTCTTTTAGGAGAGAACAACAGATGTTCAACTTTTTAATTGGTTGATATATTGAATTTTTGCTATTAATTATTTGAATATACTGTTAAATACATTCTTGGCTTGTTATTGTTAATGATGATTGGACTACACAGTAATCTGAAATCAATACAAAAATAGACAGCATTTTAAAATCTTTAGAAAGAGTGAAAAGGAAAGGTAAAATGAGATATGGAGATAAGAGAATGTATCTATTTAGATGCTATATATGTCAAGCCATATTTTATTTATTTATTTATTTTTAATCAGGAAGGGGAGGGGGGGAAAGGCACTAAGTAAATAAGCAACCTAAAACATCAGCCTGAAGCACCTGAGCAATACATATAGGTGGAACATCAAACACATGCTTATGTCCAGCCATTTTTTTAGCATCATCTAGTGGTGTGAATATCCATTAATGAGCTATATTTATGGCTCTATTAAATAGATTAATTGTAGAAATCATAAAATCTTATGCGGTTGTAACACTCATAGATTGTAATACACTCTTATATATGTTCATATAAGCTCGTTGCAAACAAATTAATAGAGACCAGACTAATGAGTTCGGTTATCAATTAAGTTTGTGTTAATAAACTATTTTGCCTGTATAAGAATGTATAATTAGGTATAATGAACTCGTATTAGATAAATGGTAACCTCCCCCCACCACACACACACACACACACACACATATATATATATATGCACCAAGTTTTTATGGACTAATTTAAGGACCCAGTCTAAATAAATATTATTCTCTTATTGGAATTTTTCTTAGTATGTGATCGAATGTGAAGTGAATATTTTTGTATTTGCATACATACAATAACTGGATTAGTGTAAGATAAATCTAATATAAGTAAGTATTTTTCTTCTTTTATTACATTGTTCACAAAATTAAAAATCCTTTTAGCTAGTAGCTCTTGGATTCTAACAACAAATTCTGGAATATTTATGAAGCCTGATTTCATCTTAATTTAATTTTTTTTTTGGTAAAATAATAATTTCAGAAGAGTTTTCTATAACCTATGATATGTTGGAATTTCTAATAAATTCCATTGATTTCAAATATGTGTGGACAAAGGAGGCACAGAGTATATATATATTTCAATTTGTGGACAACAGTTCTCAAACGGTTTATACATTTTTTTTTTCTTTTTCAAGATGGAAAATGTACAATCATCAAAAGCCAAAATTCCTTGTACCATATCTGATGTAGGAATGTACAACTAAAATTCTCCAACATTTTCAATACAATCTTTCCTGCATATGCCTAGCTACACTTATTTTCAATATCCAGTGCAACAAATTAAGATATATATTGCCTAAATGTCTGCCCTTGTGATCTTCAATCTCTTCACAGAACATAAGAACATCCTATTATAAAACAAAACAAACTAATTAACATACTTACTCCATTATTTAATAAATAATATAAAAGTTCAATGATGCTTACTCCCATGGAACATCTCCAACCATCAACCAATCGCCTTCTTTGTCTTCATATGTCAACACATGACACTGCTCAGTATGTTCACCATCCATTTCAGCCCCTGCTCGAATCAAATTAATTACATTTTCTTCACTGTTTATTATATGAAAATTAGATCAAAAGGAATTCAAAAAAAAAAAAGATACTTAACAGATAATATTGGTGCAGAACATATGATCAAGAGTTCTAATTAATTCATGATAACCATCATGAGCTAACAGGTCAAGCTTTCTGCCAATTGGAATCCCTTCCATGTAAACTTTAACAAAGAAAGTAGCACTGTTGCACTCATTTTCTTCTGCTGATGGTAATTCCTTCTGCAAAACTGGATTTATGGCTCCCCATTCTGGCTCACTAATGTCAATTAACAAAATAATTAATCAGTTATTTACAAATATAATGATCTTATATATGTAAGTAAATATTAATTAAGTACCTTGGTATAGAATGATTAGAGATGCTGAGTCCGAGCCTAAGATCAGTGGTGAGATCTCTATTTGGGGGATAAAGAGAAGATCTACAGCTGCTTTCAAGCGAAGATGGTGGGGTATTAGAACCACGTCTCCCCATTTGTTGTTATCAGAAATTTGAAATTAAATCACAGTAGCCGCCACCTTAGGTTTGAAGTTATAAATAGGGTGATTAGAAGAAATAAGTGGGGGCAGCTATTTTGTTTCTTGTATCTCTTTGGTCCGACATCTACACGTGTCTAGTTGGAACAGTCTTATGCTGTCATTGTTCTGGTTTTAGCTTCTTTTCAATATGCTTCATGTGGTAATTATATATTATATAAGATTGTATTATTAGTAATTCAAATTATAAATAAAATACAAACCTGAACTAGAATTAAGTAGAAAATGTGAGAGATGTTGACTAAGTTGAGTGGAAGAGATGAATGTGGACAAGTTAAGAGAATTATATTGAAAAAAGGACATGATAAATTAAAGGCATTGGTAATTGGGACCCTTAGTTTGTAAATAAACTGCATTGGAGTAACACACAATCTGATGTGCAATATTCAATGGATTAGAATATCGTTGTGCGCATGGAGGCATTGGGCACAGTCACATAATTAAAGGGTGAGACTCGGTGTTGTTGTATATTGTGACAATGAATTTTGGACTTTTAATAAATTAACTTCGTGACATTGTATGTATCCATTAAACTACTGTTCAAGATGTAGATGCTTCATTCTTCTACTTTACCATCGTATATTTGTATGTCTCTCTTTTTTAAGATTTATGGTCCTACTCCTATTGATTCATGATTTTGGTAACAAAAGCTATTAAAAATAAAAGAAGAAAGATTTCTTGGGCTTCTGAATCATTCTTTTATTTCTATTTTGCCATAACTATGTTAATCATAAAATCAATTTATCTAATTTATTTGGTAAAGTCATAATGATGTTGTACGTGGGATGAAAGCTGAGAAGATCTGAGGATGAAATTATGAAATAGAGAGGATTGTACTGTTGTTTTAATCTGAAAAGAGAACAATAAATGATGACATACTAAAATGGAGACATGCAATCAACTGAATTTAGGAACACAAGGAAAAGGAAGAAAAGACACAAAGCAAAATTACATTCTTTGGTTTGATTCAACAATTACTAACCCTCACGTGTAAAATCCAAGTGTCAAAAAATGTGCCTATCTCAATGTCGAATTTATGCTCCATGTTTTCTTTGACGTGAAGGGGGAACAACAAATCTTTGCTTGGACCTAAAGATACGACAAATGCTTGTAATGAAATTAATATTCTTAAAACAAGACCACAGAAAAAGAAAAGTAAATGTTCCCCACCACCCCTACCATAATGTTTGCTTCCATTGCAGATCATACCACTTTTCCCTTCCTTCTATGACTTTTTTGGTCTTTAACTCCAACTGTTTTTGTTTCTACCTTTACTTCTTAATTCACTATACCTAAATATTCAGAACAATGGAAATCATGATTTCAAAATCGCAGTCAAACTTTGATTGAGAAACCCTTTTATCTACCCACGTAAGGTTGTCTCTTAGATTAGGGTCTATCCAGGGGCATAATCCCCTCGTTTAAGGTTTGCTTTTTGAACCTTTTTCTCCTATAAGCTGTAATTGCACAAGTAGTTTGCGAGTCTGTGTTGTATTTCTAGACGATTACGCTGTTGCCAATTTCAACATATTTGAAAACCAATTAATTTATAATTTATTCATAGAATAACAACGTCATCAATACCACCCATGATTTAGATAATTAGAAGTATAGTCTCACGCTTGAATTTAATTTTTTGTTAAAGTATTGCAACTTGATCAGCCTAATGGTCCAGTCGTTCGATGTACCTACTGGCTTAGTGACCAACAACGGGCCGCGTGCGGCCTCATGGTGATACTTGGTTTCGCTGATGGTTATTACGCCCATAAAACACTATACTTGTTAGGTCGTAACAAAACAAAATCAAAAATTCTTCCAAATCAAGCTTAATCGGAGTGCGGTTACATGTTATTTTTCAAGAATATTGTAATGTTTACCTAATTTATGAGTATACAGTAATAATAATTAATTTCTACTTGCACTTTTTGTTTGGTCTCTAAATCGCATTTTTACATAGTAGTTAATACAAGATTATACAGGGCAGAAAAAATTTAGTTACGCTATTGAAAATGCCCCAGAAGCAATGATCACCAAACACAAAAGGCATTGAGAAATAATTGTACATTCTGAAAAATAAACTGCTCGACAACTCAAAAGTGATATAGCCGCAAGCCTTGACTAAAATCCACAATAGAACCTACCATCTGAAGCTATTTATACGCATACTGGGAAAGGAAATTGGTAACCTCAGAAGCAACTTCGTAAGCTCCTTCTACGCACCGGCCTAAAGCTACACCCGAAACATAGTTGCCTCCAAGAAACAGCCCTTCCAAACCTTTATCCTTCAGAGCATCTTTTGCTGTATCAAGCATATCGAAATGACCAACCAAAAACTGTGGAATGGCTTGAGGCCACACTCTCACACCAATTACTAGTGGATCCTTTGCATTTGGTCTAATAAGCATCTTTCTCAAATCACGGTCAACTGCTTCAACAAGTTCACTCTCTTTCTGTAAAACCAAAAAGAAAGGTGACAATCATATAATGAATAACGAAGGCTTGAAACAAGACATTATGAATTGTTAACTGGAGGAATTAGATCAACTGCATAATAATTAATTTATACATCGACAGCACCAGCCCACATTTTCTTTAAAATCTCACCAACGGATGTAGGATCCTTCCTGACAGAAATCAGAATCTTATTTTAAACATTGTCTTACCTTGGCCAACACTCCAGGGTTTGTAGCCCCTCCAATGTAGTTCAAGAGCAAAATCCTTCCATCTGGTGCCCGATTGGGAAAAAGTGATGAGCTGTATATAGTTCCTGATCGATCATAAAACAAAAGCATGGTTTGGTATGATTTATTCAGCCATTAGTGGTGTCTTTTAGGTACAAGAAGATGTTCAACATGAAACCAGGGCCATGCTAAATTATAGTCTACACTAAAGCAACCTCACCTAAGGTTTCCACCCCTTGGCTTCGTGGATGCAACTGACCAAAACCCTTAAGCTCACCGTCTATCAAACATTCTGTCCTAATTGCATCTTTTGGGTATGAAACAGATACTGCTGCAACTGGTGGGTAATAGAATTTTGATAATGCCTCTGCAGCAGCAGTCTGCAACCAAAAGTAAGCATGCAAACAGATAATTATATATTTGTGAAATTTTACTTAAAAATGCAAAAGGAAAAAAGAACAGCAGATAAAGACAACCACTCAATGAAGACATGAAACATGGCAATTTTGCAGATAATTTGGTCAGATAAGGCCAAGGGCTATTTTAAATGTGAACAGAAAATTCTTCAAACTAAACTTCAATAGTAAACATCAAGAAAGCAGGTTCATCAGGATTATTTCTCAGAATAAAGCCTTTAAAATCAACTAGCATACAAATTCAAGAGACTCAACAGATTATAAGCAATAACACCCTGAAATTAACTTAGCAACTTTCTTCTTTTAATGATAACAAGAAGCTGTAACAGTACAGAGCAAATATCTAGCTCAATATATTCACACGATAACAAGGAATAGCTAAAACTGGGCATGTATGACAGAATTCACATAATAGTAATAGTCCTTGCTACCTAGAATGGACCATTAGCATCTGGTAAATTTACAGCATCTGCCTGAAACCATCTTGCCAGCATTCAACAATAAAAACCAGATAAGAAAAGTGTAGGCCTCATTTGCAGGATTATGTCCCTTCACAGTATGAACTAGTTGCATCAGCCAGAAACCAAAAATTCTAAAACGTCCACAAAAGTAAATGTTACAATAAGAGAAAACATTAACCATAATGCACCATTCAACTTTGACTAATGACAAAAAGGGAAACAAAGGTGAAATTTGTATTAGGTAAAGAAAAAATCATACAGAAAGAGGATTCAAGAGACTGCTTGCAATATGGGATGGAATTGTCAACACAACACTTTTTGTCTCCAGAGAAACTGATCCTTCAGGTGTTTCATATGTTAAACTATACCCCCCATTATCCAATTTAGAGATACTTAGAAGCTTCCAAGACAATTTGACATTGCTACCCAGCCTGCAAAATCACACCGGCTAATCAAGGATTTACTTCGTTCATGATCAAGAATGATGAAGACCATCCAAAGCAGCCTTTCAATTTCCAAAAAATCCAATTCAGAAACGTTACCTTGATGCAATTGCCTCTGGCAACATAATAAGTCCCCTCCTAAAAGATCCAACAGTTTGGCCCTTTGGTTTTGGTAGGCGCCTGCAAAAGGTAGTCGATGAGACAGCGAACATAAACTAGAAACTAAATGATATAATATTTGCACAATGCAAGTAGATAATTTACGGGTCTCGAGGAGGCTTGGGTATTTTATTTCTCTCCTGGATTGTTTTGAAAGTGCCACCAATGATACTACCTCCAGTTTGCTCCAGCTTCCAAACTTTTCCAAATGCTGCTTTCATGCTCAGTTTTGAAGGATCACCTGCATAAACACCTACAAACAAAAAAGACAAATTATCCTAGCAATCATAATCCTTTCAAGATATGCAAAATTACATTACAATCTTTAGAAACTTAGCTCGGGTTTCCACTCATGAAAAAACAGTTTAATATACGTAGGTCGTCACAGGGGAACCAACTATCCATTGTTTGCATAAATCTGTGTCATCTGGATGGTGCCATTACATAATTTCACGAAACATTGAAAACTGAGGGAATTTCTAACATGGCCATGTGAAAAAATAAACCCATAACCATAGAAGATTTTACATAATTAAGACCAAAAATGCATGATTACATACTAAAGAAATGCATTGCAAGGAAAACCATATGGAGATTTATTATTTGCATGCATCGACAATGTCATAATAAATATCAAGTGAGTTCATGAGTAATTGTAAGATGGAAACGTTTGGTACTGCAATTATTAGAAGAGACCAAAGGACACTTCAGCAAAGATAGTTCCAATGAGTTGCATTTGTCATTCTCAATATAGGCTGTGCATCAGTTTGATTTTAAAGTGGAAATCTAAGAACATCATATGGACTTATATTGAAAAAACTACATTCAATTAGATAACAGACTTTCAGCTAAGCTTGCAACAAACATATTTGGTGCATTGGTCGACACAGAATAAACTATTTACCTGAACAAAATGGCTCAATCAAACGCTCAAAAACTTCGTCACCAAGGTTTCGACGAACAAACTCTTCAACCGATTCCTCACGTCCCTGTCACCTTTGTCAAAATGTAAGGCTATGAGAAGATGCAATTGTTGAAAAAACTTGAGCAACTATAGTCAATAATCACATAATCTTAATAATGAGAAAGTTTAAGAGGACAAACTGGTGGTGGAGGACGAAATCCGAGTGCACCAAACCCAGCTCTGAGTTTGCCACCAATGCTCATCAAGTCAAAGAATGGAAGGTCAGTTGGCTTGGACGGTACAGGCCTCAATTTCCCATCCCACAACACAAAACGCGGCGCATTAGGATCCCCTAAAACTAGATCATCCTTTAAACCACTATCCACCTACAATTGCCAATTAAATCAACTGATTCAACTAAAACGCTTAAATTGCGAAAAAATCAATTTCTTAATAAAATGAACTTAAAATTGGATGGAAAATCAAAGAATTTTCTTTCATACCACCATGGTCAGCATAGGATCAGAGGGCTGGAAACTGTTAGGCCCCTCTTCCCAGAGATACCCGTCCCTTTCGATTGTTGTGATGTTGCCACCGACGCGTTCTCTAGCCTCAGTGACAATAACATTGGGGGCAACATCGCGGTGCTTGGTGGCAAGAGCCTGAGCGATACAAAGACCGCTAATTCCACCTCCTATAATCACGCAGTCCGCTGGGGCAGAATGTCCGCCGCTTGATTGTGAATCTCCTTTGAGCTTAGAGGTAGAAATCGTGGAAGGCTGTTCTACAACTGAGCACCGGAGTTTTAATGGCCTATAGGTGGTGTTTCTTGGATTGCCTTTGGGAACGAGGGTCGGCGTCCACCGGAAAAGAGACAGGTCTGAAATAGTGGCCATGGCGGGGGTGAGGTGTGTTATCTTCAGCTGAGAAGTGTGGCAAGTGTCTCACTGGACTGGAGGAGCCTTTTCTATTTTTGTAACTTCAAAACCAAACGATGACGTTTCGGAATTCCCTTTTGAAATCTCATTGTTTGTTCCGTGGGACCCATTGAATTATAAGCTAAGGGAAATAAACAGAGTAGTTGGGTGGGTATGAACCATTATATAGCCTATTTTCTAATTCCAATCTATTAATGATTTAATGTTAATATTGGTTATTTAAATTTTAAATTTAAATTCAATCAGTTAATCATTGGATCAATCGCTAAATGTGGCCTATTAACGATTAAAAAAATAAATATATATAATTATCTTATATTTTATAAAAAAAATTCATAAAATTAATATATAAATTTTAAAAATACAAATTATTAAAATTTAATATCAATACAATATATATATACTCCCTCCATTCTTTTATACTTGTCACTTTTATTATTTTCACTAGAATTAAAAAATATTAATTAGTCTTAAATTTAAAAAAAAATTGAGTAATTCAATGCATATTTAGTGATTTAATATAAAAAAATGAATCTAATTGGTCAATTTTTATTGAAAATAAAAATTAAATTGGAAAGAGAAAATTAAATTGCATTGAAAATCTAAAAGTGACAGATAAATAGAATTTGTATTTTACTTAAAAGTGACAGATAATAAAGAACGGAGGGAGTATATATATATATATATATATAAACACCCAATACTAATTTATTACTCAATATTATTTACAAGTATATGATCTTAAGGATTGAGACATAAATTGTACTCATATTTGTATAAAGTAAAACAATGATTTCAATTATGTGAAAATTATCCCCATATATATATAGAGAGAGAGAGAGGAATAATTATAATTTAAGTTCAAGTTTATTAACTATGGTTTTTAAAAATTAAATTTATATATGTATCCAATTGAACTAGTCAACAGTATAAACCGATTTAGACTAGATTCTAACTATTAGTTTAATAGTTTTTCGATTTTTTTATCCAACCCTAATAAGTAGAGCTCACCATGTGTCGGGCACAATAATCACATTTAATTCAACCAGTGCAAAGTTTGACTAATTTTTAATTAACTAGAATTCGAAATTTTGAATTTCTTTTGTTCTATTCAAATTAACAATTTTTAAATTTTAAGAAGTATTAATTATGTATTGAAAAAAATTGATAATTAATACGATGAAAATGTATAATTATAGAGAATTAGTAAATTATAGTAAATATTTTATAGAATCAGTGTTAATTAATGATTTTATTGATTTGTGTTAAAAGCTGAAAGTTGTCGTGTTGAATGGAAAGGAGGAAGTAATACCTTTATAAAAAAAATAATAATAAGGACATGCTTGGATTGTTGTATTATATTAGTTTGTATAGCATTAAACAGTATAGTATTAATCTGTATAATATTAATATGTATTGCTTAACTAGTATTATTATTGTAAGACTATATCAAGCTATAATATTTTTTATTATGTTTGGTGTACAATATCGTATTTTATAAATAAAATTAAAAATAAATAAAATTAAATTATTTGTGTTGTTATAATTAATTTAGACACAAAAATTATGATTATAAAATTCAATTTTTGATACATACATTAATTATTTATAAAAGAAAAATTCCAACAAGCTCGGTTGTGAAAACACTATATAAATATAAAAAGAAAGACGAAAATACGCCATTACAATAAAAAAATATATAAAATAGTAATTTTAAAACTTGATCAACTATTAATAAAAATAAAATATAATGTGGTTGTCTTGTAAAGTATACCACTAGACTCATATTTTTTATTTTTTATTTTTCTTAAATGAAAAAATATTAAAAGAAAATTTAACCTTAAAAGATGTCGAAAAATGCGATTTTAAAAATAGAAAGACATAATTTTTTTTTTTAATTTTCTAATTGAATATTTACTATGTTATATAAATTTAATGGTAAAGTGTAGTATTTTATATAAATTGTATTAGGTAATGAATTTGATATTTCACATTTAATTCCTTTAAAAAAATTTCAAACACTTATTAACCAATTATGCTATCCCATGTCAACCAAACTTGGCCTAAATGTCTTATTGAGCGGGACCGTATCTGCCATCTGGCAATGTCTATTTAGCGATACAGCCACAGGCGCGCACCCGAATAAATTAGAAACAGAGGCCGTTATCGAACCGAGTTTTTATTTTCCCGCCTGATTTCTTCCCCACGCTATTTCGTGCTCACAGAAAAGAGGAAAAAAAAAAAAGTCGAAAGTTCTCTCTCGGGTTTGAAGTTCGATTCTCCCTGTTTTTTATTATTTTTGCCGATAATCTGTGAGTGATTTCTCTTCTGACCTCCGCCATAAATTTTCATTTTGAACGTTTTCATTTAGCTCGTTCCCACGATTTCTTATATGTTGATAGTTTTCCTTGAAGAGACGATATCCACTTTATATATCGATACTCAAATACGTGTGGTGCAATTCAGTTTTGAATTTCGCCTTTTCTTTTTCGAAGATTGTGTGTTTCCTTATAGCTTATAACTGATCGCCGAAATTAAATACAACATTCGATTCGGACGCTCGAACTTGAAGTTTTTAGTGTTTCGTTGTGGATCCGAGAGTATGATTTCTGAAGCTACAGTAACTTTGATCGAGCAAAGAAGTTTTTGTTATTAGGGTTTGGCGGGTCTTTATTTTTTAATTTTTTTGTTCTTATGAGTTCTTAGGCAACAACCCCTGGGTATTTATGGAGGTTTTCATCTATGTGTTGCAAAGACTCATCTCTAACTTAGTTTTTACGGATTTTTCACATTTTCCCTTTTATCTTCCTCCGTTTGACCGGCGAGAACACTGAATTTTAGAAACTAAAAATTACATAATCGTCCTGTGACTTCTGCTAACCTTGAAAAGGAAAGGGAATGTGCTTTTACATTCCAAACAATTTGGATGACTGATTAGAGTGGTGGTTTTCTTCCTTTTTCTCGCAATATGAGCTGAACTTTATAGTATTAGTAACGCATTTAAACTAATTTTGTTGCATTTCAGGGTCGCAGCTACTACTGGAGTCAATTTTATAGCTTCTCAGCTGCAACCACAAAATGGAGGTTCATATGCGACAGAGTTTACAGGAGGTAAGTGGTGATTACAAGGCCTACCATTTTACTGCTGATGGGAAAATTTCCTCTTCTCAGCTAACATTATGCGGTGAAACCTTTTTATTCATGTTTACAGCACATTTTATTCTCGTTTGCCGAATGCTTTTTCTCATTCTTCTCTTTTTTTTTTTTTATATCAAAATGCTGGCCTGTTTGGTTCGTCAGTTTTTATTTTCTTGTAAGACTGATTAGATGGCTGTTCTTACATTTCAAATTATTTTAAATTTGTCTTATATGACAAAATTAGCTGCAATATTTTTTGTTGATTTGGATTTTTCATGTTGCATTTTGAAATTCATGCTTTCCCAATAAAATTTTTTAATTCAGGAAACCTGGAAATGGTTTTCAGCTTGAAATCTTTATTATTGGAATTTTCATGCAACTTTGCAATCAGTTCTGATACCTTATGAAAATAGTTGCAGGATCGAATGAGTGATTGTCGTAGTTTTGGCAGCAATATTCATCCTTCCAGCCAATCTAGAAAGATTTCAATTGGAATTATGATTGACTCACTGGAGAATAAAAGATATGGAGCTGCAAAGGAAGTAAATAATATTATTATATCAAATGCGGAGAGGGCAAATTCTGACAAAGGAAAGTCTATTGAAGGGGATGCTAATGAGGGGAAACAAACTGAAGCTCCAGAGAAGGTATCTTCCCCATGGATTGATACCCGGTCCTTTCACCAAAAAATAACAGCTTTGCCAACCATTAATGGGAGGAGGAATAAAACTTCAAAAGTGCAGGATGCAAATATTACTCATTCGGTGCAGTTTTTTGCAAACCAGAGGTCAGTTATAGATTCTGATGGTGGCAAGCAGAAGTTGAATGGGCTAACCTACAAAAGGAAGGGAGGTAAGGATAATAACTCTCAGAAGCCTGAGGAATTTGCATTTGTTACTGCCCAGGAAGTCTGTGCTTCTGATAAAGTAGTAATAGATAATAAAAGAGGAGAGGGAAGAACTGAAACTTTGAGAATGAAACTATGGGAGATCCTGGGAACTGTTTCTTCACCTAGAAGTCAGCCCTCTAATTCTGAGGTTTGTGAGGCACGTGCTGATAATTTAAAACCACAGAAAATATATCATCAAAAGTGTGATGCAGTTGTCAAGCCTATACAGAATTCAGATTCCATAGAAACTGATTCTGAAAATCCTGACTGTACAACGAAGAGACCAGTAACTCGTTCGTTTACCCGAAGGAGGGTTGCAACCAAAGTTCAAGAAGCAAAGAGAAAAGCTGTCCCATCATCCAGTCACAAACACATGATTCACGAGGAGAATATCTTCTCATTTGAAGAAGGTGTTGGAAAAGGAGATGTTGCTGTCCGTGGTGGTTCCTTAATGTCTGGAAGAAAGAAGGGTAGGAAAAAGAGTTCTGGCATCGAGCCACGTAGGATTAACTTCACTGAGTACCACAATGCAGATAAGAGTCTGGGGGCAACTTGTAGGAGTGAAAGGCCACTTGCTGAGAAAGCACCGCCTGTTGAGCCACGGGGAACTTACTTCACTAAGAACAATAATGCAGATGAGATTCAGGGGACAACTTGTAGGAGTCAAATGCCACCGCCTGTTGAGAAAGCATCTTCACTTAGTCATGATAGTGGAGGTTTCCATGGTGGTTCATCTCAAAGCAAGGATGAGTGCCTTGAGCAGAAGAAAAGAAATATGGAAGATTCTGATCCGTCTGCCAAGGCATGCAGGGTGGATCTACAGGGAGATTTTAGCACTCCATTTGTACAAGTAGATGAGGATCAAGAAAAGGAGCTTGATAATCGGGACTTGAAGAATGCCACAGAGCCACAGGATGAACCCCAAAGTCCAACGTTCAAAATAGTTACTCCTACTTTAAGCTCTTCCCCATGCTCAACACCAAAAACTGACCAATTGGAGCAGAGAGTTTACAACCCTGTGGCATCAGAGAGAGTATTTACTCTGGGAAATATTCGTAGCTTTAGGAATTGGGTGAGTTCAAAGGCAGATTGTAACGTTTCAAATACAAAAGCAGAATCATCTGTATCCTTATTTTTCTCAAGGGTCTCATTCATTTGTAATGGCATGTGAGCTGTTTTTCACTCTGTTTTTGCATTTCCTTATTTAACTCCAGGATGATGCAGAAGAGCATAACAGTTTTCCACCTAGCAACCCCTTTCCTTTTAAGGGGAATGAAGCAGTACAAGAAGGCCTTTCAGAATCATCATCCGAAGATGGGGATTCTAGGAGCTCTGAAGAAGGTTTGCCTGTAAATGAATTTAGTGACTACAGTGCTTGTATATTCCATCAAATATCTGTGATTTATTTAATGAGCATTTCATACCTCTTGATTTTTTTGATAAATCAATTTAAGAACAGTTGCATTATCCATTTGCAAAGCTAACATAGGCGCAAGGATTACTATCCTGTGGTATAATGAACACTTTCATTATGCTCTATGCTGTGTTTTTGTTCTTCTAAATCAAAGGGGCCATATTGCATGTACTCCTGGACCACTTTTACTTGAATTTATTGTAGATCAAGTTAACCATGGACTTCTTTTATCGTGGTGTTTTGCCTTTTGCCTTTCTCCTTTTCAGTAAATAGATAAACACAAACATATTCCCCACACAATCCTCTCAATTATTTGTCTTACCATTTTTCCAGTACTTGTTTCATTGTGCTTAAATTTTTTGATACTTCTTACTATTTTATGCCATGAATTACTTTATTGTGTATAAATTTATTGAATACTTGTCACTTTTGAACTGGCAAAATGGAATTTATATTGTTCATCAGTAGTCTGTTTCCTTCTCAGTGCGCTTATCTATTTGTATAGCCAAGCAAGGTGTTGGTATGATCATATTAGAACAGAACGAACAGTTTCGTTATGCAATATGTGATTATTGTATGCTCTGCAATCAAAAGGACTGTATTGCATGTAATCTTGAGCTGTTTGTACTTTGTGCTGGAATTATTGGTGTTTCAAGTTAATGATGGTGTTTAGCTTTTTGCCTCTCTTACGCTTTTTTAAGATGTAGCTCTGACTTTCTTGTTTTATTGCCAGTACCTGCTTCATTGTGCATAGATTATGTTATAGTTTGTTACTTCTGTTGAAGAATTGTAGTCTTGTTGGTATGTTTTGGTGAAGCTTCAAGAACAGAATTCATATTATTTATCTGCAGTTGGACTCCCTTTTTAGTGCTTGTTACAACCTGCACTATCTATTGGACCTTGTGAAAGGAGATTTAACTCTTGCCACAATGTTTAAAATTTGCTTATCTGAGTGTTGTATTGCTGTGTAAACTTTATATTGTTGGGCAACAGCTTCTGTTTTCTTAATTTAATCTTTTGAGGGTTATGGATTATTTGTAGAATTTTGTGAAAAGATATTTTCTTATTATCTCACTTGTATATAAACACCTAATGTACAAGAGATTTTATATAGAAATCCTATGACTAGTGTTACAGAATTGAATTTGTAGCTAACGTAATTGTAGGAGTAGATAGAGCAGTGATTATAGGAGGAAATGTAGGAGCCGATATACTTGACTTTCTAACATAAATTTTGTGTATAAATACATGCCATTACTGAGAAATGAATAACAAGAAGAACACTTATTTTCTTACATGGTATCAGAGCCTTAGGCTCCTTTGGAAAATCTGAGATTCTCGGTTTTCTGGGTTGTTTCTGGGATTCTTCTTCAGTGAGTTACTGTGTACCGTAACTGATCTTCTTGGGTCACTGGTTTGTGACCGTTTTCTTGTCTCACCGTCACCATAGGAAGGAGCGCCTCCTTCATTCCGGCCTCTCCACGGTTTCCGGTGACCATCCGACCGACGGTTGAAGCTCACGCGCCGATCAAAGAAGTTGACGTTTCCTCACGCGCCGGCGAGTGGAGGCGCGTGGCTTGTCCGACGGTTCTCCGATTTTGTCTCCGGCGTCGCCTGGGTGTATCCGACCGAACTGTGGCGTCAATTTTCCCATCTGGTCACTCCAAAGGTCCCTCTCTCTTCCTTTTTCCTCTGCCTGTGCCGTTGAGCTGTGGAGATCAGGTTCTTTAATTTTAAAGCTACATTTTTATAAAGATTGGGCTTCTGTTTTTATAAAGATTGGGCTTTTGGTGTTGGGATACTTGGCTATTCGGAAGTTTTATTTGATTTTGGCATTGGGTGTTTAGATGTCTTTGTGAGGAAGTTATATTTGCTGCTAATATTGGGAGTTTGGATATTTGTAGTTATTTGTTTGTTCGGGTGGTATATTTGCTGTTGGTTTTGGAATTTTTTATTAGCAGTTAAATGGAAGAAGGTAAGGGAGTTGGTGAAAATAATAAATCGAGCATAACTGAAATTTTATCAATGCCTACCAAAATTACTGAGCATAAATTAAATGTATCTAATTTTCTAGAATGGAGTAGGAGAATAAGAATTTATTTAAGAAGTGTTGAGAAGGATGATCATTTAATTGAGGAACCCATCAATGATAAAATTTGGCTTAGAGATGATGCTCGATTGCTTTTACAGATTACTAATTCTATTGAAAATGATGTGGTAGGATTAGTAGATCATTGTGAGTATGTTAAAGAATTAATGGATTATTTAGCTTTCTTGTATTCGGGTAAAGGAAATGTTACTCGCATCTATGATGCATGTAAAGCATTTTACCGTGCTGAAAAAGATGAGGCCAAATCTCTCACTGCCCATTTTATGGAGTTCAACAAAGTTTATACAGAGTTGAATGTCTTATTGCCTCTCAGCACAGACATTAAGAAGTTACAAACTCAGCGGGAACAAATGGTTATTATGAGTTTTCTGGCCAGTCTTCCTTCAGAATTTGAAACCGCCAAATCTCAAATTCTGTCTAGTCCTGAACTCACCACACTTCAAGATGTTTTCAGCAGGCTGTTACGAACAGAGAAGAATGTTCAACTATCTCAACAATCCAGTGTACTAGTTGTTAAAAGAGGAGAGGGAAATGAAGTTGGAAGGAATCGCAATAGAGGAGGAAATGCTACCAGAAATAATGACTTCAGCAACGTAAATGCTACCAGAAGTAATGATTTTAGCAATGTCATTTGCTATTATTGCAAAGAACCTGGACACACAAAGCGATATTGTAGGAAATTACAAAATCGCCATCAGAGAACTCAAACTGCTAACATTGCTGCTTCTAGCTCATCTTCTGAGAAGTCTGTTCTTATTCCAGCTGAAGAGTATGCTCGTCTTTTGAAAGAATCCACTCCAATTGATGATTCAGGTAAAACATGCCTTATTTCTTCCTCGAATCAATGGGTCATTGACTCAGGTGCTACAGATCATATGACAGGTAATCCTCGAACCTTTTCAACCTTTCAGCCTCATACAGAATCCTCCCCTGTAACAATAGCTGATGGATCAACTTATCGTGTTGAGGGCTCTGGAGTTGTTAAACCCACATCCTCCATTACTTTATCTTCAGTCCTAAGTTTACCTAATCTTGCTTTCAATTTAATATCTGTAAGCAAACTTACTAAAGACCTCAAATGTTGTATCTCATTTTTTCCTGACCATTGTCTATTTCAGGATCTTATGACGAAGCAGATACTTGGTAGATGACATGTATCTGATGGTCTTTATGTTCTGGATTCATGGGTACCTCGATCTCTGGCTTGTTCTAGTGCTACTTCACCGTTTGAAGCTCATTGCAGGTTGGGACATCCCTCGTTGCCTATTTTGAAGAAAATAAATCCACAATTTAATAAAGTCTTGACATTAGATTGTGAG
This sequence comes from Excoecaria cochinchinensis, assembly GCA_947683425.1. Classification (NCBI taxonomy): domain Eukaryota; kingdom Viridiplantae; phylum Streptophyta; class Magnoliopsida; order Malpighiales; family Euphorbiaceae; genus Excoecaria; species Excoecaria cochinchinensis. Next base: position 6,248,162 of record CANTUQ010000045.1, read on the forward strand.
TCCTGTCACTATGCAAAACATCATCGAGGCTCATTAGGTCCTAGAATTAATAAACGAGCTGGGTTTGCGTTTGAATTAGTTCACTCCGATGTGTGGGGTCCATGTCCTGTTATATCCAAAACAGGATTCAAATATTTTGTTACTTTTGTTGATGATTTTTCTAGAATGACTTGGATTTATTTTATGGAAAATCGTTCTGAGGTGTTCACTCATTTTTCTGCTTTTTGTGCTGAGATTAAGACTCAATACAATGTTTCTGTGCGCATATTACGGAGTGATAATGCTAAAGAGTACCTGTCAGAACCATTTCAAACCTATATGACTCAATATGGTATTCTCCATCAATCATCATGTGTTGATACGCCCTCTCAAAATGGAGTGGCTGAACGGAAGAACAGACATCTCCTTGAGACTGCTCGTGCCTTGTTATTTCAGATGAAAGTTCCTAAGCAATTTTGGGCTGATTCTGTATCCACAGCATGCTTTCTGATTAACCGGATGCCCTCTACGGTACTTAATGGTAATAGTCCCTACCATGTCCTTTTTCCTCATAAACCTTTATTTCCAATAGAGCCAAGAATGTTTGGAAGCACGTGTTATGTTCGTGATGTACGGCCCCATGTTACAAAACTAGATCCTAAAGCTTTGAAGTGTGTATTCTTGGGATATTCTCGTCTTCAAAAAGGGTATCGGTGTTATTCTCCTGATCTCAACAGATATGTGATTTCTACTGATGTAGCATTTTCAGAACAAATACCATTTTTCTCTACCAAGTCTACTTCTACCAGTCAGGGGGAGGAAGATGAATGTCTTATCTATAAATCTATATCAAGTTCTGAGCAATCAGTAGATGATAGTGTTTTTCACGATGTTTCTCCTCCTGATTAGACTTCAGTTCCAGACAAGCCACCTATTGTTCAAGTTTATTCCAGGAGAACAGCGACTACTGATACATGTCCTACACCAGAATCAACTTCGTCATTGGATCCTCCACCAAATGATCTTGATCTTCCCATCAGCCTTCGTAAAGGTAAACGCAGTTGTAAATCTACTTATTCCATTGCTAATGTTATTTCATATGATCACTTATCTCCACCATCCAGTGCTCTCATTACTTCTTTAGACTCCATTTCCATACCTAAAACAGTTAAGGAAGCTTTATCTCATCCTGGCTGGCACACTGCAATGCGTGAAGAAATTGAAGCTCTAGATGAAAGCCAAACTTGGGAGTTAGTAGGTTTACCTCAAGACAAAAAGGCTGTTGGATGCAAATGGGTTTTCACAGTTAAAGTTAATCCAGATGGATCTATTGCTAGACTTAAGGCTCCGCTTGTAGCCAAAGGATATGCACAGACATATGGGGTAGACTACTCTGACACTTTCTCTCCTGTAGCCAAGTTGGCTTCTGTTCGTCTATTCATCTCTCTTGCTGCTTCTCAGCACTGGCCATTACATCAGCTCGATATCAAAAATGCATTTCTTCATGGAGATCTTCACGAAGAGGTATATATGGAGCAACCACCTGGTTTTGTTGCTCAGGGGGAGTATGGTAAAGTTGGTCAAGTTTGTCGCTTGAAGAAATCTCTGTATGGACTTAAACAGAGTCCTCGTGCTTGGTTCGGCAAATTTAGTACAGTTGTCCAAGAGTTTGGGTTAAAGAAAAGCCAAAGTGACCATTCAGTGTTCTACAGACAATCAACAGCTGGTATTCTTCTTCTTGTTGTATACGTCAATGATATTGTAATTACAGGAAGTGACCATGAAGGAATTTCTTCTCTTAAGTCTTTCTTGCATGACAAATTTCACACAAAAGACTTGGGCCAATTGAAATACTTTCTAGGAATAGAAGTCTCAAGAAGTAAGAAGGGAATTCTTTTGTCTCAAAGAAAGTATGTTCTTGATTTACTTGCAGAAATTGGAAAATTAGGAACTAAGCCATGCAGTACTCCTATGGTTCCAAATGTACAACTCACAAAGGATGATGGCGATCCGTTTGATGACCAAGAAAGATATAGGCGGTTAGTTGGAAAACTGAACTATCTTACAGTTACTCGTCCAGATATTGCATTTGCAGTAAGTGTTGTTAGTCAGTTTATGACAGCTCCGACAGTTAAGCATTGGGAGGCATTAGAGCATATCCTATGTTATTTGAAAGGTGCTCCTGGATTAGGAATACTTTACAGTGATCATGGACATAACTGCATTGAGTGCTTTACTGATGCAGATTGGGCAGGATCCAAGACCGATAGAAGATCAACTACAGGCTATTGTGTTTTTGTCGGAGAAAACTTAGTGTCTTGGAGGAGCAAGAAACAAACTGTAGTATCCAGATCAAGTGCAGAATCTGAATATAGAGCTATGTCACAGGCTGTATGTGAAGTCTTATGGATTCGTCATTTGCTTGCCAAAATTGGTATGAATTCCTCATCTCCAGCAAAACTTTGGTGTGATAATCAGGCTGCTCTTCATATTGCCTCCAATCCAGTGTATCATGAGCGGACCAAACATATTGAAGTTGACTGTCATTTTATTCGTGAAAAAATTCAAGATAATGTAATTTCAACTGGACATGTGAAGACAGCAGAACAATTAGGTGATCTATTCACAAAAGCTTTAAATGGACCTCGTGTCGAATATTTATGTAACAAGCTGGGCATGATCAATATTTATGCTCCAGCTTGAGGGGGGAGTGTTACAGAATTGAATTTGTAGCTAACGTAATTGTAGGAGTAGATAGAGCAGTGATTATAGGAGGAAATGTAGGAGCCGATATACTTGACTTTCTAACATAAATTTTGTGTATAAATACATGCCATTACTGAGAAATGAATAACAAGAAGAACACTTATTTTCTTACAACTAGTATAAAATTAACGAATTAGGAAACAAATCATAATAGTCAACACTCATGCAAAAATATTTTTCATGTCCAACTTGCAAACTAAGGTGTGAAATGTTCAATTTTCGAGTCATTTTGTAAAAATATCAGCTAATTGTCTTTCTAACATCACATGGAATAAGTTCAAGACAACATTGGTTAGCTTTTCTTTGATGAAGCATCGATCAATTTCGATGTGCTTCGTTCAGTCATGTTGAGTAATACGGATTGTAGTTTTGTTATCACAATACACGAATAGTTTATTTTTTCTAGCCAACTTCAGCTTCACTAGCAATTTCACAGACACCTTGAGTCATAATTTTGATATCATGTAGAATTTTATTAAAAGAGATTTTCTTATTATTTCACTTGTATATAAACAATCAATGTGTAAATGATTTTATACAGAAACCCTACGACTAATTAGGAAGAATACAGCTTAGCCTATTAATTATAGAATTAACAAACTAGGAAACAAATCATAATAGTCAACATTATTTGTATGGTGATTGAAGGATTTGAGTGGTCCTCTGCTCAAAATATACAGAAATGGGTAGGTTTAATTATTACGTGTTATAAGCTATGCGATGCATCAATTGTACGTAGTTCATATAAATGTAAAACAAAAAATCTGAAGGTGCATATGAGAGCTCAACATGAGCACCTAGTGATGTTATCTTTCACGTAGCAAGAGCCTCCATTGGATGCATCTGCGAGAATTGTTGATGCTTCTTATCCACTAACATTCAAAACTTTCCATTTGTTGTTTTCATATTGCTTGATCCATATGCTTTTGCCGACCATGCTTCCACCATGACCACACACAGAAGCAACTTCAACAATCATGCTTCCACCTGACTACCGTGACCATGCTTCAATCATTACTTCTGGCATATTAAGCATTTACTTTTACAGTCTGAACTTGTTTTCTTGACATTAGATTGCAATGCATTTTCTATTTTAGAGATTATTAAGCACCCTAATTGATTTAATGACCTGTAACCAGCTGTCCGAATCCAGTTCAAGGTGCCACCATACGCTGTTCTTGTTAATAGTCTTAGTGATTGACTGATTCTGTTATCACCTCTAAACAATCCTGTTTGTTTGAAATTTTAAATTTTCTTATGCAGGCTTTAAAGAAAGAGATGACTTCTTCCCAGAAACTACAGTGGCCAAGAGAACGAATTCCATGCTTTTCCCAACTGAGAGCCTCCAGGGTCGTGATGGCAATAGTGTTAGCAAATTCAGCCCCACTTCACCCTCTCCTAAAGGCATAACTTCTTGTATCATACTCAGATTTGCTTGTTGAATCTTCTGTACTTGATCTTTTCACTATACATATCTTTCCAATGTCCTTTGTTTTTTTCTGTGCTTGAAATTATTAGGCATTGATGAAAATGACTGGAACCCAGAGCCTTCAGAACAAAAACATGAGACTGAATTGGAAAGGTTTACCTTTGATTTGTGAAAAGGAATTGCATTCAATATATTCTTCTCCTATCACATTTTTAATTTTTCTTTTGATTTTGTTTTCACTAAAAATGTTTCAGGGTCATCTCATTGTTTGCCTTTGCTTTGGAGAACTTCCAAAATAAAATGAAGTCAGCAACTAGAAAAAAATCCTCTGAAATTTTAATATCTGTTTCTGAGGAGATACATCTACAACTGAAGAATGTTCAGTCACAAATCGAAACAGATATGTATGTGTATGTCTTTGAAAAGATAATTTCTAATTAAATATGTCAATTTTTAAGTAAACATGTCATTAATTTAATCTCTCTGATCTCTCAGTGGAAAGTTGACAAGCATTAGTAGGTCAAAAAGAAAACGCTTGGAGACAAAATTCCAAGGTAAGGAATTTATAAGACCTGGATGGTTTTGGATGGGCTTTAAAGAATATGATTTGCTTAATTTGTCAACTTTCCGTGGTGGTGATGACACCTAAAACACCATTCTACAAGGGAACACTGCTTCCCAACTAATGAAATCATTTTATTAGCTTCCATCCTTTGATAAGCACCTCAATATTTATTTTCTTGTACACAAATCATATGAAACTTTGCACCTCATGTTCTGACTGTAATATATTTGCTATCCTTTTACATCACCAAATGCTTTGTTGGGTATTCACAAAATCTCTTGCGCTAGTTGTTAAGTGATAATTTTGTTTGGATTATAAGACAGTTTGCATCTACCATAATAATTTTCTCAAGTTTCCATAAATTATTCAGTAGATTGGCATTCGTAGATTGACAGACCATCTAACTAGTTTCCGAGAACAAGACAAGGGAAGGGTTTCATGGCATTTAGCCATATATCAATTATTTGTTTATGTACATTATTAAATATCAGACCCAGACACAATGGGATATGATCTCATGGACCGACTTCACTGAAATTCTTGACCAATATCCAGCTAATGCTGGTACCTGCACTGCTGCATTTCACTTGCTTGTTCGCTAGCATAATCTTTTTAGACTCATTTCTAGCTCCTAGATGAAAATATGTTACCTTTCATTACTAGATCATGACTTCTTGAAGGCTATATGGTAGTTGTGATGTGTCAAGAATGATTCACTTTGTATGCAACTTCTACTCTGAAGCTTGAATTGTTAGTATTCCATTTTGTAAATTTTTCCCATGCAGAGCAACGGGATAACCTGAAGTTGATACATGATAAATTCAAACAAGACATCCATCAGCATCTCCAGGACTGTAAAGGCACAGTTGAAGAGCTCGAAATGCACCAAATTGAGTTGAAAGGCGCTATGAAAAAGCAAAGTATAGTAACATTTATTACAGTAAAATAATAGTTTTGACAGTGCCAATACAGCATTGAAATTTGCTTGATTATTTTATTTTCCTTAAACTATTCATTGTTTGTATCCATATCCCTTAATTTCTATGAACCTGATGCTGACATCTTGGCCGAAATAGATGAGCTGTGAAACTCTGTTTATGTAAATGATTTTGGGAAGAGAAGCACAGCCGAATATTGACTTAGCCTTGTTTAGTGCTTGGAGTAGCATATTGGAGATATGCATGCGTATCTTTTCTCTTGTGCTTTGTAACAAGACAGAAGTATCGTTATGGTGGCTGCCCCACTTATTTGGAATATGTATCAACCTAATTATCTGTTAATTGATGCAAATATTTTACACGTTACTTGGGAGTTTCTGCAGAACCATTTATTTCTTTTATGGCTTTTATGCTGAACTAATTCATTATTTAATATGGTGGTATCATAAGAAGAGATCACAAACTCATTTAAGTTACCGGGTAATTGCAGAAGCATCACACCAGAAACTTCTCCTGAAAGTAGAAGAAGCAGTTGAAACACAGCTTGACAATGCTCACAGAAGAATCACAGCTGTAAACAAGGCAAGTTTTCTGCTTCAAGCTATAGGGAAAAATCAATGGCATAATCCCTTCCATACAAATATATTGTGCGTTTAGATACTTATGGCATACTGTCATCTTCTACCTCTCTTGAAATGTGGCCATCGATACTTATGTTATTAGTTGCCATTCATTGTTCTGGTGCTTGATGTTGCGACATTGATTAGAAGCCGTAGTTATTTATGAATAAGTTTGTGTGGTGGCTTGGAATTCTCAGTCCCAGGTCTCAGATTATAGCTTTTGCTAAATGCATTTATAGGCTTCTGAATTAGCATCTCTCTTGATATATAATTCTCTATCATGCAATTTTTTGAACATTTGTTATTTTATACGTTTAGAATTTCAGTCACTGCCTAAGGTTGGATTTTTTAGTAACCTTATTGCTTTGGGACGATGAAGTTTTGGATGCAATATTTTATAATTATAAAAACCCAGGCTGCTTACATGCACTTTATTGTCCCTCTTTGATATGCAGTTGGCAAAGGGAAAGATGCTCCAATTGCAACATGTCATAGCTGAGTGTTTGAACGAGGATAAGCTAAGATGACCTGGTTTTTAAGTGCTGGCTCGAGAGATGAGACTTGGTCCAGTTTAGGAAGTTGTAAGATTCAGCTTTTTCAATCTCTAAATAGTCTTTACATGATGATTTCTTTCTATCTTAGTCTAGCCAATACTCGCCTTTATGAGATAAAACAATGACATTGCAGAAGTGTGCTTTCACTTTTGAAAAAGAATGGATAGGTAGACCACTTAATTCATTGAAAATTGACATTTAGGGGGTGGGAATGGATATCCTATATTTGTATATGTTATTTAGATTAGTCTGATGCTATCATACGAGTCTCAGCATTAACAAACTTAACAGTGTTATTAGCCGATTCAGCATCTTTGCTTTTGCCTTGCCGTAATCCCGTGTTATCTGATAGTTTCAATTAGAAGCAGTGGTAATTTTCTTTCTGTCTAATATTTTATGGGTGGGTTGGAGTTGGTAAATAAACATCTTCTTATTATTAAGTTGTGTATGCTTCATTTTCCTCGAAGAAATTCAGTTTTGGATTTTGGAGGGAGCTTATGAAAATAAGGCACTCTTGGTCACTTGGTGTCCTCACCGGCGAAGCAGTTAGAAGAGAGAAATTGACTCTTCTTTTGCGATATGAGATATGTATGTTCACCTAACTAGTAACTTGTTCCGCGTTTTAACTGAAGATCCCGAAGGAATTGAAGTTGGTTGAACCTTTAGCTTTCTCAGAACTGTTTTAATTTCTACCTTGAACCCACTTCATTGATGCTTGAAGCATACTCGCCACCAGCAAGCGTAAAAGTCCAACTTATACATGAGATAAAATAAAAATAGAGAATGTGGATTGACATTTTGGCATATATCAGAAAAAGAATAGGCAGATGCTACCTGATATTTTTTCTTTTAGGAATAAGCTAAACCGACTTAGTTGATAGATGTATATTCACCGTCAGCAGGCATGGAATTGCAAAACTATACCAAACATGACAGATTGTGGAATCAGGGCAAAGGCAGTGAATTTTCTTTGAACATAAAACATTCTATTGACCAGAGAAAACAAAGAAATGAATTGGTTTAAGATGCTATATGCACCATTCGTTGCAGTAATGGCGGTGGCTGAATCTTGGAATCTGATTGGCTGTTGTTTTTGTTGCTTTGAAGATTTAAAGTAAAATAATACTAATAATGGTTATAACGATAAAGAAAAAGGCACAGACAAGAAAACAAAGAGACACGTGAATAGGCACACGGGTGCACGTGAAGAGCACGCTTTTGCTCTGCCTTCTTTACTTCCCTTGTGTAATCTAATTGAGAATGAGAAGGTGACGGACGTGACGTTCGACTTTGAAGCGAGACACGAAGTATCTCAATTGGTTGTTGACTCGTGGGCCATATGTATGTTAGAGTTTCTACTCTATAATTGGCCACCATTATCCACGTGGACAACTCCAAAAATTCTTCCTGTGGGCACATGTGATGGTTTTAGTGGTGTCATTTTCACCTTTGAAGTATCCCAAGCTTAAGATAAGATTAGCTTCTGCCTTACCATATTATAATCAGACGAAATTGGTTTTCCTGGAGTATATCACATCATCTTTTAATGAACCTCATAGGGTTTCTATTTTTTTTTTTTTATCTATAACTAATTCAATGATATGCTTTTTATTTCATTTATAGGAAATTTTACTCATATGAAAGTGAACAGTGTATTGATGAATATGTACCATTAGCTATATATATATATATATATGTATATTATTTAATAATTCATATTTAGTATCTAACATATCCAAACATCATCCTGAAAAATCCTTAATACGATATGTATTTTTGATATTATGATCACTTGGTACACATTTTGATGAATATACAATTTTATCAAAATTTAATATTATTTTATTTTTCATTTAACAATTTGTAAATAAAATTTACTTAATTTCCATATGTACTGAATTATATCTCCAATTTTGATCAATTGTCTTTCATACTAATATTGTATCATCGGAGCTTGACAATTTAACATTTTTGTTAAAACAAAAATTTATAATTAGCAAGAATTTATTCAACAGTGAGCTTTATGTTTTGGTTGCACCCGAAGTTAATATATCACCTCAGATTTGATACTCAGGAAAATATCATATTGTGGCGCAACAGTAATACTTGTAATCATGAACACGAAAATTGTGGTTGCTCGGTTGAATTATGAGTATCGTGGATGAATGGTGGGATCGGGACTCAGTTATGAACTTATAAAGACTTGACCAGTGAGCTTGCGAGCAGAAAACTGATGGGTCCTAATCAGACAGACAGACAACCAAACGTCATTAGCAAACAGATAAATCATAAATTTAAAGTCTCTCTATATATATATTATATGAAGAAAAAATGTGTGTCAATCTATGGAGAAGAAAGTGGGTCCAGACGCTACTGTGTACACTTAACATCCAAACCTCAATGATATGGTGAATTAGTATTAGACGTGCTTCAATTATATACACTCCTTTTTCTGGTGAATTATGGAATCTCACATTTGCAGTCCTGGAATCTTTTTATTCATGGGGCCTTGTCCTGTTTTCTGTTTTGAATTGAAATCGTGACTATGATGTTTTTTTTTTCTCTTTTTTTTTAATGACTGCTCGTTGATTTCTATGATTCGAGTGGTCCAGGTTGGATCAGATCAGGTTACAGTGTCGTTTTAAATAGGACCATTATCATGTTACTGTTATCCTTTCGGTTCTAAAATCTCAGGATATCCTTTTTCTTTGTCTTTCAGTAAATTCATACACATCCTCCCTCTCTCTCTATATATTGATTCTTACGCCATTTCAAACAAAGAACTAAGAGAAAGAGAAAAAATTGTTTGTCCGTTTGTGTACTCTTGGAAAAACAGTGAGCTGCCTAATTTAGCTTCCATGTATAATTTCCATGCCTAACCTTTAAAACTTTTGCCTGTTTTTTCATGGTTTTTTAATAAGTGAGGTTCTTCTTTTGCAGGGCTGAGGATGATTATTCTGAACTTGTATGGGAAAATGGTCAGATTCTGATGCGAAAACGATCCACTACTCCATCTTGCATCAGCTACACATCTCACTCTAAACCTTACGCTAACGATAATAAAGGCGGACAGATTATCCATAATCAGAAGAAACCAAGATTTTCTAATGAAACAAGTAAAGATAACAGTTGCTATAAACATAGTACAGTTCCTGGAGGCGAAAACTCGAGTCCAATTAAGAACATTGGGTCGTGCTTGAAGCAAACATCAGGTTTACTGAGTAGATCATCATTTGAGGATGGAATCAGAAGCCAAAGTCTTTCTCGGATTTGCAACTCCAATTCACAACAGATGAATTCTCGAAATTTGGGGTTAAGAAACTTCTCTCTTTTCTTAAAACTTGGCGAGCTTCCTAAAGCTAATAATGGACCAAGTTCATCAGGGTTTCATCGGGAGATTAAATCCAAAAATCAGGAGGAACCTTTTGCGCCAATGAAGAACGCAAGTTGCTCAAATACTATTAAAGATTTGCATGAAAATCCAGATTTAGTGAGCCAAACACGACAGGTCGTTTATCCTCCTAAAGAATTACCTCCCCCAGATGAGCAATCAGAAGCTCCTATCCATGGAAATGATCACACTTGTTATTCTTTAAAGAGGAGAAAAAACGAAGAATCGGAGGGGATGGCATCTTTTAGTGAAGTACGTGCATATATATATATATATATACATTCAGGAATATTAAGATTAGCTTTCCATCTATGGCTGTTTCAGTTCTAAAAGAGAATTAATAAATTCATGTTTGATACAGAATGTTGAGGAAGAACAAGAGCATAAACTGGCTTCTAACAAACGAAGGCGAACTACGGAAGTCCATAATCTTTCTGAAAGGGTAATTTTCTAGTGTTCTAAATCAACCCAATAAAAGTATTGATATTAATTTCTAAGTAATCTAACTATTCCCTCTACTGAATTCAAACAGAAAAGAAGAGATAAAATCAACAAGAAAATGCGAGCATTGCAAGCTCTTCTACCCAATTCTGACAAGGTATAGTACACGATCAATGAACTGTTTTTTCCTCTTCATTAATTTCCTTAAACTTAATTTGTTGTTTATCTTAAGTATATTTGTGAATGTAAAGGTGGATAAAGCGTCAATGCTTGACAATGCAATTGAGTACTTAAAGACCCTTCAACTTCATCTACAGGTATTTATCAAATACACAGATTTACCATATCATATATAGTGATTTTTGTTTGATTAAATTATTAAAAAAATGTGATGAAATTACAGATAATGTCAACAATGGGAACTGGGTTTTGTATGCCTACAATAATGCAACCGAATTTGGGGCAATTCTCACCCATGGGCATGGGCATGGGCTTGGGCTTGGGCTTGGGAATGCCCCCATTCTTAAATTCACCAATGCTTGGGCTTGCTGGCCGGAATATGCTGCCAATGGCGGTGTCTCAGCCACCGTTCATGCCATTGATGGGAGTATCTTCCACACCTTCGGTTCCTGTACCCCCTATTTCTAGTGTCATGGCTTCTGCTCCCTCATGTAGTTCCATTGATGGTGTACAGAAGATTAACTCGGAATTCCAAGAATCAATTCAGGTTTGTTTCTTTAATCCACATATCTTGAGTTTTTAGTTAGATACAGCAACTTCAAATCATGGCCTATGCTATGATTCGTTAATTAATTCAGTAATAACATTATATATAAGAAAATCAAAATTTTCCCCAAGATAATGTATTATTGAATGTATTCATGAATATAAAAGCATATGTGGAGTCCAAATATGCACATGTATTCGAATATATAACGTAAACAAAACAACAAGCTTTGAATTCTCTTGCAGTGGCTTCGCGGAATTTAATTTGAAGCCTTTAAATAGAAATCCGAAAGTAGCATTTATATTTAATGCAATTTCAGTGGTAATAATCTTACATTAATTATAACTTTCAGGCCAGAAGAGAAAGTAGTCGGTAAACTCTCTTCAAAAAACAATGAATCATATTCAAGATCGTGCAGCTTGGATCGAGTTGCGGGGTTTTATTACATCATATGCTACGTACTTCCCATGTTTCCAAGGTACGTATTTTCATACATGTATCTTCTTCATTTATTATGCTTAAAATTGAAAAAATATATTAAAAATATTAAATAAAAAGGAGTCACTAACAGTTTCAAAATTATGCAGCTTGCAGTAGAGGGTTTGCCCTAAATTATGTCCATTAATTGAAGAAGTGAAAGGAGGCCTGTGTTTCGAAGAAAATATACGTGCTTCTGCTTCTGGTTCTGCCTTTCTCCTTGTTGGTTCGAATTTTATAGTACTTAGGGAAAGAATTAAATTCCATTAACGTATAAGGCCAACTTTTGACGTGGAACACTTGCACGTAGATTTTATATATTTATATACTCCCTCCATTATTTTTTAATCGTCACTTTTGTCATTTTCATTAGAATTAAGAAATATTAATTAGTCTTGAATTTAGAAAAAAATTGAATAATTCAATGCATATTGAGTAATTTGATGTAAAAAATGAATTTAATTGGTCAATTTTTATTGAAAATGAAAATTAAATTGGAAAGAGAAAATTAAATTGCATTGAAAATGTAAAAGTGACAGATAAATAGAATTTGCATTTTACTCAAAAGTGACAGATAATAAAGAACGGAGGGAGTAATTTTTAGTGCTTTTTATCTCACCATGCACTTCTGTTCTTGATAACACACATCAACCATGTTTCTTAAAGTGACAAATAGACAGTATCACCAACACCATTTCATCTTAGAATGTTATACACGTACGAGCTGGATTGTGTATAAGGTTCTAAGAATTCCCATTTGCAGATCAAGAAGGTTGGAAAAATTTACTTCTCAACCTCATCCGACTCTGGAAGTAAATATTGGCTACTATCCTAATTTTCTTTTAACAATAGGGTAGGATCGAGACGTTTATTTTGATAACAAAAATAATAAGTTGCGAGATGATTATGGTAAGATGAAGGAAAAAGAGCAAGTATAACTTCTTTTTTAGTTTTCTACCTTGAGCTTCGTACCATATTCGGAATTCTCGCAAGAGTCAAGAAAACATTCAAGCATTATATATGGGTCCTTCCGGTAATCAGCAAAAAGAAACCCTTATTATGATATGACTATATATAAAACCTCACCCGCATCATTAATTACTGATGGCCCTTCCTACCCACTACCAAGCTCAAGCTGGAAATCCACTGTATTGGGTTAATTTCATCTTATATCAAAATAAGGTATTGTTAAGAATAAAAAGTTTTGTAATCTCAACTTCAAAAAATTACATGTCAAAATCAATAAAAAACCACAGAAAATTCTTATTGGCACTCCAGCTTAGCATGCCTTGGTGCAAGAGCTCACATGTTGGCAAAGATATCACTTAACCACTTATGTACACATATGCCTACATATATCTGGCGAAATAAAATGTATTTCCAAAATTGGGTTAATCTGGCATCACCTCGAAAACAATTTATTTCTGCTTTGTGCATAGTGAAAAAAATATAAACAATTACAAAGCCACGAAACTGAATTTTTGTTTCGAATTCAGGTGAGAATTTTGGTTTACACCCGAAACAGAAAGTTCCGATTTAAAGGCTATATATATATATATTAAAGGAGCATAGCTGAACAAGATCCACAAACAAGATGGGTTATTTTTCAGGCACATAGTTATGATTACCAATTTCACACAATTGCAGAATGGAATTATTTCATTTCCACACTAGTAAATTTATATTACAGCACAGTTAAAATCAGTGTATATACACCTTAACCGTACAAAAAATCAGATAAGAACCCAAAACTAATCAAGTTATCAAAATTTTCACATCAAAATAACATTCTAGTATGGTAGCTGTAATGATGGTGATTATGCTTCTTCAAGTGCGGCATTTTTTGAATCATTAGATCTTGATCCCACCATAGGAACCTCACTTGTGGATTCCTTGGCTGAAGCATCATGAAGCTTAAGATTTGACAAAGCATCGCTTAAAGAGTCGGCAACACCTGTATTTTCATTCCCTCTATCTCCCATTCCTTGAATCGGAATTCCGACTTCCAACTCCAATTTCCTGAACTCTTCTTCGATATCTTCATCCTCAATACCAGTGTATGATGGGGTTGATTCTGCAATTGCAATTGACCAAATATCATATATAAAAGTATTTGCATTTTAACAAAACTTTGCTGCCAAATTTCCAGCTTCCATCTGCTAAAAGTTATGTTTATGTGTATAATGAAGAAAGAAAGAGAGGAATATAGTACCCAAAGCCTTCTCAACTTGCTTTTGTGAATCAATAGCCTCCTCAAGTTCTTCCAGACAGAGGTCAACCTGCTCCACAGTTATTCTATTTTGCTTCATTGCTTGGGCACCAACTTTAATGGCCTCAGATACCTGGCATGGCAGAATTATTGAAGAGTATGTTTAAGATCTAAGTTTCTGCAGTTAAAATTTTTGTAAAGTAGCTCGCTCAGTTAACAGCCTGACTAGTAAAATGAGTTGTGACCCTTAAATAGTTTTATCATTTGAAATGGCTCAACTATTCTCACATCAATATAGATTAGAGTTGCAGATAAAGCTACAAAAAAGTACTATTTTGAAAGCAAGAATTACCTTCTTTGTAGATTCAGCATCCATGATGATATTAAGAACTTCCTCTAATCTGTTCATGAGAGAGGTGCATTTTTCTCTACTTTCTGAAGCCAGCTTCATCTCCCTAGCATGCCTTAGGGCCATTTTCTTGTTTCCAGCTTTCAAAGAAGCTAATGCAGATCTTCTTGATCTGCATGGACATGAATAAAATAACGCCATTAAATAATACCATATTTTTTATGACTACATCACAGCTCAGCTGCTAAGAAACATTTTTCTAAAGTACCCGTAGTGTTAAGACTCCTCCATCATTCAAGAAAATAATAAATGTTCTTGGCGGAGCAGAATATCAAGCTGCTCCAACTTCACATGCAAGTAAACTCCTAAAGGTATCTAGCAAAGAAAACTTCAATATTAGAATATAAAGAAAAGGGATATGAAGGAGTTACATTTCATAACGCTGATCAACCACACCAATTTGCTTCTGAAGCTTTTCTATTGTCCATGTCAAGTTCAGAACATCCAAATCTAAGGTTGACATGGTAGAAACTGGTGCAGACAAGAGGGATACCTTAACACCCTGTAAGCAAGTCGCAAATTATCTCTAATGTCTGGACACAAAATAACATAGTATACCGTATCCATAATAATATTGTATACCTCTACAAATTCCTTCTTACTAACTGAAATATATTGTGCTTTCCCAAGTCCAGACAAGTAACTCAAGACCAAAGATGCTTCCTTTGGTCCTCCACAAATGTCCTGGAACTTCCTCATAGTAACAATACATGAAGATGTCCAATGACTTTCACATAAAACTTTTGTTACTTCAGCAGCTTTTTCCTAAAAATAAGAATTCAGAGAACTACATAGCTCTAATCACATTGGAAATAATAAAATTCAAGTGGTTAAAATTCCATATAAAAAAAGACATCAATTGATGCAGAACCAAATGAAAAATGTCAAAGGATAGAACAATATCAGACTATACCTTCAACAACGCTGTAAGAATGACATGATCTTCGAGCATAATGTCAGGTGTTGTGCTCGATCTCACCACCAAATTTCGTACTTTACTAAATAGCTGGTAAAGTCGTCCACTTGATGGATCAACAAGATCCGCATTTCGTACAATATCACCTTCACTATACATCAAATGCTAAAAACATAATCATATAATAAAATTTTGAAGATAAATAAACAGAAAGAAAAAAGTGTATATATCAATTTAATTGTAATTACATAGAAGCTCACCAAGACATGGTCGAGACATAAAGGAGTAAGTCCTCCTCGATTAAACCATTCATTCTTTACCTTCAATTCGGGAATGATAAACACATCAAAATGGAACAAAGATGAATTCAAGTTAAAGAACTGAGAAGTGTGCGAGAATTGAACCTGAGAAGGTCTAATAATGAAAATACCCAAAAGGCGACCAATTTTGAGAATCAATTCCCTCCAGAATATGTATTTGGGTTCCCAATCGGATCTTTGGCCACTGAATGCCTTGAATCGGGCAGTGGCAATTAATTCGTCGTCCCAATCGGGAACTTCTTCTCTTATGAATTCCCTGAGCGTGCTGGAATCCATTTCCTCCAGATCTCCACTGCAAAGCCTGCATGAGAGTTACGGGATTTGAACTGAAATTCCCGCCAACTGATCGAGATTGTTCCGATTTAGGTTTTTTAGGAAGAAGGATAATTGGGAAAGTCCGAATTATTTAACGGGTTTATTGTTCCATTTCTATAGGCCACTGTGAGCCCGAAGTTGATATATATGGGCCGTTAAACTGTGAAAGATTCGGTTATTTCTGTTTATTCGGTATATGCAGTTATTTCGATTTAATTTTAAAAAAATCGATAAATTAGGTTAAATTAATAAAATTTTTATAATTATATATACATATATATAAAATTAATCAATTAATTTAGTATTTATATATAAATTAATTACAATTATTTATTTATAACTATATATAATTTATAATAAATTTATTATAATATTTGAATTATAATTATTTTATAATAATATTTAAAAGTATTAGAATTCTAAACTTATTGTGGAATAAATGTCTACGTAGATTAGTTCAAGTATTGATATTTTAAATTTTATTGTTCGAAAATTAATAGATTTTATTGTTCATAATTTACATATTAGCGTAAAAATATAAAATTCAAAAAATATAAAACTAAAAAAATTAAAATCGAACTCATGCCAAATTTTTTTCCCATGATTGATTCAATTATATATTATAACAAAATTGATTATATTGAATTTTAATAATCTACTGACTGAACGGTCAGCATTCATTTCTATCCCATCAGACCCCAAAACAATTAGGTTATGTTTGGTAGGATATAATGTAAAGTAATGTAATGAGAAATGCAATGAATTAAGAAACGTAATGTAATGCAATTTAATTAAAATTACATTACTATATTTGGTTGGATTAATAATGTAATATAAATATTAATACATTCATATATTTTGTTAGATTATATTCATGTATTGAAATATAATTCCCCATAAAAATGTGTTCCTAATTATAGAAAAATATTTCTTAGGCTACACGAATATTTTCAAATTAATCAGACACCGTTTTCTGATTTAATATATTTTTACTGGTCCGATAACTCATTTTTATGTATCACTGTAAAGTTATTTTTTTATTATAAGATAATTCCCTATATTAGTTAGAGTGAATCCCTGTGATCAAATAATTTTTCACAAGTCTCTAACACTACTTTTAGTTTCGGTAAAACCTATATTACTATTTCAATCGAACCGTGATTTATTTTTATTTTTGAATTTTAAGGACTTATTTGATCTTAATTTCATCTCAAATTTCATTTTCCGACTCGTCATAAATAGTATTTTTCAATAGTCACATAAAAAAATTTTCATCCTCGAGTGATACTATTCATTTCAGGTGACACTATTCATATTCGGAAAAATATTATTTATGATTTATTAAGTTTTAGGCCATTAAAGTAGCGATGACAGCTGTAGAGGCAAGAGAAAAAATAGTGAGACGAGAGTTAGAAAATAAAACACGTAAAAGAAACATTGTAATGGTAAATACCACTAAATTTTAAGAATTAAAAAACACATTAGTAAATGTATTGAAAATTACAAATGTATTTAGTATTACATTACAACACAAAAATTTTATATTAACAAACAAATAATTCATTACATTTTTTATTACATTACGTTGCAATCCATCTCACCAAACATACCCTGACTTCAATTTCTTTGCTTGATGCTTCAAGAATATTAAATAAAATATATATATTAAAAAAAAAACAAAACTACTGAGATCAATTATTGGATAAGTTTTCTAGAAGGTGCGGCTGTCTTTGGATTCTTTGGAATGAAAGAAAAATAAAGGTAAAAAAGTTAAATGGTGTGGCTATGATGCATAGACGTCACCTCAACGATTTCTGACGGTGGATTTTTATATGCGTCATAATTCCAATTATAATGCGAGATCTGTGTATGATAGGAGTGAGAAAAGAAACGCATAAAGGATTTAAAAATTTTGCAACTGTATTTCTTTGTCCGTTCATAAGAGTTTGTAAAATTTTAATTAAATCTTTTTATATCCTCTCCCTCCCTACAATTTTAAATAATCACATTTATTTTATTACAAAAATTAATTTTCATTTTATCTGTTATTTTATTATTTTTATTAAAATTAATGAGTAATAATTAGATTTAAAATTATAATTAAATATAATAGATAATGACTAAATTACTCTTATTTTTATTATTTTTAAAATTATAATTTAAATTTAATTATTTGAATAAAATTAAAAAAATATATGAACTTAATATTATATTAAAAATAAAAAAAATAAAATTAATATTACATTGAAATTTTAAAAATAACATATAAAATGAAATATGAAATTTTTTAAAAAATAACAAGTATTGTATAACAGAGGGAATAAATAATTAAAAATTTTTAATTTTATAAAAAAGTATTAGCAATTCATTAAAAATTCTCCTAATCTCAAGTCCTGTAATTAATTTCCCATTTCGGCTTAGAAGAAAACAAAAATCTTTCTGTATGGTAATATATCTGCAACAAAGGAAAAAAAAAAACAAAATCTTTTCATAGTATTAAAATAATCTCTGCACGAAAGGGAAAATCTTTTCCCAGTTGCCTCTGCATAAAAAAGGAAGCAAAGAAAAAAGAAAAGGAGAAGTTCCCATATATCGTATAGCTATTCTCATTTTTCTATGGATAAGATTGTGAGTGTATTGAATTCATAGCCATAGAACAATTTTAATATTATCAATCTAAATCATATAGATAATACATAAATCAAGTAATTCCCATCGTCCCAAAACGAAAAAGAAAAAACGAAATTTCATCTAATTTAGTAATTTGTGATGTTGCCATAGGAAAAAAAAGATATTATTATTTCTGGTAGGAGAGCATCACATCATGTCTGTAGAAAATTGATGCGTAATAACAAATGAAAGAGGAAAATGACAAAGAAGCTTCTGTTTTTTTTTGTGACGAAAGTAACAGCTCAAAACTAACGACAATCCCATGGCTCTCCATAGTGCGCACTGAACACTGTCGCATTGAAGATGACAACTAATAATTCATCTAACCATAATATATAAGGATTTTAATTAATATATACACATTTGGTTCGCTGTATTGCATTAATCTGTATAGCATTAATATGTATAGTATTAGCTTGTATAACATTGATCTATATAGTATTAACCTGTATTATAGTATACAACGTTTGGTATAACATTATATTAGCTTGTAATATTTTATACTGTGTTTGGTGCACAATAGTGTATTGTATTATTTTTAAACAAAATTAAAAAATATGCAAAATTAAATTATTTTTAATATTACCGATTTAGACAAAAAAAATGATTGTAAAATATAATTTTTTTAAAGAAAGTGCACAAATTGCTTAAAACATGAATATATAATAGTAGATAAATTAACAATTAAACAAACAATTTAATTAATAACTTTCAATTATATAATTGAAATATATTAACAAATGTGCTACGATTAATAATTTTATACATGGTCCAATAACAAATCAAAATAAATAAAATACATTGTTATTATTTTAGACATAATTCAATATATAACAGTGGCCCAGAAGTAGAAAACCATGAAAAAAGAGGATTTAACAAATAATAATAATGATCAAACTAAATAAATTTAACAAACTATTATGACATATAAAATATATATTCGCAAAATAAAAATGATAATAAAACAATAAAATATAATTTGTATAAAATGAAAAAAAGTAGAGATTAAGATAAACACCGTATTAAATAAACCCATGGGGAGGTGTGTATTATTTTATCCTGTGTGTGTAAGATAAAAATTAAATTCTGTATTATATAATACATGTATTATTTTTTAAAAAAATTAATCAAACACCCTCTAATGTATTAGAGGGCATTATTTTATGTTATCCCATGTACTATACGAGAAAGCAAACATGGCCTTAATGTATTATGTAGTACTATCATTTTATAAAAATATTAATAACCAATTTTAATACATTTAATCATTTTGATAGTAATTAAGAATTTACTATTTACATATTAACTTTCAATTGCAATCTACGGAGAAAATTTAATTAGTATTGATAGATAATTAATTAAATAGACAATTTATAAGCATTAGGCCATAAAATTTAATGAATTTCTCAAAAATATTCTGAGTTTTATTATCTTTTATATTATTCATGAATTGACATGACCCATAAATTTATTTACATGGTTTCAGTCTATGTCACAAATGCATGATTGCATCTAGAAGAATGGACACTGCCAAAATATGATCCTTATATAACCAGACGGAAAGCACCGAACAGACACACAGTCAGGAAGCAGTAGTAGAGCAATGGGTTTTGCAGTTGTTTTCATACTAGCTTTGGTTGTGCTAGTTTTTACAAATATTTTGAAACTATTTTATGTTTTGGTATGGAGGCCGTACTCCATTACTAAATTCTTTGAAAACCAAGGAATAAAGGGGCCACCTTACAAGATCCTTTACGGCTCTCTCCCTGAAATTAAAAAGCTCAGAAATGAATCAGCTGATTTGGTTTTAGATACTTGCTCCAACGATGTTCTTCAGACTGCTACGCCTTACATTCACAAATGGCCCCAACAATATGGTCGGTTTGTTTAATTTCTCTTATTATCTATGCATTTTCTTAAATCATAATTTTGCAAAGTCGTTAAATTTAATGATTATTGTACAATCAAACTTATTTATACCACAGGGGAGGTGATGCTATACTGGGCAGGGATAGAGCCAAGAATCACAGTCTCAGGTCTGGATATGGCCAAACAAATATTATCAAACAAGTTTGGGTTCTACAGAAGATCAAGAGTGCAGCCGTTACACAAAATAATAATGGGAGGAAAAGGATTGATTTTTGTGGAGGGAGAAGAATGGGTTAGGCAGAGAAGGATTCTGAATCCTGCCTTCTCCCTCGAAAAACTCAAGGTACTTCAATTTTTAAATTATTTCTTAAGCTGGTCTAATTAACTTTGTGTTTTTATTTATTTGAATTTATTAGTATTTAGGGTCGTTAGCTAGTCTATAAATTTACTGCCATACCTCAATTTATTATTAGAGGACATTAATTAAATGGAACTAAAGACACTTAACTCCAATATTAATCCCTGTTGAATATGCTCTAAGATATCAACCCATGTGGGAGACTTTGAAAATAATCGCATCCTTGTCCTCAAATTTTAATTTCGACTATAGTTTATAACCAAAACAAACTTTAATTTTTTTATAAAACAAAAGTATTAAATCAACTCAGCCACAATATTCATCTACGTACTTTTCATTACTTGTTTCCTTAGTGTGTGCTTTTAAGTCTGAAAAAACTAATGTGCTCCATCAGCAATTCAATCATCAAAACTTTTTATTTTTTTAAAAAAAAACTTTCAATATAATTGAAAAAAATAAGTAAATATTTTTATAGTTTCAATGTAAAAAAATTGTGAAATCATAAATAATATAAAAGAAATACGAGCGATTATTAATAGCACACATTAAGTCACATTAAATTGGATAGTAAATGTGTTATTGACGTCACTAATCAAAATTTTAAATTATGAGTCATTGGTTTTGGCAGATGATGAAAAAGGAAATGGCAGAATGCACGATATCCATGCTGAATGGATGGAGAAATAAGGCCTTAGAAGCCAAGAGTCAATGCATCGAAATAGAGATGGGTGGAGAATTTATGAAGCTCACGAGCGATATAATTGCCCGCACTGCCTTTGGCAGTAGCTATGTTGAAGGACAAGAAGCCTTTAAAGCCCAAAAAGAACTTCAACATTGCGTTGTAGCTTCCCATGTAGAAATTTTCATCCCAGGCACCCAGTAATTTTTCTTACAAATTCAACACATATATATATTCCTCTACTTCATTTCACATCTTTTTGTTTAATCTTCTCTTCTGTTTTTTTGGGTGGGGGTCTTTAATTGCAGATACATACCTACCCCTTCAAATATCAGAACATGGAAGCTTGACAGGAAACTGAAGAACACAATAAGGAGAATTGTAGAAGGTAGATTAGAACAAGTTGCTAAAAGTCCAGATGGTGGTTATGGAGATGATTTGTTAGGCGTGATGATTGAATCCTCAGAAATTGCAGCTCAAACGAAAGTAATTCCAAAATTGAGTATGGATGAAATCCTGGAAAACTGCAAAGCCTTCTTCTTCTCTGGTCATGAGACCACCTACAATTTCTTGACTTGGTCTGTGTTCTTGCTCAGTAGACACCAAGAATGGCAACAAAGACTCAGAGAAGAGGTGTTGAATGAATGTGAGATGCAAATTCCTGACGCTGACATGTTATCCAAATTAAGATTGGTAAGACAATATTGGAGCAATTTGAATGAATTATGTTATTATCATGACAATTGGATTTATACATTTTGAATGAATTTATAGGTAAACATGTTCCTGCTAGAGGTATTGAGGCTATATAATCCGGTAATAGCGACGTTCAGGGCACCAATGCAGGATACGAAATTGGGGAATTTGCGGATACCAAAAGGAACAGCTCTAGACATACCATTTCACAAGATTCAGAGGGACAAAGAGATATGGGGAGAGGATGCCCTAGAGTTCAAGCCATATAGGTTCGAAAATGGGATTGCAAAAGCTGCTAAACACCCTAATGCTTTCATATCATTTTCAATGGGTCCTCGAAATTGCATTGGCCAGAATTTTGCAATGCTCGAAGCTAAATTGGTGATTGCTTTGATTCTTCAAAGGTTTTCCCTTTCGCTTTCCCCTCATTATAAACATGCCCCATTTAATTATGTCACTCTCCACCCTCGATACGGGATGCCTATTCTTGTCAAACCATTCTCTTCTTGACTTATTTTTCTTATTAGTTAATTATGCATCATCCTCACTTTTCTGTTAATCTTGTTTCATCAAATTAAAGTTCCATGCACTGTAATAAATATTCTTATTAATTATATGCATTATGAGTATAGATTTGTTAAAAAGTAGAAAGAAAAAGATATTGATATTGGTAGAGACAAGAATTATCACCAAACCTCCTTTCTCTAATTTTGACGATGCCCCTGCTCCACTCAATCCTAATGCAATCTGCTTTTGATTTATTTATTTATTTTCTGCATATTAATTTTTGCTTATTTTCAATCCCTGCATAAAAGGGGAAAAAAAGCAATCTTTTTTAAAAAAAAAATCCCAAAGCATTGATATTTGGTTTATTGAGTGGATTATTTTTATTAACTTAATCCTATCAGTAAGACTTCTATTCTGTGATTTGGATTCTCATCAGTAAAGTAATTTTAAAGCAATTTGAAAAATATTGGCGTGTCAAAATGTATAGATATTATAATACTATAAGTTAATAAAAATATTGGAGTAATAAAATAATTTCAAACATGCCGAAAATTACTTGTTCCGTTGAAATATGAAAATAAATAATTAGAAAAGTAATATATTCCACTCCTCATTCAGGAGTCATGTTGTTGGGAGTCCGCATACGGTCCCCGCGGAGTGTACAAGAAAGATTCAACCGCTAACACTTCATACCAATTATAATACTTGAATTCATCGCATACCATCCACACACAGAATTTACGGTACCCATAAGCCATTATGAACTCGATAAAAATTAGACATGCTCTTCTCTTAGGATCTTGCCATTCGCCCACTTGTATATTAATTAATAACCAGACAATAAGCACAAAACAAGAGTCATTTTGGGTGAAAACTCTGGTTACGTCGAACATGTGCATCAAAATTGGGGAGCTCTATTGTTGAAAATGGAAAATTATTATTTAAAAACAAAAGTAAATGGAAGAAAATTAAGAAATGGTCTAATGCCAATTGAATCCGATACTCTTCCATTAAAAATAAAATAGAATAAAGAAAAGGTCAATTTAAGTAATTGATTAATTAAATTTAAATTGGAATTTACATAAAATGAAAGAAAAGCAAGCAGACAAGATTCTTTGCTTAGAGATCGGGAAGTTTGTCTTGACCTTGACCAAAATGCAACCTACAACCCTAAAAAACGTTAAATATGTAGGATAACCTACCCTAACACATGTATGGATGAAGCATTTATTCCTGTACAGAAAGAAAGTAGTCTTAATTTCACCCATCTTAATTCCTTAACCAATCAAATATTTTATTAATATATTTATTTAGGTGCTGAGTTAATAAAATGTTATCACATCATAAAACTGATTCTTATTTCGCATACATGAAAACCAATTTTGTTATCACAGTCCATTGCTTGTTTAATAATCAATAAAAAATTATATATATTTATTTAATTTTAGTAATTGGCCGTATTTAACAATTTTTTGACATTTCATTACTTAATTATCATCAGTGGAGTAATATATATATATATTTTGTCATCCTTCCACCTTTAATTTTCTCAATTATATGTTATGCTATACATTCAATCGCACCATTTTTTTTTCAATGAGTACTTAACAATTGTCACTTTGCAATGATTATCAGCCCTGTGTTTTAAAAGATAATTAATAAAAATAAATTAAAAAAAAAAAATCAGTAACGGCATCTTATTTATGTCCCTCATTTTCACGCATGGTCCTGATAAACCCCACAGGCAGAAGTGGAGATAAGCATCAATTCTTAACCGAGTAAACAAAACGAAAACGAAAACGAAAACGAAAACGAAAACGAAAACGAAAATGGGTTATGTTGCGATTCTCATGGTAACATTGGTGGGTGTTGTTGCTTCCAAGATGTGGAGAGTAATTTGGATTTCCTTATGGAGACCATACTTTTTGACTCGAAGGTTTCGAGAACAAGGAGTTCCAGGCCCACCATACTTACTCTGCTTCGGATCTTTACTTGAGATGAAGAAGCTGATGAAAGAGGCCAATCAAACTGTTTTGGATTCAAACTCAAACGACATCGTTCCAAAAATTCTGCCTAAGTACCATCAATGGTGCCCACAATACGGTAAGTGACAATGTTTTTTTCAATGGATTTTTATCCTTCCTTAGTTTTCCTTCACTCAAAGACAAAAAGCTGCACCTCTTAGAATCTTGAATTCTTACTTGTAATTTATAATATTAAGTCGAATCCCCGCTTAAATTGTTCAGATCTCAAATATGTTTTCTCCCACTATTTTGCTAAAAAAAAAAAGCAAAATATGAATATTTGTCTTTTCTTAATTTTCACCTCCTTTTTTCTTTTCGATGATTAATATGTGCCATGGTTTTATGCTATAATCTGATCGATTACCTTTCGGTTTAATTTTCACTCCATAATTTCGTAATGCTTTTGTACAGTGTTGCACTTGCATACAGCAAGTAAACAATTCTTCATGTGTTAATTTCAAAATAAACAATTCTTCGTACGAGTATCTAAAAGGAAGAAGAAATTGATGTAACACATTAGAATAAGACTCTTAAGAAATTTGGAAATTTTGATCAGAGAAAATTTAGATTTTAGAGCGCCATTTAATTTATTTTATCCTAAAGTTGTACATCATATGCAGTATCTTGGTATTAAACTATTGAGGCTGCATGTAGATATGGAGAAGCTACTAATGAGATATAATTATAAATGGATATAATTAATGAGACAAACATGCAGAACAGCTACCTAACTAATATAAGAATGTTACTAAAAATTATTTTCTAAGAAATAAATTTCTAATGTTTTACTCAATTTTTTTTTTTTTTTAAAAATGGCCTGAATGTTCATATAAACATTGCTTTATAGTATAAAGTTTTAGTGCTCAATGGTGATTGTGACCCAGGAGAAACAATGTTATATTGGCATGGAACCAGGCCAGTGGTTTCCATAACGGACCCTGAGCTGGTTAAGCAAATATTATCCGACAAATTTGCGTTCTATCACAAACCAGATTG
Organism: Excoecaria cochinchinensis; assembly: GCA_947683425.1. Lineage (NCBI taxonomy): Eukaryota > Viridiplantae > Streptophyta > Magnoliopsida > Malpighiales > Euphorbiaceae > Excoecaria > Excoecaria cochinchinensis. The sequence goes on from CANTUQ010000045.1 coordinate 6,274,017, forward strand.
TAGGCCAGCAGTACTAGCACTCACAGGGAATGGAGTAGCGTTAGTCAATGGACCGGAATGGGCTAGGCGCAGAAGGATTGTCAATCCTGCTTTCTCAATCAACAAGCTCAAGGTCTGGTATTCTCCAATCCATATCCAGTTCAATGACATATTGTTAATTGCTCTTGGCTCTTGACAGGTTATGGTGAACGAAATGACAGCTTGTGCAATATCTATGCTTGAGGAATGGAAAAATCAAGTCAATGCAGCTGAAGAACAGTGTTTGGAGATAGAAGTTAACGCAGAATTTCGAAAGCTCACTGCTGATATTATAGCCCACTCTGCCTTTGGCAGTGTCTATGCTCAGGGAAAAGAAGCCTTTGAAGCACAAAATGAGCTTCAACGCTATTGTGCAGCTTCACTTCTTGATGTTTTCATCCCCGGAAGCCAGTATATTTGCTTTCTGCTAATTGGATTGTTTCAGGTCTAATCAAGGCCAAGTGATTGATTTGATCCTTGTTTTCTCCCTTGTTTAGTTATCTGCCAACTCCGTCGAACCTTCAGCTATGGAAGCTAGACAGAAGAGTGAGGAATTCTCTAAAGCAGATCATAAGAAACAGACTGAATTGTAGCAATTCAAATAGCGGATACGGAGATGACCTACTTGGTTTGATGATTGAAGCATCAGAAAGCACAGAAACAAAAGACGGGGCCAAGTTAAGCATGGATGAAATCGTGGAGGAATGCAAAACATTCTTTTTCGCAGGCCATGAAACCTCTGCCAATGTGCTAACTTGGACTGCCTTCTTGTTGAGCAAACATCAAGACTGGCAAACAAGACTCAGAGAAGAGATTTTCGAAGAATGTGGGGAGGGTATTCCTGATTCAGACATGCTGTCCAGGTTCAAGCTGGTAAGCCTAAGCCATCATTTCTACCATTAAGTTTCTCCGGTTTCATGCTAGTCCAAAAACTTTTAACAGTGGCAACAATCTTTATTAGGTAAACATGGTTCTGATGGAGTCATTGAGGCTGTATGTCCAGTTGTAGAAATGTTCAGACAAGCATCCAAAGATTTGAAACTCGGGAATCTAACGATTCCAAAGGATGGATGGGTATCGCTTCCCTTGGCCAAAATTCACAGGAGCAAAGAATACTGGGGAGAGGATTCCAACGAGTTCAATCCATTTCGCTTTGCGAATGGGATTTCTAAGGCTGCAAAACACCCCAATGCATTTTTAGCCTTTGGAATCGGTCCGAGAAGCTGTGTTGGCCAGAACTTCGCTATGCTTGAGATAAAAACTGTTCTCGCTTTGCTGCTTCAGAGATTTTCGTTTTCCCTTTCCCCTGATTATAAACATGCACCAATTGACTACATTGCTTTGCAGCCACAATATGGCCTCCCCATCATTCTTAGGCCTTTCCCCACTGCATAATTACTCAAAATGGGAGATTGTATTCTCACCGGTATCGCTAAATAAAGTTTCTGTTGCTTCACCACCTGATCAACTTTCAATCACACTTTTAAATATGAAATTTACAAAGCACGAATTCAGTCAAAATTAATAACATAAAATAACAGAATAAAAATGCAAATTCAAGCATGTATTTGCAGCCAGTAGGAAAGCAGGCACTTTTTTCTTTGACTTAAAGATTCAAAAGAATTCTTATTCAAAAAATTAACAAGAGGAATTCTTCAGGCTTGCCAAATTGCTATTCAAACAAAAAAACAAGGGGTAATCAACAAGTCAAAACGCGTATTTCACCAGCAGTTTGATCAAAACTCAAAATCAAAAAGAACAGGCCTATCTCTCTGATCAAATGTGACTTATGCAATTAGTGATATAGCATGGTATTTCCAAGTTGTAACCTAAACTATGATCCTTCTGATGAATTTTTACGACTAATTTAGCGGCTGCTTCTCTTAGAACTCCAGGGAATCTTGGAAGATACATGATCGATCTTGAGCAGAGACTCGAGGTCCAGCGAGGCATAGAGTGCATTCAAACCCCTAATCCTCTTGGGAGATTTCCTTTTCATTACTGGGAGAGAAACCTTACGCTTCCTAGGGGCTGGAGGACAAGTGATGACATCAGGTATCTTATGTTCCTTGGCCGTTGGGGTCTTACAATCGAGAGTTGCCATAGCCTCTCTTTTCGCATTCTCTTCAACATGGAGTTCAGCAATTAGAAGCTCCGCGACCTCTGTCGCAAGAGTGGAGGGAATTCCATCGTGTCCGGTAACAATCATCGTCTTCATTCTTCAGAATCAGAATTTGAGAAAGGAAGACCTAATTCCAACACTTGAGAATTGGAAACAAAACCATGGATTTGGAAGCGAATGTAAGGACATATTAGTATCGGAAGTGAGTGGGGTCGTGGCGGAGACTTATTTGACTTGAATCATTCAATTTGACTGTAATTTCAATTTAAAGGCGTGTTCCTTGTGAACGCTAGTCACCTTCTTGGAAGAAGTCTAACTCTCAATTGGGCCTCATGAAAAGCCCAGTTTCACATTCATTGGGCCTCAAGAATAAAACCTTGGGCTTCTGAAAAGCAGGAAAAGCAAAAAAGGAAAGGTACATGTGAGATGATAAAGAAAATAGTGTCTTGAAATGGGTCCAAGAATTACAAAAAAGAAGAGCCAAATTAATGTGGATGATCTTAAAACTAGATTCATGAGTATCAAATTATTTATTATTTCCGATATGGTAGATTCAAGTCTGACCCTAGACGATTTTTTTCCTAATGCAAGACGCCATACTATTTACACTATAACAGGGATATATATATATATGATATCATCAGATCCTATATAATTTAACTATACGTACAAGCCCCATTTTATCTAGTTGAATATATTTTCTTTTTTAGATATTATCAAAGGATGGCATGCAAAGATACCAGGTACTATGATTTCATGAACGTGGGTTCTAAAGAGAAAGATATCGGAGAAGAAGAAATATCAGATAATCCTGCAGTTTTTAATTTGATCCACAAAGAATATAGTTCTCGAGAAGATGCAACTAAGAAGAAGCGAATAGATCATGCTAAAGAAGAAGGCTCAGCTTCTAATTTGAAAGCTGGAAAAAATCGTAATATATTGAATAATCCAAAGACCAAAGACTTTGCTAGAAGGCTGTTGCAATGAGTAAGGGTATTTTGATTTTTAGTGAATCCATGCCTCTACGCCAATGCTTTTCTCCAGCATGGTTGATTTTATCCACTGTTATCTAGTTATATCACTTATAGTGCGGAAATAATAATTTTTTTTTCTTACATAAAAATAATTCAACTTAGATAAATATTATAATAAAGTCACTCTCGCCGTTTTTGTTGCAAATAACTAATCGAATTGCTTATATGGCATCCGACTCAGCTAACACGTGGCAGTAATGAAGGGTAAGCATGCAACGTGTCACAATCGCGTGTTACTGTATTGACATGTCAGTCTTATGTAGGGTCAATTTCATCTGTAATCATTTAATTTTTGACGAATAACATCGTGGTCATCACTATTTTTCAATTCAGAATAATATCATTCTAGTCACTCCAAGCATGTATTGATTGTGCAAATTCTCTTGTTGTAATATTTATTTTTACTTGAATTTGGTCCCTCCCTTGTACCTTGAATGTACAATTCTGCCCTTATTTAAAATCTTGGAATCGGTTAAATTCCGTTTAGTATTTTTTACTTTATTGTTACAAAATTGCATTTGAATTATTTTATATATTATTATAAATTGACAAATAGCGACCACAATATTATTCGGGTAAAAGTTAAGTGATTGCGGATAAAATTAACTCTATGGCATCATATTCAACATGCCACGTGTCACTATGCTGATGTGTCGGTTCTATGTGGCCTCATATTTGTCATTACCTGTCACATGTCATCTGAATCATATGCCATGTAAGCAATCCGATGAATTCTTGCCTGAAAAATGATAAAAGTGATTTTATTGTGACATTTATCTAATTTTAAATATTTTCATAAAAAAAATTATTATTTTTACGCAATAAATGTTACAATTCGGTAACTCAACAATATAATACAGTAATACTTATAAGTTTCCGATGTGAAAGGCTTCAATCTTCGGCTTTACTGATACTATTATTATTTTTATTTAATATTAATAGTTGGTGGATTTGTGTAATGGCTAGTTTTATTTTGGAAATATGAGGTCAAAAAATTTTAATCTTTTTAATATATATATATATATATATATATATATATTAGAAAAAAAATGCAACAAAAAATGACCTGTATATAAGATACTTGGAGAAATCGATTAATATAAATCAAAATCAAATTAACGAAACGTTGAGAAGGTTGAGCTAATAAATCAATAGTACTAATATTTAATCAAGCAATTTAGCTTCAATTAGTATATTGTCAAGAAAACTGCAGTAATATCTTGGCATGAAATTAGAAAGAACGATTAGACGATTAAGAAATCTGTTAAGCTTAAGCATTAGATTGATAGGACTAAACTCGTGAATTGCCGACGGAATCCTAGATTATGCAAAAGAATGCATAATTATAAATAATTAAGTGCCCGGAATTCCCAATTATCTCCTCAATCGAGGTGAATGATGTAATCTGATATGAAAGTTGACTATCATTCCCCACTGTACAGCTGAAGGCTAGATGCAAATTATATCTTGGTTGAGGGGGACAAACCTAGCTAGAACGAAATCTTCTTTTTATTTTCTTATGCTTTATTTCTTGATCCAAAGACAAGGCCTTCTTTGATACGTTTTTTGGGTAAATGAAGGAATGCTTAATAGTTAATCCTCCATCACATCACTAAAGCCAAATTATATATCAATATAATCATGGTTTTTTACAATAATTATTTTTTATGTTTCTATTAATGAAGTAATAAAACAATCTCGCCAAAGTCACTGTAATGATTTTCGAGTTTATATTTGTGGCTTTTGAAAAATAATTGGGATCTTTTCTTTAGGGAATGATTAAAGCTATTTGCATATGATTTCAATTGGCTCAACATAAAATTTGTCTCCCAACTCTTTTTTCTAATTATTTTTTTTAATAAATTAGCAAGCATTTTTAAAATTATGCTATTTTGATCCATTTTAGTTATATATTTTTACAATATTCACTGTATGATTTTAATAAAAATATATGATAAATTTAAGGCAAAGTGGTTATCTCCATATTTCAATTCAGGATTTAAGGAAAAAGAAAACGAAAGAAAGGTAAGTATGCATGTGGATATGTTGGCATGGTACAATGGTGATGGGCCAATTAGTGGAATAGCATTAAGGGTCAAACTAAATAGGGAATTAATTAAGGAGGTTTTGGGAGTATTAAGATTAGAAGGAAGGTGGTGTGGTTGAAGGGAGAGAATGTGGGTCAGGGGTTGTTAATCTAGGGCCGTTAACATCAAATTGCTAGCAGCCATATTGTGATGGAAAAAGTTAGTCCAATAATAAACATAGATAATTATGAGAGAATTAAATGAGGGATTAAGCAAGCACAATGTCTAATCCCATTATCCCAAAGTTGATAGTTGATCTTTCTTGTCAAATTGGTTGTCATGCTTTTTGGAAAGAACATCATCAATCTATATGTCTTTCTTTTGTTCAAGGACATTTCTATTATGCTTATTTAGATTTCAAACTACTTCTTGATTAATATATAATATCTTTTTAATTATTGTATTTGCCACATACATTTCACTCGCTAATTTCCCATCAATTTACTCTCACTGTACCATATTGTTTTTCCACATAAGTACTTTCTTTTTATATTGCCTCACCTTTATTTTATTCTAATACTATATTCAATCAGAATCCTTGATGTTACTTGTTTAGAACATGTATGTATTTCATTCCTATCAAGTTACTGTCATGTAAACAAACTTATTATTTTTCATCAAGATTAATTTACGATGGAAATTTCCAAGGAGATATTATAGGTAAACCTGATTCAAATATGGTGGAAAATCTCAAATTTTAGCATCCATTTTCTAATTCTATTTTTTTAAAAAAATAAATAAAATGAAAAAGGGTTTTTTCTTTTTTTTTTTCATTATATGCCAACAGATAATTTATTTAATGTTATTTATTATTTGAACCGTTTTAAATAACATAATTAGGTAAAAGGAAAAAAAATGAATAACTAAGGGCATAATATGTTAGACATGGTCGCAATTACAGAGCCAGATTTTTTATTTATTTATGCAACAAATCAATAATATATTCATATATATTAAAAGAATGACTCTCGATAAGTCCGTATATAATTGATTGAAAAGCATTTAAAAGCCTAAAAAAATTTTATTTTTTTTCTTGTGGTGACTAATAATAGATCTTATTGTTAATTTAATTTATGAATAAATAATCCGGATAAAGCAATATCATTTATAATTATGACCTTGAAAGGGTTGAATATCACTTGTATAATTGAAATCAATCAACGGGTTAGACACCGGATTTGTCTCGCATAGTTATATATGCTATTCCTATGTTTTATTTGATGTATCCATTTAATTTGATATTGTATTGTAATTTAGCTTACAAATCTTTCATCTTTTAATATAATCATTTATTTATTTTCCATTAATATAATTTTTATAGCTTAATTTGAAGAACATATAGAATTACTGGAAATATCTATGCTTTCATTTCATCATTCAATCCAGATTCCATTGGCCTTTTTTCTTAAATCATGAGTTGTGTTTGGTCTGCTAGAGAAAGCCAAGTGTGTGTACATATATAGATATATTGTTAGGATCGTCGAGCTATTTAGACAGTGATTTTATGGCAACAATGAAGAAATAGCCAAAGTAATAAAAATAAATATACACAAATTTACGTGGTTCGGCAGTGTGCCTACGTCCACGGGAGAAGAGGAGCAATAAATTTACTATAGAAAAATAATATTACAAGTGAAGAAAACTCTCAACCCAAAACCCAAAGAAACCCGCTCACAAAAATACTCTTTACATAGAGTATTGTACCACTCTCTAATGCCTTTTATTCGATGTGCTTACAATTGAAGACGGGAAAGCCTTTTATAGGCAAGGAGAGTAACTGTGAGACACTGTGCCACCGATTTCGGTGGCAGCTATATTTGACAAAACGAAATCGGTGGCAACTTTCTTTGACAAAGAACAAAAGAACAAAAAAATAAAAGCAAAGGCATATACGACAAATCTCCACCTTGACTTTGAATTTTATCAACAGTAAACTTAGCTCCACCTTCTCCAAATAACTTTAAGTGCTACGTACATACACCAATCAAGTCCAAACAGTGTTTGAACTTGGTAGCAGGAAGAGACTTTGTCAACATATCTGCTGGGTTGTCTGCAGTACCAATCTTTTTAACCATAACATCTCCTTGTGCGATAATATCTCGAACAAAATGGTACCTGATGTCAATGTGTTTTGTTTTTCCATGAAACATCTGGTCTTTGGTCAGATGTATAGCACTTTGACTATCGCAAAAGACAACTGTCACTTGATGATCTGAATTGAGCTCATTGTATAAGCCCTTTAACCAAATAGCCTCTTTGATAGCTTCAGTCACTGCCATATATTCAGCTTCTGTCGTAGACAATGCAACTGTAGATTGCAATGTAGATTTCCAACTGACAGCACTATTTCCAAAAGTAAATACGTAGCCTGTCAATGATCTCCTTTTGTCGAGATCTCCTGCATAGTCTGAGTCAACATAACCAATCAAACTACTATCACCACTACTGAACTCCAAACAGGTGTTAACTGAGCCTTTTAAGTATCTCAAAATCTATTTTACTGCTTGCCAGTGAACTTTACCAGGATTTGCCATGAATCTGCTCACAACACTAACTGCATGAGAAATATCAGGTCGAGTACATACCATGGCATACATGAGACTGCCTACTGCACTAGAGTATGGAACATGATCCATATATTTCTGCTCTTCATCTGTTTGTGGTGATAGTGCAGCTGAAAGCTTGAAATGAGCTGCTAATGGAGTACTTACAGGCTTTGCATCATTCATGCCAAAACGCTCCAGCACTTTCTCAACATATTTCTTTTGAGTGAGGAACAACTTCCCTGCTTTCCTGTCCCTTTGAATCTCCATTCCGAGAATCTTCTTTGCTGCTCCAAGATCTTTCATCTCAAACTCTTTACTCAATAAAACTTTCAGCTTCTCAACTTCAGAAGTATTCTTTGCAGCAATCAACATATCATCAACATATAACAATAAATATATGAATGATCCATCATCTAACCTTCTGAAGTAAACACAATTATCATAATTACTCCTTGAAAAATTATTACTAGTCATAAAGGAGTCAAACCTCTTATACCACTGCCTGGGTGACTGCTTAAGGCCGTATAAAGATTTCTTCAACAAACAAACATGGTCCTCCTTGCCTTCAACCCTGAAACCTTCTGGTTGTTGCATGTAGATATGCTCTTCAAGTTCACCATGTAGAAAAGCAGTTTTGACATCTAACTGTTCCAGTTCTAAGTCATACTTAGCCACCATAGCAAGTAACATGCGAATGGAACAATGTTTCACAACTGGGGAGAAGACATCATTGAAATCCACACCTTGAACTTGCTTGAATCCCTTTGCAACTAGGCGAGCTTTGTATCTTGCTTCTTCAATGCCTGGGGTGCCTTCTTTCTTCTTGAAAACCCATTTGCAATCGATAATCTTCTTTCCTTTTGGTGGTCTAATGAGCTCCCAAGTGCCATTCTTATGCAAGGACTCCATTTCTTCTTCCATAGCTATCAACCATCTACCTGAGTTAGCTCCTGAAATGGCTTCTGAATATGTGGATGGCTCCTCAACATTGTTGATTTCCTCAGCTGCTGACAAAGCATAAGCCACCAAATCTGCATAATCGGTATATTTTATTGGCTTCTTTATTTCTCTCCTTTCTCTATCTTTCGCAATAGAGTATGGTTGCTCCTGTTCAACTGAGCTAGGCTCTAAATCACCTTGCTGAGAGCTTGATGGTTGTGAATCTGACTGTGAAGTAGAATCTTGCTGAGCAGGATAGTCTTCAACATTCATCTCCTGTCTCTGACTGGCCTCCACCTGTTTATCAGAACTGCAAGGTACCAATACTTCATTTTTTGAGTGAAGCATGAAACCTTCATCAAATATGACATCTCTGCTTATTATAACTTTGGATGATTTGGGACACCAAAGTTTATATCCTTTCACCCCTGATGGATATCCTAAGAAAATGCACTTCTTGGCCCTTGGTGCTAACTTGCCATCATTGACGTGCATGTATGCTGGACAGCCAAAGATTCTCAAATTTGAATAACTTGCAGGTTTGCCAGACCAAGCTTCCTCTGGAGTCTTGAAACCAATTGGAACTGATGGAGAGCGATTGACTAAATAGCAAGCAGTTGAAACAGCTTCTGCCCAGAAACTCTTTGGTAATCCAGCATTTGAAAGCATACACCTTGCTTTCTCAATGAGTGTTCTATTCATCCGTTCAGCAACTCCATTTTGTTGGGGTGTCATCCGAACTGTGTAATGCCTCACAATGCCTTCATTTTTACAGAAGTCATTGAACTCACCAGCACAAAACTCCAAGCCATTATCTGTTCTCAGCCTCTTTATTTGCCTTCCTGTCTGCTTCTCAATCATGGTTTTCCATTGTTTGAATGTGGAAAACACCTGATCCTTGTGTTTAAGAAAGTAAACCCAAACCTTCCTCGAGAAGTCGTCGATGAAGACAAGCATATATCTGGCACCACCTTTTGATGGAACTTGTGATGGCCCCCATAGATCAGAATGAATGTAATCCAAGGTACCTTTGGTTGTGTGGGTACCTGTGCTGAAACTGACACGTTTTTGCTTTCCGAAAATACAGTGCTCGCAAAAATCAAGCTTGCAAGTATTTTGTCCACACAAAAGACCCTTTTTGCTTAACAGGGTTAAGCCTTTCTCGCTCATATGGCCTAACCTCATATGCCATAATTTGGTGACGTCGGTTTCAGACATTTGAGTAGTAATTGCAGCAGCAGCTCCTGTAACTGTGGTTCCTTGTAGGAGATAAAGTCTTCCAAACAGTTTAGCCTTCATCACCACCAAAGCACCTTTGCTAACTTTCATGACTCCACCTTCGCTTGTGTATTTGCACCCATTAGCATCAAGAGTGCCCAAAGAGATGAGATTTTTCTTCATGTCAGGAGCATGGCGAACGTCTGTCAAAGTTCGTACCACGCCATCATGCATCTTGATTCGGATTGTGCCCTTGCCAATAACTTTGCAAGCTGCATCGTTGCCCATCAAAACAACTCCACCTGCAAAAGATTCATATGTGGAGAACCAGTCCCTATTGGGACATATGTGATAAGAGCAACCTGAATCCATAATCCAATCATCTTTAAACCTGCACCTTTCATTGTTAGTGACTAAAAGAATATCAGATGTGGACTCATCTTCGGCAATACTAGCTTCGGCGGATTTTTCCCTTCTTTCTTCAGTTGATTGTTTATTTTTCAACTTATAACAGTCAGCTTTAATGTGCCCTTTTTTATGACAATAGTTACATGTCAAATTTTTATGTCTAGATTTTGACCTAGACCTGCTACTGCCATAATTCTTATTTTTAGACCTGCCTCTAGCAACAAGGCCTTCTGCTACATTATCTTCTTTACTACCGACAATTCCTTTATCAATTATAATTTTAGAGAGTAAAGCTGTCTTAACCTCCGCCAAAGACACACTATCTTTTCCATAAAGCATTGTATCCCTAAAACTTTTATGTGACGGTGGTAATGAACACAACAATTTCAAAGCAGCATTTTCATCATCAACTTTAGCACCCACATTTTCTAAACTTACTAAAATTGATGTATATTCTTCCAGATAGGTTTTAATAGAAGTACCTTCCTGCATTTGAAATGTGTAGAACCGCGTCATGTGGTACAGCTTGTCGGTCAGGGTTTTGGACATGTACAAGGACTCCAGTTTCGCCCATAAGCCAGCTGCTGTATCTTCATTGATGACCTCCTGAAGAACTTCATTAGACAAACAGAGCTGAATTGTGGAAACTGCCTTGTTGATGATCTCCTCCTTCTTTTCTTCAGTCATTGACTCCGGCATTCTATTCTTCCCCAATAGAGCTTTTTCAAGCCCATTCTGAATTAAGATGGCGCGCATCTTAATCTTCCACAAAGAGAAATTTATGTTGCGATCAAATTTCTCAATATCAAATCTTGTAGTTGCCATTGCTTCAATCACAATATTCTTTTGATCCAAAAATAGCTCTCACTATTCTACGTGAATAGTAACCGTATTTGTGAACAGTACCGTATATGTGAACAGTGCAGTATAAATAGTACCGTATGAACAGTACCCCAGCTACAGTATCCGAATAGTATCTGCTACAGTACCCTCTGAATAGTATCTGCTACAGTACCTGAATAGTATCCGATACAGTATCCTCTGAACAGTATCCGCTACAGTATCCTGAATAGTATTTCAGCGAAAACCATGCAAAATGCAAAATTCACTTCAACAGTATCACTATTCACCGAATTTCTCGTTTTACACCCGTTTTCGAAACGGATCGTACCGAAAAATTCCTTATATTTTTCTCGTCCCGGCACTATAATTGTTTCTCCAAAATTCGCTACTTTTCCGGACAGCAATTCCAATGCAGTGTGAAAAATAGCTGAACCAAAGCTCTGATACCAATTTGTTAGGATCGTCGAGCTATTTAGACAGTGATTTTATGGCAACAATGAAGAAATAGCCAAAGTAATAAAAATAAATATACACAAATTTACGTGGTTCGGCAGTGTGCCTACGTCCACGGGAGAAGAGGAGCAATAAATTTACTATAGAAAAATAATATTACAAGTGAAGAAAACTCTCAACCCAAAACCCAAAGAAACCCGCTCACAAAAATACTCTTTACATAGAGTATTGTACCACTCTCTAATGCCTTTTATTCGATGTGCTTACAATTGAAGACGGGAAAGCCTTTTATAGGCAAGGAGAGTAACTGTGAGACACTGTGCCACCGATTTCGGTGGCAGCTATATTTGACAAAACGAAATCGGTGGCAACTTTCTTTGACAAAGAACAAAAGAACAAAAAAATAAAAGCAAAGGCATATACGACATATATATATATTCCTTTTGTACAAACGAGTGGAGAAAGCCCACAAAAAAAAAAAAAAAAAAAAATCATAACTAACGCAAATGAGAAATACTAACTACATGAAGAAGCCAAACTTCCAAGGTTCCAAACCATTAGGAGGGGCATCAAGCTCATGCACTCCCAGGCCAAAGTTATAGGCAAAATGCAAAAGGAAGTCAGCTGCAAAGATGAAGTGACTTGGCCTGCCAAAAAAGTGCAAGTAGAATTCCAACCTGTGATCTTCAATTTCATATTTTGCAACAGATACCCATAAAATTTTTTATTTTTTTTTTTGGTGACACAAGAGTGAAAAGAAGAGGGATCCCAAATATGTACCAATCACTAACTTCATTGACACCCAAACGATTGCTAAGCGAGATATGACGATCCCTTGGAACATTTTTAGAAAAAGAACACAGTCGATTCATGCATGCTACCTTTCTCACCGAGCAAACACATAAGTCTTCAAGCACATTTTTAATGACCTCAACTTGATTAAAGCCCGCTTTAGCAAAGAAAACCAAGTTATCTAAGAAAAAAAATGTGTGTTAAAGACCAATGGATATGGGATTCCACATCTGCTCACTAGAAAACTTCTGAATTCCATGAGCAAGTCGTTCAATGCACAAAACAAAACGATAGGGTGATAAGGGGTAGCCTTGACTGAGACCTTGAGTGGGTTAAAGGAGTTAGTGAGTTCCCCATTTAAGAGAATTTCCATGGAGCTACCAGTAACACATTTCATAATGAGAGAACTCAAAGAATGGGCAAATTCAACATCAACGAAAATATCATTCAAGAAGTCCTAACGGATTACGTCATAAGCTTTCTCAAGATCCACTTTGATTGCCATAAAACCAGTCTTGCCAGTCTTCACTCTCATCGAATTGACTTCCTGAGCAATAATAATTTTTTCGGTGATATAACGACCCGGTACAAAATTACTTTGACCCGGACCAATCAAACTAGGCACAATAAGCTTTAAACAATTAGCTATAGCCTTGGTAATGACTTTATAAGCAACATGCAACAGGACAGAACTCTGAAATGTGCTTGGGTGTATCTATTTTCGGGATCAGGCAAAGAATAGTTATTCACAGCAGTATCAAGGTCCCTCCATGTCAAACTCTTCTAACTTCTTTACAAAAATCATCATCCACTATATCCGGGATTGAAAAAATCCGCATGAAGACCATCAATGCCAGGAGATTTCCATAGTTTCATGTCAAAAAAAGAAGCTCTAATTTCTTCATCCGCAATAGGAATACCAATACTAGCCATGGTGTTAGTACCACAGTCAGGAAACCGACCTCGCAAAGGATAGGAGGGTGCGAACATCTCTTGTTCCTTATAGAGCGTATTAAAAATATCAAACGCCATGAGCTTAAGCTCATTTTGGTCATTAACCCAAACGCCATAGGAAAAATAACTTTTCTTGTCCGATATCCAAGGGTTTAGATATATATGTTACTCAAAATTGGCTAATGAGCTAATTGTAAGGAGTTAGCCTATTTGATTTCACTTAATTAAAAGTATAGAAAATTTTGAGTTCGATCCATCTTAGTGAAATTTATATATGATTGTAGTTAAGTATTATGTCTTGATAATTAGAGAAATGGCAGAAGATAATCTAAGTTTAGATCAGAGTGGTCGATCGGCGCGTGATTCCGATGACCTACAATCATAAGAAAACAAAAGCAAGGTTCTAGTCCTGTCGAAGTAAGCACTCCGATAGCTAAATCTATTGACTGAAGTAAGAGCAGTGAGAAAAAAAGTAGAGAGAGATTAGAGATATGGAATACCTTTTACTTTTAGATTTTTGGAGTATTTATGGCTAGTTGGATCATCCAGATTTTTCAACAGAGAGCAGTTAAAGTAATTGGCAACACATCGGCAATGTGTTTCGAATATATATGTAAAATTTGAATTTGAAGCGACTCGGATATAACAGTCCGATATCTAAGGATTTAGATATATATGTTACTCAAAATTGGCTAATCGGGTAATTGTTAAGAGTTAGCCTGTTTGCTTTCACTTAATTAAAAGTATAGAAAATTTTGAGTTCGATCCATCTTAATGAAATTTATGATTTATTTAAGTATTATGTCTTGATAATTAGAGAAATGGCAGAAGACAATCCAAGTTTCAGATCGTTAGAGTAGCCGATCGGCGTGTGATTCCGATGACCTAAAATAATAAGAAAACAAAAGCAAGGCTCCAGTCCTGTTGAAGTAAGCACTCCGATGGCTAAATCTATTGACCGAAGTAAGAGTAGTGAGAAAAAGTAGAGAGATATTAGAGATATAGAATACCTTTTACTTTTAGATTTTTGGAGTATTTATAGCTAGTTGGATCATCTAGATTTTTCAGCAGAGAACAATTATAGTAATCGGCAACACATCGGCAATGTGTTTCGGACATACATATAAAATTTGAATTTGAAGCGATTCGGACATGACAGTCCGATATCCAAGGATTTAGATATATATATAACTCAAAATTGGCTAATCAGGTAATTGTTAGGAGTTAGCCTATTTGCTTCCACTTAATTGAAAGTATAAAATTTTGAGTTCGATCCATCTTAGTCACATTTATGATTGTAGTTAAGTATTATGTCTTGATAATTAGGGAAATGGCAGAAAATAATCCAAGTTTCAGATCATTAGAGTGGCCGATTGGCGCGTGATTCCGATGACATAAAATAACAAGAAAACAAAAGCAAGGTTCCAGTCTTGTCGAAGTAAGCACTCCAATGGCTAAATCTATTGATCAAAGTAAGAGTAGTGAGAAAAAGTAGAGAGAGATCAGAGATATAGAATACCTTTTACTTTTAGATTTTTTGAGTATTTATAACTAGTTGGATCATCCAGATTTTTCAGCAGAGAACAATTATAGTAATCAACAACATATCGGCAATGTGTTTCGAATATATATGTAAAATTTGAATTTGAAGCGACTCGGATATAACAGTCCGATATCTAAGGATTTAGATATATATGTTACTCAAAATTGGCTAATCGGGTAATTGTTAAGAGTTAGCCTGTTTGCTTTCACTTAATTAAAAGTATAGAAAATTTTGAGTTCGATCCATCTTAATGAAATTTATGATTTATTTAAGTATTATGTCTTGATAATTAGAGAAATGGCAGAAGACAATCCAAGTTTCAGATCGTTAGAGTAGCCGATCGGCGTGTGATTCCGATGACCTAAAATAATAAGAAAACAAAAGCAAGGCTCCAGTCCTGTTGAAGTAAGCACTCCAATGGCTAAATCTATTGACCGAAGTAAGAGTAGTGAGAAAAAGTAGAGAGATATTAGAGATATAGAATACCTTTTACTTTTAGATTTTTGGAGTATTTATAGCTAGTTGGATCATCTAGATTTTTCAGCAGAGAACAATTATAGTAATTGGCAACACATCGGCAATGTGCTTCGGACATACATATAAAATTTGAATTTGAAGCGATTCGGACATGACAGTCCGATATCCAAGGATTTAGATATATATATAACTCAAAATTGGCTAATCAGGTAATTGTTAGGAGTTAGCCTATTTGCTTCCACTTAATTGAAAGTATAAAATTTTGAGTTCGATCCATCTTAGTCACATTTATGATTGTAGTTAAGTATTATGTCTTGATAATTAGGGAAATGGCAGAAAATAATCCAAGTTTCAGATCATTAGAGTGGTCGATTGGCGCGTGATTCCAATTTGACAGTTCATAAATATAAATTGTCGATTCGAGGCTAATAGAATTATTGATCTTGATATGCTCGTCAATCAGGAGTATTATATGACATTTGGACTTTAGCACACTAATTTGTGCTTAGATAATGTCTCACTTATTAAAAAATAATAATAATAATGATGGAGGCTTAATTTAACCTAATTGGTGAACTGAGTTCGAAATTCGATTTAAATCCAATGTCAAATAACTCAAAAAAATTAAATGGAATAAGGACTAATATATGAATAAGAAGTTTATATATATATATATATACACACAATATGAATAGGAAGTTAAGAACTATACCAATAAGAATTTGATAATAATTTATTAACTGAAAAATAATCGGAGCCGACGCAATTCACATGTATAGATCTAGCTGTATATCCATGTTATTTATATATATATATATATATATATATATATGTATGTAATGGGACAAAGCCAATCGTGTGGACAGCGATGCACCACAAATTTTATAATCTTTAAAACTAAAAATAATGTAAATGTAGTAAGAGAAATGCAGAAATTAATGAAACAGTGAAGAAGCTTCACCCTTCATTGTCGAATCGTAATTAGGACCCAATAGGGGATCCTGCTGTGTGTAGTAACACACCGTACTCTTCATTATAATGCAATGAAGTTGGGTCCACCTCCTTCTCAATTATCTCTCTATCCATTTCAATTTGGACCGCCTTATAATTTATTCTACATTTCACAAACAAAAACTATTTTACTACCATCTCATTCTCATCTTTGTGTTCATATAAATCATTAATCAACCACAATAATTCTAAAATTTTATTTTTAATTTATTATTATTTATATTAGTTGAGTTTCATTATTTGACACATCATATCTGGACCAAACACTAATTGCAAATACTTAAAGCTATTACTTTTAAGGATGGATCTAAAATCAAATGTCGGAAGGGGCTACGATTGCTTAAAATTATGTGGGTCTCTATTGAGATTTGAGATAAAAGAAGAGATTGTTGAATTCTTTTTTTTTAATAAAATTAAAAAATAATAAAATTAATGTTAAAAATATTCCATTGTTTGTTGTTGGAAAGTATTTTGGGAGTTTAGGTAGAAAACTAGATGTACAATTTTGATAATTATTCTATGCTTTCTTTTTTTCCTCTTATTGCCGTCAAAATTAGAAACGTCAGTTAATTTTCTGAATTTGAATTAGAAATAATCAAAATAAAAAAGAAATTTGCTGTAAAATTTAGAATAAATGTATAGGAGAATCAATGGAGTGATGTAGCGGTGGAAAATGGCATATCGGAAGAAGTACCAATTATTAAAGTGGGATCCAAACAGCAGGTGTTGCTGTTCCGCGGGCTAAGGGGAAAGGGAAAGAAAGGTGAGAGCCACCAATCAGGTGGTGACAGCAAGAGAGGGACATGATTTGACGTGGAAGTACGGAGAGGGATTTGACGTTGGATTTACACTAGGGTTGGGTTAGCTACGTTATGGGTCCTACTCGATGTTATGCACACGTGTCTTAGAGAGAACCATCAAGAAATTTCTTTTTTCTGAGAAAAAAAAAAAAGAGAAGAAAAATACTAGTAATAAAAGGATATGCGGGGTAGAGTCAAAATTTTTAATACGCTATTTTGAAAATAAATAAATTTATAGCACGGAAAAAAATTTGGAAAAAAAATATTGTAACTTTCTAACTGCATTTTTTAAACTTTCATTTTAAAAAATCACCTTTTCTAAAAATTTCGATATTTTTTACTCTCAAAATTTTTAAAATAATTCTTAAAACGACTCCTATAATTTCTAAATTTCTCTCATATCTATATATTCTAATATTTTTTTTTGTCCTTTCACCCTTATCTTTCAATGTAAAAAATTATATTCATTTTTTTCATCCAAATAACATAATTTTTCATAAAAGACAGTCCAATAATTATTCCACATTGATAACCCAGCAAATATCATTTGCTCTAAGTCCCATCCAGCCGGCCCACTCAACCGGCAAGGCCCAAAGCCCATCAGCCAAAAGTATCAGACACGAGCTCCTAAGCAACGCACATGCCTGATCGGCTGATGTGACCGCCAGTCACCTCAGCCGCCTGACACAAGGCAGCGCCCATGCCTACCACCTGCTCCTTGTTATGTCGCCGAATACCTACTCTGATAGCCAGTAATCACACCCCAGGCACTCGAGTGCCCCTCAACTGTCTCATATAAATAGCCCAGCCAACGATGGCTCCAGGTATCGATTACCCAACTTTATCTTTCTAAAGCACATTATCTTTCTAAGCTACTAACTTAAGTTTCGGAGTGCTCACGTCTGGTCCGACCGGGCTCATCTTATTGCAGGGTTATCTCGTCCGATCGGATCGCGCTCTCTCCTACAGATAAAGACATTTTTGGATTTATCATTTGCCCTCTCTCCTACAAATAAAGATATTTTTGGATTTATCACACATGAACGGAAATAGAATCGAATCAACAAATAAGGATGAGATTAAATTGAGGTATAACTGGGATACAATTCAAATATAGTTGAGGTAGTTATAATTTTTGGTATAACTAAAGTATAACTGCGGTGTAACTCAAAAACTGGTAAAAAAATATATTATGATTTTTGGTATAACCAAGATATAACTCAAATATAACTTAAGTATGACTTGAAAATTGAAGAAAAAAATGCATTTTGATTTTTTGTATAACTATGGTATAACTCAAGTGTATTTAAGGTATAAAAAATGTATTATGGTTTTTGGTATAACGAGGCATAACTTGGGCATAATTCGAAAATTTAAAAAAAAAATGTATTATATTTTTTGGTATAACGACGTGTAATTAAGATATAAATCGAAAACCGGAGAAAAAATAAATTATATGACAATATCTATTTCAATTCCCCTAAAATTTGAAGTTTGAACACAATATTTCCATTCTTTCCTTTCAAATTGAAAAAAAATAAATAAATAAAAAACAAGCAGAAGAATGAGAAATCAAATGCACCTTCCAAAATGAAAAAATACCATGAAACTTCCAAAATGAACCAAAAATATGAAATAGAAAAAATTTAGAATGGCTGATTATATATGGCAAGGAGATGAAGTTACGTGGATTAAAAAAAAAAAAAAGATGAGTATTATTTTTTAATTGAATAGAGAACACGGTAATGGAGATGAAGGCGAGAGGAGATAGAAATTTATGAAAAGATATGTATGTAACGGAATCCATGGTCACTAAACTTATACTTAAATAACACTAATATAATGAAAAAATTTTTGTTCTCATAAAAATTATCGAACTTAAAACATATTTACAGAAAAAATTACTTTAATCGTTTTCTGACAATTATTTCAATTCCAGCCAGCGCGTACACTTAGCATCCCCGTGCACACATGGCTTGACACGTGGCATATCACATGGAAAAAATGACATATGAACATGTCATGTGGCATGTCGCATGGACATTTCGACAAGTCAGTTTGCCGTGTGTCATATTTATATGTTATTTTTTCCACAAGATATAGCACGTGTCAAGCTATTTATGCATGGGGTACTGAGTGTACGAGCCGACTGGAGTTTTTGGCGAAAAAATCGTCGAAAAACGACTAAAATGATTTTTCTGTAAACATGTTTTAAGTTTAATGATTTTTATGAAAACAAAAATTCTTTCATTATATTAGTGTTATTTGAGTATAAATTCAGTGACCATAGATGAAATTAACTCGAAGTTTAAAAATTGTTGGAGTCATTTGAGAAATTATTTTATGAATTTTCAGAATAAATAAAATGTAAAATACAATATTTTTTAAAATTAAAAAATTAATTGGTGTGTTTTCTTAAAGAAAATTGAAATTGCGTGTATACTGTGTAGTTTCCTTAAAAAAACTCGACAAAATAACTACCTAATACTTGATATTTTCTATTTAGATATAATTGGTAGAATTGATTAAAGAAATGAAAATCTCAACAAAAGAAAGTACTTTTGATATGAGTTCTCGTGCCAAAATGATGAATTTATAAAGTGATTAATTTAGGTTGAATTAATGCAGCATATTCGAATTTTAATGATTTGATTTTTATTTAATTTGAAGTTAGATAATGTTAAATAAATGAGGAGACATATTTAATTTTTATGCACTAATTTGTTTTTTTTTTACAAATATATAAGAGTTGTAATTGCTTCAATTATGAAGTTTAAAAACGAACAAAATTTAGTTCTCAGTCATAATCGAAATGAACCCGAAAATACTGAAAATTGAAATTTGATAAAAAAAATAAAAACAAAAATCTAATTTTATGCAGCTCTATCAGACTTAGAGAACAAGAAGCTTATCCATGGTTGTAAAGTTGCGAGAAAAGCCCCAGCGATTAATCATTTATTTTTTGCGGACGATTCGTATCTCTTCTTCAGAGCCGAGCTGTGTGAAGCTGATGCTATCAAACATTGCCTTCAAATGTATGAGGTGGCTTCAGGGCAAACCATTAATTTGCACAAGTCGTCAATGGAGTTTAGTAAGAATGTTGATGTTTATATGCGCAGACTTTTTTGCAATTTTATGAATATCTCTGCTTCCCATCAAGTGAGTTCCTATCTTGGCTTGCCTATGTCTATTAGGCAAAATAGAACTTAGGTTTTTTCTTTCATTAGAGATAGAATCTGGAAGAGGATTAACAGTTGGAGAAATAAATTCCTTTCCTGCGGTGGCAAAGAAATTCTTATCAAGTCTGTCCTTCAAGCGATCCCCTCCTACATTATGAGTCTTTTCCTCATTCCCCTTAATATATGTGATTATAGCCATTGCATGCTTAACAAGTTTTGGTGGCACTCTAATTATTCTCAGCCGGGTGGTATTAGTTGGGTCAGATGGGAAGATCTTTGTGTTCCAAAAAAGATGGGAGGGCTTGGGTTCAGGAACACTCATGATTTTAATGTTGCTCTCTTGGGGAAGCAGATTTGGAGGTTGATAGAAAGACCTGACTCTTTGGCAGCTCAAGTGCTTAAAGCAAAATATTTTCCTAACTGTGGTTTAGCTCAAGCCAAATTGGGTAGCAGACCTAGTTACACATGGAGAAGTATGTTATATGCCAGAGATTTGGTTATTCAAAACTGTAGATAGCAGGTTGGGAATGGTGAAGCTATCAGCATCTACAAGGACGCTTGGCTATTAGATCCTATAAATCCCTATATTTCCTCTTCGCCGGCTCTAGCTCTTGAGAATCTGAAGGTGGCTGATCTTGTTGACAAAAATACCTATGGTTGGGATTTGGATCTTCTTCAGGCCAACTTTAACAGTAGAGATGTTCAATGTATTTCTCAAGTTTCGTTAGCTCAAGGAGATCAGCCGGATGTCTGCTATTGGCCTATGGAAAGTAACGGTCTCTATTCTGTCAAGAGTGCCAACAAGCTATTACAGGGCTTAGCTCAACCTTTAACGAGTTTTGTGTTCCCATGGAATGCTATTTGGAACCTTACTCTCCTGTTAAAGTTGAGAATCTTTTTGTGGCGGTGCATTCTGGGCGTCCTTCCAACTCGTTCTAATTTGAGTCGCAGACATGCTTTTGAGATAGCCTGTTGTTCTTTGTGTTTGCCTTTAGCTGAAGAAACCATTCACCATTCTTTGTTTGCTTACCCTTCGTCCTGTGTGATTTGGAAAGATAGTTCTTTGGGTGTGTGTTTTGACGTTTCTGAGAAAGTGGAAGTCATCATTAGCAAGTGGTTGTCAACTATGCATCGAGATGATTTGCTTCAAGGTGTGTTTATTCTGTGGGCGTTATGGCATAGGAGGAATAAGTTTATTTGGCAGCAGGTTTTTATGAGTCCTGGAGCTGTGCTGAGGTTCGCCAAAAGCTGCTTAAATCAGTGGCTGGTGGTTCACCTTAAAGAAATTGAATTCAACCTTGCCTCCCCTACCTCATTACTGGAGATTTGGATTTCGCCTCCTACAGGTTTTGCTAAGTGTAATAGTGACGCTGCTTTGCTGAACTCTATAAATAGAGTTGGTTATGGCTGGATTTGCAGAGATCATTCTCGGAAGTTTGTGGCAGCTCGGCATGGTTCCCTTTCTTGTGTTAGTGGTTATGCCCTAGGCCAAATATTTGGACCTTAATGTAATCATTACATTTTCATTTATATGATGATTTTTTTGACGTTAATATTATTGACATATTACATTAGTGTAATGTTTATGAATAACAACGTTATTCATGTCGTCCCTAGTCATTTATCACTAAAGGGTATAAAGATAAATTAAGAATAATATAGATTTGCATTGATAATTATGGGATGATTATATATGATGATATAAATCAAATCTATAGGTACTTGTTAGAGAACAAAGTATTGGATAGACCCACTGTGAGATCACTACATGTGATAGTGTCATGAGTGATCTTATGATAGATATGTTATTGAATCATTTGACCTGAGGTTATCACGGTTTCCTATATAAGGAACATTATGTTTTGACGTAATCAAACATTATCTTTAATCGGATAATTATAAAATTTATGATCGAACATGATGAGAATTATGCAGATGAAATGAATAATCAAGATGGAATTTGTCACTCTCTTATGAGAGAGATATCTATTGGGCCCCTCGATAAGTAAGACTGTAAAAATGGATGGTCGTGCTCAAATAAATTGATAGTGTGATCAATGTCATTTGAATTTATCAGTTTACTTAGTGATCAGAAAATTATATGTTTGAACAATATAAATTTGACATGAATCATGACTTATATTCAAATAAGATATCGTATGACAAAAGGATAATAGCGTGTTTTATTGTCAGGTTAAAATCGGACTAACGATATTTATATTATTTGGATAGTCATAATGTCTTGGTAGAAACCAATTATGACTTGTGGGCCTATTATGATATTGTGCCCACTGCCAACTTAATACAAACCTATTGGGTCACACACTAAAACCACAATGAATGGATTGGATTTTAATTAGGGTATTATAAAATTATATAAATATGGGTATTTATATTTAAATTTCGTAATGATATATAAATATATATTTACATATGATATTTCTTATTTTGAATAAGAACGAAATAAATAAATATATATATATATATCTTATTTTGAATAAGAGATAATATCCCTAATTTATCTCTCTAGGGTTTACATATATAAATAGATATATGTTTAACGAAAAGGATTCACGTTTTCTCCTAATTACGTTTTCCTAAGAGAAGCTATTTTGAGAAACCCTAGCCGCCACTTGAAAAACCCTAGCCGCCATTTTCTTTTAGAAAGAAAAACACAAAAAAATCCAGTCGCACGTGAAGGGAGCTAGCACCCCTGCGATAATCTGTTCGTCGGTTCGTGCCTGTGGATATCGGTAGAGGGCGTTCGTGATTGAAGCAGCGCCTGTAGTCCAAATTAAGGAGTTAATTTCGATTTTTCTTCATTAAAAAGTCGGTAAATCTTAATCCCTCGTTTTGAATCAATTGAAAATACATGGATCTTATTTGGGTTTCAATTTATATTATGTTGCGTTTAATTTGAATTATTGCGATGAAACCCAACATCTTGTCCCTTGGATCCTTTGCTCGCGGAAGCCATGTCTATGAAGGAGGCCTTGGCATGGATGAAGAATGAAGGTTTCTCTCATGTTTGTATGGAGACAGATTGCCTTATACTCTTTCAATCTCTTTCGAAGCCTTCTACTAGTCTTTCTCCTTTTGGTGTGTTAGTTAAAGATTGCATTAAGGCTAGTTCTAAGTTTGTTGATTGTGTTTTTTCTTTTGTTAGAAGATCATGGAATGATCTTGCCCATATTCTTGCTAGAACCTCTGTTGATTCCAATGGAGTTAGTTTTACTTCTCTTCCATCCTGTATCCAACAGTTGCTTGAATAAAAGGTCCATTTTCTTAAAAAAAAAAATAATAACCGAAATCAAATTGATTAATGATTTTAAAATTTTTATTAGATAAAATAATGCCATTTGAAAATTTAATAAATTTTTTATTATTAATCAAATAGAATCGATAAATCCATTTTTACATATGTTATTAATTTAAATTGAATCAATCAACATAATAGTGAAATTGAATTAATCTTATTAATTTGGTATGATTTGATTTTAATGGATTAAAATGGAAACATCCGACATTGGTGGATGTGCGCAATCTAATAGTGTATTAAGATAGGGAAATTTTTTTAAATAATATTTTTTAAAAAAAATATTAGAAATTTGGTGTTTGTCATAAAATATTTGGAGAAATGGAGTTTTTTTACAAAAATGGACTATTTGCGTTTTCAAAAGTGGGACCCACATTTCGGAGGGAGCGGTTTAATCTTACACTGTGATTTGATCTGACACTGTGACAGTGTCAAACCTGAAAACGCAACCAGTGGTTGCATTTTCAGGTCTAACACCGACGCTGACTTATATATATAATATATTTAACAAAAAATCCAGATGTTAATTTTGTCCTAATGGTACAAATGCAGTTACACTTTCATAATACATCACGCGTCACCGGCTCGAATCTTAAAGACCACCAAAAAGTTTTTTTTTCATTTTTTGTATATTAAATATATCAAAATTATATAAAACATATATTTCAAATTGAAGCTTCTGTCCAAGTGGCACAAATGCGCTCCACTTTCCCAAATTTTCGCGAGTTCGATTCTTTGCACCCACTTTTTTTTTTCATTGTTCTTCTTAGAGGTAAGTGGGTGTGTGTAGACACCGGGTCCTGAATCAGGTTTTGAAAAAATGGCAATGGCAATTTTGGGCCCTTGTAATTTAAGTATTTGGGGCAAATTCTATTCTTCTAATATAATTTATTCATTTATTTATTTATTTAGACGCTTTCTAATGTGGATGAGTTGCGCTTTAAATTCAATGCATGTTCGTGTGAGGAGAGGAATGGAATCGCGTTTTATTAAAAACTCATTTATAAAACTTAACTTAACTCATTAATAAAAGTAAAGTTCCGAACACTGTCTTTGGTTTAAGACCATCGAGGTTAGAGACCTCTCCCAAATTTTTGGGTGGCGACTCCAAAATACCTCAAAGTGCCTTTAGGCGTCATTAGGCTAGGTTATTCTCCCCAATGTTCTATTGGGAGGAATACACCTATGATGCCTCATGACGCCCATGATCGAAAATGACGTGACCCAATCCCTCGAGCCCCAAAAGGCGGGCTCAACGAGGGCCTTGCTGGGTCCGGGCGCGCGTCACAGTGTGTTTCTTCATAATTTTTTCTTATAGTAAATTGATTTTTATTTTTATCTGCTAAGTATACTATAAAGCACAGTAAATTGATTTTTATTTTATTGCTAAGTATACTGTTAAGAGCTTTATTTTTTCATGGAGAATAATATTAGAAGCTTATAATATAAAACTCAAAATATCAATTTGTGAATTTCTTTTAAAAATGTTATGTTATTTGAAATTAATCAATAATATTCAAACCAGTTAAATAATTATATATTCATAGGGCATGCGTATTAATTTATTTTTTAAATCAAATTATGGTATCAATTTCATGAACAAAGTTGATCGAATAATAGAACAATGAATAAGAATGGTAATTTTTTAAAATAATATTTTTCCTTGCGTAATTAATTATAACTTTTTTTTAATTAAGTTGATTTTTCATGGATTGGTGAAGGACAATAAAAAGAAAATTTTACGGAATTTATACGTACTGGAAAGCCTTAATGCCTATAATATTTATAGCTTTATATATCGGCTGCATTTGAATTATCTGAAATTTGTAGATTATATAGCTCATATGTAAATTAATTAGAATAAAAAAAGTATATATAATATGTTTATTTGCAAACAAAATATGGTGGTTTCTGACAAATCTATATAAAATATTGAATATAAGTTACAAATATTAATTGTGTCCTAGTAGTACAAATACAATTCCATTTGTTCATATCTCTACAGGTTATCGAACCGTTAAATTTTCAATATATAAAATATTTATCGAATGTAAATTTCACCATTTTTAATTTAAATATAAAAATAATGCAAAAAAAAATTAGTTATAAACTTTAATTAATTAAAATATGAAAAAAATAAATTAATAGAAAAGCCTGGTTAGTAGGATTTGAACCCGCTGCAATTTGGGAAGTAGAGGAAAGTGGAGAGCATTTGTGCCACTTAGACAAAAGCTTCAATTTGAGATTTATGTTTTATGTAATTTTGATATATTTAATATATAAAAACTAAAATAAAATTTATTTAGGATTCGAGACGGTGGCGTTTGAGTTATTATGAAGGTGAGACAAAATTAATATTTGAATTTTATGTTAAATATATTATATATATATAAGTCAGTGTCAGACCTGAAAACGCAATCACTGGTTGCATTTTCGGGTCTGACACTGTCACAGTGTCATATCAAACCACTCCCTTCGAAATATGAGTCCCATTTCTGAAAACGCAAATAGTTATTGCTTTTTTTGTAAAAAAATTCATTTCTCCAAATATTTTTTGACAAATACCAAATTTCAAATATTTTTTTTTAAAAAATATTATTTAAAAAAAATTCCACATTAAGATACTTGGAGGGTGAAAAATGAAAAATAATATTACTCCCGTTAAATGAGGAAAGGAAAGCATCTTTGTTCAATCATTGAAACGTTGCGACCTAAAATCTTTCCTGTTTATTGCTTTGTGCGCCATGTCCTTTTCAAAAAAGAAAAAATTACATTCGTCAAACTATTTAGATGTTGCGATGGGTCCTCTCGTTGTTTTTCAAGATCATATTGAAAATATTTGCCTAGATTTATTTATCAATATCATACTCATAAAATATTACATACGGTATTATTAAACTTAGTTTTATATCATAAGTTAATTGAATTAATATTTTTTTAAAAAAATAATATATTGAATTTTAAGTCAATGATGAATTAGAATTACTAAATATATATATGCAAAAATTAACTAAATTATTTAGTGACCCGCTCGAATTGGACTAATAAGTTATATTTATGATGTGTAAAAATGGCAGCAGAGCAAATATTCTCTAAAATTGCTTACCCATTACTAAATTTATTTAATTTTAACGTACTCGTACCCATTCTAAATTAGTTTAAATTTATCTTTGTATTACCCATATCTATTCCAAATCCATTTACTAATACATGGATTTTATAAAAAAATATATAAATTTTAATAAAATTACAATTTATAAAATAATCAAAAATTAAAAATTATATAAAATTTAGTAAAATTTTAAATCAATATCTAATAAGAAATCTACCTAAACAATTAGTAAACTAAAAGTTGTACATAAAAGTCATAATAGGAGAGTGTTATGTCAAAAGATTACATTTTGATTGTTTAAGATAAGTGTTCAATTTTTCACTCACACCTATGATTTTATTTTATTTTTTAAATAAACGAATTTAAAAAGGCATATATTCACAAGTACCAATTATTCATAACTAAATACATAAATAAGATTGGATAGCGGGTAACGGAGGTAATAAATATGTACCTGATCCAAGCTCGCAACCGATTCTATTTTTAATATCCAAATTCGTTTCAAATTTATTTACAATTATATGCACTCAAAATAAATAGGAGAAAGAATACTATCCGACCCGCTGCCATCCATACTCTATGTTTGCATTTCTATTAGGGGTCTTCATTGACGGGTTAACTGGGGGCAAAAGAAAAATCAGTATATTAATATCGATTTTTTTAAAACACTAGTCATTTTTAAAACACTAGTCATTAACCAGTCTGTCACAATCATTTAATTAGTCAATCCATTTTGATTTTTCGGATCAATTAACCAATATTTTTCGATTAACCACTACAATTATAAAATGTATTTATAAATAAAATTAAAAATTTCAAGATACTTAAAATTTTAAACTTTCTCACTATAATATAACATTATTTTTATTAAAATAAAAGTTTTTAGTACATATAAGTAACTTTATTTTTAAAAATTAAGACTTAATAAGTAAATAAACTAACCGGTTCATGATCACACTAACTAAATTGAAGGTTACACTTACTAATCACCAATTAAAAAAATTAAAAACTTCAAAATAATTAGAATAATGAAAAAATGTAGCAAAAATACTTAAAAATGCAAAATTATTAAAATAAATCATTTCAATGCTAACAATTATTTTTTTATTTATTTTTTAACTTGACACACATTATTTCACATATATTAAAATTTAATTAATATATTAATGTCATATAAATTTTTGAATATATTTTAATTTTCATTAATGAAAAATTGATAAATCAAAAAATAATAAAAAATACGAAATATGGACATATTGAACAATTAATAAATTAATTAAAATATCTTTAAAAAAACTAAAATGAAATTGAAATATATTTAAAAGTAAATAAAAATTAAAAGAATATAAATAATTAAATATGAAAATAATGAAATAAAAAATTATAATAAAAAGAAAGAAATAGTGAAATAAAATTAATAAACCATAAGAGTGTTCATGTATGAGTTTCGGTTCGGTTAATCGTTTCATGAGATAAAAAATAAAAATCTGTCAATTAATATCGAATTTTATAAAGCACTAACCATAAAAATCGATTCGATTAATTTATATTTCGAATCAATTTCGATTTGTTTTCTCAGTTAATCAAGTTGAACGATTTTTTTAACACCCCTAATTTCTACAGCACATATATAACATTCTCTAACCTCAACATTTGTGTTTTTAAGGGTGATTTTCTTGCAATGGGTGTCGACTATTAAATATTTAAAAGGGTACTAAATTTTAGTTTCTTATTTATTTATAATAATAAGTTGGTAAATGATGTGCAAGTCAACTATTAATACCGTTTTAAAAAAAGAATATATTAATACCGAGTGGTTTAAAGTTTTAAACTATCCTGATTAGCTATAATTTACATAATAAAATTAACCAAAAAGGCATTATAATAATGGCGGACAAACAAGTAAATTTCACAGAGAGAATAAAAACGGGTTTGCCGACAATAACTATTCCTAAGAATTTCATACTATTATTTTTTGATACTTTTTCCATGTCTCTCCTATCCTATATCCTTCTCTAATATTTAATACATAAAATTACTTGGCCACCCCCTGCACCATATATATATATATATATATATATATTAAAAAGACTTACTTTAAATCTTGGGAGAAAAGCAAAAAATATGTTAATGAAAGTTTAATTATGAGTTTGAGAAGATGAGGATTTAGTTCCTACTTTGGAATAGAATCATTAGATTTTTCAACCTATGCCATAATTATCAACGATAATCATAATTACTTAATTAGTAATTACAGAAATTTTCACATTTACAGGCTATGCATCGCGTCATATAATACTCATTAAATGGAGGGCCGAGATTTTGAAGGGCCCACAATTACAGCTTTTCCTTGAAGTTGTGGGTAAATGCATTGGGTCCCATTAAAATAGATGAATGGTCTGGATTGTACGTTGCTCTCTTCCCTAAATTTCCTTATTTATCTTTTCGTAATTATGCTTTATAGTCTGTTTTAGTGTACTTGATCCGAAGAATGTGACACATCCTCAGAATGGTGTGTAGGGTCATATATATATATATTCGTTTAGTATTTTTCATTTTATTTTCCTCTCAGGGTCCCACTGAACAGCCCAAATCATTCTCTAATTTTACATTCCGAGTAATTCAATTGTCTCTGCTTCAACAAATTAAGATTAAAAATAGCAAATGTGAAGATATGAACTTTTTTTTTTCTTTAATTAGAAGTTTAAAAAAATTGAATTTTTGATATGAAATATTTTGAAATATTTAAAAATAAGTTATGGATGGATTTAAAAAAAGAGAAAAAGGCATATCAAATATAAGACCTACTTTATTGAGATTTGCATATGAACCCAAAAGAGAGGGATGATGAAGAATAATGGCAGTGCAGCAAAAGGGTGGCCATACCAAAGTTTTTCACTTTTCACGTAAACCAAATTTCGCTGTTAACTAGGAATGGTACCTCTCTTTTTGGCATTATTTTTGGGCCAAAATCATTCACAACATGTCCTTATATATGTAGGGTTATATTAATTGGACTCATATATTTCACATATTAATATTAGGACCCTACCTTATCTGTTTCTCCATTAATTTCCTTTCCCACTCAAGATAAACATGAAATGCTTTAGATTTCAGAGATTTTGGTTCTCTATGGCCTATATATCCTTGAGGTGGACAAATTATTTATATATATATATATATAAACTCAATTCCACAACTTGCACACTCGTGCGTGTAAGCAATGAACCCAGACTATATATAATAAAGGTGGTAGGATTTTCATGTTTTTATTGATTGAAAATCTTGGTTCTAACTTTTTAAGGAACTTTGGCTGTCTCACTTTTTCCATTTTCTACCGCAATCAAAGCCCCTGACAAATGGACGTCATGCGGAATTGGGTACATATAATATCACTATATATATGTGTGCGTTCTTGTACTAGTTTTGCTAATTTGTAAACCATTTATGTAATTCATGGCATCTGTTTCCACGCATTCATTTCCCAATTTCTTTATAATTATAATAGAAATTAAAATACTAATAATAATTATTAAAGCCAACTAAATTGTGTTGTCAGCCTAAGCGGGCAATTGTTGCCGCCATAAGAAAGCCGGTAATATCCGACTTGAAATTCTTAAAAATATATGGCCATTGGCCAATGCATGCATAACTATCGCAATGAACTTGAATTTGCAACTTTCGCTGAATCATGTTTGGTTTTGGTGTCGTATCTATATTAATTGATTATACTAATAACCCATCACTACATTAAAATCATGCCAATAAGTTCCTTGGATATGATCGAAGAGATATGATGTACGTGAAATTAATAATCTGGGTTTCAAAGATTTAGGCTAATAGCTTAAACAGGTTGCAATAGTTTGGCATTAATTAAATATTAATAACCAAAATTCACAAGTTGATGTTAAAATTAGAGAGAGAAAAAATTTATAAAATGGACATTTTCAACGACTTAAATTTAAAAGAAATGTCCAGAATTCTGAATCCTCCATTCACTATATATATATACCCTTCAATCTCATGAATGGATGAAATGGAATTAATAAAGAGTCAATATAATTTAACAAAAATAATCTTTAATATTGACACTTATATTCATGCATAAATCCTAGTACAAATTAATACATTGCTTACTGATATCCGAACTCTCTACTCCGAGGATCGGCTAGATTTCTCCGAGCCGAGCACTTCTGCCGAGCTCTTAGCTTGTGAGGCTTTATAGCAGGGCTCACCCGGACATAAGTCATGATAACAGTCCGGCACCCGATAACAGTTCGGTCACCAATCATGGTAGGCAATAATTAACGAATATTTCCAGCAATGATGCAGATCTTGACCTCCTAAGGATGGAAAGTACCAAGAATCTCTCAGCAAATCTGCCTAAATGGGAAATCAAGCATCAATCAAGGGATGAAGGTGATTTTCTCCTATTCAAGAGATTATCTCCTATTTCATACAGCTCTATATAAATGAAACAACCAGGTACATTGCTCTCCCTAATTTTTCATAAGAGAAAAGAAAGCTTTGACTTTGCGGAAAAACTGACTTGATCGTCGGAGTCTCCCCTGTCGGAACACCCGACGGTTTTGTGGTTCTTTTCAGGTAACTCAAGCAAAGGACAATTGGAAAACTTTTACTTTGTTATCACTTACTATAAACTCTAACCTTCTCTAAAAATATTTCCCCAAAAAAAGAACTTCTTTCAAAGTAAAACATATATGTTCGTTATAGAGTAAAAATTCTTCGTCCCATTATGCCCATCAACTTTATCCGTCTCTATAATATATATAGAGGAAAAATAATTGGTATATGGACATTGATTCAATTGACAAGCCATTAGCGATTTCTTAAGTCAACTTTATAACTTAGATTTGCCATCACATTATTAACTACATCCTAAATTATTAGAGATTGCAAGGTAAAATCGAAACTCAATCATCTTAATAGAAAAAGGTCTCCCAATGTGATTTTGAGAATCAAAACATTAAATAAACTATTTCTCTCTTTCCCTCTCTTATTGGTAGAAACGTCTAGATTGAAAAATAATAATAATTCTAAGAATCATTTGCCGTCCCGCCATAGAAGCATTAGGATATGATTAAGAAAATTCTTAATTAAACTGTTAAGACAAGGGTTGACTAGAGGAAACACAGCATGTGCTTGCATATGATTAGCGAGAGATTATAAGCATCTTTTTATGGGTTTTAATTAATTTATAATTTGATTTTTGTTGGATACGTGAATTAAGACATTGCTAAAGGTCAAGTCTACATTGAGGTGTTACAAGCAGACAAACTATACATAATACGATTATGAGTCACTTATGTTTTAGGGTTTTGTTTAATTAGGGTTTGGGATTCTTTATTTCCTTTCCTTCAATTTTATTTTAATTAACTAATTTTTGAAGGAGATAGTAGATGCTCTTATGGTAGCTTTCGTTGTCGATATATGTATTTATACTTCACTTGCAGACCATCCAGAGAATATTTGCCTTTCCATGAAGTACGCTATAAGTGTATTTTTTTTTTCTTTCCTTTTTCAACTAACCTTCTAATTCATATATCAATTAATGAAACCCAGGGAATCTTTCCATATAACACTCTCTTTATTTGGTTAAGGTCTTACAATATTAAAAATCATTTCCGTCAAATCTTTTTCTTCTAAAATCACCCTAAGTAATTAAATCATATGTAGTTTAAATGAATAAAATTCTAATAATTTTTCAAATTGATTAGAATTTAATTTTTATTCATCGTGCCTTCAAAAATATATATATATATTTGGTGGACGTATGTACTAAATGTGCACGCCACATTTGGATCATTGGATCACGTGCTCATTTTTATCCAACGGTCCAAATGCAATGTGCACAAAGCATGCACACACACTGCATCTCAATCCTATGCTCTCTCCACATATAAGTTCTAGCCTTAGTTAGGTGAATTTATATATATATATATTTTTTGTTATAAAATACTAATATTGTCTAACTATAATTATTATGAATGTTATTAGAAGAAATAGAATAGAAAATCTTCCAAGCCACCAACCTGTTTAATTTCTTAAACTTTTATTTGTGTAAGTAACGCCTTATGCCTCAGGTGATCCTAATATTGTGCGAGTGAAGCAATTTTTACAGTGGATAAAAATGGAATTGAGCTCTTCAATTTTATATTATAATCCGAATTAATTGTTATTAGTTTCATTTGGTCCGCATTGTCGGCGCTGAGTTAGACGATTAATTTGATTCAATTCCAGTAAAGGTCCCTCAAATTGAATGCGAAATAAAATTATTTTAAAATTAATTGATTTTATTTCTGGAAAAAGAAAAAGAAAAAGTAAATAGAAAGGGCAATGCAAGTAAAAGTCAATATCTTATACATATTATAATACGTACGAAGAAAGTGATGCTCATTTGGTTTGTTTTTACAAACATGAAAGTTACATTTTTAAAGTCAAAATTGGAACACCCAACTACGTACGACATATGTATATTCATAAAAATATCTGTCCAGCATATAGCAGTATTATTAGCATGCCAAATCATTTCCAATTGTTTGAAAACCTGAAAGTGTATATACATATTAATGAATCATTCTTCTCAAAAGTCAAGTTTTTACAATCCTCGTTTTATGAATGACCCAATTTTAAATAGCATATATAGTTGCTTCATGTGTCTGAATAATTAATTCAATTAATAATTAATTGTTGATAATCTTATTTGAAGTTTTCTTAGCCTAAATCCTGTGATAAACCAGTTGATGAGTGCAGTGTTAGTTGTCTTATATATATATATATATATATATATGATAACAAAGTAAAAGTTTTCCAATTGTCCTTTGCTTGAGTTACCTGAAAAGAACCACAAAACCGTCGGGTGTTCCGACAGGGGAGACTCCGACGATCAAGTCAGTTTTTCCGCAAAGTCAAAGCTTTCTTTTCTCTTATGAAAAATTAGGGAGAGCAATGTACCTGGTTGTTTCATTTATATAGAGCTGTATGAAATAGGAGATAATCTCTTGAATAGGAGAAAATCACCTTCATCCCTTGATTGATGCTTGATTTCCCATTTAGGCAGATTTGCTGAGAGATTCTTGGTACTTTCCATCCTTAGGAGGTCAAGATCTGCATCATTGCTGGAAATATTCGTTAATTATTGCCTACCATGATTGGTGACCGAACTGTTATCGGGTGCCGGACTGTTATCATGACTTATGTCCGGGTGAGCCCTGCTATAAAGCCTCACAAGCTAAGAGCTCGGCAGAAGTGCTCGGCTCGGAGAAATCTAGCCGATCCTCGGAGTAGAGAGTTCGGATATCATAAGTCCCCCCCCAAGAGATGACATTTATGTCATGAGATCAATACCAAACGACTTACCAGCGCGTGCTCTTAGACCATTCTACGCTGATGATTACTGTGCGCGTGATCCATCGAAACACGCAAAAGATCTCTTCGTTAGCTGTGATCCAGCAGTAATGTCAGGCGTTATGATGAGGGCGTCCCTTAGGTTACCGTGCAGATACTAATTATCTTCCCACAGCCCCAATTATCGATCGCCAGCTGTTATCCCTTAATTGGTCTTCGCCTTCTATAAATACTTCCCCTGTTTATTCTCATTTTCGCTTTCTTTGGAGATTTTGCTGCGTTTTAACATTGATCATCTTCTTCCTAATTTGCAACTTCCAGTTTACACAAATCCCCCTTTCCTCTTTGTTTCTGATCTGCTACTATCTCTCGAAGCTTCATCCAGATCTCTTCCAATACAGGTTTGTACTTTGTCTTCTTATACTTTACCTTTTTAGAATGAGTGATATCGAGAGTTCTCCAGAGAGGCAGAGAGTGGAAGAAGGCCTTGAGCACGAAGACATAACTGAGATTCCCGGTCCTAGTCAACCAATGCCACCAAGGAGGAAAGAACCAAGAAGGAACCCCCGAGTTGGGAGCATTAGCTCGGCTATCCGGAGCAATGAATTGGCAGAATTGCAGGAGAAGCATGGGATTCCGGAGAGCCTTATTGTTCGAGCACCCGGACCTCAAGTCCGAGCTAACGCCACCTACAACAACAAGAAAAAGATAGTGGTGTATGAGGCTGACTTCGAGGCCGGCATGAGCATCCCTCCAACAAATTTCGAAACCGAGCTATTGAACCATTACGGGTTGACCATGGGTCAAATTCATCCAAATGCTTGGCGCACAATCTCTGCTTTACAGATATGGGCAGCGGAGAACGAGATTCCTTTGACCGTGAGGCTTTTCCGAGTTACTCATGTAGTCGGTCTTCGTGTGTCAACAGAGGACCATAATTATGTGCAGGCCAGGGCCGGTTATGGGGTTTTCCACGGCAACCCGGAGTCCCTAAAGAACTGGAAGAACCGCTTTTTCATCATTGAGAGCGATGAAAAATTCAAGTTCCCAACAACATGGGGTCGGTATACCAATAAGAATGATGACCCGATCTTTCTTACCGACCAGGAGGAAGAAACTTTGGCCCAATGGAGAGAACTCGCACAAGCCAAAGTCGACATTAAAGACCAACTGACGATAGGGTCTATCCGAATCGAATCATCTCGACCGCGCCAAAGAGGTATATTCTAAAAATTATTCCCTTGTTCTGATATTTTCTCATTGTTCGGTTTGTTGCAGAAATGAAGCGCACTGAGAGGCCGAGCATGGTGGAGATGATGAGGGCGAAGAGGCAGAAAAAAGCAGGAAAATCCGCCTCGTCCGAGCTTGCCCCAGAGGTTCCACCCAAGGTTCCTGAACACAATATCTCCGAACCTGACCACCACGACACTGATCCTAATGCTGCCCCTGAGGGTCCCTTGCCTCAGACTCCCCCCACGACAATTCCGCAAGTTGATCTGCGGACTCCTCCCGGACCGCACTCTCCAGCGTTCGATGCTGAGGCCGGGTCGTCAAATCCTCATCCATCGCCTGTATTTTGTGATGCGGCGGGGTCGTCAAATCCCCGACCCATGAAGAGGGATATGAGGGCTCTTGCCGAGGAGATCTGCGATATTTGGAGAGAGGAGGGGAGAAACTATTCTGAAGACAATCCCATCTTCTGCAACTTCATCCATATCCTATCCTGCGTCCCAAGGAGCATCAACCCCTTGCTGCTCTGGAAAGCTGACGATCTGGGCGAAGCCCTTAAGAGGCATCAAGTGCAGGTAATTGTTGCCGAGGTCTCATTTGTTTGTTAGGTATTGATTGTCTCCCTTGATTAAAGTTTGCACTCCATACAGGCTTCCATTCTTAGTGGTGCTGTGATCGCCAAGATGAATAACTTGATAAGGATGTGTAACCGAGAGGCAAAGTCGGTTGCCGGGCAGCGCCTCAGGGCGAATGTTGCAGAAGGTAAGCTGCAGGATGCCGAAAAAAGAGCCCAGGAAGCTGAGGATAAGGCCGCCGAAGCCCTAAATGAGGTATCTGATCTTCAGAAGAAAGTGGCAAGTCTTCAGGCTGAGATGGAGAAGAATATAGCCGAAGCCAAGCAGAAGATTTCCGAAAAGGATATCGAGGTGGCAAATCTCCGAGCCGAGCTTGACGACGCGAAGAAAGGCAAGTCCGAGGCAGAGGAAAAATTTTCAGAGCTTGAGTACCAGTCTGTGGAGATGGCTGTTGATAAATGTCTTGGATTTAGTCAGAAGTTATCTGATGCTGTTAAGCAGCGTCATCCGGATATGGATTGGTCCTGGTTGGACGAAGTGTATCCGGATGAATAAGCCGTGTACTCTTTAATCATTAATGAAATGAATATTTTATTTTTGCTTGTGTATGCCGAACCCTTTGTATATGCGTAGTTTGATCGATAAAATATGATGAACTCTTGAATGAACCAAAATTCTTATGATTGTTCGGTTAAACAAGTTCTTCAATAAGCAATGAGATTAAAATTTCTTGGTAGATTTAACCGAGCTGAATATCTTTCGACATATAAGTCTTAAAATATTTGATGGCATAATAACCGAGTGGGCGCCAAGAGTATATTTCGTAGTTGGATATGAGAATGTACGCCCTGTCGGCGGTGTTTTAAATGTATGCCCTGTCGGCAGTGATATTGGATGGACGCCCTGTCGGCGGTGTTTTGAATGTACGCCCTGTCGGCGGTGATATTCAATCGAGTCATAGCAATTCGAGCGCAAATAATCACTGGAGACATTATGTTTTCATGAATTACTTCTTTTATTGAAGTTTTGTCAAGTACAATGATATATGACAAAAATCGAACAAAATAAAATGATAAGTATCAGAGAATTGACCGATAGTTCGCTGGCCGAGAGAGCCATAAGAATACCGAGCCGAGCTATTGATAATACGCCTTCAGATTTGAAATGTTCCATGAATGGGGAAGTATTTTGCCTGAATGATCCTTCAACCTATATGATCCTCCCTTGACATCGTGAACTATGTAAGGGCCTTCCCAGTTGGGATTCAATTTGCCTACACCCGCTGATGTTTGTGAAGCAACTACCCTTTTGAGGACTAACTGCCCGATCCTGAATGTTCTCGGCTTGATGTTCCGATCATGGTAGGATGACATCCTTTGTTTGTAAGCAGCAGATCGCAGCTGGGAATGTTCTCTTTGCTCTTCTAACCTATCCAGTTGACACAACAGGCGCTCGTCGTTGGAAGCTTCATTAAAACTAGAGGTCCGGGCGTTTGGCATACCTATCTCGCAGGGAACAACCGCCTCTGTCCCGTATGTGAGCGAGAAGGGGGTTTCTCCCGTTGCTGATTTTGGCGATGTTCGGTAGGCCCAGAGGACGTTGTATAGCTCTTCCACCCAAAGACCCTTTGCTGAGTCAAGTCGTTTCTTCAAACCTGCAAGGATAGTACGGTTAGTTACCTCGGTCATGCCGTTCGCCTGCGGGTGGTACACCGAGGTGAAGCAAAGCTGGATCTTCAATTCTGAGCAATATTTTTTGAATGCCGCGCAATCAAACTGTTTGCCGTTGTCTGTAACAATGGAATGTGGGATGCCAAATCTCGTGATGATGAACTTTTGCATGAACTTGATAATATTTGCCGGGGTTATGGTTGCCAAGGGCTCAGCCTCTACCCACTTTGTGAAATGATCTACTGCTACCACTAAGAATTTTCGCTGTCCGGTTGCTAATGGAAATGGGCCCACTATATCAACGCCCCACTGGGCAAATGGCCAGGGACTATGTATTGAAGTCTGGGTGGCAGCTTTCTGATGGTTCAGATTGCCAAACCGTTGGCACTTGTCGCACTTCTTTATTAGCTCCTTCGCGTCGCCCTCCATACTAGGCCAATAATACCCTTGTAATAACGCTTTCCGAGCTATTGCCTGTGCTCCCTCATGAGCCCCACAAATTCCTTCATGAATTTCTCTTAGCACATACTCACCTTCCTCAGTACTCAAACACTTTGCCCAGGGAGCCGAAAACGATCTCTTATATAACTGATCATCAAGGATTGCATACCGACTGGATCTCCGGACTATCTTACGGGCCTGTACTTGTTCTTCGGGTAAAGCTCCACTACTCAGATATGTGTAGATGGGAAGCCTCCATCCATCCATCGGCTCATGCAAGTGTACCTTATACGTCTCGTGCGTGGGGGCGGATACGATAGACCAAATGATGTTAGATATGGCCGGTTGATCCTGAAGGCAAGCCTGCTTGGCTAACACATCGGCCTCAGTATTCGCCTCCCTCGGCACCTGATCAATGGACCATGCACAACCCCGGTTCTCAAGTTGGGCAAAGAGTGCAGCCGTTAACTCCTTGTATCTGATCATCGTACTGTCTTTGGCCTCAAACTTGCCAAGTACCTGGCTAACGACAAGCTGTGAGTCAGAGAATATATTCAAGGAATCTGGTCTTACCTCCAAAGCTAGCTGTAATCCAAAGCTGAGAGCTTCATATTCAGCTACATTGTTGGTTGCCTGGAATGCTATGTGAGCCATCGCCCTGATGACAATTTTCCCTGGTCCGATCAACACCACCCCGGCTCCAGCACCCACAGACGAGGATGCACCATCTATATACAATTTCCATGAGCAAGGGCTAGGCTCCTGCGGGGGCGTATGCAATTCTGCTACAAAGTCTGCCAAGACTTGACCCTTCATAGATGGCCGAGCTTCATACCTGACATCAAACTCTCCCAACCGAGCTGCCCACTCCGTTAATCGCCCAGATGCCTCTGGCTTCTGCAAGACCTTTCGAAGGTTCGAGTTTGTCCTTACTGTCACCGTATGGGCCTGGAAATAGGGTCGTAACTTCACAACGGAAATCACCAATGCGAAAGCAAGTTGTTCCAGTATAGGGTACCGTAGCTCGGCCCCTCTCAAAACCTTGCTTGCATAATAGATCGGAAACTGTTGATTACCTTCTTCCCTTATCAAGACTGACCCCAATGCTCCCGATGAGACTGCCAAGTACATATACAACACTTCTCCAGGCAATGGCCGACTTAAAAGAGGTGGGGTACTAAGAAAGTTTTTCAGTTCGTCAAACGCTCCCTGACATTCTGTTGTCCATTCAAAACTCTTCATTCTCTTGAGGGTATTGTAAAAAGGGAGGCACCTTTTAGCCGAACAAGAGATGAATCTGCCTAAAGCCGTCACCCTTCCATTCAGTTTCTGAACCTCTCTCACCGATCTTGGTGGCTCCATCTCCAGAATGGCTCGGATCTTTTCTGGGTTGGCCTCTATCCCCTTCTTTGAAATCATATACCCCAAGAATTTTCCAGACTGAACTCCAAAGGCACATTTTTCTGGGTTTAGCTTCAGACCAAACTTTCTGAGCACTCCAAACGTTTCCGCTAGTTCCCGAGGTAAATCCGAAGCAGTCTTGCCCTTGACAATCATGTCGTCAACATAAACCTCTACATTCCTTCCCAATTGCCCCGCAAACATCTTATTCATTAATCTCTGGTAAGTAGCCCCGGCATTCTTCAACCCGAATGGCATGACCCGGTAACAATAAGTAGCCCGGTGTGTGACAAAAGCAGTTTTTTCTTCATCGCTTTTCTTCATTGGAATTTGGTGATATCCGGCAGAGGCGTCCAGGAAGGCATATTCCTCGAACCCAGAAGTTGAGTCGACCAAGAGATCGATATTTGGCAATGGGTAGCAATCTTTCGGGCAGGCCTTGTTTAAATCAGTGAAGTCAACACACATTCTCCACTTCCCGTTGGCCTTCTTCACCAAAACCACGTTTGATAGCCAGTCCGGGTATAGCACTTCTCTAATGAACCCATTTTGCAGCAGTGTATCCACTTCTTCTGACATAGCCAGCTGCCGCTCGGGAGCATGGTTCCTCTTCTTCTGCTTGATTGGCTTGCAACTTGGTTGTACATTGAGTGCATGACAAGTTACCTCGGAAGAGATTCCCTTGATGTCTGAGGGTTGCCAAGCAAATACATCACTAAACTCTGACAGTATCGCTACCAACGCTTCCTTCTCTTTCCCCTCTTTGCTGGCAGCAATTCTGACCATTTTTCCTGGTGAGAGCTCAATTTCCCGGAGTGACTCCATGGGCTCAGCATTCCTAGCTGTTGGAACGTCCAGCGCGTCTAAAGGTAATGCCTGATCTGCTTCTTTTAACATGCTGACATAAGTTTCCCGAGCCGCCTTCTGACTGCCCCTCAGTACGGCTACACCCCCTTCGACAGGTATTTTTACAAGCAACTTACGCATCGAGATGTAAGCGTCTACTCCCACTAAAAGAGGTCGCCCAACAATCACGTTGTAGGCAAGTGGAATGTCTACCACCATGAAACAGCTCCTGCAACTACACACCTTCTCTTCATCCCCGAGCTGTAAATTTAATACCACCGAGCCTTCTACTCTGACCGGTTGTCCTGATATACCGATGAGAGGCGCTGAAACTGTTTCCAACCGGTTGACTGATAAACCCAAAGCTTTATAGGCCTGCAGAGTAATAAGGTTTACCGCGCTCCCCGTATCAATCAAGATTCTCTGAACCAAATAGTCCTGTATCATTGCTTCCACAACAAGTGAATCGGTGTGGGGAGTCCGGACATGGGCTTCATCTACCTCAGAAAATGTCACTTTGTAGCTTTCGACTTTTCGGCCTGTACCCACGGAGAATACCTCCTTAGCCTTCCGCTTTCTCGATTCCTCAAAAACATCATAGTGCGGGCCTCCTGCAATCACATGAATCACCCCGGTTGGGGCCTTTTTGCTCGAACTAGCTCGGTTATCTTGTCTTCTCGGTGAAGGAGATCTATCTCGTTTTCCCCTATCAGCACTCTTCACAAACTGCCCGAGCTTGCCCTGCCGGATCAAATACTCAATTTCACGTTTCAATTGTCGGCAATCATTCGTCTGATGGCCCTTATCCCTGTGAAAAGAGCAGTACTGGCTCTGATCCCTGCTAGGGTCATCCATCATCGGTCGTGGCCAGTTGACCCGCTCATTTTCCTTTAGCCAAACCAGAATTTGGGACCTCGGGGCTGTTAACGGCGTAAACCGGTCTTCTTGCTTGTTCTTTGTGTTCGGTTTTGAGACTAAATAGGCTCTGTTGGAATGGGCAGCCCCCCTTCCTCTAACTTCATCTCTACTACTATTATTTCTGTCTCGCCCGGTACGAAACCCTCTGTCCGAGTCTCTGTTCTGCGAACTATATCTGAGCCTGCGAGCTTCATCCATACGTATGTATTTGTGTGCCCGGGACATGAGCTCGGTAAAGTCACCCGGTGGCTTCTTGCTGAGGGAATCACTAAAATCTTGACATCTCGTATTTCGAATAAGGGCATTGATGGCTACCTCCAAATTAAGATTCTGAATATCCATGGCCACAGCATTAAATTTCTCCACATAAGCTCTGAGTGTCTCCCCTTTCTCCTGGTATACCATGGTAAGGTCGGCAGACACTTTAGCTGGCCGGATGGCTGCTACAAATTTGGCGATGAACATGTCACTGAACTGTTCGAAACTGTAGATCGAATTTTCTGGGAGGTTGCGGAACCATATCTGAGCCGAGTCAGTGAGTGTTTGAGGAAAGATTTTGCATAGAGCCGCCTCTTCCGTTGTATGTACCAACATAGTGTGGTGGAACTCGTCCAGATGAGCTCGGGGG
Organism: Excoecaria cochinchinensis; assembly: GCA_947683425.1. NCBI lineage: Eukaryota > Viridiplantae > Streptophyta > Magnoliopsida > Malpighiales > Euphorbiaceae > Excoecaria > Excoecaria cochinchinensis. The sequence continues at coordinate 6,315,946 of CANTUQ010000045.1, forward strand.
TCCGTGCTACCGCTATATTTCGGCAGATTTGGTAATCGTATTTGGGGAAACGGGGTGGCCAGGATGTCTCGGGATAGAGGAGATCGGAAACTACCTTGGTACTGTAAAGTACTTCGGTTTTGATATTTCTGCATTCGCTCTTCAAATAGTTTCTCAAACTGTTCTGCTGTCAATGTGACCGTGGTACCAGCTGCCAAAGTGCTCGGCTGTAACGGAGGTGGTGTTTGGGCCGGAGGCTGTATATGTGTTAGAGTAGGGGGTATTTGGGCCGAAGGCTGTATATGTGTTATAGTAGGGGGTGTTTGGGCCGCCATAACTGACAAGGCGGTAAGCAAGGTTTGGGCAGTTTGGGGGGTCAAACCCGGGATTGCTGGGATAGCCATGGGCGCTAGTGGCGTTGCTGGCGTTTGAGTCTGTGTAGGGGGAAATAACTGTCGTGCTGGGAGTGGGGAGATTTGCTCTGGCTGAGCTGGTTGAAGGCTTTGAATGAGTTGGCCTAGAGAATTGGCTAAAGGTTGGGCTACGTTGCTGGGTTGGTTAAAGGTTGGGGCAGCAGAAACGGATAAATCAGGAAAGAGATCCATTCCCAGCTGCGATCTGTGAATCGACTGAAATCTGTGGAATGTTCCACGCTCACCGCACCAAATGATAACAAAGTAAAAGTTTTCCAATTGTCCTTTGCTTGAGTTACCTGAAAAGAACCACAAAACCGTCGGGTGTTCCGACAGGGGAGACTCCGACGATCAAGTCAGTTTTTCCGCAAAGTCAAAGCTTTCTTTTCTCTTATGAAAAATTAGGGAGAGCAATGTACCTGGTTGTTTCATTTATATAGAGCTGTATGAAATAGGAGATAATCTCTTGAATAGGAGAAAATCACCTTCATCCCTTGATTGATGCTTGATTTCCCATTTAGGCAGATTTGCTGAGAGATTCTTGGTACTTTCCATCCTTAGGAGGTCAAGATCTGCATCATTGCTGGAAATATTCGTTAATTATTGCCTACCATGATTGGTGACCGAACTGTTATCGGGTGCCGGACTGTTATCATGACTTATGTCCGGGTGAGCCCTGCTATAAAGCCTCACAAGCTAAGAGCTCGGCAGAAGTGCTCGGCTCGGAGAAATCTAGCCGATCCTCGGAGTAGAGAGTTCGGATATCAATATACACACACACACACACATCTACTGTTATATGATTTTATATCATATAAAAGACTTTTAATTTGACAACAATGCATTCGTAATATTGTCAAATGCTGAGTTAGCTCATGAAATGCATGAGGAAATCCCCGAAATGGTCAAAACAAGATCAAAATTAAGAACTCTATTCATATATGCGATTTACGCATATAATTATTGTCAAATGATGATCATGCAAATGAATTTTGTATTAAATATTTTAAATTAATAGATTATGGATACTAATTTGTGATGGAGTTGAATATCGATCGGGCATTAAAATTGAAATTGGTTATTATTTTTATTATTATAAAGAAAACAGGCAACTGTTTTTACTGAAATCAATGGAATTGGAAATTGTTTACCAAGAAATTAAAAAAATTGATCATAAATTATAATGAAATGGAATATAAATAATAGAGATAAAATGGGGAAAAGGGGAGGCTCAATCATGAACAAATGTCTCCTTTTTATAATTTGAGACAGTAGGGGCCCGAAAAGATGGCGGAGAGATCTGTTATCTGCACAATATTTGCACATGCAGATGTTGTTTAGTGCATTTCTGGGTCCATTTCTTAATTACTAAATTTTCCTTCCGATTTTAAATTGACCCTTTCTTTTCTTTCTAACCGTCCGATCTACCTCTTTCTTTTATCCACCCTTGATTTTCAGATTCAAAATATGAATTATCATCATCTTATATGACTTCCGAACTCAAAATACTTCTCCTTATTAAAGGTAAAATAAGAAATCCGTGAAAGAGACCGTCTTTTTAACGTTTCATTGATAAAATTAATTCTTATTATTATGTTTTCCCGTTAACAGTGATGCAGACGTACATTTTATATATATATAATAATAAGAAAATTTATTACTAATTACATCAATTACACATATATATATTTAAAATAAATAACTAAAAGTAAGCTGTTAATTATATAGAACACTGAGTCAGTTTAATAAAAAAAAAGCATTTTTTCCATGGGGGGTTGGTGAAAAATAATTAAAATATCTTATTTTTTGTGGAAATTAAAGTATCTTATTTTAAAGTTACGTACTACGAGAATGAACCCAATTAATTAAAGATGAAGAGTTTGAGGGGAGTAAAAAGAAAAAGAAATTCCTGCGTTCACGTACAATCTTTTATTAATTAAGTTATAAAGAAAAAGAAATTATTATGAATTTATAATTGTTATAATTAAAGAAAATAGTTGCTCACAATCTTTGATGAAGATTCCTAGAGAGTTCGCATTTTCAATGCGGGCCATGGCCTCGATAGCTAATGATCTCGAATAATTGGTGAAAATTTTGCCATTTTCAAGTTTAGAAATGTTAAATAAGGTTTTTAGTTTCATCTTTTTAACTGGATTGTCAATTATTATATATTATAGAGTATCCAGGAATATGCGTTTAAAAAAATTAATTAAACTAATTGTGTGGGGTTTAGAAGAAAGGAAAGGGACCCAATAAAAGGTGGAAACAGCTAGGATTAATGGATTTCAATATCGGATTAATCATAAAATTAATGGAAAAGGATGGTCCGTAGCGGGAAAAATGCACCATAATTTGGTTGCCTTTGTACTTTATGTTATATATTGTCATATAGTTTACTCTTGTTTGTGTTTAATATTCAGTTTTAGAGAATTATTCCCATTATCATGTCACTCTATCTCTTCTAATCATTCAACAAAAATTTAAAACTAATCCCAGGACAGAATCTCAATTTTGATATATATTTTATTCACCTCAATCATATGCCCATCATAATACATTGCCTTTCTTATGCAAATTTACTTTGTATTCTAATTAATTAACCCTATAACAAGCTAGCTTACTAATTCTTCCGATACAAAGTTGAATTTTTCTTTTCTTTTTTTTTTAAAAAAAAAAATATCCTGGAAAGAGATTAATCGGTTTACTGTAATCGAGTTTCCATTTTTAATATATTATTGTATATTAACTGAGTGATTAACCCAATAATTAATTTTCGGAAAAGTTGCTTTTGAATGGTGAATAATTATGAAAATAATTTAGAATTAAACAAAGTTATTAAGAAAAGGTTTAGAAAAAGATTGAATAGAAAAAAGTTAAATATATGCTCTAGTTGGCCTAAAAAGCGAGGTCTAGGACTTGCCTTGTTGCCACTATGGAGGATTTTCTGTTATTTTGTTCCCCTATGGCTATGGTTCCTAATTTTTACTGAGCTCTGGGAAAAAAAAAAGATTATTTATTGGTTAAATTCAAATCTAAACATTTATTCTCATACGATTATCTTATCTATCCCACACATATTGATAATGTTAATTTATGCTTAATGAGATAAGAAAAAATCAATTAATAGCGTCTGGCATCTGCAATAGAATGGATACGAAATTTAAGCTGTTGCTATTTCCTATTACCAAACAAACTTTTTATCACGTACTTACAGGTTACAAGCACACATGCCCTCTTCAAAATCGTTGAATTATTAGCCTATGTATTCACTTTCTTTTCTTTTCTTATCCGAATTATTTAAACGGACCAAAAAGAAAAAGACTACGTAGGTCTATTTACCGTTAGAGATACCGGAGGCTGGAAAACCATGGTGGACCTGATTGTATATATGAACTGACGGTGGCTTTATTAAAGTTTGCTTAGCTTCTAAAGTAGGAGATTAAAAATAATAATTAGGTTGACAAAAATACCCCTATGTGGTCCGGAATAATAAATCGTGGAGTAATTAAAATGTGGTAAGCAAAGCAAGCATAGCATAATATCTAAAAAGGGGTTTTTCTTTAGGAAGGAGAATGACCCAAATTTAGTAGTATGTACATACAAAAATGATAAACTACAACTACGTAGTCAGCTTCAATGTTTGCAACTGATAACATCACCCTTTTTTTCAAAATAAATAAATAACATTTTTGGGGGTAACCGTGTGGACAAAGAATCCCAATCTTGAATTTACAAGAAGCCAAAAAGGGCAAAAATAAAGTAAAACTCTTGATTTTGAAAATGGAAAAACTTGATGGAGTGTGGTAATTTAGCATTTCATCACAAAATAGGAACCTATCATTTACTTTCTGAAAATGACTCCACATTTCCCATTTCTTCTTTCCACGTAACGAATCAAAACTTTTCTAAGTTATCATCATTTTTCAAGAATTTCCCTTACCCAAAACCTTTTATGTTTGACATTCATTTTAAAGTTGCTCTCTATTATACTCTTTAAACAATTCTGCATCGCCATCATTTTCTACACTTGCATATCTAAACATGGACAACGATTTTCTTTTCTTTTGGCTATAAAATTTATTTTGCGCTTACTAATTTTGTATAATTCATACCATCATAGGAAAGACAGTAATTATGTATTAACATAATCATAATTCTAGCTGATACAATCAACAACACTATTATTCACTTCATATTTTATTCTATTTTTTTTATAAAAGAAAAAAAATCTATTTGCAATAGTCTCCTCCTATGAATTTATCAATAAAATGCCCCCACCATCCTTGCATAAGACATTAGTTCCCAGACCTTTTGATTGGACGTATGCACCTCAGACCATTCATTCAATTTCTTCATCTTGCCAACTAAAAATATTATAATAAATACACTAAAAAAAAAGGAGAGAGAGATATTGAGGGTGACTTTTCTGTGATGAAGGGTACCTCCTATATTAGTTCAACTCCTTTTCTCGGCTGCTACTTCATTTTCTTGGCTTCCTTTTCAACTCTCAAACTCAGTGCTTACACATTTTCTCCCTACAAATCCGTTTCTCTTCTGATTTGCTGACACTTCACCTAGGATTCTTCAAAAATCCCAAGCTTTTCTGTTTTTAGAAGCATATTATTATCTTCTTCTTCCTCTTCCCTCATTTGCTCCAAATGGGGAGGCACTCTTGCTGCTACAAGCAGAAGCTCAGGAAAGGCCTTTGGTCCCCTGAGGAAGATGAGAAACTCTTACGCCATATTACCAAGTATGGCCATGGCTGTTGGAGCTCTGTCCCTAAGCAAGCTGGTACTTCTTTTTTTCTTTATTCATATTCATTAATTCCACAATCTCCTCTGTTTCTTTTCTTTTCTAATTGTATTGAATTTCCAGGTCTGCAAAGATGTGGTAAGAGCTGCAGACTAAGGTGGATTAATTACTTGAGGCCTGATTTGAAGAGAGGTACATTCTCTCAACAGGAAGAGAATCTCATAATTGAACTTCATGCTGTTCTGGGCAACAGGTATTCCATGTTTTGTTTGTTTAATTTTATCTCATTTTTCAACTTTTTTTGTTTGAAAAAGCTAAATTGCTTTGGGTGGATGATGGAATTCTCAGGTGGTCTCAGATTGCAGCACAATTGCCTGGGAGAACAGATAATGAAATTAAGAATCTATGGAATTCTTGCTTAAAAAAGAAACTCAGGCAGAGAGGTATTGACCCTGTTACTCATAAGCCACTTTCAGAGGTTGAAAACAATGGAGAAGACAAGAATCCACCCACCCGAGAGAAGGTTTCTCCAGTTTCCAATGAATTGAACCTCTTAGAAGCACCAAATCATTCTAACCAAGAAAACAAAAAACAATCCCCAGTTTCTTCTTCTGATGCCAAGACCAGCAGCAACAGCAATTTAATTACTCCCATAAGCGGCAAGGATCTCTTCTTGGAAAGCTCCACAAGCAACTGCCAACCCACAGATTTAGTGGGGCATTTTCCTCTTCATCAGCCATTGAATTATGCATCCAATGCTAGACTCACAAACACCTCTATCCCTTCTCTCTGGTTCACCCAAACTAGCAAACCTTTTGACATGAATTCTGAATTTTCTTCAACTTCAATTCCCGCTACCATTCTCCCAGCTCCAACAACCTCATTCATGGCTTTCAAGCCTTCTGATGAGCCTTCATTGCCCTCCTTTTCTGTTAGTAATTCGCGGTATTGGGAGGCTGGTGCTCCGAGCAACACTAGTAACAGCAGCACGGGAAGCAGCAGCAATTCCTTCTTTGAAAACAGTGTATTTCCGTGGGGATTCTCAGAAGAGAAAGAGGCTCAAAACCAGCTCTTGGGTTCTGATTATCTTCAGAATCCATTACTAATGGCAGCAGCTTTACAGAATCAAAACCCGCAGTCTTTGTACAACGACATAAAATCAGAAACACATTTCCTGAGTCACAATTCCAGTCCTATGTGGCCTCATAATCAGCAGCAACAAGAAAATTTTCATAGTTCTGATCTTTGTCCAAAGGATATCCAGAGACTTACAGCAGCTGCCTATGGACATATTTAGCTTTCATTTACCTTATTTTTAAGCTTTCAGTTAGAGGAAAGAATTGAAAAGGCTCAAAGGAAGCTACCTCTTTCTCTATTTACAGGTGTGTGCCCACAGATTTTTCTCATGTAAATATGTCTGATAATACCCCCCCAAAAAAAAAGAAAAAAAAAATCCTTTCTCACCCCCTGTTTTTGGTAATCTTTTTTATTAGGCTTTTTAGTTCTTGGGTGCGGGGTAGAATTGCAGAATAAAGCTTGAACCACTGTAATTCTCCATTTCTCCTCCTCTTAATTTGTCTGATTGCATATGCATTATAGTGTTTGCAATTCTATCTGTAAACCAATCCAAAAAAAATTGTAATTGATTCTTGGCATTTTTATTTGGGTTTTCTTGTTATTAATTAGTATAAAACTGGAAAGCCAATAGAATATCAGAGTAGAAAAATAATCACTTTATCCAGATATTTCATGAATGCTTTTATCTCAGCTTAAGATCTATATGGTTACACATCGTTGTCTGGAAGAGACTAAGAGATGTGAATCACTTTTAATATTGGATGATCTAAAGGAAAATGAATTTATAGATAAACAGTTGACTGTGCTTTTCGATTTAAACAACATAACACCCAAAAATGAGACTGATTTTCTTGATTTGCAAGACTCAAGAACCTCTCTGTTTCTCTCTCTCTCTACTTTGGCACGCACATGTAAGAGGCACACGTGCGTGTGAGAATGGGCAGAAATGAAACTGAGTGTGGATTGAGATTCAGTTTGTAGTCCGTACAAAGAGATAGTGACTCTCAATCTGATAAGGGCCATATATGTATGTCAATGTCTTCTTATGTGCTTGGAGAGATTAAACATTATCTTAAGAAACACTTCATAAAGTAAGAAACTTCCAATTCAAGGGAAGGATTTGTCAATTGTGTGGTGAATGGTTAAATTGCAATTCCCCTTACCAAATCATTGCCGTCCACTTGTCATCATCCTGTTGCTGTCTCTTTTCTGATATTCCTCTCTCAAATTCTCTTTTTTTAACCCTCTTATTATGTTCTTTGGTAGTTGGCCGTTTCTGGTAATAACAGAACTTCCACAGTTACATTCAGTTAATTGGGACTTGGTACGACTTTTTGCCAACACATATGCTTCTATTCAAAGTCTGGAAAGAAATTTACCAACAAAACCAAAAAGAAGGATTTTTGAAAAAATTGTTCATGTTGTACAGGACAAATTCTCAATTTTCGTTAAAAAGAAGTATTTTTTTTCAAGAGAATAAAAGATAATTAGATAAGATATTTATATTCAAGGTCACATCCCAATTTAGTGTATTAGAGTAACAATTTGTTCGACGTCCCCTTCTATTTGTTTATATCAAATTGAATTATTTTTTCTTTTTAAATAATATCTAATTGCATTCTAATAAAATAACAACTCGCTAGATAGGTTTATTGTGGAAAAAAAAAATGTATATGGGTTAAGTAAGCCTACTCAAAGAAACTGACATTGTCTATTGGCCCATTTTTTGGTGGGCATTGTGCTCTTATATCATCAACAATGTCTAGGTCTAGGTTTGAAAAAAAAAAAAAAAAGGTGTAATTTGCTCTAGTATGTAATAGTAGCAGCAAAGCCTATATACCGGTGGAGTACTTGGGCGGCCGCACGAGGAGATTTTCAGGCGGTTGCGAATAAGAGAGAACGGCACCAAGTCTAACAACAACATCAAAACGCCAAACTTCTATAGAAACTAAAGTACTCAAATTTTTCAAAACGAAATGGATGTACATAAATATGCAATAAAGAAATGAACTTATGCTAAACATAAAATATAAAAATTTAAAAGATGTAAATTGAGCCGGAAAGCTCAAGCGAAGGGCACATGCACATGCTAGATGTAGGTGGTGTCTCTCGGCCCATTTTTTGTGGGTAATCAAAATAAATTACAAGAACGCATCCAAATTCAGTAACATCAAATATAAAATGATTAAATAAGTCAACAACCGTTTTTGCATTCATTTCAATTCGAATATTGTGCAGTCCCCAATTCTTAATCCCGCTTAAAGCTTCCTTTAAACAAACGGCCAATCCTTAATCCAGCTTAAAGCTTCCTTTAAACAAACGGCCTCAGCTAATGAAGCATTTCAACAGCCTCCAATTGACTTAGAAATACAACTAAAAGCTCTGCCCAGATCATTACGAACAATCCAACCTAAACCCACACTTTTTGACTTAATATTAATAGAGGCATCAATATTAAGCTTTACTGTACCTGGTAATGGACGTAACCAGTGAGCAGACTCCCCAAAAACAAGTATGGATTTTGAGACTCCTGAGAAATACCATTCACCAAGTGAAACTGCACTAGGAAACTAAGGTTTTGCTGCATACAGAAAGAAGGAGAGACTGATAATCCCTTCCATGAAATATTATTTCTATTACCCCAAATACCCTACAGCAACAAGTAGAATTTCTCTCATTGAAGAAAGGTGAATTCATTGAATATGACAGCCACCCAATCACCGAAAGATTCCCTCTGCATGAAACTCAGCTCACTTTTTACCCAAACCTGTGTAGCATAAGGACAATCCAAAAAGGTATGGAAGTAATGTTCCTCAAAATCATTATAAACAGCACAATAATTTTGCATATTAATGCTCCGCAATAAAAGTGTTTCTCGTGTGGGAAGGCACTCAAACCAAGCTACAACATTTGGAATTTCACCATTAAACAATAAATCATTAGCAATCACTCTATAACCCGATTTTACGAATAATGACCATGTTTTTTCATAATGCCAAATTAGAGTATCATTTCCGGCCCACAAAAGGAGAATATTATAGACATCATTTGAATTAAACATATTTTCAAGTAACTCCAAGTCCCATTCAAAAAAATTAGGAATAAATAAATCTCTTGCCTTAATGTCCTCTAAACCATCCAAACAAATAGAGGCAGGCTTCAATGGCGTACAATTTAGAAGCCATTGATCCTTCCAAATATTGATAGACTCTCCATCTCCAATTCTCCACCCACAGCTCGTAACAAGAAAAGAACGTGCTGATCATATACTCCTCCACATAAGGCTCGGGTTAGGACTCAATTTTTTGAAAACGAAATGGATGTGCATAAATATGCAATAAAGAAATGAACTTATGCTAAACATAAAATATAAAAATTTAAAAGATGTAAATTGAGCCGGAAAGCCCAAGCGGAGGACACATGCACATGCTAGATGTAGATGGTGGCTCTCGGCCCATTTTTTGTGGGTATCAAAACAAATGACAATGGGCCTCCACGAATCCCTTTTCTATTTCAAGTTGAACTCTATTTGATCTTATAAATATTTCCTTTCTACTATTCCGATTTGAATTTGTGCTTAACATCCAAAACTGGAAGTTTTAATTATAAAAATAGCAATAACAAAAATAAAAACACTAATTTATTTTTCCATAATGTGAGTGATAGTTAAGCAATTGATTTGATAGGCAAATAAAAATCAAAGACATTTATGTTTCACACGGAATTTTACTTCCCATTAGGGGGACACGGGTCCTATTTACGTTCACAATAAAACAAAATTATGAACATCCCACCCAATCCCAGCAACTTTCTCTTTACTAAACTACACATTTTATTACACCGACCAATTTTTTATTTTTTATTTTTTCTTGAAAATTATATTATCTTGTTTCGAGTAACAAAATCCTAGTCAAATACTACTTCGTGTAATTTAGTAATTTCCTTTTTTCCTCTCGGAATTAGACAGACTTTTTCATTTAAAATTCTTTTACTAAAACTGATCAAATTAAATATACTTACTGTTAAGTGTTAATCAGCAATTAATTTCGTATTTCGGAATCTTTTCCCCTCGCTGCCAGTGCCAGCCTCAACTTTCACGTTGCGTTCGGCTCTTGAATCCAACAACTCCATTTTGGATTTTTCATGATTTATTTCTCATGGCTTTTTATATAAATGTGGTAACATCTTTGTACTCGCCAAAATTCCTAATTCACAACATCCTCTCGATTTCTTTCGTAATTCAAAGATTGTAAATAAAATTATTAGATAACATCATCCTATAGAAGATACATTTTATTCTATATTAAAGCTATATGATTCGGTTACAACTCAAATCGTTATCTTAATACGATTTATTAGGATAATACGATAATAATAAATTTTAATTAAGATGTGATTTGTTATATTTTCAAAATAATTTGGTTCTTATTATATTTGTAACAAAAAGGGTATATATATCTAAATTATCAATAGGATTCACAGTTTTCGCTTTGCTATATATATATATATATAGAGAGAGAGATATATATATTATATCAAAACATATAAACAGATTTTAGGATAAACAAACACACAATAAAAATCAAATAGCTAGATTACAAAATATAGAACAACAAAAATAAAGATCCATAATTTAAATAAAATAGACATTATTTAGATTCGAGAATTTAGTTTCTTTTAATCGTTGATTGTATTTTTCACTTTTTAATTAATAAATTATATTTTAAATGATTAATTAAAAAGTGAAAATAAGAGTTGAGTTGAGAATTTTGACCGAGAATCCAAAAGGGGTGAAGTAGAATGTGTAACCTACTCCCAACCTTTTGGAGCCCATACACAAATTATTGTATAACATAATATAATAATAATATAATGAATGTGTGTCGGCAATTCACATTTTTGGGTAATATTATTAGTACAACCAATACCCATAAAAGAAATAGGTTATTTATTTTCTGAAACATGTGACCATAATCTTATTATTATATTTAACCCTCGCGTAACTTGCTCATTGGCTCCAAGAATTCAAACCTTTTAGAAAGTCGTATGTACTGTGCCCGTTTGAGTGTATTTATTATGATTTAAAATCACCAGCTTTTTTCCGAACTAATAATTCTACTGTTTAATTGGGAAAACAACCAAACAATTCAGAATTAGGTGACACGATTTCATCAACAATGAAATGATATTACCAGAGAAAATATCAAATATTGGGGTCCTATTCAATAATTAATTAATTACAAGTGTATATAGGCCACGTTGATGTGAAGGTTTGGTTTGGTTTGGTTTGTAAGAATGTGTGGGAGTCTTAAGATTATCAAATCTAATGATTTTTAATGTTAATTTTTCAAGGTTTCTAGAGATGCCATCTCCGATTTCAAACATAGCTGGGGCCTTACAGATTTTTAAAGATTTTATACATGTACGTCATAAGAAATGTTGTTGCTCAGTAGAGTAAACTAATTATTATTAGCAATTAAAATGAATATTCGCACTTCGATTTTAAGAATAGCTTAATACTTGCAACTCGCACCCTATCCTTTACAAGCAATTTTTATTTTTTTTCCACAGCTACTGCTGTCTCCATTATCTAATTATGTATATTTATCCGTGGATTTGATTTTTCTGTCCTATTATTGGAGTTATACCATAAATGAAAACTTATAATGCAGTACACATTGCTACTCGAATAAATGTTATATTTTGTTCCACAAAAAAACATATATAATATTATGTTTTGTTATTTTCACAAGAGTCTTGTCAAACCCAGCAACATATATATATGTGAACAAGAATTGTCTAAAAAATTATTAAATTGTTTAATAATATGCACCAATTTGATTAAAAAATAATATTTTTAATTTTATCGAACTATCTGCATTGATGCGCATAATTAAAACCATCCTACCATTAAAAAAAATAAAAAATGAATACTGCAAGTCTTCAATTAAAATTAGTTGAAATAAGGAACAATAACATAATACAAATACTGATTTCAGCCACGCATTAAAAAATAAAAAAACACATCTAAAATGTCCATTGAATAATTTCTTAGTCTCCGCTCCCAAAACAAAATCATACAAACAAAGTGTATCATTAGATCCATTTCCTAAAGTAAAATCCTAACCGCACAACTTCCACGTTGCCACTCTTATATCCACACTTTGTGAAATGCGATCGCCCTCCTCTGATCATAACTAGACACGTGTAAACATCATTATCGCCAATGCGACTATTCTAACCGTCCATTCCCACGGCGATCACTGCAACTAACTTAGAAAGGCGACTATTCAACAAGATCAACGGTGGGTGAGCGGCGGGCCTCACTATACTCAATTAGCTCTACTATGTCTTGTTTATTATATAGTCCAATCTCCAAAGTAAAATATATACTACTATTTTCTTTTTTTTCTAATAAGTAATTAGGATAACATAAAAAAAAATAAATAAAAAGGGTGGCTAAAGAAATACTAAAAAACATTAAGGAAAAGAAAATAAATTGGTTTTTCCTGATCGGGTGGAGCAACGTGGACCCAGAGTTCAGTAGAGAGGATAAGTGATGTGTTGGGATCATAGTTTTAGTACCACGTGTTGTTACTGAGGGAGGTCACAAGCGTGTAGGTATAGGGAACTCTTGTTATATAGTTGTTGGGCCTGGTTAAGTGGACCCCGATGGGCCCATAGTGGAGAGAGCTTTTATTATTAGAGAATGAAAAACGCGGACAGCTGTCATCTTAAACGCGGTTACATACATCACCTCGACGAACTTCAATAGCAAAACAGGACACACTACACAGGGCCCTAAATTTTGAGGGCTATGATCCTTATCTAGTGCGGTAAGTGCCCTCCATGCCGTGCATATTGATGTGGCCTTTTTCGGAGGTGTATGTATGACGCAATAAAACTTAATTATTGGATTCTAAAGAGAGGAATTTGGAAGGAAATGGTTATAGCCGGAATGTAGATAGATAGACTAGAAAAGAAGAACAATAAGTATGACCTCATTAAGCTCACATTCACTGGAAAAAAAGTAAAAAGTGATGAGAGCAAATAAAAAGCTTGCAATTGTGCAAAATAATGCTACATTTAGGACCCCCATATCCAATTATACAACTGCCTAAATGAAAAAAAGATTGCAACACTAATGTCGGTATCAATTCCCACATGAGGAAGTGGTTGAAGTAGGCCATATAAAAGTCATGGACACCCTTCACCTGTACAAGGCTTTTTGGGGCAAAGCTCCAGAAACAAAGCCGTGAGGGCTCCGGCCCAAAGCGGACAATATTGTACAGTGCCCGGCGTACCTCCCGATAAAGTCAGAAATGGCTTTATCATTTGGTGCTTTCGTTGAGAGCCGAGGCCAGCGCCCGAGCGGCAGCGCCCAAAGCGGCCAGTCCCGACAAGCGGCCAGTCCCGTAAGCGGCCAGCGCCGAGCCCTCTCTCGGGAGGGGGAATAGTGATAGCAATGCTATCATGAATCCCACATCGGCTGTTGAAGTGGTTGAAGTAGGCCATATAAAGGCCATGAACACCCTTCACCTGTACAAGGCTTTTTGGGGCAAAGCCCCAGAAATAAAGCCGTGAGGGCTCCGGCCCAAAGCGGACAATATTGTACAGTTCCCGGCGTACCTCCCGATAAAGTCAGAAATAGCTTTATCATTTGGTGCTTTCGTTGAGAGCCGAGGCCAGCGCCCGAGCGGCAGCGCCCGATCGGCAGCGCCCAAAGCGGCCAGTCCCGACAAGCGGCCAGTCCCGTAAGCGGCCAGCGCCGAGCCCTCTCTCGGGAGGGGGAATAGTGATAGCAATGCTATCATGAATCTCACATCGGCTGTTGAAGTGGTTGAAGTAGGCCATATAAACGCCATGGACACCATTCACCTGTACAAGGCCTTTTGGGGCAAAGCCCCATAAACAAAGCCGTGAGGGCTCCGGCTCAAAGAGGACAATATTGTACAGTGCCCGGCGTACCTCCCTATAAAGTCAGAAATGGCTTTATCAGTACTGATTTTATTTTTATTATTATTATTATTTTTTGTATTCAGAATCATAAAAACTTGAGCAGAAGAAAACAAATGGCAATACAAAAATTAATAATAGCCTCTACATCAGGAATTGAAATGGGTGAATCAGTGGTGGATTCACTTCAATGATGGACCCTCTTGTTTTGAGTTCCCCCAATTTTTTTATTTTTTTTTTCTTGGCATTGAGCTTTTTATAATTGTTAAAAAAATATCACTGTTTTATTTTTATTTTTAAAGTTTCATAATTTCCAGAAAAGATAATTTTAAAGATATTTACAATTAAGCCAAGCTCTATTCCCTGTTTCTCAATTTATATATATATATTTTTTAATAATTATAAAAATTAATAATATCGCTTATTATGTGTTATGTCTCCAAAATCGTGCAAGCAGCTCTTTCCTTTATATCCAGCCATTTCTATTAGAGTGGTCACCCATTTCTTAATCCACCAATCCAACTTACTCCTCGCATACACTTACGTCTACGTATCACTGGCTTAGGGCACTGATTACGCCCTCATCCTCTACCTTAATACCTCTTAATCTTTTAATGTCTCCATTTCTTAATAAATTACTGTTATCATTAGCATTAGCAAGACAAAACTCCGTAATTTTCTTTTTAATCATTCATCACTCGTATTTTGCCCGGAGTTTATTACTCTCTGACACTGAAGCCAATTTACATGATTACCCTTTCGTTTTCCAATTTCAGAGCGACACGTAGAAGGGCACATTGGGAAGCAGGAAGTGTATAAATAGATATGCTTTCCACAGTGTCCAGTTTACCTCCACCTTATCATGAAACAAGTTACGAATGATTCACAGATAACCAAAAGCCACAATCTTTTTTAGCTTAATAATACAAAAAATCCCCTTTTTTTTTCCTTACTTTACTCTGCTTTTAATAATTCTTTTTTTTCTGGGTTTTTGATATTCATCAGTTTGATCATTATCATTATTGGAGAATTATATATGGCGTCTGATGAGAATTCGACCATGGTTTCTGCTATGTTAGAGGAAGAGTATGATCATGATACTGATGATGGGTATGATCATCAGCCTCACCCTCACAATCTGTCCAGATTATCTGTTTGTACAAGTTCTATGTATACCAATGAAGATGAAGATTATCAAGATTGTGACGGAATGAGGATGTTCATGTCACGATTGTCCATAGAAAGTTTCGACGCAGACGAGGAATTGTCCGATGAGAAAGAAGGGATAGGCATGCTTGATCTTTCCTCGGATTCCGACGAAGAACAAGGCTGTTATTCACTGCCGGCCACCCCACCTCGCCGGAGAAACCGTGGTGGGATGATGAATAATCAGAACCAGATTGTGGGGGCAAAAGAGTATGCAAGTGAAAATGAAGCTGAAAAGGGTAAGATGGGAAAGAATTTGAGGAGAAGAAGAAGGGTGGTCGTAAAAGAGAGATGGTTTAATGAGAAGAAGAAAGAAGAGGAGAGTGTGGGGATGGGTATGGCAAATTACAATTACGGGTATAGTAATAGTTTTAGTGGAGAGAGTGAGGGTGGTGGGTTGATGGTGATAACAAGGCCAAAAGGAGGGAGAAGATCATTGTGTATGGATTTAGATGAAGTTAAGGCTTGTAGAGATCTTGGGTTTGAATTGGAGCATGAGAGAATGTTAGAAATGCCTAATCGTGTCTCTCTTTCGGGATCTACCCTTGAAACAAGCAGTGGTGGCAATTCACCTATTGCCAATTGGCGCATTTCTAGCCCTGGTTAGTGTTCATTTTCTCTCTTTTTTCTTGCTTCTTTGAACATGTATCCATTTGGGTAACTCAGACTTGGCATTGACTTAAATTATACTAGACTGTTGCTAACTGTTCGTTTAGTTGCTGTTAGAAGGTTGAATCTTTATGTGTTAATTTGTGTCTTCGTGTGTTTCTTTCTTTCATTATAGTTAAAAAGATTGAAACTAAGCGTCAAATTGTGTCTAATTTGAGTACTGATTTTGGTTTTATAGGTGATGATCCTCGAAATGTGAAGGCCAGGCTAAAGGTATGGGCACAGGCAGTGGCGCTTGCATCTACTTCTAGACATGGGTTACTGAGTTCTGACTACTAATATTTGTGGATTCTTCCTAATCCATTACTATTTTGCATCTTCTTGTTTTCGGGGTTTGTAGAGGGACTTTACTTTCGCATTTTCTTTCTTAAGAATTTTTTTTTTTTTTTTAAAAAAAAGCCTGAATCCTCCTAGGTTGGGGGAAAATATGGTATTTGAGGTTTGGAATTCAATTTCCTTTAGCACAAAGACTGTCTTCAATTTGTTTGTTGATGGTGATATTGGGATTTATGGTAGGAGACTAAGGCTCTCAGCACTTCCATTTTGTACATGTTTTAGCTGTTGTAAATAGCACATGATGGGAGTGTTGGAGCACTGGAGTTACTTTTGTTGACTACACATAGTAGATTATTATTGTGATTTTCGGGGCTTGTAATCTTGTATTAACCCTTTTTTTTTAAGTGTTATTTGTCAATTCCATTTTGTATTAACTTTGAAGAGTTTTGCATTGTTGTGTTGTTGAATTTTATGTCATTGTAAAGTGACGGAATACGCAGATGATATAAAGCAGACAGACAACTGACTGCCTGGTTTCTATTATTTTGAGAGGCGTAAGGTCACTAATAATTCAGAGAAAACAAGTAAATTAGCGGTTTCCAAATCCCGTGACGATTTTTTTTTTCCTTTAATAAATATATATACTCTGTATTATTGCCAATGGACTCGAGGGCCGAGCATTGACTCAACAACAATATGCTATTGCGCAACACTTGCGCTAAGCTTGCTCTTTCTATTATTTTCGGCTTAGAATTTCTCTCCAGATTTTTTCAAAATTTGAAGTCAAATCATATCATAAATAGATACAAATCCCTCAATGCAAAAATCATAACCAAATACAATAATCTAGTAATTTTCTCCAGAACAATTGCAAATAGGTAATAAACCTAACCAATTATTACGAGTCAATAGGTAGGCATTTCGTATCATATGATTTTAAGGAATTCTTAAATACCCGCAAAATAATCTCGTTAGTTGCTGATTACGATCCATGACAGGTTAAGATGTGAATACAATAAATATACCTAACTGATAAATTTATTTTTAGTTGCTGTGATAGTAATTGTAGCAGTTTGACACATAATAGTATACATAGGCAGCCGCAAGAATTACTACAAAACTGAAATATAATTAAATGGCTGCTGATAAATGAGACTTGCAATGTGGATTTTACAAGGTTGACTTGTGAATAACAGAATCAGCAATGCTGTGGATCCCAGATATGAATCGAGTATCGTTGGTCAAATTGAAACTCCATTGTGCTTTTTGTAACATGTTATTGGCATCAAGATGATACTAAGCAGAGTTAGCGGGAAAAAGGTTAATCTTGAGGACTGTGAGATAATTAAAGTCGAAGTATCATCACTGCAGAGCAGACACTTGTTTCAGTCTTTCACAATTTAAATTTTGAGAGAGGAAATTCAGAAAAAGAAAAAAGAAAAAAGAAGAAGAAACGGGTGTATAAGTGATGGAAACATAGCACTTGGCTTTATTGTAAACATTTTATTATTATATTTCGTCTGAGCCCAGAGAACTTGCATGTTCTACTGAGACAAACAAAGACAACTATTACATTAAATTGTAGTACAATAGGGACGATGAAGCTAGTGCTTGCACTTGCATTCCGCGGCAAGCAATGACTTGAGGTTGCAATAAACGAATGCTAAATTTCTACAAATGGCAATGAATAATAAGTAATGAGCAGATGTGTGTTCCACTCACTTGAAAATCAGATTATGGCAGCTGCTGTCACAGGGGTATTCGCAGTCAATAGCTTTAATGGCAATGCGATCAAAATACCAGTCTCCAACAGCTTGTGCGACTCTCTACATATACAATGATATAATCACAGTGAATTGTGGATGGGACTATTAAAACAAAATGCAAACGCACATATGATTGCACAAACGTAAACAGTCTATGAGTATGTTTCACCATCAAATGGTGCAACCAGCTCAGGCTGCTTAATATTCTATGCTAAAGCAGTAGGCTAGCCTGTGCAAAATCAATCAATTAACCATCAGAATGCATAAACAATTTTGACTGTTATGCTACAGCAGAACTACAAACCTCCTCATCTTTGCATTTTATCTGGTGCAATTATGCTTCTCCCAAGATCATTCCACAATTTGTTCCAAATTTACCAAACCATTTCCTCTCTCTCAATACACATAAAAATTGCAGTCCTATTCCATAGTGTTCAGTTCCCCTCATGAGTATCCAGCAATTTGTTTCTTATAAGCTAACCCTATGCCCCTCTGCATTGAACCTCACCACACCTAAGCTTACCGTAGAATCTGGAGAAGATGTAAAATTCTCTCTCTATTGCTTATAAATGCATGTATGTTTATGGAGTTTTTAAGGTTTTTCTGCAACAGACGAGAGATAATCTCAATAAAATTTGTGAAGAAATGGATGCCTTATTCTAAAGCAGAAAGAGAGAAAAAACAGATCACATGCAAACTACAATGTTTCTCTATGAACAACTATAGATTTGGTACCTCATTCCCTATGTGGGGGGAATCATTAGCAAACCATGTATCTTGTCTCTCAGATTGGCAATGAGCAAAGCAAGAATTTATAAATAAACCATTTCGAGTTGACATTGAGAACACATTAAGGGCGTCAAGCATTTGGTTCCTGAAGTCTGTAACATAAGAAGAGAAGAAACTATATAAATGAATCCATGTAAAGATGAATTGGATATTGGATTCAGGAAACCAAGCATCACAAAGTGCAACTCAAAGTTTCACCTTGTAAAAATTGGATTTGTGACGAATTACATTCTGCATGATTTTGTTTGCATTCATTCCAAGAACCATGAGGATCAGCTGATGGAGGAGCCAAGCTAGCTTGGACCTGATAAATCAGACAGAATTATTTGGACCTGATAAATCAGACAGAATTATTCTAAGTTATTTTAATTTCAGCAAATCAAGTAGAAAATGTTGTCATAATAAAACCAAAGGGTTTAGTCCAGTTGGTAAGCAGAGAAACTTCCTTTCTTGTTGACTAGAATTCAATTCCGCTGGGGATTACTCTCGTATTACTTCCAGAGTACACCAGGCTAAATCAGGAAGTGTCCTGTTAAAATCCCTTTGAAAGGGGACTCCGCTCATGGCAAAAAAGCTTGAGGACTCCATGGCCGTACAAATAAAAAATCCTCTCCCCCCAAAAGAAAAATGAAAACAAAAAATTACTAAAGTAAAAAATTCTTCTACTCCAATTTATATGTGAGCCATATCTATAGATGGCTTCCGTTCTTTTGCCACGTAGGGTTGAGACTTGAGTAGGTTTCAAATTCAAATACTTAACTCTTCTTACTGATAATCTCTAGTTAGTTGAAATTGATAGCATGATTTTTCTTTTTCCTAGTCACCATTTTACCCTATATATCCAACACTTCCCAAAAGGGATGAAAAATTCTAATACTTTTCTTTGGACCATGGTTCATAGGGATGCAGACATTTTTACTAATTTTAACGGCAATTTTCATCAACATTTCCTTGGATACCAAATGGCAAATGACTTGCCATTGGAAGATAAAGCACAAATAAATATGATTACCTGCCATGCATCATAGGCTGCATTGAGAATAAATAATGGAGTCTTAATATTAGCAATCAAATTCTGAGGGAAGAAGCACTGCGGGAGAGAGAGAGTCAATAAGTTCTCATTTACTAAATATGCACTCACAAAACTGCCAAAACAATGAAGAAAAGGGAAATCATTACTGAAGTTGGATCCAGGAGGCTTGTACAGGAACTTGGCAGATTCTTTTTCACTTCCTAAAATTTCACATGGACATCAATAATCAAGTAATGGTTGATAATGAGTTGAGAGATACTCAAAACCAATAGGAGAGACAAAAGTGCTGCAAATATGTAAATTATCAATTGTAAATCCTCAGAATAGAGCACTTAAGTTATACTCACTCCGTTCTTTATTATTTGTCACTTTTGAGTAAAATTCAAATTCTATTTATCTGTCACTTTTAAATTTCCAATGCAATTTAATTTTCTCTTTTCAATTTAATTTTTATTTTCAATAAAAATTAACCAATTAGATTCATTTTTTTTACATTAAATCACTCAATATGTATTGAATCACTCAATTTTTTTCTAAATTTAAGACTAATTAATATTTTTTAATTGTAGTGAAAATAACAAAAGTGACAATTATAAAAGAATGGAGGGAGTACTAGATATGCCACCAAACAAATCCATTTTCCCAAGCATTATAATATTATGAAGCTTACCTGTAAACTAACTACACCTTGATACATATTCCGGAGGGTGCGATTACCAGACACATCAATGCTGCAGCAGAATTTTAAAGTTTAAAATAAATGGTTGTAGTAAGTTCGCATAAACTATTTGCACGAATAGAGATACCATAAAAGGGTAACATAAAGAAATGCTTCTTACGCATCAAGAAAGAACCCAGCATCACTTAAGCATTTAACTTTGGTAGATTTTGGAAACAACTCCCTGAAATCATCACAGTGTATTATGGATGCCAGGCCTCCGGCAGAGCATCCAGAAAGAAGAGCCTGAAATGCAAGTGTTCATATAGTGAGTGGACATTGAAAACTGCATGACAAGCAACAAGGGCATAATCAATTTCCAGCACCTGAGCGGCATTTTGCATTCCTTCAGCCATTAGATACTCCATAGCAGCTGACCAGATGCGTTGTCCTCGAAAATAAAGCTTTGCAGCCTGAAAGGTAAGCACTTCAAAAATCTATGAAGCTGCAAACACTAATCCTAAGCTTGAGCATCTAATCCAATCCAAATCCCTAGCTCTTGAGACTGTCATGAGTTCCATCTAAAAGAAACTTTCACAATATGCCCAAACCATAAAGCATTAACACCACACCCCGTACCAAAAATGATGCAATTTACAATCTGATGCCTTTTCTTTTTTGACTCACAATGATCTGATACTAGTGTTAAGTTAACAAACAATATGCATTTATGAAGAGGTGCTGAAACATTCTAAGCCATTACCACCTATAATTAAGCGATTTAATTTAACTCAACCAATTACTACTTCTAATGATATGGGCAACACGCTGTCACATTGAAAACCATTTTTCTAGAAATACTTATATTA
Source organism: Excoecaria cochinchinensis (assembly GCA_947683425.1). NCBI lineage: Eukaryota > Viridiplantae > Streptophyta > Magnoliopsida > Malpighiales > Euphorbiaceae > Excoecaria > Excoecaria cochinchinensis. The sequence goes on from CANTUQ010000045.1 coordinate 6,337,389, forward strand.
GACGTTTATTAAATTAATTTCAAAAATAAATTATGACCAGATACACCCACCCACCTCATTATGCCCTTCTCCACCAAAAGAAGCCCCGTCACAGTATCTTAACTTTACTCTATTCCAGTTATAGAAATCTGCAGAAATAAGAAATCGCCATTTGTTCAATAAGGAATCAAAGATTTGAATAAAGATTTCAAGAGCAAATGAAGCATCTAAGTCTAAAAGAAAAACCAGGATTTTCTTCTGCTTTGTTGCTTAAAATTCCAGTGAAAGGAATTTGCTTTTCCATAAAATTTGATGAACCACGGCGCGTAGTTTTGCGGTAAACACAATTCCTGATGGTATTGCACCATCCGCCGCCCTGCATAAAGCGACATTAATGTTATGGTTCTTCACATTCATCAGTAATAATAGCTTTCAGTTGCAATACCAGAAATTTGACTCACATACCTCCAACTGAATGAGCCAGCTGTTTTGACCCGATCCAGACCCGCGATGCAAGTGGTAACCCGGCAATGTTCCATCCAAGCAGACTGATAATTCAAATCTCTTTATTTAATTTAAAGATAAATAAAGAAAAGGAAGGAGAAGATAAAGGCAGTGCAGTACCAGCTCCTTTGGAGTCAGCTCCTTGAATAAGAGTGAGAGGGACCATTAGAGGTTTTGAAACGGGAGAAGAAGAAGAAGAAGAAGAAAGAGCTTTAAAATCTCCATTAACATCCACAGATCCATCAACACCGAAAGAGTAAAAGCATACGAAAGCCAATGCCATCGCTATCCCCAGCCCCTGAATCATCCTGTTGCCAAGTACAAGACTGTTTAATCCCAGAAACAGAAATGCAGGGGAGGATGTCGGATTTTGTATCAGTGAAGAAGAAAAGCATAGGGAAGCTCGGCTTTTTATGAGTGCGTAGTGTTTCGAGAATTTCCGTTTTATAGTCACAGTGGTCTGTGGATTTTATTGTTTTTTTTAGAAAATGTGGATTTTATTGTTAAATAATGTAATTATGCAAAAGTCAAAAACAATCATAGGAAATAACGTGCGAGTGCGACCATTGTCGTTTTCCAGTTTTCTCACTTAGACTTATCACCTTTTTTTTTTTTTTTTTAAACTTTAAGGCGAAACTTAAGGGTGAATATATATATATATATATATATATATATATTTTTTTTTTTCTGATGAAAAGTATTTTCAATTATTTAATTTTCACTACAATGTGAACGTTTGAATGAAATATATGGGATTATCTTTCTTTTAATTTCCATTTATAGATTTTGTCAAATTGTCTGAAATATAACAAAATGGGAAAAAAAATTAAGAAAATGAATCCATTTATTTAATTGAATCATAGTTTGTGATTTTTGTTCCATTAAATTAATATTTCAGTCCATGAAGTTTTTGTTAATTTTCATTTTTTGTTCAATCAAATTAAACCCCTAAAAACAGACTTTCTGCACTGCTCATGTGCATATAATAATACATGTTAAAAGGCTGAACAAGAGCCTAAAAAAGTTCCATCTTACCAGAAAAAAACATGTTAACTTAAAATTCAAGTAAGAGGCTGAATAAGAGCCTCAATAAATTGCATGTTTCCACAAGAAAAAAGAAGACTGTGATCCAGACTTTTATAGCAGCACGTTTAACTCCTGTCAATGTATATAATGTCATTACAGATTCTTTAAAGCCGAAACTGATGCTGAAGCATAATTAAGAACAACTAGCCAATTGCCATACTCTGCTGCATAATTAATTCTTGGTTTAATCTAAATCATTGGGCCAATGGTTTTAAGATAGTTTCAAATATTAACAAAATTTGTCATTCACCTCAATATTTTTGAGGAAACAAATGAAGTTTTATACATTCAAATGGGAGATTGTTGCTCAGATTCTATCTATACGAGGCAAGCTACAACATAATGATACAGTGATGTAAAAAACAAACCTATCCCCTCTCTCTGAATGCAAGACGACAGACAATTTCATTTGTCGTTTTATTTCAGTAGAAAAAAAAAATGAGTTCATAGAAGAATTGACAAACGTACTAAGATGCTATGCCACTTGATAGAATCTCATTATGATTTTCAGTAAAATGATAATTCTCGTAGACCTCAAGCAATAGCTCCCTACACGGCACGACAGCCCCGAGTTTGATGCCGGCCAAAAAAGCACCTGAAAGCTTCCTGTGAAGGCTGTAAGACTCTTCAGGTGGTGGTGTGAGCCTATGCTTCAGCATTGTAGCCCCTAAGTTGGTTACACTTTGGGTAATATTGGTCGATCGGAAATCATATCCACCCGGCTTAGAAAATGGCAATCCCACGATAAACCCAGCTTGAACATGAGCATCCAACATAACCGCTGACTCCATTCCAGTGAGGAACCCGAGTCTTCTCGACATCTCAATCACCCCATCCTTATTACTATCTGCACATGCCACTACCTAATAAAATATACAAAGCAAATTTCCTCAGCTTAAACAACTCAAACGAACCATGAAGAACCCAAACAGTTATAAATTAATGACTCAAAATATAGGCAGAAAGGATCACCATTCTTAAATAGTCATCGACAAAACTTTTAGGAAAATCACGAGCTGCTCCAAAGTCGATGAGTTTCACAGTTTTTGTGGCCTCCTCATACAAGAAGTTACTCCAATTGGGATCAGTCTGCAGCAAGACAACCACAATACAAGCAAAGGGCACATGATCACTTTTTCAGTAACTTTTCTAACATAAGCAACGGCAATTTCAAACACATCTAATGACAGGAATAAGTGCCATGCATACTCCAGTACAACCAAAACATTATGCAATATAAACCAGAAGAAATTAGGAAATGTAAAATGAGCTTGGAGAGCAGTTGACAGGTCATGTGAAGGAAAAGAGCAAATCCTGATGCAATTTGTTTTTGTCCAGAAAAGTATTTGAGAGTAAAAGTACGAGAGAGAGAGAGACTTGCCTGCATGAAACGGAAAACAAATAACTCCTTTAATGTCAGTTCTAACAACTTTTTCCCCACATAATTTCGAGTTTCTTGGTCCAAAAGTGCCACTTTATCTATCGGAATCCCTGTAGTAAGCAAAATAAAGATGTTATTGAGCACAGTTTGCTAATTCATGAAGAGAAGAAGCAAAAAGAGATACTAATGGCACCGAATTACAGAAAAATTGTCATAACATATTTTGGATCAATTTTAAATGAAAGAGAGAGAAAAAGAGTGAACAGCTATGTAATATGTAATCACATCATAACGTGGAGTTCAATTCACTCCCATCTTAAGCCCTTTATGTCTCATAATAATGGAAGTGATTGGTGCCAAATTTATTTGGGTGTAAGTTTATCTATGGCACGTAATTTATTTTGGGGTTAGTTTATCTATGTTTCAAGAAAATTCTAGCAAATCCTTTTGTGAAATGTAAACCTAGGCTAGCACCTGCTACTACTAAAAACAGAAAGCAGCATTACTGATATATCTTTTGCCCATCAAAGGTCATTCTGCATAATTTTGCAGCAGTGCCACTAGGGCGTCTTCAAATATGCATTCAAACTCTTTCCCGAAAGGAAGAGGGAAAAAAAAAGATAACTATAGGATGCAATTATATAGTGGGGAAGAAGAGGCTATTACATAGAATACCATATAAAACAGAAGCATTTTCCAGGAGTCACAGAAGTTTTCTTTCTACTTTGTTTGATGAAAACATAATGACCAGGCTACAATTACACTACACTAATCATTTTAGTTAGAGAAGTAACATTCAAAAGAAATGGTGAATCACCTGAAATTAGTTCAGTAGTCAAGACTCTTTTGCAGGAAAGTTTATCTACAACCTTTGGAACATAAATACCCTCAACATCCGAGAGTATATCACGGAACCGTTTCTGATTGGTTGCTTCCAACTCATAGTCACATTCGCGGGATAATTCTTCTTTTGCCACCTAAGAAGATTTAGATGAAGAACATCAGCACAGAATTCCAATAGCTTAAGATATTTTTCCTCAGATGTATATTAGAACTATTAACTAGCAAGTAGAAAATGAATAGAATAGAGGCAAAACTTGCAGCATACCCATAACAAGCCAAGACTTTATTTTCAAGTCTCTGAAAATATTTAATTTGCAATGCTATACTCAGGAATAAATATACCAGAACAATTTACTCATGTGCATACCATAACAATATACTCATGTGCATCTAGAAATAAATATGAGTACACACCTTTATAGCTCTCTCAAGGAAAAGTCCTTCTGGAATTAGATTTGTATAATCTAAAAGAAGTTTCACATTCTCAATGTCACTGTCAATGCTATTGGCAACACCAGGGTACTGAATTTTCATTGCAACTTCCATACCATCTCTTGTAACTGCACGGTGCACCTATAATTGTTTTCAAATAGTTACGCCACAGTATGCCACAACAGTACAGAAGTATATGGACAATGGACGAAAATTATATCCTCATATGATACAAGAGTAGTAAAAATAGGACAGTACAAACTACAACAAACATTTAACTTTATAAAAACCATATGTGTCAGCTGCATAAGGGAGGGAAACAAGTGGCAAATCACATGCAGCAGAATATATGCATGTTGCATAGCATTATAAATTATAGAAGCATGCTCCACAGGTTCAAAAAATTGCCAGTTACAAACAATTATAAATAAGACTTAACTAGCAACTGAATATTTACAGTATAAAAGGTGACAAACAACCAAACGTATGCAGCAAAATCAGATTAAGTAGACAACAAAATAAGACATATGTTGCTGTAGTTGGTAACACAAGCTTATTACATAGTTGCGTATCTTTATTGTTACTTAATTCACAAAGACTGAAAAGCTTGATGCAAATTGAATACTGTAAGTAGTGAATAATAATACTAAGAAAATGTAGACCTGGCCTATACTTGCAGCAGCAATTGGTTCATAATCAAAACTAGTTAATTTGGCTGACCAGTCAGATCCCAATTCAGAATCCAAAACTCGGTTCAGCTGGCTCCTTGGCATCACATCTGCACCTTGTCGGACTATGTCCAAAGCAGCCAATATCTATCCAAAATGAAAAATGTTATAAATTCCATTGGGAAAAAAAAATAAAAAATCAGACAATTCTTTCTTAAAAAAAATAATAAATAAAGTTAAGAACATTCAAGCACCATAAAAGGCACAAACTGTTAGATGGATGGATGTTCTTTTTTTTTTTTTTCCTTCTTCTAGAGACTCTGATTGACAAATACGTTTGCATATGAAATACACACTGTTCATTTCGCATTCAAATGCAACCACTTTGATTTATAATTCCACTCATGATAATTTCTTAAAAATCAATTTTTTAAAACTGTAAAAACAACATTAAACTCAGAGTAAATTCAGCTCTAAGACTCAGATTATATATTCTCAATCGCGTTATTCTCAATCACGTTCAGAATCGTGAAGCCAAGAGAACTCCTATGAGTTGGTATTCAGAATTAAACATCACGGCATAAATATTCTAAATATAATACAAGTGATAGCAAATTACCAACCGGAGCAGGAACAAGAGATTCGTCCTGTATACTCAGCATCTGCCCCAATTTGAGTGCAGCTCCACGCATTCTGCATAGCGCTAGAGCCAAACGTTCGGCATTCTTTTCAGACAAAATTGGGGAGAGGGCAGATTGTTTGTCTTGTGAATTTGGAGCACCGTAGACCAGCCTCTTGGTAGATTCCTCAATTGCTCCCCAAGCAAGCCCAGCTCCTAGACCAGCAAACCTTTAAAAGTTATAGGATCGTAGTTAAGGATATAGTATAGCAATAGCACCACCAATTGCAGAATTTTCATTGATAGTAGTTTCTAAAACTTAATTTAAAAACAAATTGATTTTAATTATATTAGTCGAACTCAGGTAAAATTCTCAATCAATTAGAGAACAATATAAAAGGAAAAAAAGACTCTCACCCAAGCGCCCTAGTAAAGGGAGTCGAAGGAACCTTCCTCTCTCTCGGCTTCCTCCTCTTAACTGCGGTAGCCGCCGCCGCCGTCTCGTTGGCCGTACCACTCGAATTGCGATCTTCACATTCGGTGTTGGAAGCATCTTTCTCTAATCCACCAACTTCTTGCCTAAAAACCTGATTATCCTCAGAAACCCTCTCTTCGACAACAATACTGCTGCTGTCATTGGCAATACTGTCATCGTTCCCGCCATTATTTACAGAATGCGGTTGAGCTGGGCTGGGCTCTGCCACGTCATCCTCATTGTTAAAATAAACGACCGACTCCTTGGGCCTAGGAGGAGAAAACTCGCGGACATTCCCTTTAGTAAGGCCCGATAAGTCGGTGACGGACAGTAGAGCTTTCTTGGCAGTGGATGCAATTAGGGTTTCAAAACCACCGCCTGCAGCGGTTTGGAGGGGCGGAGAGCGTTTGGCGATCTCCTTAGCAACAAGAGAGAGGCCATTGACGAGCCTCTTCACATCCTTAAATGAAGTCATAGCATCGGTCCGGCTCTGAATCGCAAGATAGCAATGCGACTGTGATTTTGGATTTGGACCTCCGGTGGGAAATTCTGTGTCCGAAAGCGAAAGTGGAGAAAATAGGCGAGACGCGAGAGACGTGGAATTCATACCTTCCAAGAGAATTTTGAATCGATCATTTTATAGCGTAGACCGACCCGGCCCATTGCGAAGTTTGTCATTATGGGCTGGTTCTCATTTCGAAGTGATTCATGTTGATACGGCCCATTGGGTCAATCCTAGTTGGATTTAACCTTCGATTTCCTTAACGTTGGACATGGCATAAAATGAACTTTTTGGCTGGTTAAGCATACAATACAATGACGGAAGCTAGTTCAGATTAATAGTGCTGACATTTCCAATGTATATTTAAATTCCATTCCATTATTTTGCAAGTTGTAGATAGGTTAAATTGGATGATGACTCAAGTCAAAAGTGAATAAGAATAAGGCAATAAAAAACATTTATATTAGTGAATTTAATGCGAGTAATAAAGTTAAAAATTGAGAAAATATATAGAATTTATATTGGTTTGCGTATAGTAAAAATCAACTCATCATAACCAAAAGATATACAAATAAAGTAAAGAACTCTAACCCCCATAACTCAAATACACCTTATAACAAAACATACTAAATCCATAAAATGAGGTTTCCCAAATACAAATTAATTCTGTGTTCTTTATGTATTGAGTTAATATCAAAACCCTTCTCAATTTTTAGACTGATGAGTATTTATAGAGTTTAATATTCATGTGCAATTTGATGAGAATATGAAAGTCTCTACTTATACTTTAAATTAAAAATAAAAATTTATCCAAAAAAAGTCAGAAATTGATAATACTTTTTTTTAAGATAAAAATAAAATCATTAAAAATAGAGTTTAGTATCTATTCCTTTAATTTTTTTCAATGCCCAACACAGGAATCAAAAGAAATTTTAGACTCAAGTGTTTAATTACATCACCAACAAACATTTCAGATAAATAGTAATCAAATAAATAAAATACACTGCACCTGTTACTTTGAATATTAATGCTCTTTAAATTACCCCAGTTCCAATCACCCTACACTTCGAATATATAAAAAATAAAAAGGAGGCACAATAGGCCAACAGGGGCCATGCAACATGTGGCCTGATTCCATTATAATAAGATACCGACACTCGAATAAGATAATGGTGCACTAAATATTCTCTGTCCTTCGAAATTTTAATAAAAGAAAATTATTAACAATTATTTATATAATTATTCACATAATATTCCATATCCAAAGCATGATCCCACCTCTCTCATAAATCCACCACCACACGGTTCAGTAATCTAATCAAACCAGCATCATGGATTATAAATTCCACCCGAATTTGATTTTATTCTCTTCCCTTTTGTTCCTTTGAAAAAGAAAAAAAAAATCACCATGTTTTTCTTGAAGGACATCAACATATAACATTATCTACTTATCTACTTGATAAACGGGGTTCGAGAATTATTATGGCATATGTGATTAAAATTACAGAAGGTTTTGATTCGATCGACATTTACATTTAAAAAAAATGAACGTGATAATTTTCCGTAGCATCATCGGAAATATTTTTAAAGTAGGCAGGCAATTGGGAAGTATGGAAAGAAAATGACAGGTAACGGAAAGCAACAATGTAGAAGATAATCGACTTTATATATGTATATATATAAATATTTTAAGAAATATACCTTAAGGAGATGAAATATGCTGAACACCTCAGCTATGTAAGATGTCCTTTCAAGGTTCATGAATTTCGAATCAACTTTTGAAATTATATTTATAAATAGGCCGAGTGAGCTACTATATATTTACTATATGTATTAGAGGCGTTATATTCATTAATTCTATTATTTGGAGGTGAGTCTTCCTGCACTAATTAATAATATTTTATATTTATATGTGGTTAATATTCATGAGTTATTGCTTTGCTTTCATCATAATCTATGAGATATGCTCTTACGTTGAAAATTAAGCTATCTCAGCCAACATATATAAATAGCCAAAGTCCAAGCAATTTGAGTTCTGCTCTTCCATTTAATTTCCTGCACGGGTTCATTAGGTTCTTGCTTTAATTTTGCATCTTTTTATATCAATTTCCTTTATTTCTTGTGGTCAGATTAGGATTAATTCTTTAAAATCAAATTCTTTTAGGTGCTTATTTGAAGATGGAGGCTGATGGGAGGGCCAATGGACTCAAATATGAGTGCTTGCTATTTGGTATGTTAGTAAACTTATAATTCAATCTTAGTAATTTGATAAGCAATTCAGTAATATTTCTTGTTCTTGTTGTTTTAGATATGGATGATACTTTATACCCCATGAGCACAGGTCTCAACTTCGCTTGCCGCAAGAACATAGAAGGTTCGTTGGCTTGGTCTATGAATATGATGTAATGGTTTGTTTGTTACTATCAATAATGCGAACCTAAATTTGACTGCAGAGTTCATGCTTCATCATTTGAATATTGAAGAAAGTGAAGTGCCAAGGATGTGCCTGGAATTATACAAGGAATATGGAACAACAATGGCTGGTTTGAAGGTATTCTATTATAAATTGCTATATTGTTTTCATGATTATTATTATTATTTGGAATCTAACTGATCTCAGCTCTGAAATTTAGGCTATTGGTTACGAATTTGATGATGATGAGTTCCATGCTTTTGCTCATGGAAGATTACCTTATGAGAAACTGAGGCCTGATCCTGTATTAAGGAATCTCCTACTTTCCATGCCCCCGAGGAAAATAGTATGTTAAGTTTTAATTCCAATCTCAGTTGTCGTCAATTTGCTAGTAATTAACCTAAGATCATTAATTTGTTGGTAACTAACCTAAGACGTGGTTTTGTTGTTTTCAGATATTTACAAATGCCGACAAGGCACACGCAGCAGAAGTATTGAAAAGGTTGGGGTTGGAAGATTGTTTTGAAGGAGTCATATGCTTTGAAACTCTTAATCCTCCTGTTGATGCTGCCAATTACATGGATTCATTAGTTAATGATGGAGATCAAACTCAGGTCAGTGACCTTGATGATACCAAAAGCTGCCACTCCAAGCTACGAATTCTCTGTAAACCTTCTTTTGAGGCCTTTGAAGCTGCCATTCGGATCGCTAATGTTCACCCCAGGAAAACTGTAAACCCCTGACCCTTAACTTGAAAACTCTAACCATTGAAGAAACGAGTGAGCTGGTATTTTATTCTTCTTTTTCTTCACAGGTCTTCTTTGATGACAGTGCTAGAAACATTGCTAGTGGGAAAGCCGCAGGACTTCATACAGTTATTGTAAGCTCTAGAGATAACTTTGTAAATCGTCCAATTTTAACATTCTGAAGGATGAACCTATTGATTTAAGTTTGGGTTGTATGTTTATGATGATGGCAGGTAGGGAGCTCAGTTCTAGTGCCAGGTGCAGACCATGCCTTGAATAGCATCCATAATATCAAAGAGGCAATACCTGAAATATGGGAGGGCGAGGGAAAGCAGCAGGAGCAAGCTATCCAGACAACTGCAGTCGAAACTGCAGTCCTCGCCTAGATGTCGTCTTACCTCAATACATATACATCATCATCAAACAATCCTGATATTAAGGGGACTGTAAACTAGAAAACCCTAAGGGGGGAAAGTTCATGGTAGATTTAAAACCATTAACTTCATCTTATAATAAACCTTCATCACAAGATATAGAAGCTCATTATACTATATATGTAGTCATATGACCTTATTATCGTGCCAACCTCATAGTTGGCATCCTAAAGAACAACAAAAGCATTGCTACAATTAATCAAGTCCTTGTTGGGTCAAGAATGTAGCACATAATATTTCCATTTATTTGTGTTCATATAACAATAGCAAGTGCATTTCTTACATAAGTGAATGCCGCAAGGACAAAGTTTGCCCTAAATTCTCAAAGCTAATAAGAACAAAGTTTTGCACACAGTGTCCTGTAAACCATCCTGTGATGAAAAGGGTCCTATAGTATACGAAAACTGAGATGCAGAATGCAGAATTGTAGTAAAGTGTTGCAGAATGCAGTCTGTCAACTGTCAGATCAACCATCTAATGGTAGCTCACCACAATTGGTAATCCTACATGGTGCTCGAGGGTAATCACTCCTGCTTGTCTCTACAGATTCAAGTTTTCGTACAACATCCATTCCATCAACCACATTCCCAAACACAACATGACGGTTGTCCAACCACGGAGTCTAGAACAACAAAATAAGAGCATCATTTAGCATAGAAAGGGAAATAACAATAAGAACATCACTTAAAAGTTATAACATAACATCTCTATTTTTCTTAGAGAAGTTATCCAATAAACCTGGATGAAATTGAATATGATTTAAAAAAGAAAAAAAAATAGATTGCAGCAGTGATCTTACTTTTACTGTACAAATAAAAAATTGGCTCCCATTAGTATTAGGGCCAGCATTAGCCATGCTCAATATTCCAGGTCCAACGTGCTTCACTGCAGATCATGGCTTAAATATATTAATACCACAGCACTCCATTCCAATGGCCCAAATAAAATTTCACTTATCATAGAAGAGTACAAGAGTGAAAAACAATGACAAGGTGTGAGCTACTGTTATAGAAGCTCTAAATTGTTAACTGAGATTCCATTTGGATACTCACAATCAAAGCTCTCATCTTCAAATTTAGAACCATAAATACTAACTCCTCCAGTTCCCTACAGAGTCAATAAAACATATTTTCCTTAGTAAAATCAATGTCTTGCTTATGGAGCAGAGTATTTCAGGCCTAGAGAGAAATAGAGAGATAGCTCACATCTCCTTCTGTGAAATCACCTCCCTGGATCATGAAATCTTTAATAATACGGTGGAATGAGCATCCTTTATAGCCATATCCTTTCTCTCCTGCAAGTGGTTTTTCTAATGCTGATTAATCAAGTGAAATGCCACATGATTGCATTCAAATACAAAAAGCTCCCCATGTAAATCAGCCTAATTGAGGAAAACACTTGCCTGTGCACAAGGCGCGGAAGTTCTCAGCAGTTTTCGGGACAACATCACCAAAAAGCCCCATCACAATTCTACCAGCAGGTTCACCCCCAATATCCACATCAAAGAAGACCTTGGTTGTCACTTTTGCTTGTAGCGCAACATCCTGGTACAGTAGAGATACATAAGAAACCAAGACATACATACCAAAATTAAAGCAGCAGCAATTATACAGAACAATTATGCAAAATTAACAAATAAAAACATCTATAGTTTCACAAGGAGACTATGATTATTGCATGTATATAAAAAATAAAAAAAAAAGAAACATACTTAATTCCCAATAAAAGAAGGGAAATAGTTTCTTGCTTGTTCGTGTCAATAACAAGACCAATCCGAATATCGTTTGACCCAGACAGTAACACCTTGGAATACAGGGTGAAATGTTACTAGCCATTCCAATTTTGGGTAACCACAGATTGAAACATATCACTGGCAAGACTATCAGCTCCTCAATTTTATGGCCTAACTCCACTAGTTCCAATGATCCGGTACCATGTTCTATAGCTGACAAATATCATCCGAAAAGGTGGAAGTAAGCTGAAAGTATATCCAATGACAGCTAGATCTATTACCTGTGGCAGTTATCTTCCATAATCTCTACAATCATTCAACTTAGCATGTACAGCAAACATATAAATTATAATCTTGAGAAGTCTAGCTGCAAAAGAAAATTTTCACACTGCTTGTGATGGGCAATTGAGATTATAAAAAGAGTAAATGAAGTGGTTACATTTGCCATTGATGTGACGCATGCCATTCTCTTGTGCTTTATAGAAAATGCTTTAGATAGGTTTATGATAGGGAAACTGGAAGCATAATGAGATCTTGATGTCAATGGTCTTCCAGCCCTGCTCAAAGTAGAAACTTGGGACCTCTTCACACTTGTCAAATCCTGTCCATTACTAACCTGCAAGGGGGTAAAATGAAGAGAGCCAAATTATTAAAAGTGAAGAAAGAAATTGCTTATGAGAAGTGTATAAATGATCCAAGGAAGCTTTCTTAAAAGAGAAAAGGACAGAAATGCTTAACAAACTAAGAAAACATTAAATTAATTGCATTCTCAAGCTGGCCATCAAAATTTAAATCCAAGACCAGCGACCAGCGAAAAAGCTTTCTCTTTTCAATAATTACTATTACTTCTTAACGTCTTCTTGCCATCTTAACGTCTTCTTGCCAAGGAAGGCAAGTGTGATTGGCTTAAGCTAAAATTCGATAAAGAAAGAACGAAAAAGGCAAGTTACCAATAACTAAAAGCAGGCTAATGAAGAGACTAATTAGTTATTGTACAGGATTTAGGAAAATTCTAACGGCTGGAAAAATAAATTAGTTGTGCAAAACCATGGACGCTGAGAAGATAAGGAGAAAGATGGTGTTTGAACCGAATTCATTTTCTGTGGTCCAACTTTGAGAGTGAAATTCAACAACAAATGCTAATGACAGAAAAATGAGAATTAACAGAGTGGAGGACTGACCTTAGAAGCAAGGCGAGGGCTATGCACCATTTGCACGGAGAATGTGGAGGCCATTTCGGTGAGAATTGAAAATGAATATTCGAGTGAAAGTAGAGGAATAGTACAAATATCCTGTGTTTGTTAGGCTTGGCAGAATAAAAGATAAGACTCAACTCAAGGAGTAGCAAGAAAACGAGAAGAAAGAAAGAAGTTAGAGAGGAAGAGAAGCCTTTTATGGTACGCCTCGTTTTCTCCGGTGTAGCCTTCATATTATCCGCCATGCCAACTCATTGGTTGGGCTGGATACATGCGGCCCTCTGTCTGGCCCATGAGGTTTCAGCCCTGGGCTTGCATTCAATAATAAAATTCTATTATGTTCAAAAGCAATCTTGCACTTCCATCCACTTTTCCTATCACTAATCTTGAATTTCATGTTACAATTTTGGTTTTCAATAATTCTTTCTAATACTGAACAAACTCGGGAGCCAATCCATGACCGTTTGGATAATGTGTAAATCCTCTCACATCACACGATCAGAACATCTTTTTTTTGGCACTAATTCAAGAAAATATGCAATCGCTGCTGAGTTGGCTCCATCCCATCCAATTACAGCCTTGTATGGTAGAAAATTATTTGAGCCTTAATATTACATAATTTCCAAAAATTAAATAAATATTTTCAATATAAAAAATTATAATTACCTCGGCCTTCATAGAACTCCCATTTCATAGTTGTAGAACTGGGAGACAAGTTAAGTACCTGTTCACCTAAAAATTCACAGAAAACATAAATTATATTTATTTTAGTCAATTTTTTAAAATACAAAATAGAAAATAGATTTTTCACTTTTTAAAATAAAGAAAAGATTAAATAACTAGTAAAATATATTTTATAAATCATTTTAATACATATATATATGTATATATTTATACATACATACATATACATATACATACATATATGTATGTACTTATATACGTGATTGCATATATACATGCATACATACATACATACATACATGTACGCATGTGTGTGTGTGTATATATATACATATACATATATATGTATGTGCGTAAACACACACACACACATATATACATATAGAATATAAATATTCTAATTTACCATTTATTGATATTTATATACATACATACACATATATATAGAAAATAATTACTCTAATTTTTCATTTATTAATATGCATATGCATATATATAAATATATGTATACACACACACATATATATATATATATAATAAATACTCAAATTTTTCATTTGTTAATAAATAAACGTATTTTTTAATTTTTTTACAGAAAATAAATATTTCGATTTTCTAAAAAAATAAAACATAAAAAATAGAAAAATATTGTCTGTAAGTAAACGCACTCTAAAGTTTTCTTGTCCAAATTTACAGATATTATGTCGCATCCAAAAACCTACGTTGCAATGGAAAGATATCATATAGAGTTAAATCACTTTTTGATAATTATATTATTGGTGGTTGGATGGAATTCAAACTCCGGTTTCCTATGAGAGTAGCCAGACTCTTAATTATTTAAATTACATATAATTTTCACATTACTAATACAATTAAGCATCATTAATTTTACTCTATATTATTCCATCATTAATTTAACTCTATATTATTCCCTTATTTTATAATTAAATGTACACCTTACTAAAAAGTTTATCCAGTTTACAACTATAAAAATATGATATATGTAGACATTTATTTCAGTTATATCCTTACTATGATAAGTTTTTTTTGTTTAATTCAAAAGTACAAATTAGTAAAAACATGTAGTAATAAATGTTTTTTTTTTTAAATTTTAATTTAAAAAATGAAAACTTATTTATAAATGAATAAAATAATAATTTTCATTTTATATTTATAGAAACGTCAAGAAATGTTTTATTGACTTCGCTTTTTGGACTTTTTATGGTCTATTCGAGATTAATTTTTTTTTTGTTACCACTCAACTTTGTACTTATAACTATTTGGTCACTAAATTTCAATTTATAACGAAAAAATAACTCATCTATTATTTCGTAACGAAAAAAATTATAATAATCGAAAATTGTGTTCGCCAACAATCGGCGCATGTCTGTACGGTGAAATCTAATGCCACGTCGGATTAGGGTTTAATTTATGTGGTAGTCACTCAATTTTGTGTTTTGTAACGATATGATCACTAAACTTAAATTTGTAACGAAAAAGTAATTCATATATTATTTTATAACGGAAAAATTATAATAACCGGAAATTATGTTCACAGGCAACTTGTGCGTGACCGAAAATTATATTCGCCACCGAATTTCTATACAATAGTAAGCAAATCAATGTTCTTTTCATAAATCTGATCTAATCAATGCGTTTGCATTGTTGAAAATAATAATAAATTGTGCTATTTGACTTCGCTAAGCAAATAAGGATTGTTGGGTTCCTGTTGATACATTTACGAAGAAGACGAAAATAGTAGAGGATCATAAAACTTATTTTGCCTCGCTGAACAGAAAGGGATTGCTGGATTTCTGCTGATGTAGTTATGAAGAAGACGAAACCAATGGTAGACCATAAAACTTATTTGACCTCGCTGAGCAGATAGTAAGTAAGAGAGAGAGAGAGGTGGAAAAAAATCGAAAGCAGTAAAAATTTATTATTTTTTTACTATAATGCTATGTCGGATCTAGTTAGATCCGACGTAACAAAATTTCTAACATGACATTGGGTCTCACCGTACAGATCACGCGCCAGTTGCCAAAGAAAATAATTTTCTGTCACTATGATTTTTTAATTACAAAATAATAAATTGGTCATTTTTTTTTGTTACAAATTGAAATTTAGTAACTATATCGTCACAAGACACAAAATTGAGTGACCACAGCAATAATTAATTCTAATTCGATGTGGTAAAATTTTTGACGTAACATTGAATTTCGCCATGTAAATTAAACACCGATTGCCTATGAACATAATTTCTGATTATTATAATTTTTTTGTTATAAAATAATAGATGAGTTATTTTTTCGTTATAAATTAAAATTTAGTGATTAAATCGTTATAATTCTCGAAATTAAGTGAACACCGAAGAAATTAACCTGTACATCAGTGTATATCTTATATGTGTATTTACGAAGAGCATATAATTGCAGTACTATTGGGACATGCACATTTACCGTGTATGGACCAAATACCAACATTACTGCGCGGATTGGTTGGCAAGCAGTCACTACTGTTTAATCTTTATATGTCGATTTTCAGTGTTAATTGAATGCCTTCTAACAAGCTACGCCACATTAATTGTACTATGTTTTTTCTAGGCCTGTATCGAAACTAAGTAGCATGTGTTCACATTAATGAAATAGTGTTATTATTGACCAAAAACAAAAAGAACATGACTATTATACAGCAATTGAGAAAATGTTTGTCGTATTTTTATCATTCCAGTAATAACTATTATTAAAAAATTAAACCCACTTCGGCTGGCCTTATCAGTCCATGATTTTCTTTTATTTTTGTTTTCAATCCGTGAAGAGTACAATAACAAAAATAATTTCAAATAAGTTAGATTTGGAGTTTGATGATATACAGAACATTGTATTGTCATTTTATGAGTTAATAGTAGAAAATTCAGATTGGATTTCCTTTGTATCTATGAGGTCACCATATGAATAATGAAAAACATATGGTAGTAGTACATGTTCAATATAGTACGTACGTTGTATGTCGGGATATAATTGAAGTCATAATTAATGTCTATATAGTATATAGGGAATTAAAGGTATTGCTCCTCTTAAATTGCCTTAGACGATTTATTTTCTTAAAATGATTTTATGATACTAGGTCAGACTTTTTTAAATCCATAAACTTGACTAATTCAAAATTTATCATTGTTGAATTCATAATTAATGTCTATTTTTTAATAACATACATTTTATACATGGTAAAAAAATTAAATCTAAAATCACATTTAATTAAAAAATATAAATTTTTTTACACTCGTATCAATAATAGCTGATTGCATTATTAAACTGTATTGAAGTATTAAAATAGTAATTTTATTCAAAGAAACGTTACTTCCGCATGAGAAATTAAGCATTTTTTTTCTCTTGTCGTTGTATTGCCCCGCTTATCGAGTTTTATACTAGTATTTTAATCAAAACCAGATCTGCAAGAAAACTAGTACACTTTGCTCATTAATATGGAAGTTGAGGTTAATTATCTCAATTAATACTTATTTCACAAATTATTTTTTAAATTAATTTTCTTTACATAATATCAGAATTATTAATTTTTGGAGTTAGACCAACTTTATGTTCTATATTTTCTACAAGATTGACGTATATGAGTGATATGTGTTAAAAATTTCAAGTTTAGAATTGAGTTAGACCCAAATTAGGCATAACATATTTCTTCTTTAGTTAAGAATATGCATAGTAATTAATGAAAAATCATCAATCAACATCAATTTTATAAAATATTTATTATAATTTACAAAAATATTCTTGTATTAATTATCTATAATTATATGTTCTCATTTTATTGATTATCTTCTTTTTCATTTTTTTTTTTGTTACATGCATAAAGGTAAAATAAGAAAAATATATAATTGATGTTCTTAGACATTTAAAAATCATCTCATTGAGAGTAAAAAAAAAAATAAAACTAAAAATTGTGGCGTCAAGTGGATTGGATGTAGTATTAATGTACCTAGGCAGCCTTACAAGGCTTTAAGCAGTTTTCCATATACACGTACGCATCTAACTTGTCGTAATTAATAAATTAATGATAAGGACATCTAATAATAATTTTAAATTATGAATTTACCTACGTAACTGATGGTAGTCTCTACAAATAGGAAGGCTTGAAACATAGCAGCAATAGAATACGGATCTGGTGGGTGGATATATAGAGAGCAGCAACAACTGGTATCTTGAAGGATTCTGATACTGCTATAATATTTCATGGAAGAAATTTTGAAGGTTTCTGCAACTCATGATATCATCAAAGGAGGTAATATTTTCTTGCCATTTATTTTTCCTGGATGTAATAATCTTTCTCCATTTAGATTTGTAAAGTGAAGGAACTAAAAAATAGCTTGGAAATTGGAATATTTACGATTGAATACTTTGCTTCTAATTTTATAGTGATGGACAGTTACCATTTGAAAGCATTCTCATAAGATAAGAGTTTGTGATTGACTTCGAAGTCAAGTTTGGGTTAGCTAATCGACACTAAATCCTGAAACCTGACAATTATATATATATTTGAAATTCACCCGTTATTCTAATTTAAATTCGCGCTAGTTAAGCCTATAAATGGATAAAGCTCTCATTTTTAAATATTTCAAAATTATGACCTAAAATATCTAATTATCGATCATTCCATCCTGTACATGAAATGTAAGGGTGTGTAAAATCCGACCGATCCGAAAATTCGAACCGAAAATGTAATTTGGGTAGGATTATTCTTAGGGTTAAAAAGACATGGAAATTTCATTTTTTGGATTAACTTGAATAACTCAAAATTATTTTTTTGTATTTTGTATTTTTTATTTTAAAAAAATAACTGTATATGAATTTATAATTATTCAATTAACTTAATTGTCTGTTGATTTATAATTTTTAAACAAAAATCTTAAAAAAAGTCTTATTAATTTAATTATTATGTTTTTTCTGTAATCATTGGGATTAAATATTTAAGAAAAATAAGATATTTTATTAATTTTTGTTTATTAATTTTTTTTTTTTTGGGTAGAAATTAAAATGATTATAATTTTTATTAATTCTTTTTAATGTTTGGGATGTGATTTTTAAGTAGTTTTTTAATTAATTTGAATTTTGAAATATATATAATTTATTATTTATTAATTTGATATTTATAAAAAAATATAGAATATACCCCAATAAAAAAATTTTGAGTTACTAGAATCGGACCCTATAGTTATTTTGGGTTGGATTAAATTTTTTCTTGAATTTCTGATTTTGGATGGTTTGGGTCGGGCCGAACACAATTTGATGGTAAAGGAACCAATGGAAATTTGGAGGGAAGAAACGAAAAGGCCCAAGGCTCAAATTGAAAAATAGCCCAAGCGCAATACAGCGTTTGGTTTGCCCAGATACTGTCCGAGAGAAAAGAAAGAAGTGGGAGGTTGTTATCTGCGGTGGGGCGAAATAATGCGCGCCTTCTCCGTGTCAATTACCTTCTATCCTTCTTGTCCTTTGCTTCAAGCTTCCAGTTCCACTCCCACTAACAACCCCTCAATTTTCCCTTCTAAATTCATGAACCTTAACTCTCGAAATTCTTCTCTCAAGTTCTTTTTTTCTCAATCTAGGCCTACCCCTTACTCTTCCAACTCAGATTCCGCTTTGTTGGAAGATGATAATTTTGATGATGACGATGATAATGGTTACTGCTCTGTAGGTGAAGGTTCAGGTTCTGGGGGTGAAGAGGGTATATTTATTCAGATTAAGAAGCTTGGAAGGAATTCCAGGAGAATTCGGTCCAGAATTTCTATAAACGCTAGCCTTGATGCCGTTTGGAACATTTTGACTGATTATGAGAGATTAGCTGATTTCATTCCTGGACTTGCTGTTAGCAAATTAATTGAAAAGAAAGATAACTGCGCTCGCCTTTTCCAGGTATTCTTCAATTTCAAGTAGAATTTGGTTATATGAATTTTGTTGTGAGTGGAATTTTAATTAGAGAATGGTTTTTTTTTTTTTTTTTTCAATTAACAGATTGGCCAGCAAAACTTGCCGCTTGGGCTGAAATTTAATGCGAAAGCAATTTTGGATTGTTTCGAGAAAGATGTCGAGATTTTTGATTCTAAGACAAAGCGTGATATTGAATTTAAGATGAGTGAAGGTGACTTCCAATTTTTTGAAGGAAAGTGGTCGATTGAACAGGTGACAATTTTCCGTTACTCTTTATCCGCTTTCTGCATTTTTTTAATTGCCCACAAGCCGTTATTTTGCTGATACCTTTACAGATAAGGTTGTGGTTTTCTTAGAGAATATTATTGTGCAAATGGCATGCACTCTTTTACAAGCTTCCCAGGGCATGGTTGAATGCATATTTTATAAATAGGGACCAGTGGCATGTTTATGCATTACCGTTTAAAGAGTTCCTCTACCCAACGCCTTGAGCTTGTAGGTTAAGATTTACTATCTAACAGATAGAACACTGAACACCTGGTAAATTCTCCCCACTATACATAAACAGAGCATTTCAGCCCAGTATGGAATTTTGACACTGGTCAGAACATGAATCGAGTGAAAGAGACATGGCATAAGATAGATTAGGAAATTTGTTAGTGAAAAAAAGTACATGAAAAAAAAAATTGTGGTTTAATCACTGCTCTGGCCCTGTTCTTTTAGCCTGGTTTGTATTTGGCTCTTTATTATGGCTCTCACATTAGTTCTACTTTACCTTTCATGCATGTATTCTTTGGACCCCCTTATGTGAAATGCAACTTTTGAAATTTCAGAATTTGTGAATAAGAATATTGTATTCTTGTGTTCCTGTGAAATTTGCCTCGCACCTTCGAAAATCATCACCGGCTTAAATTTTAAATATTGCATGTATTTAGGACAAAATTATACAGGTAAACATTAAAATGTTGGTTCTAAGGTCTTCTTTGAAACACCGGCTTCGCATAATGTTAGCCCTTTTTGCTGAGACATTGAGGTATATCTTTGATGACACTTGCTTGATATCTTCAAGTAAGAACATTTGTTTCTATTGGAACACCTGATTATCACAAAAACGTTATTAAGTAATGCAGGTTAATAAGCGCAGATTAGAAGGCAGTGATTGTTCGGTTGGCCAAGAATTCGAGACAACTCTTTCATATTATCTTGATGTAAAACCCAAGCTATGGCTGCCTGTTCATCTAGTTGAAGGTAGACTTTGCAATGAGATACAGACAAACCTCTCTTGCATCCGGGAAGAAGCACAAAAGGTGATTTGCAATACTCTACGTTCTCAAGAGTGCAATTGATATGATTAAGAAACTCGTGCAGAATAACTGCTCATGTGTATTTTTACAATGATTTTGCGATGTATATTATGATGGAACAATAATGATGCAATTTTCCTGTCATATCTAGTGCTATTGGTTTCAAATGCCCAATTCTCTTTTCGAAGAAAAGGAGAAGCTAGAAAATCTATGTACCTTAGTTCTGTGATTCCCTTTACAAGTAAATAAAATAAAAGTGGTATGCAATCATAGTGTCCCTTGCATAAGTGCTTAGAACCTGCATGATTATCCCACCATGGCATAAAACTGCGTGATTATAGTCTGAGCAAGTTCCCTAGCTATTAGATGCTAATTTAACGACTGAGAATCATGCGCACTTTAATTGCAAATTAGGCTCATCTGCCCCACTATGTGCATTTTCATTGATGCTACTCAAAGTTGTATAGGTAGATTGTATATGAGTAGCTAGTAAGCTATTCATTGTAAGGTCCTTATCTAGTTTTGACCCAAATTGGCAAGGAAAATAACAGTTGGGAAGACATAAAAATTAGCAATTAACCTAAAATAGGAGTTGAAATTTCAAACTGGACCAAATGAACTCAGATGGATTAAAAGTATCATCCATTCCATAGAATAAAATGGATTGATAAGATAAATTCTACGAGTACAGATTACACTAAAAATCATGTTTTTTTTTATATATATAATTTAATGGTAGTCATGGGATCTCAAACTTGTCTAATACGACTTAAAAAAAGGTGAATCCTAAGTATGCAACTTTATGAAAAGTATATGAAACATAGCGCAATTTATGGTATTGTTGATTGAATGAGCAGTTAAACCTAAACCCAAAGAGAACAAAAGTTGGATCTAAATTGCCCTTTGTTTCGTAGTACGAACCTGATTAATAATTGGTTGGCAAGCAAGCAAGAAATGAACGTGAGAATTAGGATCCATCAAATTAAACAAATCAATTAGACAACTAGCCATGTGGGTCCAATATCTTTGACCCATTTGACAGGGACTTGCCCTTGTTTTGTTTTGTTACTGTTTTCTTCTGGCTTTTAATGGGAACATCATTGACATTTCTGAGAATGCAAAAAGCTTGGTTAAGATTCCAAAATTAGGAATCTTTTTTTCCTTTACAAATGGGTAGTTGCTAAGCTCCTCAAATCAAGAACCATGATGATTAAATTTAAGTGTATAAATTAGTTGAAAACAAAACATATAAGCTTTTTAATCAAGGACTCTGCACCAATACTAACTACTAATATTTAGCAATTGGATTTGTGCGGTACCATTTTGACTGCAATAACTCCTCTTTATCCAATAACTTTCACAAAACCTGACTAGTGATTTGTGAGATTATTTAGTAGCAGTTGGTAGTACTATGTAATTGGAGATTTAGATTTATTAAATAAAAATTTAATTGGAAGTGAAGCATAAAGAATGGTGGACGAAAGCTACTGCTTTTCCAAAGCCAATTGATTATAGAGCCACACGTTTGACTAATGATAGTATAAAATAGGTAATAGAAATTAGAAATCATGCTTCTCATGAGTTGTCAGTTGTCAATAACCGCAGAATGCGGAGGTTGAAACTTGAAAATATGCCAAAATGGTAGTAATAAAATTCTTTTCTTCATAACATTGAATTTGTTTTATTTTGGTTTTGGGGTAAGAGAGGGACTTCTTGAATTGAGCTTGTAAACCCACTAAATATAAACACGTAAATTGTCAAAGCCTAAGAACTTTGGGAGATAATAATCCAAGCTAGCTCACCTTCCATAAGTGGACTACCAGAAAGATATTGTTGATTTTACCTTTAAAGCAAATCACATTTTAATTATCTTACAATTTTTTTAAAAAAAAATGAAAATTCTGCTCTTTATATATTAGTATATTATAAAGATGAATATATGAATAGTTTGGAAGGATGTGAGAATCAAATTAGAGCTTTTAATTGTGTATATATATATATATTTAACAATCTCAATAGCCATATTACTGGCTTAAAGTTTTGTTGCACTGGGAGATTTAAGATAAATTAATTCCTTCTTTTTGTTCAAAAAATAATTATACTAATTCTTTTGGGGTTAGACTTTGGTTGGAGATGCCCACTTGAAGGAACCCCTTTTCTATAATAAAGGGCGTTGTATTTAATTATTTATGTTACCATATATATAGTAGTAGATCTCATTGTTATTATTGTTTTAATTATTGTGCGTGCACAAATCTTGAAAACAATACTAGTTTAGTTGGTGGTGACTCTATAATTAATTAGCGTTGGAAAGAGAACAAACTGAGGCAAGAAAGTAGTAGTAACCTATTTGTCTTGGCCATTATCATATAGTGGATTTGGTTAAGTCAACAATATTAAAGGGGTGTAGTGGAGTTGGCATCCTGTGCTTGTTGGGAGTTTGGCATTTGTATATGACAATACCGACTTCTTTTATTATTATAGTTGTTGTTGTTTTGGTTTGACATGCAGGCATGTCATGTAGAGATCCCGCACCATCTATCCTTTCTTTTGTACATGTTATATTCTCACTACTTTGAATCGGATGAAAATTAATGTTTTTTTAAATTATAAATGGGCAAAACGGGGTGCTTTAAAATAACATTACTTTCAATTACATCATACCCGTTATTTGTTTATTACATTATTTTTGCAATGCAAAGTTGTTAATGAATATTAGTCTTCTAAACAATGGTCTCCACACACAACGTCTATATGAAATCCATCATTTGATAATTGCACGTTATACATTTATACATCTCCCATAAGAAAAATAAAATAACAAAGCCAAATGCTCATTGTTTGTTTATAATTGGTTCTGCATATATAGAAATGTAGAGTTTATAACCAAAGGATGCTTTGCTTTATAACCAAATTTTAGAAATGTCAATGTCCAAAACTGTTAAATTGACAAGGCAATTAAGTCCGATAAATACAAACTATACAAGTTGCTCCACAGATTATGACATTTAATCCTTGGCCATTGGGTTATCAAACAATATGATGTGGTAGTCAAATGTCCCTTTCCCATCAGTGCAACCATTCCACTTTAAATTTTGGTATAAAACGCGATTGATTTAAATTCATGACGAACAATCTTATAAACGGATATATCTAAAGTTTAAATATGAAAATTATAGTTAAGAAATATATATATAATTGATTCCTATCATCTTAATTATGTGATCATCATTTGTATTTAATTTTAAATATTTTAAAGTAATTAGATAACAAATTTTATTCTATATGTAAGTAAATACATCTATTAATCTACCTGTTTAGTGTGCATGCGTAAAACATTTGATAAGTTAAATAAATTGTGAGAAGTTTTTCAATAGAAAAACAAAAAAATAGCAACAAAGGATAAAATTTTTGGTCCAGAATTACTTTCTTTTAAGCTCCTCAGTACATAATGTGTAGGACAGATGGAATATGTAGTTAACGAAATGAAATAATCAGCATATCTCATTGAATAATAATTTTGTAATACTAATTCTCAATATATATATATATATATATATATAATACTAAATGGATAAAGTATTAAAAATAGTTGGAGAATATTAAACTATGGTCAACCAAAGTTTCATTAATTTCTATACAAATCCACTAGTCGGGGAAATCAAATCATCACTTGTTGATTTTAGGAAAACTTGGATGGAATATTAGACCAATAGCGTATTAACTTGAGAAAAAAAAAAGTTAAAAAATATTTAATTTTTTTTACGTGTAAATATATCATTAATTCAGTATATTGTATTCGGTATTAATTAAAAAAAAGTCCAATTTTTAACATTATTGCATCTATTTGAAATTTCGGACAAGTGATAGGGAAATGGGGAGATGATGGGTGTTTGGACAAAGTTCAGCACCAATTGTGATTTTTTTTTCTTGACATGATTAAGGAATTATTAGCGAGTACAATAAGTTTGGATTTGAATTAGTGCAAACAAAAATTAAAGGAGTCTATGCATATAAAATGGTTATTTTCTTTTGGTTTTTGAATAAAAGAATAACATAATAAAACCTCAATGCACATTATCAATAAAAAAAAAGATACAAGTTATTGATTTATTCTACAAATAATAATGTATGATTTAATTTCACTTATTTAAATTTGTTACATAATTTTATTCATGCAATAAGCTCATGATTAAAAATTATTTATCTTTAGTCCATAGTATTAATTTTTAGGCTGATTACAAAAAAATTACTAATGTTTCACTCATATTTCAATTCAATACTCATCATTTAAATTCTTTCTATTTGAACACTAACATTTTGACACTCTTGCAATCCAGAAATTTCATTAATTTTTTCACTAAATCTAACCGAAATTTAAATTTTTTATTTAAAAAAAATAAATTTTTAATCTCTATTTAGTTGTTACTATAATTAAAAATTAATGATAAATTTATTTTAATTTTAATAATTAAATTGGGATACTTTCTATAATTTGCTATTTTTATTTAAGTATATAGCTAATATACTTCAAAAAGATATCATGAAATAAAAAGTGATATTTTTAATTTTCTCCTAGTTAAAAAATATTTTTTAAAAAATTCACTTTCATTTTTGTGACTTTTTGTTGAAAGATACTAGATACATATTTAAATAAGAGTAGAAATTTAAAGAAAATATCCCAATTTAATTATTAAAACTAATAAAATTTATTATTAACTCAAAGAATAATTTTTAATGGAAAATTTAGGGCCTGTTTACTTACAGAAAACTGCTCCAGTTTTCAAGAAAATTTTTTCACAGAAAACAGAAAACAGAGATCGTGTTTATTTTAGTCAATTTTCTAAAATAAAAAATAGAAAATAGATTTTCCAGTTTTCTAAAATAAAGAAGAGATTGGAAAACTAATAAAAGATGTTTTCTAAATTTTCTAAATCATTTTAATACATACATACATATGTATATGTATATGTATGCATAGACATGTATGTATCTACATGCATACGCATGTACATACATACATGTACATATATGTATGTATGTACTTATATACATATGTATGTATATACATACATATACATAAATATGCATGTACGTAGACATACACATACATATGTGTATATATATATACGTATATATATACATATATATACATGTACATGTACATGCACATACATATAGATACATACATATATATGTGTGTGTGTGCGCGCGCGCGCATATGCACATACATATACACATACATGCATATGCATATACATATACACATACATGCATGTCACATACATATGCATATATATATATACATATGCACATGCGCATGCATATGCATATATATATATATATATATATATATATATACACACACACGCATACATATATTTATATGCATATGCATGTGCATGCTATTCATATATATATATATATATATATATATATAATATAAATACTCTAATTTAGCATTTATTGATATGTATGTGCATATATGCATTTATGTATATGTATGCACATACATATACATATATATAGAAAATAATTACTCTAATTTTTCATTTATTGATATGCATATGCATATATATATGTACATACGTACACATATATATAGAAAATAAATACTCTATTTTTTTATTTTTTGATAAATAAACGCGTTCTCTAAATTTTCTACAGAAAATAAATACTCTAATTTTCTAAGAAAATAGAACACAGAAAACAGAAAACTGTTTTCTGTAAGTAAACAGGCCCTTAAATTTCCATTAGTTTTCACGAAAAAAATTAACGGCATTTCTCAATTAAAAGAGCATCAAAATGTTAATGTCAAATTAGTAATAATTTAAACGTTGTGTGTTGTATTGAAATATAAATAAAATGTTAGGGATTTGTTTATAATTAGCCCTTAATTTTTTTCATGACATTTTATTAATTTAGTCTATGAATAAAGTTATGTTTATTTAATTTATGAATAAGGTTATATATTAACTTTAAAAATATATTATCCACTAAAATTTAATATTAATATGCACATTATATAAATAATGGAGTAAGCTTTGATAAACCAAGCATTTAATAAGAAAACTTTTTCAATGAAGAATTAAGATTATAATTGACATTATATATTGTCTCTAAAACTAAAAGGGCACAGCAATGATGTATTGCAAAATACATGCAAGATAATTAACTTTATTGTAATATCATTAAAGGGTCCTAATCTTTGTTATTTTTTAATATCTAATCTAACATCAAATTGTCATTATTTTAGCTTAATGGACCATTTGATGATTCATACTATTATAATTAGGGTAAACTAAGGGTCAAAAATTTAAAAATGATGGACCCACTTCATCCCCACCCATCCAATTTTGTTGATGATGATCTCTAATTGATTGACTCCAATATCACCAAATACACCACCAATCATTTACAAGAAAAAAATAAAACAATTCATTACATTTGAAATCAAACCGAACCCATTTATAATTAATCACAAAGTTTTCAACTTTTCAACTTTATCTAAATTTATATTTAAATTTTTCTTTTTCTTTTTTTGCAAGTTTTTTTTTTTTTTTTTTTACCCTCCCAAACCATTTGAAAACCCCAAGAAAGAGAAGCCCTCCTTGATGAACTCAACTTTGATTCCTCATCATCACACCAAATCCCAAATTTTGTATTTATTTTTTGTTAATTGTTACTCTTTAAAATCAAAAGCCCACATTTTCTTTCTTTTTCTATTAGCTGTTTCTACTGGTTCTTCCTTCTAAAATCCCAAAATACCGTCTTCTGTGTTTTCCCCCCATAATTTTTTTGGGTTAATTTTACAGTACTAAACGTGTTTTGAGCAGTTGATGTGAGTCCAAGGTTCAATCGTATTCGTATAGGGGAAATCAATCTGGGTTGGGTTTTTTATTTGGAGACACTGTCAGATTCCACCTAAAAAAAAAAAAAATCTAAGCGGGTTTTGTGTATTTGTTCGTATCCGATGTGTTCCATTTACTGTCACTTTGAGACTGTCTCTTAGATCTGTTTGCTGCTGTGCTCGATCCACTGCTTTATTCCCGCTTTAACACTCCCTTTCAAGGTCAGATCATCACATTTTATGTTCTGCAACTATTGTTTTTGCTCTGCGTATACTTATTTTTTCCGTGATCTTAATTGACAATAGAATCAGTTTCAGTTGCTATGGCTGATTAGTTGAGCTTGGAGGTTTTTGTTGGTCTGGATTTTGAAAGGTTTAGTTTGTCAAGAATCGGGGGCGGAACTAGATTTTAATGCTCGGAGCATGAAAATTTGATGATGTACAGTTACTTGAAAAGTTACAAGGTGGTTGGGGTGTTTAATGGGTTTTTGAGATTTTGTTTGATTTTTTTCATTTTCTGTTTCTTTATGGTGCAAAGTGGGATAAGCCCTCCATATCAGAGGTCCTGTATCTCTTTTTCGTGAGGTATATATTTGCGAAATGGGTAACGGCACTTCTCGTGTTGTTGGTTGTTTTGTGCCGTTTAATGCTAAAAATGGCGTTGATTTAGAGTTTTTGGAGCCATTGGATGAGGGATTAGGCCATTCATTCTGTTATGTTAGGCCGTCAATTTTTGACTCTCCTGCCATTACCCCTTCAAACTCTGAGAGGTTTACAGTTGATTCTAGCACTCTAGATTCAGAAACACTAAGTGGGTCATTTAGACATGATACAATTGATGATCCTGGTTTTCATAGACCAAATAAGGCTTTCCCTGAGACTACATTTAAAACTATTTCGGGGGCATCAGTTAGTGCTAACGTTTCAACTGCTAGGACTGGTAACCAAAGTGCATTGTTTACTAGTGACATGCAAGAGCCTGCTGCATCTTTTGAGAGCACAGCCTCATTTGCTGCAATCCCTTTACAGCCTGTGCCTCGTGGCTCTGGACCTCTAAATGGCTTTATGTCTGGACCCCTTGAGAGAGGCTTTGCTTCTGGTCCTCTTGATAGGGGCAGTGGTTTTATGTCTGGACCAATTGAGAAGGGGGTAATGTCAGGTCCTCTTGATGCTACTGATAAATCCAACTTTTCTGCTCCACTTGCACGTGGCCGTAGAAGGCCCCGCTTCCAGCGCTTAATGAGGAGTGTGAGTGGACCAATGAAAAACACTCTTTCTCGGACGTTCTCAAAACATTCAATTGGGACTGGTTGGATGCAGAGGTTTTTCTTGCATCCAGTTACCCAATTGGCCTGGCATGTTAAGGAGCCAAAGTTTCGAGCAGACGCTTCACGGAATCTTGAAGGAGCATCATCAGAAGGGGAGTATGTGAACGGTCGTAACTTACAATGGGCTCATGGGAAGGCTGGTGAGGATAGGGTTCATGTTGTTCTTTCTGAAGAGCAAGGATGGTTGTTTATTGGGATATATGATGGATTTAGCGGTCCAGATGCACCAGATTTTCTCATGAGCCATCTTTACAGAGCTATAGACAAGGAATTGGAAGGAGTATTGTGGGATTATGAAAATAAGTGTTTAAGTGACACAATGAAACCTGAAATTTCCAAGAATGTCAACATTGACTCTGGTTCAGACTGTGTGAAAGAAGATCAGCCTGATTTGAGTCAAGTAACTTGTAGCGTAGAAGAGTCATGTAATTCATTTGTCAGGGATCAATCTTCTAATTGTGAAATAGTAGAGGAATGTGACAATGTTAGGAGCAGTCAACAGCAATCACTTAATTGTGAAAACCCCAGTGTATCAGGTTCTGCTTCTGCTGCTATTCCAACTGCCAACTTGACTGGGCGTGGAAGGAAAAGTATGCGGCTTTATGAGCTGCTACAGTTGGAATCGTGCAATGGACTGGATTCTGTCTCAATCTCACTGGTTGAAAACCAAAAGAATAGCACATGGAGTTGTCAGTCAAGTTTAGATAATTTGGATTCCAAGCAAATGTCACAAGAGGAACAGCAAAGATCTTGTTCATTTAACAATGGCAATGGAGGTGTTGGTTATCAACAGGGAGAAGATCCTTCTACATCTGGAGAGGACGCAGTGACTGGGGCTGAATCTAGGAATTCAGATGCCCTAACTGATTCTTCTGTTTCAGTGCAACGACAAACTGCCAGAAAGTCTATTATTAGTTCAAAGATCAGGAAAATGTATAGGAAGCAGAAGACCTTGCGTAAGAAACTCTTTCCTTGGAGTTATGATTGGCACAGAGAAGAGATTTGTGCTGATGAGAGAGTAGTTGAACCTCCTGGACCTATGAGGAGATGTAAATCGGGAATTGTTGATCATGATGCAGTTTTGACAGCAATGTCTCGTGCACTGGAACACACTGAAGAGGCATACATGGAAATGGTGGAAAAGACCCTTGATAAAAATGCAGAACTTGCTTTGATGGGATCCTGTGTTCTAGTGATGTTAATGAAGGATCAAGATGTGTATGTTATGAACCTTGGGGATAGCCGTGCAATCTTAGCACAGGAGAGACCTAACGATCGCCATCCAAATCCAAGTTTGTCAAAGGATGACTTGAGGCACAGGAACCGATCCAGGGAGTCATTAGTGCGCATGGAGCTGGATAGGATTTCAGAGGAGTCACCTATGCATAACCAGAACAGTCAGGTTAATATGATCAACAAGAACAGAGAGATCTCTGTTTGCAGATTAAAGATGAGGGCTGTTCAGCTTTCCACTGATCATAGCACAAGTATTGAACAGGTTCACTTCTTGAAAGTTTTGATATAGTGGTTACCTTGACCTTTTCATGGGAATTTATCTGTAACCTTGACTTTGCTATGGTTGTTTTTATTCCTATCAATCAGCATGATCTTTGTAGATTATAAAGTATAAACCCTTGTTTTAACACTTATTTGCACAAAGCTTTTTCTGGTTCAGCCTATGAGTAAATTCACTAGTCTGTTATTATGATAAAACAGTACTTTCCTTGAGCTCTTTGATCCTTGCATGTACTTTAGCATCCATCTTGATTCCCTGTAACCTGAGATGATGTTTGAATTTTGTATGTGTAATGTAACGGTTAACATGTAGACATTTGTGCTCTTGCAGTTTTATAAATAACTAGGGTTTCATTTTCATTTATATTCAAATTGCGGTAGATTGTCTTGTAACCCAAAGTTAGAATGCTGCTCTAATTGTTTGCACTTATGACTTCTTTTTAAGTGAATAGCATCCATACCCGATTCGTTTGCCATTTGCTTAAACTGATAGTCGTATGAAGTAATGGCAATGTCAAGCAAATGGCATAACTAAGGATTCTTTTTTCTTGTTGGCTTGGTTTGGGTGGGGGTGGTGGTATTTTGAAGCTATCTTCGTCAAGGAGTTTGAAGAACTAAAATCAAAATATTATATGACCTGCAGAACTTTATATAGAATTCTGCTTTGCCGTTATAATTAAAATATAATATAGTATCTCTGCTTGCATGCTACAGGAAGTGTTTAGGATAAGGGCAGAACATCCTAATGACAACCAAGCCATTTTAAATGATCGGGTGAAGGGCCAGTTGAAAGTAACCAGAGCATTTGGTGCAGGATTTCTGAAGAAGGTCACTTTTATAACTTTTCATCTGTTTTTCCTCATTATATTTTGTAGATACCTTGAGCTATTAAAAGAATCTATGCAGTTATTTGATTATTTTCATATTCTTTTATTAACGACTCTTAGCTTTGGATAAACTTATTAGCTTGGTATAATTATATGAATGCTCATATTTTTCTATCTATACTTGCACCATATGTGTACTTAGGATACTGAATTGTTGAAGAGAGGGCATTATCACACGGTATAGATGTTTTGAAAAGGGAAATCTTGAAGCTCTTATGGAAATTTGCCTCCATTTCATTTCTTCCACTACACTTTTTGATACTTGCTAGAGATTGTTGAAGTAGATCATCTAATTGAAATTCATTATGTCAATTGCATTTCATCGTCTCTCTGATTCCTATATCTCTTGTTTGCTTGCATATCAAGTGGATTCCATTTTCACATGACAAATTTGAATTTCTAGCGATTATTAGGGAACTCTGGAGATTGGCAAACTTTTACATGTGCTCGATATGATATAATCCGAGTGAAATCTATTCCCTGTTTCTCTTCTTTCCTTCCATATAGTGCTGTGTCTAGCATCTGCTTTATATAGCTGTTCTCCCAGTTATGGCTGGGTTTTCATCCAGTCCCATTTTTTCAAGCAAAATGAAACTTCAACAGTTGCAAAAATCATCACTTGTATAGGTCTTTCGAGGAAATTTGGATCATTCCATACATTGTGTGACGGTTCTTGGGATTGAATTAAAACATTCAACAACTGTAGTCGTAAAAATGATACTTCTGAGCCAGTAAATAGCTGATATTGGTGGATGAGTTTCGGAATATGAATGTAGGATGTATTGGAACTTTAATTTACGTAACTTATGCTGTCGCAAGGTTATGTTTTGCTGCCATATCAACTGTTGATAATTATCAAATGATGAATGTGGAGGATGGGCATAGCAGAGGGGCTTTTCATCATTATTATGTTGATGATCATCTTTTTTTCTAAGGAAGCCAGGAGTTGTATATAGCTCTCCTGCTGGCTGCTGATTAAGAGTCATAATCAGTATTATTATGATATTGGACAACAAAGGATTTAACTATCCACAGATTAATTGCTGTTGAAACGAGTAAGTATAAAGGATCAGTTTGACGTAAGACTTCTGGTGGATGTGTCCATGAGAAGTCGTTGGCTGAAAATTATGTACTATGTTTTATAATTTCACTGAAGGTAATATGTTAACTGGTGCAGTTTAACTTTGAGCAATGTTTATGGTATGTATGATTGTGATATTTAATAGCATTACTAGTCTCTTTTCTGACGAATATGTAGAATATCTAGTTATAGCCGAAGTAAAGGTTCTATCCTAAGCAACTGACAATATCTTAATATTCTTGAGTTAAGGAATCTTCTCATAAGTTTTACTTTTATTTCATTCCTAGGAAGCATGAAGTTGGATGTACTTTTATGGAAAGCTTAAGTGCATTATTTGTTAGTGCATGTAGCTTCTGTCAATCTTGGTTGACTTTTTTCCCTGTTGATTGCAGCCAACCTGCAATGAAGCTCTTTTAGAGATTTTCCGGATCAATTATGTGGGAACTGACCCCTACTTGAGCTGCATTCCTTCTCTTGTTCACCATCGACTTACTTCAAGTGATCGATTCTTGGTTCTTTCCTCTGATGGGCTATACCAGTACTTTAGCAACGAGGAGGTGGTTGCCCATGTTACATGGTTTATGGAAAATGTTCCTGAAGGTGATCCTGCACAGTATCTAATTGCTGAACTTCTCTTCCGTGCTGCCAAAAAGAATGGTTAGTGAGTAAAGTTAGTAATCTCTTTCCATGTTAGTGTTAAGGGATGAAATTAATTGGAAAGAAGAAATTATGGTGATGTTTCGAGTATAAAACACACTCCCATTGGAAATAGCATAGATTGAGTGACTCAGTACATTTGACTTTGATCAAATTCTTTATCAAATTGTCGCTGGTGGTTAAGTAGCAAGTTCCCTGCGTAAGTACATGTAAAAAAACCATCCAACTATAGGTAAATTTGGTTCGAGTTTGTAAACATATTCTTCTTTCTAAATTGTGACCGAGTCATTTCTGCCAAATCTCTGTGCTTTCTAATATTCAATTCTCCATCCTTTTTACCAAACTTCCAATATTGTTATTTGCCCATCATCTAGAAATCATGCCATGTTGACCCATTAAGAGAGTAAGCAAATTTATGTTGCATGTGGAGTAAAATTCTGTAAATTTGCACTGCACTCCACTTCAAACAGCTAACTCAAGCTCTCTGACTTGTCTTCTCTGTGAGGAATTGTCCTGGATTTCTATATACTGACTAAATTATAACCTGACACCATTTGTTATGTAATTGGAGAGGTTGGCTGTAATCATTAAAGGCAAATTTTGCTGTTTAATTCAGTTTGCAGAGAATTATATCCTGATTATGATTTGGAATGTATTCTATCCTTTTCAGAAATTGAATTGTTTAGTAATTTTGAGTGGCTTCTCACTGGTTGTTTGCAGGTATGGATTTTCATGAATTGTTGGACATTCCTCATGGAGATAGGCGTAAATATCATGATGATGTCTCTGTGATGGTGGTTTCTCTAGAGGGAAGGATCTGGAGATCATCAGGATAATAGTTTACGAATGAGCGAGTAATGTAACCATTTTCAATCAAGGGGTAAAATCATTCATGCAATTCCTGATTTAGAATCAGTCTTGACATTATTTGGAATATGAAAAAAAATTCTTTTTGTCAATTCCAATTCCACCATTCTGTTAAACATTAGTGCAAACAGAGCGGGATAAGGTGTTGTGGGTTGCTAGAAGGGTTGTCTCTTGGCTGCCTGTTTTAATTTTCTGGCATCCATTTATTTTTGTATCCCTCATTCATCATTTAAATCCTCCATTTTTTTTAAATGCCCAAATATTCTTTGGATGCTTTATATCATAATTCCAACTTATTTTCCCGCCTCGTATTTTCCTTGTTATTCTCATCCTCTTGGCCCAAGGTTTTTGCATTTAAATAACCTTTTGGTTGCAGAGTTAGCAAGGGAAGATGATTCTACTATTTCATTTTTTCATCAATAGATGTATATATTTATAAATATAAGAGTTTTGCGCTCCGCTAACCAGGGTGAGTTTTATTGATCAGTTCCCAATCCATCAACTATGTTTTTATACTTAATTCAAAATAAATTATATTCTCAACTGTCATTTGGCATATATGCAAAAATTTGAATTTTTTATTAAATAAAAATAATTGTTTTCCTTAGGGAATTTTCTTGAGTTCGTTTGAACATGATTCGAATTCCTAATTTCTACTATGTATTGTCAAACTAGTTAAACCAACTAATATTGATAAATTTTACCAATTTTGATGTGGCCGTTTCAGAAAATATTTACCTAAATTAAGTCAATAATTTTTTTTATTGACTAAAATAATGACGAAGTACCATTTATACATGTTAATTACCCAAGTCCTTTTTCAACCACCCTATCTCATTCTCATGCATGATGGTAGTAACATAAAATTTTCTAAAATTCATGAGCTAAAAGGGTCATTATATTTGGATTTGGGGGCTGAAGTTAAATTTTTATAAAATCATCAAAAAAGCATTATTTAGTATTTCCGTTCATTTCCATTTTATTGTTATGGATCGAGACGTAAAACCTCTAATTTTCAGTCACATTTAGTGTTGGAAACTTGTGCGAAAATTTCCTGTTTCTTGACATATAATACATGGCTTATTGTCCTGTAGTTTTACGAAAGACTTGTACCACCTACATTCCATGGCCAACGCAACATTGTTATCATTAATTCAAATATATATATTCTTTTCTTTATCCAGAATAAAGGAAACCTTGACTTGAATAAAGCTCGTAGACAGAGGACCATTCAGAAAAAATAGAATTCTTCACTAAAACATTACCCGTTGTCGTAGACAGATGACCATTCAACCTCTGCTACAAGGCTGCTTAACCAACCTTTTCAGCATTTCCAAAAACTCTGTCGCAAGAACTATCTTATTATAAGGAAACTAATAAAGGATAAAAATTATAATAGCCGAATTCCATAATTTGAAGACGTTTTACAGACAGCTTGCAAATCCACCACATTTCCAAAACTCTGTCGCATATACTTGTTTTCTTTTCTTCCTTGTGCATTGTGAGTAAAACGTCTTCAAATTATGGAATTCGGCTATTATAATTTTTATCCTTTATTAGTTTCCTTATAATAAGATAGTTCTTAGACGTGTGATTTTTAATTGATTCCCATTTTTAGTTCATTTGATATATTATTGTCCATAATAGTTTATGATCATTTGGATTGTATATTATGTAAAATGCATATTCAGTTTATTTATTTATTATTTTTGTGTAAAATAAAAAAGTTCTGTCCGGACATTTCAATTCCAAAAAATAAATAAATTAAAATATTGGACAAAAGTGCGGTGTGTGTTGAGGGTCCATTTTCAGTTTGGTCCAAAATCTTTTGATGTTTCCCTTTTGCCATCTGTCACCTAACCTTTCAATGCTTTCTCTATTCGCTTCAAACTCATTACCACTTGACAAATTTAGCTTAATTAATCAAGACGCTAATTCCTATTATCACAATTTTCACACTTTATTTTTTTTTTTTCAAAACAAATTATTACATTCGTTCAATGGATTGATTAAGTGCTGAGATATATAGTTTTGGTTTTATTATAATGATAAGATTTTTCTGAATTTAATTTCAATTGCTTTGTGTGTAAGTTGACAATTGCTTTTTCCATGCTTTAATATCACATCAGTCTCTGTTACTAACCAACCATGTCTACAATCATTTTGTTGTGCCATGGCTACACTATATATAAAAACCATGCCTTCTCCTACCCCATCATCAACACCACAACTTTTCTCCTTTTCCAACTCCGATTACCACCAATGGCACCACTTTTTCTCACATATCTACTCATCATTACAACAATCTCCTCAACTCTTGCTTATGATCCTGATATGCTTCAGGATCTATGCGTCGCCGATAAATCCTCAGGTATCAAAATTCGCAACCGAAATCCAACCGAACCAAGAGAATTTTATTTTGTTTAGTTCGGTTTGTATGATTTTTGGTCTGTTCTGTTATTTTTTGTTCAATTTTTGCTGAGCAAAACTAATATAATTAATTAGATTGATTGAATTTATGATAAAATGTTGTCGTTTTGATTTATTTAACTACCCGAACCAATCAAAGCATTGTTCAGTCGGTGCAGTTTAGTTTCCCTTTACATATTCGACCGGCCGGTTTGATTTTCTATAATCCTAATTTCTATTTGTTCGGTTTGGTTTGGTCGATTATCAGAACTAACTGAATACTTACCCCCAGTGAAAATTGAAAGGTGGCAATTTCTTTTTGCAGGAGTTAAATTGAATGGATTTGCTTGCAAGAAAGACGCAAATGTTACAGAAGCAGATTTTTTCTTTGCGGGTCTAGCTAAGCCGGGAGTTGTGAATAATTCAGTAGGATCAGTGGTTACAGGAGCCAACGTTGAAAAAATTCCAGGCCTAAACACACTAGGGGTATCGCTGTCCCGCATAGACTACGGTGCCGGTGGATTGAACCCGCCGCACACGCACCCACGAGCCACCGAGATGATATTTGTCCTGGAAGGAGAATTGGATGTGGGATTCATCACCACCGCCAACAAGCTGATCTCGAAAAGCGTAAAGAAAGGAGAAATATTTGTGTTTCCAAGAGGTTTGGTACACTTTCAGAAGAACAATGGCGATGAAGCAGCTTCAGTGATATCAGCATTCAACAGCCAATTGCCTGGAACTCAATCCATTGCCATGACATTGTTTGCTGCAAATCCTACAGTGCCTGATCATGTTTTGACTCAAGCTTTCCAGGTTGGTACTAAGGAGATTGAGAAGATAAAATCCAGGCTTGCTCCCAAGAAGTCGTAATTTCTTTTTCTCTTATTCCCCAAAATTTTCCTATATTTTTCATGAACCAATAATGAAAGAGGATGTGTTTTGTATATTTGTATTAATTTATGTTTTACTTAATTACCTCATAATTAAATTGAAGATGTCTTTGAATAATTTATTGTGCCAAATACATTTCTACTTCTACCAGCCTATATGTATAGGGAAATGTATACACGCACGCATTACCTAATCATACAACTCGGGTAAAGAACGTAACCTTTGTGCTTTAGAAACGTTGACATGCACAACTATAATCAAAGCCCATTCCCAAAGTAAGGCTTTTGAATCAGGCCCAATCACAAGCACCCCATATCTTTTTTCTCTCTAAATATCCCTAGTGGCTGAACTCAATCTTCAACGATAATTTGTTGGGGAGAATTAAATCATATTCACAACTTGGGTAATTGGTAAGTTAAAAGAAGAAGAACTCTTATTATTTACTTCCAAATTGAGAACATATGGTGGGCTTCACTGCCTAATATGCTAAGCCTCAACCAAGTTTATTGTGTGAAGGTAAATAAACACAAAAACCAACATATATATATATATATATATATATATATATATATATATGTAGTGCACACGGGAAGAAATTTCCCTGAAAACCTAAAATTGTACATTGGATTTAAAGGACTGGCCAAACTGCCAAGTGGAAGGAGCTACATTAAGAGCAGTAACAGTATTGCCATTGGAAGCTTGAACTCTGAAGGACAAAGACTGGCCATTTAGATAGCTAAGGCTCTGCCAATTGGCACCCCAATTCCTCGACATGGTTTCCCATTGGTTGGTTTTAGAGCCTTTGATCCATACATTAGATATATCTCCTGCTTCTCCTACATTTGATATAAGCACTAGCTCAAAGTAGTTCTTTCCATTTATCGTAAATCTTATTCCTCCACTTCTCTTGCATCCCACCCTGTTACACCATTACAAATACTTTAATAAGACTCCAACTTAATACCTTATAGTCCTAACACAAAATTAATTGGTAAAAGGAGTGAACTTACTTCCTGTAAAGTATAGGTACAATTCCACCTTTATACTTGGCGATAGTCTCGAAGGCGGGTTGGGACATGTCAAAATGTGGACGCGGAGGATTGCACCAGCCTCCATCGTCACTGGGGAGATTATAATTTGGTGGACAGAAATTTGTAGCAGTAATTGTAATGTAAGTACCCCTGAGGCACCATTGGGGATCTTGTGTGACATCGCACACTATTTGATAGCATCCACCGCATGATTTCCCATCGTTGAATAAAGCTGTGCTCAGTGCTGCCGTTTTCGTTCCATAACCATCCGTGTACAGATTTCCATATCCACATGCACCGCCTGAACATTGCCAGTTACAAACTCTATTTTTCTATTCAAAGTAATGAAAATACTAACATAACAAACGGTGAATTTCATACACATGACAATAGGAGACTTACCCATTGTACC
This sequence comes from Excoecaria cochinchinensis, assembly GCA_947683425.1. Lineage (NCBI taxonomy): Eukaryota > Viridiplantae > Streptophyta > Magnoliopsida > Malpighiales > Euphorbiaceae > Excoecaria > Excoecaria cochinchinensis. Next base: position 6,376,257 of record CANTUQ010000045.1, read on the forward strand.
AGAAGCGTCACTGCCGCCATAGAAAGTAGCATGGGCTCGCAGCCAAGCAGCTGATGCTACAGAATTTAATGTGGAAAATAGGCCAAAGAATAGTATAAAGCTCCTGAGGATAAAAGGCATTGCCATTTCTTTTATCTCCTTGAAACAGAAAAGGAACTGCCTTATTTCTTTTTGGTGATTAGAAGAATTGTGATGGTAGGAAGATAATATTGGCAGCAGCTATTTATAGTGATGCTAAGCTCTCCTCTCTTACTTTGAAGCACTTCAATAAAATACTTATGATTTGCAATTGTGGACTGGTGGGTCCATCGCTATGAATTATTAAAACATATATTTGCAAGTCAATTGTCCTTAAAATGCGTAAAACTTCAAACCAAATGTACTCCGAATTGGCTCTGCATGCTTTGTTCTTTATTTTCAAGAATTAAATTTAGGTATACGCGTAGGTAGGGCGAATCTATTCATTAATAAAAATTTCCAAATTAGTATATTACTGATTTTTTCCATAACTATTAGATATGGAAAGTCTACTAATTCAATTAATTCTTATTTGAATTTGAGTTTGACAAACTCATTAAAATTACAAAATACTTTTAATATTTAAAAACATTTCATGCAAAATATCGGGTTAATTATATCTGTGATCATCGAATTTTGGTACTTATAACTAAATGGTCATAATAAAATAATTTGTAACACAAAAATTATAAAATTTTTATTTTTTTCAATTAAAATAAAAATGACCGAAAAATTAATTTTTCGTCATGGAAGAGTTACACAAATATGGCAATATGGCCCGCCTACATGGAGGAATTGACGCGTTAGTAAGTATACGTCAGCAATTTTTTTTTTTTTTTGTCTTTTTGTATAGGTTGACATAACACATATACTTGCTGACGTGTCAATTCCTCCATGTAAACGGGGCATATCGCATGCTGACTGGACGCATTATAGAAGATTACTGATGACATGGTATATTTGCGTGGCTTTTCGGTGACGAAAAATTAATTTTTCTGTCATTTTGACCTTAATTGAAATAAAATAAAAGTTTGATAATGTTTATATTACAAATTATTTTATTATGACTATTTGATTATAAGCTCCAAAATTTGATGACGACAGACGTAATTAATTTCAAAATATCTAAATTGATCCGAACCCAGATAATTTTCTATATTGTCCAAGTAGGATTAGAAGTATCGGTTGCATTTTAATTGCAAAATAATATATATTATTGAAACGTTACCTTACAAAAAGGGCAGTTGAAAAAAAAAAATTATTTAAGTATGACTTTTTAGATATCAAGACTTTTAAGTTAAAAAAAGAAAAGCTTCTAACAACTCTTTCTTACAATTCATTATATTTTTTCTGTGAGACTTAAATTGAAATCAAAACTTGTAATCTAAATAATTTTGAAAAACAACTCATGCATGAGTTAAAATTTAATCCGCATAAAAAAAGAATTGCATTTGTAGAATGGGAGAAAAGTACGGACAGTTCAATTTTAATATTGGTTTTTTTGAAATATACAATCAATTATTGGATTATTACTAGCTATCAAAAGAATTTATTGGCTGTACAAGTATTTAGTTAATTGACCATACTGTGAGCGGCTTTAATGGAGTATTACTTTATTAATTCCCATAATTTGTTACTATTTCATTTAATAATTTCTCAGTCCCTCCATCCATTCCTGGTGCTTTAAGCCTTGTTGGGACTTGGGATAGGTTGGTTAGATATTATGTGATATAATATTAAAATTATTGTTAAAATTTTTGAAAAAAAAAATGGTATGACATGGTGTGATATATTTTTGATAAAAAATGTTAAAAATAAAAAATAAAAATATTTTTGATAAAAATAGTATATGAATAGGATTATATTAGAATATAATTATAATTTTTAAAATTAAGCCAAGAGAGTAAGAAAATAAAAAATATAAAAAATCATAAAAAAACCACTAATTTGGTGGTTTAAAAATATAAATAAAATTAAACTATAAAATAACCATACACATGGATTGAAAATCTTTCCAAACCACCATTTAACTATTATAATAATATAACACACCATACCTAACAAAAGGGTTAATGATTTCGTCAAAAATAAAAATTCCACGTAATTAATGCATATGCTGTTGTGCCAATTGCCTAAATGAATTAATTAATAAGGTCAAAGGCACTCATATAGCCAAATGAATTATCACATGCAAATATTCCATTGATTGGAGTTCTTGGAATTTGGCCAGAAATTCACCATATTGTTAAATTATTAGCTAACTGACACAATTAGTTATACAATCCGTAGTACGTTACAGTACAGTTGAGATGCGAATTTTCGAGCTGAAGGTAATAAAATATTGAAATAGACTAATGGCCTTGAAGCATACTCCATTTTTATAGTCGGGATGATTTGTATGGAAGCTCCATATATTAATGTATTTCTTAAGATCTAATAGATTTGAACTTTTAGCATAATAACTCTCCATATTTGCCATTTTCTAATGTATAAATACCTTTATATTGACATAATGAAATTTGATATGATTAAAGTTACTCACAAGCATTTAAATATATTTAGTTGGAGCCTGCAGAGTTCTGGATACTTTAGTTAATCTATATATATATATATATATATATATATATATATATATATATATATAAACTCCACGAGAAAAAACCTTACCAATTATAGGAGACTCAATATGCATTAATTAAGTCATTTTAAAGTTAAAACTTGTAACTTGCAAAGTTTGAAAATTTCAACTTTGAAATTTATTTTTTCTCTTACAACTAACTCCTAACAGAAAATGGATAGAATATTCTTCAGCCGAAAAAATCTTAGTCAAATCTCTAAAATAAGGAATAATAAATTTTATTTATAACATTTTTTAGGGTTTGCAGCTACATTCGATCATGTGAATGAATTATTTATCAAGGAATTAACCACCATGCAATTAAAAAAGAAGAGGATTGATGATTACTTGTATTGTTTTGGTGATAGATAGAGTGCCCTTATATTATGGCATGTCTTGTGCCATGTTCAACAATACAGCACATGGGTGATGACACACTCACTGTCTTCATACTCCCACCAAATTAAGGATCAACACATGGAACCATATTGCAAATCTGAACGTAATAATAATTTTTGAAAACTAGAGGAATTAATTTTTGCGGAAATTTGAATCAACATTAAGCATGTCCTGTATCGTACCAATTCTTACTTTTAGGAGCTGGCTGAAAGCTGCAAATTCAAACATACCACATGTGAAAGCAATTAACAAATAAGTTCTCTGAATAAATACGATTCTTGATGGCGAATCAAGGTTAAGACTTCTAGCACATATTCAAAGACCCATCAGACCTGCAGGATAGCAAGTGTTGATTTGGAGTTAGATCTGTTCAAAACTCAGGCTTGGGCCTAATTTTGGCAGGATTTACATGACTTTTTAAATTTTTTTCCCTCCAAATCCAGTCCGTGATCCGGTCTATTTGGAGTGTTGTGTCTACTTTTCACCATTCTACTTAAAACCATCATTTTTTCTACGAGGTAATCCGGACAAATTGATAAAGCTGCCCAGGCAATTACATTCAATTAAATTTCGGTTGAATAAATGTCCTAACATAAATGGACTGAATACTTAATATTCAGAATCCTTATCTCATCACCGTGGGCAACCTCCTAATACAGCTTAACAATATGGAAAATACCAAAAGCTTATTGCATAAACATCGATTACAATAGGACCATATCAGGGTTTAGGGTTTAGGGTTTAGAGCTTAGGGTATCTGAAATTGCCTGGCAAACAGTCCTAATCTATCTCATTCACGGAAAATTTAAGCACCAACGCATGATGAGTTGATGACTAAGGTTAGTATTCTTGCCACACTGAAGAAATATGCATTTAAAAGGGAAATATGACCATCTCAGTAGTTCCAAGCCACATATCAAAAGCTCCTTCATGCTGATAGCAAAGAGTACCTGAAGGAATTTGTAGCACTGTCGCAGGCAGAGCTAATTGTGCATTAATAGGCACACATAGTGTAGATCCTTTCTCCTACAAGGCATTCATGCAAATAGATATTCATACACAGATACTATAGATACTTTGACTTTTATGCCTTTGCATAACAGCAAACTGGTACACAAACTTTGAACGTGTTCATATTGGACTAGGGAACTAATGCTATTGTAATGGATTTATTTATTTATTTTTCATTTTTTCAACCGTTATATATCTGTGGGAGTTCCTAACAGCTTCCAGTCTAGCAAACCCTGTGCAATAGAATCAATGAGTTAGTTTTTTAACATTTTTCACAATGCTAAGTTGCAGAGTGGATGAAATGAAAAGTCACAATTATGTTGTATACATAATATGAAGATCAAATAAGCAGACTTCTTCAGCGCAGATTTTTCACTGGGACTCATATGAACTTGCAATGAAGTATCACTTCCACTTTAGAATCCAACTGTTAGCTCAGTTAAATAGATTCACAAAAATTGTGCGCTGGCTCTCATTTGCTTTCCAGCCTAAGAGCAAACACGACCTGACTTGCTCGATTTGCATTTAAAATTTTCATTTTCAATGCATATGGGAAGATAATGCAGCTCAATGTATCTATAGTACTTTTTTATCCAGATATCTGATGCCACCAGTTCTTATTGACAATTAATTTGTGGTCTTGACCTGAGCATTAACATGATCCAATCCCAAGTGAAATGAGCCCAAGATAATATATACGGTTCTTCCCCAGTCCCAATTGCAGGCTGACTTCTAACAACTTGTCTTTATCATACAGGCATAAATGCATTCTTGCAAGCGCATTTGAAGTAACAGAAACGTATGTTAAGCATTTACCTAGTCAGTGGCAGGGTTCTGAAGCAAATATCTAGCATTATGCAGGATAGCACCAGCCTCCTCATTTGAAGCATCAAGCATCCTTAGTGCTTTGATCTCCTCCTGCCATTTCTCCATTTGTTCCTTATGCATCCTATAGAAAAGACATGAATTACATTATGAAATATGCAAGCATCCACAGTTAAAGTAATCAAAGTCATCTTTTCTTATAGGTAGCTAACATAATCAACCGCTCTTCAAATTCATTACTCATCTCCTTAAACATTGCTTTTCCTGATTCCAGTAGTTCAGACACCTACATGAATCAACAAAAAAGGTTTTGAAAATTCAATAAGCTGAACATAAATTCTATAACCATAATTAGGTCAACGAGGAGCGCAATGATAAAGTATAAACTATCTCAAACTTTCAAATCAGTGGGCATTTTCTACTTATTGAAGAAAGAATGCCAGATAATTTACAGATAAGGAATCAAGAACCATGCAAAACATGCACTATTCTTTATGCGTTTTGAGTCATATGACAATCATTTCCCGTAAGTACCATTTGGGTGAAGTGCTCAATCTTCTCAAGAATGTGAGCAATATTAATCTCCATCTCTTCAGATCCCACAGAAATTGTCTCAGCTTCTTCCTTTTCTACAATCTCTATGGCCGTTGCATCTCTTTCCTCCTGTTCCTTCCCTTCCAACTAAACAGTACAACAAATAAAAATTCGTGCCAGTGGAAACATGTCTATGTCACATACCACGAAAAGATTTATGAAAGTAAAGGATGAATAAGCATACGCCAAGCTTCACTCGCTTCCTCAAAATTTCATCTGTTTCCTTTTCCATTTCAGCCGCTCCAGAAAGACTATATAAGAGCAAAACAAATCTTTCAGGCAGGACTTAAATTGGAGGAAACACATAAGCATAAGAGAATAGAAAAAGAAGCAATATGCTGGCTTTTCAATTACATGTAGGTACGATGGCTCTTCTATTACAAAAGGGCGAGAAGTCATTCTTCGGTAAATGTAGCGTATGAGAAAGTCCGAAACAATTTGCACACAGCTAGTTGAATCCAGAAACCTACTCTTTAATAACTTAAAACAAAGGATAAATTCGTCGAAGTAAGGTGCCAAATACAGCAGAATTACGAATGGCCACATCCTAGTTAAAGAAAACATATATAAGTTCGACTTGAGCTGCTTGGTTTAGACAAGTAAAAATTAGCAAATCAGAATGACAAATTAGATTTTTCTTTTGTTTAAACAGAGTCCAAATAGAAAAGGATATAGAATTCAATCGGATGAGATCAAACATGAAACTGATATAAGACCGCAAAAATTTGATTTGAAACAATCATTCTCAGCATGCATTAATTACTGGCCAAGAAAAAATGACCATAACGATTTCCCAATAAAATTGCAGGTAAGAGTATAACTAAAACCATTACCTCAAGCGGAATCACTAACGGAATCTTCAACCGATGGCCGATAGTACTTGATAGCGAGTAACAGAGAGAGAAAATGCAATTTCAAATAGAATTGTTTGGTTTTGAAAGTGCCAAAAAATTGGGAATGCGCGGGGTTTCTTTTCAACGATAAATGAAGAACCTCGACCGGGACGAGCCCTTGGGAATCTTCGGGTTTAACCAACGGGCCACGGCCCAAACGAGCCTACCGCTTAACTCATTGGACACTTGACGGTGGATGAAACGTGTGGTTGTTACTGTTAGGTCGCGTGACTTGGACGCTGTGATACCTACAGAACCTGAAACGACACCGCTTTCCTTTTTTTTTTTTCCCCTCACACTCACGTTAGCTTAACGCTTGCTGATGTCATTCATCCGTTTTGGCCTTATACCCACTTACGTCAATAAGGTACTGACGCGTTCGCCGTACAAACCTAAACCCTGAAATATCAAATGAAAGAGTATCGCCACGTCACCGAAACTGTAGAACGAAAAGGCAAAATAAATGTTAACGCGCTATGATAGATGAGATGCCGCGAGGCTGGGTGAGCAAAAAAAAAAACAAAGGAAAAAAATCGTTCAAACGGAATTGAATGTTTTTTATTAATCAGCATATATGGATTTCGATTTTGATTTTTAATTTTTAAACATTCAGATTTTTTAAGTTTTGAATAATTATTTTTTCCGTTTCATTTTATATATTCATTTAAAATATTCTATTAAAATTAAAAAAATTATTAGTTTTCTCTTATATTTTACTAATTAACCCTTTGGAAAAAATATATTTTATTAATTACTATATTTTTATATAAAAGGTTATATTTGAAAAAAATTGTATAAAATTACTTTGTTTTTCTAAATAAAAACTTATTTTGAAATGAAATTTTCTTCTTAATGTGAAATGAATGAATGGAGTAATTTATAATTAATTGATTGATATAACAATAGCCTAAAAGCAGATGTTAAGTGTCATTAATTACATAAAAAAGTTGCCCACTAATTTAAAATATTTATTACTTTTGTAAATTTTATAAAATTCTTATCAAATGGTATTTCATTCATCTCATAATTTTTATCTACTTTTTTTAGCCATATTATGAAACGTAGTTATTATAGTCAAGAGATAAAAATTTTCTATGACTTTCCTATTATACTCATATAAAATGAATAATTAAATATTATTAAAATTATAAAAACCATTGGTTATTAAGCATGAGAAATTTAAGTTGTAATTAATAAAATAAAAATTGAATATGTTTATAATAGCAAAGAAAAATAGACAATATTTTGAGATAGATGAAAATGAAAAGGTGGAAAAAAATTTATGAGAACAAAATGGTACGATTTTAAAAAATGCATAAATTTTACTGTTTTAAAAAATATATGCATAAAATTATTAATTACAAATTAAAAATATAATAATTGTAAAAGTACCAATCGTATGTTAATTTTGTTTTTTTTTTCTATATAAATCTAGATTCTAAAATTTAAACCTTCAAAATCTAAACTTTAAGGGTCCGATTGGAACAAATGAATTCAATTTGTAGAATTCATTTACAAATGAATTCCATATGGAATTCATTTGTAAATGAATTCCTATGTTTGGAATAAAATTATTAAAATATAGAATTGAAAATGAATTACTTATTTTTATACTTAAAATAAATGAATTCATTTCTATTTTATTTATTAAAATATCTTTTATACAAATTTTGAATAAATTTTGTATTAGACAATTTTGAATAAATGAATAAATTTTGTATTAGACAATTTCAATTTCGTCTTTTGCTAAATTTCTATTTCGTATTTTCTAAATTTTATATTAACAGTTTCAATTATTTAAATCTTTCATAATCACTAACATAAATTACCAAGTTTTAAATTTTATAGAACATAAACAATTCAAAAATCTGATTTCAGCAATAATATTATTAAAAAAAAAATCATACATACCGAATGAAATTAGTCAGTAAAAATTCAACGGCAACGAGTCAAAATCCGATGATGGTGGCCTTGGGTGACAGAAGAATAATGATAGGAGAGGGAGAAGAATAGTGATAGAAAAAAAAGAATAACAGATTATATTAACGTCATATAGATAATTTATTTATAACAAATGATAAAAAGGATATTATAGTCTTTTTAATTTTGCCTCTTAAAAATACGTAATTCATTTGCAAATTCCACCTATTTTGATGGGATTTGGTGAAGGCATGATGAATTCCATGGAATTGAATTCTATGAATTCAATTCCTATTTTTTTTGCATTCCAAGCATAAAAAATAGGAATTACAAATGAATTCCATAAAATTTTATGGAATTCATTTATTCCAAGCGGAGCCTAAATCCAAAATCTCTATTCCTTAAATGCTAACTCCTAAAAATCTAAAACCTACTTGCTAAACCCTAAAGAATAAACTCTAATAGATGCTAAATCCTAAAAGCTAAACCTTTAATTCTAAAAAATAATTAAAAAATAAAAAAGAGTATTTAGACATCTTATAAATATTCAATAACAATTTTTATATTATTTTAAAAATAATAAATACAAGTGATATACAAAACCATTAAATAGTGTTTAAACAAACAGTAAGAAACTAGTGGCACTAGCCAGCATGTAGAAATTTATCATTAACATTATTATGATTCAATCGGAAGTAAATTTAAGTATAAATTTTAGATACTTTTAAGAAATATGATTTATTTTATATTATTGAAATATGTGAATTTTTATTATTTGTATTTTTTAATAATTGAAATGAATTTTTCATATTTTTATTAGTGTATTTATATATTAAATTCTTTAATTTAATGGTTAAAAATCAAATATAATGACTAATCAAATATATATATATATATATATATATATATATATGTATATATAGATAAATTTGAAAACGATTAACAAATTAATTGAAGCAAACGATTATATTTCTGATCATATTTTTTTTTTTTTAAATGATGTTAATAGATAGTTATGTTTATGATTAAAATTTTTTAAAAAGCGATATGAATTGATTGATTAAAAGAAATCTTAATGAACCGTATGTTTACCCAAACATGCATGTTAATACGTTGTAATGTAGGTTAGCACTATATAAAGAAAATGTATTTATTTTGTTTATAGAAGTATTCAGAATTAACTCAAACCCAATAATTCGCCTAAATTCAGTCAAATGGATCGATATACATATCAGTTCATTTGGACTTATATTCGACCCGTTTGAGTCACCCGCTCATTTGGATCAATATTTTTATGATAGTTATTTTAATATGTCGTTATTATATGAGAAATATTTTTCATAAAAAAATTGGTCAAATGAATTGATCCACATATCGGTCAATTTTGGTATTTATCCGATCAATTTGTGCCAATATTTTTATAATAGTAATTTTAATATTCTGTTATTATATTAAAAAATATTTTCGTTAAAAAATGGATCAAACGGATCGACCCGCATATCGGCCTATTTGGACTACACGATCTATTTGAGCCAATATTTTTTATAGTAGTTATTTTATTATCCCGTTTTTATATTGCTAATTATTTTTCGTTGAAAAAGTGGATCAAATGGGTCAACCCATATATATGCCCATTTGGGCCTCCACCTGAACCGCTAGGGCCACCCGACCCACTTGAGACAATATTTTTATTATAATTATTTTAGTATTCCGTTATTATATTAAAAATTAATTGTCTTTAAAATCATGGGTCAAATAGGTCGATTCAAATATGTTTAACTCATTTAGGTATTAACCAATTTATGACCTATATATTTTTGATACGTTTATAACTCGTCGATTTATAACCCAACTCAAATCCGCCCATTTTGCCACTTATGGAATTTAAGATTTTTCAATATATGATATTCTAATATTTTAATTCTTTAAGAAATAATAAAATAATAAATAAAAGAAAAAATCAACATTAGTTAAGTGTTCAATATTTATTTTTTTTAGATAATATCTTAAATTTAAATATTATGAATAATAAAAATTAACCCCGTAATAATTTACCGGATCTGTTGGAAATAGAGAATAGTGACTATAAAAAAAAAAAGAAGAAAAAGAAGAAAAAGAAAAGAAAAGAAATGGGAGTGGTAGCGTCGTAATTCCTGGAAACTAAAAGGTAGAAAACATAAAATTAATGGTGCGCCTCAGTATCAGTGGAACAAAGAAAAACTAAAAAGGAGTTCGATTTCCATTATCTTTTTAGCTTTGGAATTTTACAATTCTTCCTCTCGTATCCTTGACGTTTCACTGTCATATTCATGTATTTTGTTTTTATTTATTATTTTCCTCCACATTTAGCTAGTTCTCACTTCACCAACTAGCACACCTACCTCCATGGGAGAACAGAGGTTCTTGCTTCTCTTCTAAGCTTGGAAGAGAGGCTTTGCTGCTTCTTCTTCTTCCTCACTTTCTGACCCTCCATGTTCACTTTTTTCTCTTTAGAAATAGGAACCCGAAAGAGAAGAAACATGCCACTCATTTGTGATCACTATCAATTGTCGTCTCTGGTTTTCCTTGTTCTAATTGCACGCAGTTCAGTTGGTTTTGGTTCTTCTACCTTTGATGATAAGCAGGCATTACTTCAGTTCAAATCTGCCATCACTAGAGACCCATTAGGGCTTACCTCTAATTGGAAACCTAAGGATCCAGACCCTTGTTACTGGCACGGCGTCACCTGCGACCCTTTTTCCCGTCGAGTCACAGCTCTCAATCTCTCCACCAATGACAGTTCTACATGCCCTCTTGTTTCTCTTTCTTCTACTTCAAAGACAAATGGTGGTGTGGTAGGTAATTTCTCCTTGCTCTTTCCTTGCTTAGGGTTTAAGAACAAGTTGTCACTTAAATTGGCTGGCATTTTGTCTCCTGCAATTGGTCAGCTCTCTCAGCTAAGGGTCTTGTCTCTTGCGTTTAATGGATTTTCTGGAGAGTTGCCTTCGGAAATTGGCCAGCTTTACCGGCTGGAGGTTCTTGACTTGGGTTTTAATGCTTTTTATGGCACTATACCAGTTACTCTCAAAAATTGCACATCTTTGCGCGTAATTAATCTCTCTGCGAACCGACTAAATGGTACAATTCCGGCATTTTTTGTGCAGTTTCCGCATTTGCAAATTCTTATGCTCTCCTTTAATTTGTTGAGCGGTTCCATTCCGGATGATTTAGGAGACAATTGTGAGACACTTGAGCATCTTCTTCTTGATGGGAATTCACTTTCGGGGTCAATTCCTTCTAATTTAGGGAATTGCAAAAAGCTTCGGTCTTTGATACTGTCTTCAAATTTATTGCAAGATGATATTCCTTCAACACTTGGCCAATTAGGAAATCTTGAAGTGCTCGACTTGTCTAGAAATTTCTTGAGCGGGATTATACCGGCTGAGTTAGGCTCCTGCCAGCAGCTAAAGCTGCTTGTATTGAAAAATAATCACGGTCCCTTGTGGACAACCGATTTTTCTAGCTCGATTATTGAGGAAGAGGAGCGTGGGGAGGGGGAGTTTAACTATTTTGATCTCAAGATGCCTGATGGCATCACAAGGCTGCCCAATCTTCGTGTCCTTTGGGCGCCTAGTTTAAATTTTGAGGGTGATTTTCCACAGAATTGGGGGTCTTCTTCTAGCTTGGAGATGCTAAATTTGGCAGGAAATTTCTTTACTGGAGAGGTACCAGCGTCCCTTGCTAATTGTGAGAACTTATACTTTCTGGATTTGAGTTCCAATAACTTGACTAGGTCGCTACCACGAGCACTTTCTGTTCCATGTATGGCTGTTTTTAACGTCAGCCGGAACTTTTTGACCGGGGATATCCCGAGATTTTCAAAAGGTGGGTGTTCCAAGAGGTTTGTCAATATGTCCATTTCACCTGGTGATCTTGTCGGTTTCTTCTCTTCTTTCTTTTATAGACATGCTGTTATGGGGATTGAATCTCTGTCTATTCCTTCTGGTGGTTTGGCTGTATTGCATGATCTGAGCTACAACTTTTTCACTGGCCCAGTTCCGCCCCTGTTGATTGCATCAGAGATTTCTTCTCTTATGCCTTCCTATGGTCTTTGGTTGGGCAGGAATAAACTCGAAGGCAATCTTTCGTCTTATTCCTTTGATCTGTGTCATAGTTTAGATGGGCTGATATTTGATATTGATAACAATAGAATTGTTGGTGAACTTCCTTCAGCTGTGGGAAGCAGTTGCAAGTGCATGAATTATCTCAGCTTGGCTGGAAATGAGTTCGTTGGTCCTATTCCTAACACCTTTACTTATCTGGATTCCCTAGTTTATCTTAACCTTAGTGGAAATAAATTGCAAGGTTCAATTCCTTTCTATATTGATCAGATGAAAGATTTGAGGTATTTGTCGCTATCCAACAATAATTTTACTGGGGCCATACCATCAGAGTTAGCTCAACTCTCTACACTAGTAATATTGGAACTTTCATCAAACTCCCTTTCAGGGGATATACCATCTGATTTTGCAAAACTTCAACATCTGAATGTTTTACGGTTGGATCACAACCACTTTTCTGGAAAAATACCATCCAGTTTTGGTAATACTTCACTTTCGGTATTTGATGTGTCTTTCAACAATTTGTCTGGATCTGTCCCTATGAATGCAAATTCAATTAAATGTGAAAATGTGCAAGGAAATCCTAACCTTCAGCCATGTGATCCTGATTCTTCAGCATCCCAATGGGAGCAAGGGCATTCTGGTAATGTTTCCCAACAAGGAGCCAATCCTCCCATTGGAAGCATACGGAGGAACAATGGTGCTTTTAGTCCAATTGAAATTGCCTCAATCACATCAGCCTCAGTCATTTTATCTGTGCTAGTAGTATTAGTGCTCTTCCTGACATGCATGAAGAAATTTATGTATAAGCCCAGCCAAGGGCCTGGAAAAAAAGAAGTTGTGACCTGCAATGGTATTGGTATACAGTTGACCTATGAGAATGTTGTTAGGGCTACTGGCGGTTTCAATATTCAAAATTGCATTGGAAGTGGGGGTTTTGGTGCAACATACAAGGCTGAGGTTGTTCCTGGAGTTGTGGTGGCAGTGAAGCGGCTCTCTGTTGGGAGATTTCAAGGAGTTCAACAGTTTGAGGCTGAAATTAGAACCCTAGGAAGGGTGCAGCATCCAAACCTTGTAAAGCTTATAGGTTATCATGTAAGTGAATCAGAAATGTTCCTCATCTATAACTACTTGCAGGGTGGCAATTTAGAAAGATTCATCCAGGAGAGGTCAAGAAGGACTGTGGAATGGAGCATGCTTCACAAGATTGCTCTTGATATTGCTCGTGCCCTTGCCTACTTGCATGATGAGTGTGTCCCTCGGGTCTTGCACCGTGATATTAAACCGAGCAACATATTACTGGATAACAACTTTAATGCATATCTTTCTGATTTTGGGCTTGCACGTCTTTTGGGTACTTCTGAAACTCATGCTACAACTGATGTTGCTGGAACTTTTGGATATGTTGCTCCTGAATATGCAATGACATGCCGTGTTTCTGACAAGGCAGATGTGTATAGTTATGGTGTTGTTCTCCTAGAATTAGTGTCTGACAAGAAGGCTCTGGATCCTTCTTTCTCTTCATTTGGTAATGGTTTTAACATTGTGGCTTGGGCAAGTATGCTTCTGCGACAGGGTCGGGCCAGCGAGTTTTTCACATCTGGCTTATGGGATTCTGGGCCTCACAATGATCTGATTGAGGTACTTCACTTGGGGATTAGGTGTACAGGTGAATCTCTTTCTTCCAGACCTTCTATGAGGCAAGTGGCCCAACAATTGAAGCGGATTCAGCCAGCAACATCCTAACTGAAGTTTTTGACAATTACATTATGTAAGTTAACACCAATAATGTGGATTTTGCCATTTGTCTTATTATTCATTTTGGATTAAATTTTTGTAAAGAAGCCAGGGATATATCAATGTAATATGTTGTAGTTGATTCTTAACTGAAACCATATAATCTGAAATCTTAGTGGAAATTTTTCATTGGCTTTAAACTTTTCCTTGCTTTCCTATAAAGATTTCCTCACAATGATGGAATTAAGTAGGTATTATTAGAGTTACTGGCTATGATATTGAAGATATCCTACTGTTACATTTTTGAAGACTTAGGAAGTTGAACATGTCATTTTGGAAAGTAATTTGCATACTAATTCACCTGACGAAGAAACAAAAGAGCCTTGAAAACAATTATGTGGCAAAAACTATTGCATCATTATTCACTTTGAAACACAATAAGCTTTAAAATGATTAGATAAGTGAAAATGAACCTCAAATTAATAAGAAATCACCAATACGTCAAGGACTGACAGAATTCCATGAGCATAAGATCCTGACCAGTAACCACTGATGAAACTTTGACCTTGAAAGAAGGCAGCTTTCAATTGTCCAATGCGGTTGTTGGGTCATGCATCTGAGGTCGGAGCTTATAATTTCCATGAATTCATCTTAAAAATTGTGTTGTTCTCAATTGCTTTAACCTACATCTTTTAGTAATTAGTATCTTACTGTTACTCATAGCATCCATTAAGACGAAACACACGATCACTATGGTACACATTTATTTGGTGCTCTTCAACACAAATGCGTTGACCCATCACACGTTTACATTTAGCCCGCTTTATAACCAGCGCTTCACAAGTAAGGCACAAATGCTTGTTGAAGTTTTAGTTGCAGTTTCCCGTTTAAATATATTCTTCTTATGATATTATTTACATTTTATATCATGCCAAGAACAATCTTGTTGTTTTTTTTGTTGATGCAGGACTAATGATTGCTGTTGTTCAAAAAATTTTGAATGCCTTGGTGCATTTTTCACATTTTGGCAGACATTCAATAATAGGTTTTGGTGTGTCATTCAGATTGATTCGTAGGTTTGACATCGGCATTTACATTGAATTTTCTTCGGTCATCGTGGCCAGGTTTGAGTACATGTTCCTGTCTTGCTGATGATAAACTGAAGATTTAAGAGAGGTTTCTCTCTTTTATAATTGCACTTGTACCCATTCTAGCTGGCAGCAATATGAGAAGCATCCTTGTATTATAATGTAATTTGCACATGAGATGCATTAGTAAAGCAGCAGTGAGAACTGGAGCTGTTATGGGGCAAATTTCTATATTGTGGATCTTTTGACAACATTTTTCCTATATTAATCAAATGGAAACTTTGGTTTCTATTGCAGTAAGCTGCGGATTGGTGGTTAAACTAATCAGAGCATTAAGCAAGAAGCTGCTGCAGCTGATAAGGGTTTGGGGAGCTTGACGTGCTACACTAGCAATCCGTGACACCTCCAATTGATGACGGGTTTCAAATATATAATTTCCTAAGCTTCAAGGGTAAATTTTAACATACCTTTCTTGCACTTTGCACTTAGTCTTAAACTTCTGTTTTCCTTTGACAACCTAAACTTCAATTTGCAACCAAAAAAACAAAAAAATCACAACAGTATGATCATTTTAGTATTGATTCTCCATCCAAGTACCTTGCCAACCTCAAGTTTTCAATTCGGCAAAATAGTTCCTTCTTTATTTTCTCTGATGCATGATGTTTGGATGAGAAATCAATACTAAATAGGTTTTATTGTTACAAAAATTAAGGTGAAAATCTTTTTATTCGAATTGAAGTTCAGGAATATTACTATTATTATGTGAAAAATCCAAGTACAATAGCCAAAATTGTCCAATAAATAAATGTTGAGTTATTTATTGGATAATTTTACTTAGAGTTGGTCCAATAAATTAATGGAGCTCAAATTAAATAACTTAGTTGAATGGTCGTTTTCACTTCCAACATCATCATTGGTTGTTATTCTGTAGAAATAATAATTAAACGCTGCAATTCACCTCCAGAAAAGTAAAAATGAGAAGTGAAAAGGACATCAAAGTATGGACAAAGATCATATGATGAAAAGTAAAAAGGCAAATCGCAGGGATATAGTGGTGACAGTGGATTTTGCTTGGGCTTGGCGAATTGGGCATGGGTGATTCTCCTTTTGCGTAAATAACACGGGGTAAGGTAAAATCCTCCTTTCAATTTCCTACTTTGAGAAATGGGAACAAATGTAAGATGACGAAGGCTGCCCTAGCATCTTAGGATTATGGGTATGGGCATCTAAGTTAGCAACACATGCGCCGCGCCCATTCATGACACTATCTACTTGTTCATAATAGAGTTATGGAATATTATACTATTTAGTAAATTGGTTTCATATTGAGTTGTTAAATTTTAACAATGAAATAAGTATATATTGTGAATTTGTATTTGTCAATTTTGTAAATAATGAATATAAATTCACACTATATTTGAAAAATTAAAGCGCATGATATTTAACATCACATAATTATTTTAAAAGTAATAAAAAATTTATCAAAAGAAAATACTTTTGTTATGTTTATAATAGTTTAAATGTTACATCAATGTAATTAAGTGTTATGCTATTTAATTTTTTAAATGTAGTGTGAATTTTTATTTATTATTTGTAAAATTGATAAGTATCGATATTCAATAGGTTATTGTTAAAAATAAATTGTTTATGTATTTTTATATGTATTAAGCTCCTATAATTAAATATAATTTTATGTTTTAAAAATAAATTGTTTATGTATTTTTATATGTATTAAACTCCTATAATCAAATATAATTTTATGTTAAGAGAATTGAAAAGGATCAAAAACAGAAAGTAATTGGCTTTTCTCTAATTTTATTTTACGGAATAGGCATGGTTTAAGTCTAATTCGAAACGAAAATGCCAAATCGAAACGAATACTCCTAACCTATTCAACCAAGTCATCTATCCCTACTGGACAAATATTAAGCTATTATACCATCAGGGACAGGCATCGATCAGTTACTCTTTCCTGCTTCTTTTCATAAATAAATACTATAAATAAATGCTTACTCCCTTTCAATTAACTTCATATTTTTTAGCTTTTCATCCAGATTAAGAAAATAATTAGTTAGTATCGATCTTATAAAATTTTTATTTGAATTTATTAAAATAATTTTTTATTAATTCTCGACAATTATATATTCACTCTATTGAATATCTCTTTTTTAAGTGCATACGTAAGAGCAAAATAAAAAAAATATGTATAATTAATAGTTTTTGAAATTTAAAAAATTGTCAAGTTAAATGAAATAAAAAAATATTCCCTCTGTTCCTTTTTACGTGTCATTTTGAGTAAAATTCAAATTTTATTTATCTGTCACTTTTATATTTCCAATATAATTAATTTTTTTTTTCAATTTAATTTTTTTCCAATAAAAATTGACTAATTAGATTTAAATTTGCGTATTGAATCACTCAACGTGTATTGAATTGCTTAATTTTTTCCTAAATTAAAGTCTAATTAAAATTTCTTAATTCTAGTAAAAACAATAAAAGTGACACATATTAACAAACGGAGTGAGTACTTAAAAATTACTTCGCTGAGATTAAAAAACATTAATTAGATCTAAATTTAAAATTAAATATAATAGAAAATAACTAAATTATTTTTATTTTTTATTACTTTCAAAATTGTGACTTAAATTTAATTGGTTGAATAATATTGAAAATTGAATATGAAATTAATATTATATTGAAAATTAAAAAAAAAATTAATATTGTATTGAAATTTTAAAAACGACATATAAAATATAATATAAAAATTTTTAAAAAACGACAAGGTATCCTGGAAAGGAGAGAGCATTAAATTACGTGAAGGGAGTATTAAATTCATTTAAAAATAAATAAAGCGGACTTCATTAATGAACTTTACAGCTTGATAGCGGTGAACTAATAGTTGGATAAAATGAGTATATTTATGTAGACTATAAATATATGTAAATTTGTTGGTCAATTAAATCCTTAAAAATTTGAAAATCTAGGAATTTACTTATCCATTGTATATATTAACATTTGTAGACTCCCATTTTCACAAATGAGTATAAATCAATAAACGAATCACTACAAATAATATTCTTACAATTAAATAAGTTATTCAAATGTTCCAATTACCGAATGGAATCTTTCAGTATCAAATCTTACTATATAACATATCCAACATGCTCATATGCTATTTTTGTTTCACTTCAAGCATGCCTTTTAACTTTTCCACACATAATAAAATCAAAATATTAATTAAAAATTCATTGTAATTTACTGAACTACCCTTTAATAAATTTTCTAACACTACATTTTTTTTTTCTCATTGCATTAATTGTTTTTATTACTGACAAATGCCAATATAAATTAAAGGTAAGGCAGATGATGAGAAGATATGTGATAAAAACTTCTTGAAGTTTAATGGGCATTTGAAATGAAAAGATTTTTTCTTTAAAAAAAGACACTTAAAATGGAAAAGAAAAAGTATAAAAATTCTCCATTAACATATATACAATCATATAAAAAAGAATATACCTCCATAATTACATTAACAAAATCAATAATAAAATGCTATATATATGCATATACAAAGAATTGCTGTCTGTATCCCTAAACTTTATCCCCGTTCTAAATAAGAAAATTCAGGTCATTTTTAGAAATCGCAAACTAGCGGAGTTTTTATTGCTTTGAACCCTATATAACCTCTCTGCCAACAAGTAATAACCTACCTATTCAAGGAACTCTCAATACTATTTCGCCCTCTCTATCTACACCGGGGAAGAAATAAGTTTTGTTGGTAAACCACACTCTTCTTTCCAAAAGAAAAATATAAAAAGTTTTGTTGAAGCTTTGAATCCATAGCAGAGATGGGTTGGTTGAGCAGTTTTGTAGTCGTAGCATTAATTATGGTTCAGGGGAATTGGATGGCTGAATCTGGAAAAAGCAGTAATGATTTTGTCAAAACAAATGGAAAACATTTTGTAATGAACAAGAAACCTATGTACATAAATGGATTCAATGCATACTGGCTCATGTACATGGCTTCCGATCCTTCTACTAGAGAAAAAGTCACTTCTGCTTTCCAACAAGCCTCCAACAATGGCTTGAATGTCGCCAGAACTTGGGCATTTCGCGACGGCGTTTCTGACAGACCTCTCCAGACTGCTCCAGGAACCTACAACGAGGATGTTTTTAAGGTATATATTCATGAACCGAACTATTACCAAGAAAAACCAATACGAACCGAACTATTAAGTATCAGGCTTGATGAATTAATTTTTATTTTATTTTGGTTACGTTTCAGGGATTGGATTTTGTGATATCAGAAGCTAAGAAAAATCGGATTTATATGATACTAAGCCTCGTGAATTGTTATTCAGATTATGGAGGTAAACCCCAATATGTTCAGTGGGCAAAAGAACGTGGCGTCCAAGTGTCAAACGAAGATGATTTCTATACAAACTCTGCTGTTAAAGAATACTACAAGAACCATGTCAAGGTATAATAAACTCTCTGTCTAAAAAGAAAAATAATAATAATAATAATAAGATTAACTTGGAAGCACAGATAGATACAAACGCATTCATTCACGAATTTCTTGAGCATTATTATTAATTTATCATCAGTATCACGGTTTCCTTGGTTTCAGCAACTTAAACGAAAATACTGTTCAGTTTTTTTTTTGAGTTTTAATTTTAATTATTTAATATGTTTGCTGTTGGATTTTGTTTCAATTTTTTTTTAATTATTTTATGTATAATGGCATAATTGATTTTATAAAATATATATGCAGGCTGTGGTGACGAGAACTAACACAGTAACAGGGGTAGCATATAAAGATGATCCTACCATTTTTGCATGGGAACTTATCAATGAGCCTCGTTCTAATGACTCTTCTGGTGCAACAGTTCAGGTTTTTTTTTCCTCCCTTTGTATTATGTATTTTTCAGTTTTTATACATTCTATTACTACTTGGATAATATCAGTGAAAGCTAGCCAAGTTTAGGACGAATATATTTAAGAACCCTTACAAATATTGCTTAATATTCAGATCAGAAGGCTATATTTGTCACATATTTTTAAAACTTATAATTTCTTCCAAGAAATTAATTGTTTACCACAAAAGGATGCTTCTTTGTGATGGAAGTGCAAGCACGGCCAACGTAACAGTTCTTGCATGTACAAAGACATTCATAAAGCATGCAAGGAGGATAGAAAGGTTCTTAAAATCGATATATATATATATATATATATATATATGTAATATGACATAAAAAAATATATTATTATTATTATTAATTAATAGTAGAAACAACATGAATAATAATAGTAGTACAGATATACTAAAAAGGGAACCCAAATTTAAATATGATAGAAAATTTGAGACAAATTTAGAAACTAATTTGTAATTAATCAATATAAAATTATAAGGAGTTTTTTGAAATAAAAAATTCTTGGCTCCCTCGCACACTACTTGTATCCACCTTGCACGGTAGAATACAATAATAATAGCAAGAACAATCATCTAGATTGAGCACTTGAATCAGACTCTGAAGTTAATGAACTAAATTAATTCTTAATTAATCTCTGAACTGCAACAAAAAATTTGCAGAGTTGGGTTAAAGAAATGGCAGAATACGTTAAGTCCATTGATAGCAACCATCTACTGGAAATAGGGCTTGAAGGCTTTTATGCCGAATCAAAGAAACAGTTTAATCCTAACAATTTAGTCCTTGGGACTGATTTCATCGCCAACAATCAACTCCCACAGATAGATTTTGCAACTATTCATCTCTACGAGGAACAGTGGTATTCTTCTTTGCCCTTTGTGGTTAATTTTAATAATTACCCTAGAATAGTAGTGATCAATGCATGGATCCATGGCAGGCTGCAAAATCAAAGCGAAGAAGAGCAGGCTGCATTTGCGGACAAATTCATCCAAAGTCATGTGCAAGATTCTGATTCGGTGCTTAATAAACCACTTGTAATTGGTGAATTTGGCAAGTCTTCCAAGCTCCCTGGATACAGTTTAGAAAAAAGGGACAAGTAT
This sequence comes from Excoecaria cochinchinensis, assembly GCA_947683425.1. Lineage (NCBI taxonomy): Eukaryota > Viridiplantae > Streptophyta > Magnoliopsida > Malpighiales > Euphorbiaceae > Excoecaria > Excoecaria cochinchinensis. The sequence continues at coordinate 6,397,490 of CANTUQ010000045.1, forward strand.
TATGGGAAGATCTATGATGCAATATACAGAAGTGTTAGTGGCGGGGGCTCATTTGGTGGTGGGCTATTCTGGCAGCTGCTGGCTCAAGGAATGGATAATATGGGTGATGGCTATGAAGTGATTTTGGAGAATAATCCATCTACTGCCACCATCATTGCTCAGCAATCTAAAAAGCTATCATCTTTAGCATAAACTGTATGCAAGACTGCAGTTTTGATTCAAACAAGTGATAAAAATCCAAAAAAGGAGATTAGTACATTATTAAAATACCTTATTCCACCTAAAACAACCCTCAATTCCTATCTACATGTATAATTTTTTATGCTCCTTTTTTTTTCCCTTGTTGAAAAGGAGAAAGAAGTTTTATTCCTATATAATGGTGCCATCCTTTATAACAGAATTTTTCAACACTACTGTTATTCCTGATCTGATGTAGAATCCCTCAGATGGTCTTTCTGCTTCTTCCACTTGCTGCAGCTCAAACCAAAGAGGAATATTATGGTTAGTTGACCGTTTAAATCAAAAAATGGAAAGTTAATGTTTTGCTGACCTGATCTTCCCTACTCATTCTACTTTTAAAAAAAAGGGTTATCATTAAATTTACAAAAGAACAGGTTTCCACAACAGAAAAGTGCAGTACACGAACTCTTACATCCTTGTTTGCTATGACCACATTCTTCCCAATTCTTGCATTCTTGTCAATTATGCAGTTCCTGCAAGATCAGCAAAAACTTTATCAAAATCAATCGAAGGAAATAACTCCATAAGCTTAACAGTTAGTGAATTAAAAAGGCACTTCACCAATAATTTGCTTAACTAGTACATATGCTATAAGAAGCCTTCGCCGAGTAGAAAAGGAAACAAGAATTTTTTTCATTTGAAATCTGTTTTCATATGTTTCTTCACTCACGTAATCTTGGTATTTTGCCCGACACCTATTGGAACTTTTCCTTCAGCTAAAGAGGCTGCTATCTCTGCTTCAGTTTGGTAATAGTCAGCACCCATCATCATGGTATCCTGTACAATGAAGCAGAAACACTTCAAGTCAATTAGCTCTAAGATTATATACCACCTTCAGTCTAGTATTTTTATTTTATACTCTCTGGTATGTTATGTTCATGCTGGCACGAGAACTGATTACCTTCAGCTCAACACCATATTCTAGTCTCGAGCGAATCCCCACAATGGAGTGTTCAACACTGCATTCCCTTAGAAAGCAACCATGGGAAATTATAGAATCCTTGACCTATAATAAGAGTGACTGTATTAGCTCCATGCACAACAACATAGCCTTCAGATTGCAGTATGTTAAGCAAGAAATTTGAGTCCATACCCTGCATTGCTCTATCTTAGTTGGCGGCAGAAACCGAGGAGATGTGAAGATTGGCTTGAGTGGATCAAAGAAGTGAAACTTGGGAGGCTTTGGAAAGGGAGAAAATGAATGGTAGGTTATAATCTTTAATTTCACCCAAGGAAAATAGTTATAAGACAACTTAACAGAGAACCACCTGATCTGTTAGAGCCAAGTTGGCATCGAAAAAAGATTTTATGGTCCCGATATCTTCCCAGTAGCCATTGAAAAGATATGCCTATCATGAAACGAACAAATCTCCGATCAGCAGCACTCTCCCAAGTGAAAATGAAAATATTAACTCATACCAGCAGCAGCTAAAACAAAAAACGGAGTGATGATTCAAAGTTCCATAGGGAAAGAAAGTGTTCATCAACAGAATTTACCCGAACATTGTAATCTTTTGCGGACATTGGAATAATTTCTGATCCAAAATCATTTGCTGTTGGATAATGCCACCTAAAGAAACAAATATGTCACCAGCATTCAGTCTATAACATTGGTGAGGCAATATCTTAGTCCTTCAGTTTTGTTTCTAACTTTAAATGAGAGATTTAAATTACCTAAGAAGTTTTAGTAGAACATCTGTCTTGAACAAGTATATACCCATTGATGCAATATAAGGGAACTTCCTTGCTTCTGAAACAGATAATCCTAAGGTAGTTGTGTCTACTCTCTGAGGCAACCAAAATTCTCAATCAGATTCTGATTATTAGCAAAAGAAGAAATACTTTTATTGTTGAGTTCCAGCTATCCCATGATGCAGAAGGAAAAAGAGAGAGATGAATTACAAACCATAGATTTCAAATTTTCACCCTTGGGCTTCTCAAGAAATTGTCTGATCTGTCCAGTTTCATCAATCTTTATCAACCCAAAATCGGAGGCACGACTGCAGTTAAAAATAAACAAAAGATAATGAGGAAAGGAAATCAAATTCAAACAAATATTTTTTTTTCAATTGAAATTTGTTTTCTAGATGAGTCACAATCTTGAAAGATGATTGAGCCCATGTTAATTGGAAGTGTAAAGTAGTAGACTCTATACTTAAAATTCAATTGAGAGAAAAAAGAAATGCTCAACTCAGCTACCTGTCATCCACGGGGAGACAAGAGACAGATATGTCAGCACCCGAATCAATGTGCTTCTGCAGATACAGATGACATTTACAAGCATTAAAGATATGTGGGGAAGCAAAAAAAGAACTAGAAAAAAAAATTGAAAATTAAGTTGGGAATGATGCTTCAACCTGCAGAAAGTCCGTGTAATCCATCCGATACAGATGATCACCAGACAGTATAAGAATATTTTCAATGTGGCTATGCTTAGCATCCTACAAAATTTACCATAATTGATGTTCAGACCAACAAAAACAAAGGTAAATAACCATAACCTCGCATACAATTAACATTCATTTTTGTGAGCACAGAATTTTCCCACACCTCAAACAACCAGATAAATTGTCTTACAGCATCAGCTGTGCCCTGAAACCACTTCTTTCCAGATTCTCCTGGTGTTTGAGTAGCTGCTAATACCTAGAATGACAAAGTGAGCAAGCCAAAAAAGATGTCAAAACAGAGCATGTAGAGAATGGCATCTCATAGTGGTACACAGCATACCTCAACAAACCCATCACCAAAGTTTACACCATTCCCCGAATTATAGGTTCGAGCAATGTGGCGGTTAAGGGATTGAGAATTGAACTGGGTGAGGATGTAAATTTTATTAATTCCACTGTTGATGCAGTTACTCATCGGGACATCAATCAATCTATAACATCCCCCAATTGGTACCTGCCATGTAAACAAGTCGAAATCTGTCAAGTCCATAGGATTTCAATCATTTCTTTTTTTTCCTGAAAGGAGGATTTTCAATCTTTACTAATTCAAGGAAGGTTGCTCACAGCTGGTTTAGCCCTTTGACGAGTGAGAGGAAAAAGTCTTGTTCCAGCTCCACCACCTAGTATGATAGAGGCAACAGTCTTTGGGTCCGCATCTGGTTTTGCAAGCAGTGGTGACTGACAATTCTAAATTCCCAATACACAAAGCCAAATACATAAATAACATTTACTTGAAATTTGAAAGGATCCTAAGCATAAGCAAACACAACATTAGTTCAAAGAACAAAAAATTGCTATTACCATGAAATCTTTAGTAACATCAGCAAGAATAGAAGTAGTCAATAACCGTCTTGTAGCACTGCACTTGGTCTTGGGGAATTTGAGCTTTCCTAATTGAAAACCAGAAACTGAACCATATGCGCCCCCAATGCCCAGTTTTTGGCCAGTAAATGATGAAAAAAGAGACAAGTCAGATTGAGATGATTGTATCCTAGAAGAAGAAATTGATATAAACCCTTGTAAATCAGCTACAGCCATTTGTTTATGACTATAAGGATTTTTTCCACTTGAATTCTTTAGCTGCTTTTGCTACTGCAAAACAAAATGGAAACACAGACCCTAAGTTAAAACATGGCCAACCCCATAAAATCTACTGATATGAACCAATAGGCATAGGAAAAAGAACTTACTCAGCCAAGAAAGCTTAATAAGCTAACCAATGAACAAGGAAACACAAGATTAAACAAGAAATATGCTAAAATAATCTATCAAGAAATAAGAAAAGGGATTAAGTTATCGGTTTGAAATAAATGTGCAGTTCTTTGAGTTGCCCCAAGATGGAGCAAGGAATGACTCCAACATGATCACCATTACCATCAAAACCTTTTCTGTCTGCTCAATGAAAAAATAAAAATAAAAATAAAAATAAAAATTCTCTCTTGATTTGAAACTGAATTAAGTTATCGAGATTCGCAGTCAGCTTAGAATAAAAGCTGCCCACAAATTCCCATTTATGCAAAGTCACATTACCCGTTAAGAACGTACGCTGTTTCCCTCTTCTTGGGGTTTCTGTTTCAAATTCAATCACTAACTACATGTGCAATATGCAATTCTTTATTATTATATTATAATAATTATAATTTTTTTAAAAAAACTTAGCTTTATTAAACAGATTCAGAATTTTCAAACTTCCATCAATCTCGATGATCCCAATAAAAAAGGCAAAAGAATGGAAGAAAATCGAGAGCTGCATAAGGATTAATGCCTCACCAATTCTTATTAGATATCAATTCCCACAGCTTCAGTTATAAAGCTGAGAAATTTTCCAAAGAATTCCCTCCCATCAAAGAACAAACCTTTCACATTCACAGCCAACCAACAAAAATGAATTCATAGTTTTTGAAAAGAAATCATATAAGGGGAAAATAAAGTTTGTGTAATTGATTAAAAAGAGCAAGACTGAGTCGCGATTTTTACTGGCGAAAAAGAGGGGTTGATTTGATTATGTTTTAGAGTAACGGCCCATGAGAATCTCCGTATTCCCATTCTCCAAATCTTGGAAATAATTGGTTGTAGGGATTCATGTTTGACGGATACCCAGAAACGTTATTTTGATTTTCCATTTCAAACTGAAAACACTACGCAATTTTTTTATTTTAACAGTAAAAATATCAATTGAATAATGAAAGCATCGGATCAAATATTCATGTGATCAAAGCTTCTGTAATCTAGGGATGCAAGTTCAAGAGTTTTGCGCAAGTAAAGCATATTCCTGCCAGATTTCTGACAGGTTGGATTTAGTTTCAGTTGTTTTTCAGCGTTTGCAGTCAGCAATTAGTAGCCCATTCATGGTAGCAATTGAAATTAGTTATATGGAGCTCTAAAGTGAAAATTTTAGAACTTCAGTATAGAAATTGAATATTGTAACAGTTTAGTTTTATTTAATCTTTCAGAAACATTCACATTCAATTGTATTTTAGCTAGTAAATAATCAATGAGCACAAAATTATTCTAAAAAAAAAAAAAGTAATAGTACTGTTTTTGTCATTGAGCTAAAAATTCAATGATCAAGTGACTTGCTGATAGCATAATGCGTAAAGAAATAAATACTAAAATTTTTAGTTTATCATATTCAGTCAGGATTAATGAAGCATTGATATTCTGGATTCTTTATACTTAAGCTCATCAGGACTCCAATACGGGCCAAAAAAATAATTCCAGTAAATAGTGTAGCAATGTGAAAGGATAGTGAGCTACTAAGAAAACTATGGAAGAATAAAATTAGGACAGGATTTCATGTTGTTGAGAAAAGGTTGCGTTAGTTATGATTTTATCAGAATCTCATATAGCAGTAAAATGCAAAAGAGATATATGAGAAAATGTGATTGCTACGATTCTATCCAAAATGGCCACCCAAAATAAAGAAAAACGAAGTATATCCTTTGACTTGTCCATCCACATATCAGAAAGAGAATCAAGCACCCAAGCTTGTTTCTTTGTCAGCAAGCAAAATTCAGTTGGCACAACATTCTCACAGTGACTAGGTTTTGTTGGTTTTTGACTGATGCACTAGCTGCACAGATCTATCTATGTATTTGCATGCAAGCAAGCAACCAAGGAGAAAGGAAAAATTAGTTACTAAGAAAGCTACAACAAGCCTGATTACTAGCTGTACATACATACATTTGCAGATTGCTATATCCTGAAAAATTACTTATCGATTCTGAGGTTATTACAAAGATATCCAAGTTCAGGTCTTGCATCCATCCAAGATGTGAATTTTGTTTCAGTTGGTTTAGCAGAATAAAGGTAGGATCTGAATGTTATGAGAAAGAAGTACCGCCTGCAAAAGGATAAACAACTGGTTACACGAATGCCTCCCATTGCATGCAACAGATATTTATCTCCAGTTACCTCTCTTCAGAGTTCTCTGAGAAAGGATACTAACAAACTAAAGTAACTCCGCTTAGTTTAAGGCAAATGTTGCAAGTCTTTTCATGAGAATGGCATTGAATAAATGGCAACTACAAACTAGCACCTTTATTTGGTAAAATTTTTAGAATAACCTACTTCACAACAGATGGAAGATTCAATTCCAAGGTTGCTAACCTTAAAGCCTTAATGCCCATATCCAAGATATATGCACGTTGCTCATCATCGTCAGTGGGATAGTTCCTGAGTTTCTTGCTGTAATATAAAATGTCATCACGTAAATTCCCAGCACCTGCACACCTGTAAAACAGAGGAACAGCTTCAGTACCAGAAATTTGATGACATAACCAATTAGAAACGAAATAAAAAATAAAAGAAAAGAAAACTAAGTTAAGTTACCAAAAGAAAAGGGCTACACTGTTAATCATGAAGAATTTTATACTTTTAACTTCAGTCAAGTTCTTATTTATTTGTTAATTATGTATAAGAGAAAGGAAAGAAGAAAAATTGCATACTTATCAATAACTATGTCAACATCTGCTTTGCTTTTTGGACCATAAATGAGAACTCGTGTAAGACTTAGTATGTCACGGTAATCACCCATCTTCAGTGCTTCTTCATCGGATGGTTGAGAAAGTAAATTCTCTTCAAGCACATGAAATGACTCTGTACCAACCACACATTGTGGAATGGGTGTAAAGCTTGCCTCCGCACCAAGTGTAATACAAGTAATGGCCATTGCATAAGCAACACCACCAAACCCAGTGTGCGAAACAAAGAGGTAACTCCCTGCAGAGCTATAAAAAAATAAAAAAAAGAGAGAGAGAGAGAGAGAGAAAGCTATTTTAGCATTATACCATCATTCCCTTATGTAAGGATGTAAATAAAACTGAAGGTAGAGGAGAAAGAACAAAGTAAAGTAACGCTAAGAGGCCATCAAATATCCCTTAAGTATGGATATCTAAATTCCAACATCTTAAGATGCCAAATAATGGCACATAAGGGACTATCCAATTTTTCGATCAAATATTTCAAAATCCTTTTGATGCGGAAAAAGGATGGCAGCCCCTCAACAGTATGAGACAGTTTGACATGTGAAGAATACAAAACTTGGTACCATGGAACACGAAGAGATTACATTAGTGGATTTCTTTTGCTTCTTGTAAGTATATAATATATTAATGACATCATATGGTAAAATGCTTGTTAGTAGTATAAAATTTTGAACAATATGATAGGAAAGCTAATTTTTCCTTCAAATATGCATTTGCTATTAGGTAAAGTTCATTATTTTAAGATACAAACAAAAGATGGTATTTGTACTGACTAATGAAACTACATAAGTTTCAATATGCAGACAGCTTCCAGAAGAGCCTAATAACATGTGTATTGATGATCTAGTCATTTCATGGTTTTCAAATTCTAATAGCTATTGGATAAGGAGAAAAGCAATTAGCACACAAAAAGGCAGAATGAGGATGCTATTCTCACTATTTCATATGCTTGCAAGGAAATTCACATCTACAGCTATCACAACCATTTTCTGCCTACCATGAACAGTTAATTCCTTAGTTGAAAAAAATGCTAGTGGACTGTTTAGAAGGGTAAGTATGGAGTGCAAAAGTGCAAAGGAAAGACTCAAAATCACATGGTTGACATTATGGTAACAGACTGTTATTTGTAATATCAAAGATCAGGGTTGATACTTACTCATTTTTACAATACTGAATTGCATCAATGTCAGAAGCCAAAGCCTCCCTCTCTCTAGTCAATGGTATCCTCCTGTATGTTATATCATAACTCTCATATTTCAAAGCAGCATAGACTTCGGCTGGTGTCTTCACATCATCGACAAAGATGTTTTCCCAGTATCCTATCACACTGGACTGATTTGTGGCTGGGTTATATTCTTCACGATGTAAAAGCATTCTACCTCCAGATTCTCTCACCTCAGATACTATATCTTCTTTTAGCCGTGCCTCCAAATGTTCAACCTGTATAACAGTTAGAAGACAGGAGGTAAGGATAGCTTGGCAATTGTTAGTACCTCAGATGAAATAAGTCAACAGTGTCATACCAGTGGACCAGTAATTCCAACATGCTTGAGCGTATCAACGGGTTTATGTAGCTCCCTGAGGACAAATGGTGTGCCATTAATGTAAACAACAGCTTCTTCCCTGAGATCGGTCAATATCACTTTATGAGCAAGTGACCCTTCTACCTTAGGTTTGGCACCCAAATACGCTAGCATCTCTTTGGCACCAGCAATTGTTGGTGTAGCCATGCTATACGCAGGGTATCCATCCACCTGAAGCAAAAGAAAACTCAGGCTCAAAAACAGTGCCAAAGCTTCATAAATATGTAAAGCCGATTCCTAGTTACATTATTACTTTTCATAAAATTTTGTGCGCTTGTATGAGAATAAGTTAGCACAAAGGGACGAGAAGCAAAACCAGTATATGATGGATATAACGAGATATAGAGGTATGAAATCATGTTAATCAATGTGCGTAGAAAAGTGAGCCAATTAGCTAATGATCCATCATCAAGAAAAAAAAATGTACAGTTTATGCATATGACAAGGAATACAAAAGCAGCTTTGCTTCCATCCACAATAAGTTGGTATAGAACATGTAATATGGTTAAGACATCATTTGGTAATATCTCTTTTAATTCCAATATCACCAGTTAAATGTTTCTTATACACACACACACACACACACACAGAGCATCTCTCATGGCATCCTAATGTCAGAATACTGGAGTTACCTTGTAAACATGTGGCGCTCCATGAATTTGAATGTGGCTGGAAGTCCTTTGGCCAGGAAAGAAATACATTTTAAGTATTGAGCCTGTTCCCAAAACTGAACCATTACGAGCTTTGATAGTGGCCTCCATTACTGCATCTCCATGCTGGGATTCTTGTGGTGCTCTCAATGCCTCCTGCATCAATAGTGTATCTGACTGAATCTAAGTTACAATAATAATGAAAGAGAATCCAAAACATTTAAGAAAAACCATATTAAAATAGCCCTAGAGTCAGAAGAAAATATACAGGTATAGTGAAAAATCGCCCAGGCCTCAATCTTATGCTCCACTTCATTGCTTGGACCTCAGGCCTTTGATGCAACCAACTCTTAAATGTCATTCTTGATTCTCCTTGCCTACAAAATCCATCAAATGCTTCACTTCCAAGATAAGCTGCAAAAGTAATTAAGCGGAAGTAGCGCTCCAGATATTCAGCACCACGGTTCAGTGCCACTCTCCGCACTCTTGGTTCAACATGTTGTTGATTGACAACCTTTCTATAATGCAGAACAGCTTGTCGTATGTTCTGCAGTGCGGAGCATCTATCAATGATAGAATCTAAAGCCCCTCTGCACTCAACCCCATTATCGAATAATCTTGTTATTTTCCACAAAAGGAGGATATCATCAATGCCAAAAGCACGTCCTTTCTCTAACCCAGCTCTCACTCTGTTGATACTAACAGGTGACAAGGAATTGCTTCCGTTATCTTCACCACTTGAGCTGCCGCTATCCACCTCTTTATGGGTCATATCATCAACTAGGACTCTAATTGGTCTACCATAATCTATCCTGAGTTTCAGAAGGCAAGCAATTACAGTGCCAGTGGTTGTCCTTCCCCTCCCCATCTGCAAGTATCATAAAGGTACCAAGTTAAAAGAAAGAAATTTTAACAAAAGATGAGACAAGAAGCAAATTCATGTCAGTTGAAGGAGATTCTCATGCAAAGGTATTATTGAAGTGGAAGGAGAAAATATTTGACCTGGCAATTGAAAACAAAAGCAGTATCCTTGGAAGCAGAAGCAATATTTACTGCCAATGTATCAAAGTCAGAACTTTTCGGAGCTTTACCATCAGTGATTGGCACACGTGCATACTTCACGGGAAAGCCATCAGCCTCTAGGCATTTAAATACTTCCAGTGGGGTCTTAACGGAATCAGAACTCACATGCTCCCAAGCATCAAAAATCTGCCCATCATCAGTTTCATGAATGACCATTATAGCACCTCCATAGCGTTCAGCTTCTCGTAAGATATCTTCCTTCAGTCGAGCTTCCATCCTCTCGACTCTCTCACGTTCAATTCCCTGAATGCATGAATAACATATAACACATGGAACTTCACAGAGGAAAACTAAGCCAAGTCACAAAAATAGAAGAAACATTTGCATTTCAAAATGGAAAACTGCCATCTGGAATACAAATGGAATACAAACAATCTACAAAATTCTCTACAAAAGTCATAGACAATTCCTTCCATCCACAGGAAAGGTCAAACATAGTTCCATATGCCCATATTCAAACAGAATTTACTTGATTTTGCTTCAATTAAATTTTTCTGCCATTTTGGAAAGAGAGAAAATAACAATTATTCAGCATTCCAGGCCAAATACTTTCCCCTGTAGCATTCATGCAGGTCCATAGGTGACTCCAAAATTTTGAGAAAGGATTAAGTTGGCCAGGCTCACGAAATAACTTCTGCTCTCCATTTGTCTCAAAATACATAAATGTTTGTGAATGTGCATGTTGGTTTGGGTATAATACCTCAGAATTGATTAATAAGGCTAAACACTTGCATGACATGTCTCTTCGTAACGAGCCAAACATTCAACTCACTTATTTTCAAGAACGATTCACATTTTTTTTGTTATTCATCAAATTTTAGTGGTCATGATAACTTCTGCCTCATGTAGCAGTATAGACGAATAAGAAGCAATTAGTTTTGAAAGCTAACACACTCTCTGACACAAGCACCTGTAATTTGTTTTCAACATAGAATAACTTTCTACAAATAGAAACTTGATAATCTTTACCGTGTACTCAAGCATGTTTTTATATGGTCTTTCAACCTCACGAAGCACAAATGGTTTTCCATTGATATAGATAACAGGTTCTTCTCTCATATTATGCCAAAAAATAGGGCGACCGCCTTTGCAGCTGCCAATCCTTCCAATTACAGACAGAATACCATCTATGGTTGGATTTGCAACACCATAAACAGGAAATCCAGGAACTTTTCTGAAGTTAGGTGCACCATCCACTCTCTCTGGTAAACTTGGGTTTTGGCAACCAGGACAATGATCACTCTTCAGAACAGTTTGACTTCCAAGAACCTCCCCATTTCTTAAGGCAGCTACAACACCCATCTCACAAGGGCGGCCATCAGCAGAGCCGGCAATTTTCATCAGAGAGGGTTTCAAACTTGCATATCCAAGGGCACCCATTGGATCTCTCCTGAGCAACCTACAAAAAGGGACAGTTACAACAAAGTAAGTTTCCTGTGATCTACAGTTATGGACATACACAAACATATTTGGATACGACGTTTTATAGGGACGAGTGTTCAACAGAAACAATATCAGGACCTTAGAAATGGGCAGTTTATGTGAGCACGTATGATGCTTGTTGCATTTAAACTATTATTTACCCATGAAGGATATGCTTACCCAAGGATGAACTATAAAATATGAGTTTCTCAAAAGGCATTCAAGGCAATATAACTACTTGAAATTCAGAAGTAAAGGTAAATATGCCCGTAAGTATCTATGCAAGCATCATATATGAATGAGTACGAGAGCTTTCCTTATGTGTTTCAGTGCTACAGAATTCAACGAGAAGACCTTGAATAAACAAAACCGATATTGCAAGCAGACAATGAACCGTGTGTAGACTTTACCAAGTCACTGAATAAGCAGAGCAAAAATGTTGAGATCATAAAAAAAAATCCATGAAGAGAAAGCTGCATCAAGGTGAGTTCAAACCACATTACTAACCTAAACAGTCATCATTGAACTAAAGCCAGGGTAAAGCATCGAATGCTCATAATACTCGGCACTGTATTGCCAATTTCAATCTGTCAGTGCGTAAAAACATTTTCAATTGAGAGTATTTAAAATCCAAGAGCACATACTTATATAATTATAACCAGCATCAAGCAACAAATTTCTTTACCTGCGAAGTATGCTATACAGCTCTGGGCGTGCCCTCATCCAGTCAGCAAAACTGCTATGTCCAAAAGAACTGGAACGGAGAGCATCCCTTTCAGAATGAATATATACGGCAAAGCATATGAGAAAGTAGTATCGTTCCAAGTATTCCACAAAAAAAGAAAGCGATGCCTCCCTCTTCATTTCATCTGGTTGACGAAGAATGCTATTCCGGTAATTGCCAATTGCTTCACGCAAGTTCTGTAATGCAAACATTTCAATTAAATGAACCCTAAAAAAAAAAAACACTCATCCTTCCTAGAGATCTATGCCCAAATGGATTATGAAATATTATGAAGCCATACCTGCATGGAGGCACACTTATCAATGACTTTATCCACTTGCCGTTTTCCTTCCACCCCACCCTAAAGACATAAAATAATCAGCAAAATCTCAAGAATGCTAAGCCCTAAGCAATACAGTAAAATGTAAGAAAAATCTATCAAAGCAAATAAATACCTCTAAAACCCTTGTCAAGCTTCTTATGACTGCAAATTCTCCTCTACGAACTGCCTCCTCTGAGTTTGGCAAATTGTCAGCAACAGCAGAACAAGTATCAGAAACTCTTCCTATTGAATTGGTCCTTGGAATACCTATTTTACATGGAGATAATAGATACAAAATCAAACATTGTTCTGGTTAAACCACTTCCTTACCCCTAACAATTTAACATTAAAATTTTATTCAATGAAACACCAATTGCACCTATCATATGCATCATTGTTATCTACCAAAGCACTTGTAAATCACCGATTTTTCACTAGATTGGATCCCAAATCCTAAAGTGAACTGTAAAAGATAAAAAGGAAAATCACCTCAAATTTCTATTTTCAACTTGCTTTTCCTAAGTTATAGTCCTGGCCTAATTGTATCATTAATTTCTAGGCCAGTTCATGCTCCGAATTAGGCTGTTCAAAATAGGTGTAATACATCCAATTCTTATAACCGAACCTAGCTAAACCCATTTATAAAGTGGCAAAGAAAATTAAAAAAAAAAATCCCCATTTATTGGGTTATTGTAATCCATAATCCATATTCTTTTGTTTTTTTAAGAAAAAAAAGCAAGTTACTTTATATAAGATGGGTTATAATGTAACCCAACTAATCAAGCCCAATAAGAAATCATCATTACTCACTCATCTCTTGTACTCTAGAAAACATGATAAAAGAGCTCCAAAAGCTCTAAATTGGCTTAAATCTACAAAACAGCTCAAATCCATTGTAACCTGTTTAACCCAAACATAACCCAACCAATCCATATAATAAAAATAATCCATAACCCAATTGGGTTTGGTGATACCATTTAACTTAATGTTTAAGATGGGTTTGGCTAAAACCCAAATATAACCCCCTCAAACCAACGTTGAACACCCCTACTCTGAATTCTTGGAACCTCAATTCTTAACCTTGACAGTAGCTCTGAAGCACAAATATAGACTTTGAAGGAAAAATCTAAATGAAGCCTTATCTTAGAATATGTGCAATTGTAAAAAGGTGAAGAGACTATTGAGCATTGTCATTTCTAAGAAAAGCAAGCAATAAATAAAGAAATGATTGTGAGCTAGATAAATTATATATAAAGATTCTTTAACATAAAATTAATGGCAGAAAGCATGAAATTTTGCTTTTCTTCGTGCATGTTACCACAAGGAAAAATAAAGCCCTCTAAGCTTAAGATTTTTCCAAACTGTCCAGGCTTGACAATTTGGGACCTCATACAGCAACAAATTCACGCTCCAAAAACTGCTGCTTATCCCAGTTCTACACTCTCAAAAATCTTTATATATATATATATATGCCACCAAAATTATCTGAGTGACAACTTTCTAGAGAACATATTCTATTGGGGCTCAGATATACCAAAATCAATCACAAAATATTGCAGTTGACTATATCAGGTATTGGACAAAGGAAGAAAGTGAAATTCATTAAAAAACAAAAAAAAGCAAAGCAGTTAAAATTTTTAGATGTGGAAGATGAAGAATAATCAATTAAGAATAACTATATTCAAAAGGTGCAGCCAAGCTAAGTGCAGAGTATTTGTGCAGATAGAGAAAGAGAGACTTCAAGGGGCCTAAATTGCTTTGACAAGAGTGATCCATTAAAAAAGTAAGCGGAGAAAGTGATAATGTTACCAGAAGCTCCAATTCGGTTGAGGTAAACCAAAGTTGCAATGACCATCCCAGTTGTTGTCCGTCCACGTCCCATTTGACAGTTGAATATTATTTCCGCATTTGAGTTTGCTTGATAAATTTTATCAACCTGAAAATATGGAAGAGTAAGAGCAGGATAATAGCATTAGCAAATGGTGAGAGCAGGATAAAAGCATTGCCATATGGACTACAGAAACTTCGAAGAATGAAATACGTAACTCTCTCATGATAGGAACACTGTGATTTGCTATTACATGAGAAGTCAAATTAATTATCTTGCTACAGCTATCAGCAATTAATCCTCTTTGATTACAGGACATTCAAACGAACACCACTCTCCCGTAGCATGGTGACACATATCATATGTTTTCATGTATTTATTCATGGAGCTGTGTTATTAGATCAACTTGTACATAAGCAGTGGTAAAGAAATCTTTCATTTTCAAAGTTCAAATCAGATTATCGAAAAGTGTGAGGCTCAGTTTACTTTTTTAGGATTTATAAATTTTATCAACAAAGTTTTGATATTTTCCAAAGAGGATAAAGCCTGTTGTTACATTTTTTGCTAGATATCTGATAAGGAAACAATTTCAATGCCCACCTCATATGGAGAAGTCAATAGAGTGATCTTATCACCAATGCTACTGAAAACAAATACAAAAGTATTTATCTAATAGCTAGACTTAATTGGCATCTCGTTCCAACTTGTAGATTGCATTCAAGAAGTAAAATAATAAGTAGGAAGCAATTCAGTCTCTTAAGATTTTTTACATGACATGAGAAAGATGACCCAGCACTAGTGCAACACATTCCTTTTTATTTCCCTTTGAAAAAGTAAGACAAGCAGAATGGCCTTCTAACACAGCTCCTAAATTTCTTTCCAGGCAATAAAATAATGCCTAAGTTATTCATGAGCATATTTACTCAAATAGGATAAAAAAACTGATTTCAACACAGAACACAGATTAGCCAGGCTTTCAATATAAGGTCAAAAAGACAGCTCACCAAGGTATCAAAATCCCGCTCCTCAGGTGATTTCTCATCAGTTATTGGAACACGTTCATAGTCAAATAAGTACCCCTCTTTTTGCAGTTCCTCATTCGCCTACACCAAGGAATCAAGTTTCCAGCAGAAAGTCAGAAAATTGGAAAATTCATCATCCTTAACGTCATACATACATACATATATATACACACACAAATAAGAACACATTTTCCCATTGCACAAGCAAAATGAGTTCTATTGGTCATGCCTCTAGTGGTGTCTTCACAGAATCAACTGACACTGGTTCCCACTGGTCGACCATCTGACCATCTGGCAGTTCATCTGTGACGAGTATTTTGTTTCCATATCTGCCATATCACATAGAAAAGTAAAATGTGTGAGCAAACAGAGCAGGAGCAGTTCATGATGCAACAAATAAGTCCCAAGACACGGTAATTACAACATTCAGCAAAGGAAATACCTTGCAGCTTCCATCAGGATATCTTCTTTTAAACGAGCCTCCATCTGTTCAACCCTAGACCTGTTGATTCCCTAACACAATACAAAAATTCACCATCAAATTGAAAATAATTAAGGCAATCTATCATCAACTAGACACATGAAATACACACAAAGGTCTGCATGCACTCAAGCAGCATAATTACTTTGCAAAACCTCTTGATTTGATTCAAAAATTAAATATGAAAGTGTGACTCACCAAACTACACCAGAATCAAATCACTATGGAAGCCTGACATATGCCATCAAAACTAAAACAGCCCTGTAATTGAGTGCTCTTCAAAAACTTAGTGATTTATCATACTTGCATCAATTGCAAATTGGATTCAAGTATCAAGACATCAAGATTGTGAAAGATACAAGTGCCAGAATTCATTTGGGAATTTAGAGAGTAAACATGAAATGCGACATGTAACATGGTAAAACTTTAAAAACTCCGAGATTAAAATAAAAAGAAGTACAAAAGGTTAAAAAAAAACAATATGAATAGCATACCGTATACTCAAGATTGGAGAAGGGCCTCTCCACATCGCGCAAAACAAAAGGACGTCCGTTGATGTACACCACCTGTTTTAAGGACAGAAGTTGAGAAACACAAATCTATATACTCTAAAATAGTCCTTTAGGACATGAAAGATGGATTGACAATAGCTACTCATAATTCATAGAATTGTCTATAAAATTAATAATCCGAATGATCCAAGCACAGATGTTTGCTGACAGCAAGTGATATCAATAATGAATACATATCAGAAAGTCAACTAGATTTCATGCTGAAAATAGCCTTACCGGCTCCTCCCGAAGGTTAAACCAAAGAACTTTTGTCTGCCCTCCATCCTTTTGGGCCCCAATATACTTAAGAACATTGCGGATTCCATCAATTGTTGGAATTGCAACACCATGTACTGGTAATGTGTCAGCCTGTTATGGAAACCCAGGTAAGGAAAATAAAGAAGTAAACAAAATAATTAAAATCAGAATTAACATAAATTAACAAACATAATCATCAGAGGCATCATAAATTACAGATTGGACAAGAAGGACTTGAGATCAAATACATACATCTCACTCACAAGTAGTTCTCAACTGATTTTCAAAAGCATTACATTCTTCAGGATAGCATTTGAGAACTCCTATGAGTATAATTTGAACTAAAAAATCTAAAAAGTCGATTTTAATTTTAGGTTATTGTCACCTAATTATAAAGTCAAAAGAAGTGACATAAACACAGAGAAACAGTAGGATAATTGGACAAGCGGGTCATAATTTGTCCCTTTTACATGCATTGTAAATTCCATTTCAGTTATTTCTTCCTTATCAAGAATGAGTAACAATCGGCCACTACTCCAGAAAAATTGAGAGCAAAGAATCAGAAAATCCAAATCAGCAAAAACTAGAAGGCAATGCCTAGATTGGGCATTATCAGATTAAAAGTATCAAATAAAAAGAAATTGAAGGAAAGTACCCGACGGTAATTGGGAGCGCCATCGATCTGAGGAGTAAGGCGCTTGTTTTGGCAGCCAGGGAAATGGTCACTTTTAAGAATGGTTTTCTTCCCCAGAACTGATCCACCTCTCAGTTTCATCACCTGCTCCAATTCTTTCGGTATCGACATGGCCGGTTCCGAAATTTACTCACACTATAAAACTTGCACGCTCAAAATTTCACAATTCAAAAACTCTACTCTCTCCTCTTCTCAACTCAACTCTATTTAAAATTTTCAATTTTCCGTAAACTGCCAATACAACATGCAAATGTACAATCAACCCAGTTAAGAATCCTATAACCCACAAAAGCAAACAAGAAAAAGATAGGAAATTTGGATTGAATTAGATGAGTAGATAATGCAGAGCTGAAAGAATTCAGGTGGTGGAGTATTTATGGCATGTGGGTTTTAAAGGTTATTGGTTTGGTAAAGTGGGGGAAAAGATAAAAGAGTAAAGTGAGATGCAGAGGGTCATCCAGTAAGCTTTCTTCTCCAGGGTTTCATAATCCACACTCCTTGCTTCTGGCTGACAGAGAAACGTGGAATGCGTGTTGTAGTTTAATTCTGCGTAAAAACTAGGAAGTATAGAAATTTATTAGAGTTTGATAAAAGGCTTAAGCAGTGGATATTCTTTTCTGTTGGCTATTGATGCTCTTCCGCCCATCACAAGTCGCCACCTACTTAACCTCCGCCCCCAGGGATGAATTTTATTTGTGTAAAGAATCGAATTAATTATTAATCGTATATAATCGTATATATAGTTTATATTATAAAGCTCTCTTTACAAATAAATAAATAAAACTTTCACTTAAGTTCGAGTTCGGGATATCGACCGTCTTTAATTTTAATTTATATGGATCTATGCCGTATAAATTCTAATTAATTGAAGGCTAATCAATTTTAAATATGAGATAGATTATTAAAAAAAAAACTTTAATTCATGAATTTAGATAATAATGTATCATTACTTTTTTTTTTTTGTTACATAATCTATATGGAAAACTATTTTTATACAATATCAATCATCATATCATTAATTCGACTTATAAATGGAAGAAGAAAGCATAGTAAATTAAAATTTAATAAGAGTATCTTCGGATTTTAAACTATATACTCTCATTTATATTTTTTTATTGAATCACAAAATTTCTACTAAATTTATTTTGATATTTAAATATTAATTTTAATTCACATTAAGGTTTAGTGAAATTTCATTACGTACTTATAGCAATGCTATCTTTCAATCACACATCAGCTGGAGATGAGGTTGAAGTGGCCCTTATAAGGCTATGGACATCTCACCCCTGTGTACGCGTTTTGGGTCAAAGGCTCAGAAACAAAACCGTGAGGGCTCCGGCTCACAACGTACAATATACACAATGCCCGACGTAACTCCCGATAAAGTCAGAAATGGCTTTATCATTTGGTGTTTTCGTTGAGAGACGAAGGGTACGAAGGCCAGCGCCCGATCGGCAGCGCCCAAAGCGGCCAGTCCCAACGAGCGGCCAGCGCCCGAAGACGCCCTGAAGACCTCTTCGGGAGGGGGAATAATGATAGCAATGCTATCTTCCAATCCCAAATCGGCTGTAGATGAGGTTGAAGTGACCCTTAAAAGGCCATGGACATCTCACTCCTGTGTACGCGTTTTGGGTCAAAGGCCCAGAAACAAAATCGTGAGGGCTCCGGCTCACAGCGGACAATATACACAATGCCCGACGTACCTCCCGATAAATTCAGAAATGGCTTTATCACGTACAAAATGATAATTTAAAATATTATTTATATATACAATTAGCAATAATTTAACTATTTTAAATATTTAACAAAATATAATAAAAACATAAAAATCCAGTTAATTAATTTACTAGATAAGGTAGCAAACTATGTTTTTTTGCTAAAAAAAAATAAAAAATCCCTCGAATTCTTAGTATTTATTTGTTTCAATACCTATTTGTAAACTAGACACTATTAATGTTAGTAAATATAAACTGTTAGATTAAAATGATGCTTTTAATCAAACGATTTATGTGCAATATATTCCGGATGTATATAATAATTTAATGTAATTTAAAAAAAAACAAAAATAAGTTATTCCTAAAGATACTATAGAGGAAAATGTGCAAAATGTGTCAATTCATAATGTAGGCCCAACCACAACAATAATGATAAAAAGCTCATAAACACATAATATTTAAAATAAAAAAAAAATTAATGAAAGAATAAAATGTGCAGTAAGTGACAAAATTGTTTGCTATTTAGGCCCCAGCATAAGAATGATGGTGCCATGGCATAAAGATGGAGTTGTATTTTATGGAAATTTAGTTGCTCAACAATTCAACGACAAGGCATGAACATTATGCTCATTACTTTATTTTATAATTGCTTAATACTTTTCAAGATTTTAAATAATATTTTTTTAGAAATATTGTGTTCATACCCACCTTGTTTGTTTACCAATCATACATTTTATACGTATATGTATATGTGTATGCATATGCATTTATATATATACTCTCAATAATGCAATTAAACTATTTTTAAATTCTAAAAAATTTATAAATTCAAATCATAGTCAAACTTTGTCAATAAAAAAAATTATCAATAGCTTGTTCTTTCAAATATAATAAAAAAAAGAATCGCATATAGAAATAAGATAAGATAATATAATTATTAAGAAGAAAATGTAAATCCTTTTTATGATAAGATATTGGGAACGTGTCAACTAAAAATATAAATTTCAATCAGTACACTTATTAATTAATTAATACTCCTTATTAAAAGATTAATTGATAATCAGCATGTGATTATGTAAGTTACTCCAAGTGTTTCTTGGAGGGCAATAGTGCATATTTTATTAAACTATGGTAGTACTATTACTAAACACAATCTCAATCACATCGGAGTAATTGTGTATGCAAATGCAAATTGATAAAGTATGTTGTTGATGCACTTATGTCCACCTTGTCAACTATTAGAATATTTTTTTCTCATCCTCGTGATTATTGACGCTTGCATGACTAGCCTCTGAGTTGTGTAGATAGATAGAGTTTCACATTCACACACGCAATATATATAATAAATAATAAATTTGTTTAAAGTGGAGATCAAATTTACAGTCAGTAATTATTTAAAATTGAAGTTACTGGCTTATCTATCATGAATTACTCCTGCACACTTGATTAAAAAAAAAAAAAAAGGCCTATGGTCGGTCAAGCGTAATACACATTTTTTTTTTGTTGAAAATATATTCCAATCAGCATGAGATTTTCATGGGAAAATTTTTTAATTTTTATTATACATATTTTCTACCCCACAAGTCAACAACTGAATTAAAAATAAATTTATTTTTTTTAATTCTTATTACATTGCTGCACCTACCATCCCAAAAATGGAAAATATTCTCCGTGAATTCCAAAAATCTCACCAAATTAGAGTGCATAACAGACTTTCAGTTGACATATTAACACCTAAAAATATGCAACTAGATTAAACCGATTCATTCTCAGACTTTTGAAGAGTTCAAGCCTTAACCAAACTGGTACATTGAAATCTATATTCGAACTCGGGCCTAGTTGTATATCCAAGCCCAGGAATGGGTCTGGTAATGACAAAATTAAGGCTTCCTATAGGACGATCTTTTATTTTTAGACGGCCAGAATGATTCCACACTCTCATCAATTTGACCCCCTCAACAAATCCATGTTAGTACAAAGCAATCAAGCTAGAAATGCAGAGATATTGCATAGAATAAGTAATCCAATATTTACAGATTGTTCCACTTCCACTCTAGTATAAACACCAAATGTTTAGCTTATAGAAACAACACAGCATAAATTTGTAAACCTGGTTTAAATAATGACACAACAACACACATCTATAGCATGCAATTAATGACTGATGGCTAAATTATAGCACTTTTGATATATAATAATTCCCATCAAGCAGAAGCATCTTTTTCCATGCTACCAAACTCTCTAACAAGATTTAGATTTCTGGCTGAAGGCATACCAGCAACAACGTCCCCTTCAATGCCGCACTCATTTGTTCCTCTCCTGATCTTGAAGTAACCGTCCTGTGATTCAAACTGAAACTCTTAAGTATAAGGGTAAAACAGTTATGCTAATTCAGCAGCAAGAATGAATGATAAGAAACATACATCACCCCAGCCTCTGTTCCACTGGTTTGCAAGAAGCTGCAACATAGAAGAGCGCACAATGGTATGAACATGTTGAGAAAATCATGGCTATAGAATTTGGAAAAAGAGATGAATTAGTTGCACACAATCACATACCCAATAATCCTCCCCTTCATCAGAAGTCCCCCAACCAATAAGCTTAACTGCATGGCCTCCCAATTCTTCACCTGTGATGTGCTTATAAACTCCAGACTTATAATGAGCAAAATCCTGCAAAATGACCAAGAAACTATTACAATCAAATATCTTAGGCAAGTCCACCTTCATGCAATATAAAAGTTCCTAATATGTAACAATGAACAGCTTGTATCCAGAATAAATGAAAAAGTGAAAGCACTTCTTCATATGTACAGCCATATATTTAGCAAACATAAAGATCGATGGTGAAAAAAATTATAATGGTGACAAAAGCAAGGCACTAGTTGATGTTTCTTCAGCTCAGAAATTCTCATTGAATGCCAGCATATTTAATACAGCCAGAGAAGTGTTATCAAATGTAAAGAATCACAGTATAAGAAAACAAACTAGAAGTGATCAAGTGCACAATTTACCTCATAAACCGTGAAAGCAACTTCTACTGGTCCATTTTTGTAAACTTCTGCCATAATGTCACGGGGATCAGAACCAATTCTATATGCATTGACACTGTAATGCTTTGACTGCCTCCAAAGCTGATTCTTATCAATGCACTTTCTCACACACTTTGGAGTAGGAAATCCAGGCTCGCAACCAGGGTGGGAACAGCCAATATCGTCGAAGTATGGGTCACACTGTAAGAAGGAAATTTGCTCGTTAATGAAAAAGGTTCATAACCAAGTTATGAAGTCACTACACTAGAGCCAGTATCTTTGTTAAGTAATCAAATAAGTAACATAATAATATGAGGGCATGAAAATCCCAACTTCTATAATCTTAAGTGTGGGGAAAACAGAAGTGTGAAGGTAATAGGCAATGATAAAAAAGACAAACTTGTACCTTCTCAGTGACAACACCATGGTTGACAAAGTATCTCCATGCATAGATCGGATACCCTCCATTACAACCATCTCCACACAAAAAGCCACAGCATGCCAGAAGATCATTGACAGACAAAGATATGTTCTGCATGGGATCAAATATTTGGAGGGACAACATTAAATTACATTAGGAAATGAACGAACTTTCAAATTTCATTTGAAATGATCTGTCATTCCTTTACAAATTATCACAAAATTTAAAGGTAAACGATTCTTATTTTTTATTTTTTTTTTCTTAGATGTTCTGCATAAAAGGAAAATGTTTGTAATGGATAAGATAGGTAGTTGAGGTGATTGGGTGGGTATGGTGGGAGGGGAGGATCATCACTAATTTCCTTACAAATTACCACTACTATGGGGAAAGTTCTATTTTTTAACATTTTGGGGCTTATGGTGCATCTGTCCCTGATGTTCTGCGCTAGAATAAAACATATGCTTGCAATGGTTAATATTGGTAGTCAGCTTGTTACCATGCCAAAATTGATACAAAATCGATCAGACAGTGATTCGACAGCAGCAAATGCCCAACAAGATCCACAATGTCCCTGGATTATTAAATTGAAGTGCTGAGAACATCTCAAGCTGACTTAAATAACTGGATTAAGAGGAAAAAAAAAAACATACAATTTACCTGATCTTTTATTAGGAAATGGGTCCCGCATTTGCCAAAGAAGTGGAAAGCATCAGTACTTTAAAACAAGGTATTAAAATGCAAAGACAGACAACATGGCAAGCAACTCACCTAGAATTCTTCCAATTGTGCTGCATTGTGCCCAAGCTGTTCTTGCATCAAATTCCTTTGGCAACTTCAAGGATTTTGGATGCCTTATAACAGGAACACCAAGCAGTTCCTTTTTGGGAGTTGGTTTGGCTCCAAGAAGATATTTGAATTGGCCCACCTATGCATCAAAATGTTGAACTATTAGCAATAAAACCTAGAAGCTAGCCATGTCTAAACTATGATATAATGGAGAGAAAGACTTTAAGAAAATCTCAATCAGTGAGTAGCTGAAGGCTCACTGTGTAATTGGAAAATTGTGTATTCATGGCAGCTTTCCATCCAGCATTGGGGTTTTCATTGATTTTTTCAGCTATTGACTCCTGCATATAGAGGCCAAAACTGGAAATAAATAAATAGCAATTAAACATAAAAATTTTGAATGCATTGTATGGATGACAGAAAAAAATAAAAAAAACAACCTTAAGGATCCTGGAGTGAAGCTTGGAATCCGGTTCTGCTACAATGACCTGTTGATAACATCACAATAAGAAAATGGAAGTTAAAACTGTGATTCTTTCTTTCCCAGTTGAATCCTATTTGTTTCAAACTCTTGTTACATGAAAATTTAGTACAACATCAACTGCAAACCAAATTAATGAAAAAAAACATACTCAGTACAAATGAAAATAAAATAAAATAAATTCTTACAATAGTAGAAGAAATTTGTGCACAATCAGCATCGTAAGAAACCAATCAGAAAGCATCAAACGGTCCAGTATAAGAGGGAAATTTGAAACCAATGCGTCAGTTCGCATAAAAGCTTAATGGGCAAAGAAGCCAAATATACACTTTTTGTCAGCAGCTAGCTTGCTTTAAAATTAAGCTAAATTAACATGCAAAGTAACTCGTTAACTTGAACCAAACGTTGATTTTGTGCCAAATTAATCATCAGATTGAAAATCGGGACAAAATTTGACCTTCATCCCTTAATCATTCACCAAAATACTAAGAATTTACGGCTTTATCCTCACTCAGATATCACGTTCAGGTCCAGCTCAATTATGAATTTATGATCACAATCCATCCTATTCTCTTCAACAAATCCCAAGACTGATTTTAATCCAGAAATCAAAAAACAATGACAAGATATGACCATAAAAAAAAAAACGACTAAGATCGAAAATTTAACAGATGAGAAGAGGAGTTTGAATCTTGCACGTAAGTTACCTGGAACTGAGGAGCAGAGATGGTCCCGAGAAATAGCAAAATAGCAAAGAAGAAGGGAGAAGCTGCCATTGGCCTTGCTCAGAGGTGGAGATTCAAGAGTATGAAATGAAGAAAATAGAATCTCCGACCCCTTTTATGAGGAGATGGATAGAGTATGAGGAAAGTTGTCGAAGAAGAAATAATGGAGAAGAGGAGGCCAATCAAAGGGAGGGAGTTGAGTGCTGAAGCCGTGATTGCGTCAGTTGGGCACTTGAGCCCAAGGGCCTATTGGTTTCGCCGAGGCTGTATGTTTTTGTTTTGTGGGCACGTGTTAATTCGTTATGGGCCAAGACGGCGATCCCCGTCTTTTTTGGTTTTTGGAAAGCAGATATTTTATTTTGGAAAAGGAGAAATGGGAGTACTTCATTAATTTATTTGCATAACTTATTTCTAGATGCCAGCTTTGGATAAATAATGCTACTTGGAAATTGCGAGAACATTTATAGGTTTATTATTAAAATTAAATGGCAACAATACATTTTAGGTGTCTTTTTCATACTCACTCATTTGCATTATTTTTAGCTATTTATACATATTAAAAAATATTAATTAATATTAAATTTAATTTATTAAAATATTATTTTATTAATTATCTATAATTATATAATTTCATTCTATTAATTTTTTTATTTTTTTGCATATATGAAGTTACAATATGAAATGCATAACTAATGAGATTGAGTGGAGGAATGAGTATTTTTTTTCTACTTTAAGTGTATTTTTTAAAATTTAAAAAAATTTTAAAGTATTTTTCCTATTTTATTCTTAGTTTAATATTTTAAAGGCATTTATATATTTTTTTATATGCATTTAGTATTTTAAATATATTTTTTATATTTCTTATTATATTTTTCTATACTAATTAATAAAAAGACAATTTAGTTAATTATTAATATTTTTAAAATATTAAGATATTTTAATAATTTACTTAGTAGGTCTACCAAGAGTTAAAAGGAACCCTAAAAAGAGAAACTGAATGACAATTTAGGGTGCGTTCGGTAAGATTGTATATTTTTTATTTTTAGTTTTTTAAAATTCAGAAACTTTTTTTAGTTTTTAGTTTTTATTTTTTAAAAACTGTTTTATAAATTTAAAAACGAAATCATAATTTTTAATTATAATATTTCTAATATCCATTAATAAATATTAAGCATATATATTATTATCTAATTATTAATATTGAATAATAAATATTTAATAAATATCATAATTTATTAAAAAAATTCATAATAACAAGAAAATAAATAATTCTTTAAGGAAAATTAAACAATATATATGTCAATTATTATAATTCAACCATCATCTCGAATACTGTTCATTTGACGAAATTGACTTGCATTTATATCAACAGTTTTCCGTGACTCTGAAGTGCTGGCTTTACTATTTTGTTGATAATTTCCAAGCACAATATTTTCATTTGCATATTCTACAAATAAAGAGTCTATACTTCCGTACATCCTAATAAAATTATGAATCACACAACATGCGAGAAGTATATATTTTTGCCTCTTTATGTCATATGAAAGCATATCTCTAAGGATGGGAAAACGTGCCTTCAAAACTCCAAAACAACGTTCTATGACATTCCGTAATGAAGAATGTATGCAATTAAATAATTCTTCCGAACCTTGTGGATTTGATCTTTCTCTATAATCATGCAAATGATAGCGTTCTTCATGGTATGAACTAAGAAATCCAGGCATATTAGCATATCCTGAATCAACCAGATAATATTTACCTCGTGCGGGTATAGGGAATTTATTTGCTGGATTAGAAATACATTTTAAAAAAATTCTTGAATCATTTGCTATTCCTTCCCAACCAGTCAGTACAAATGTAAATCGTATATCAAATGAACAAGCACACATGATATTCTGTGTAAGAACTGTTTTCTTCACACGGTATGGAATTTGTTGACTGATTGGAATTCGTGCAAAAATGTGTGTACCATCTATAGCTCCAATATAATTCTGTTATAAAAGTAACAATTAATAAATAATATTGACTATATTTTATATAAAAAAATATTTAAAATTTTTTCTTACCTTAAAAAATGGATAGTATTTTAGACTATTTTTGATCTCTGAAAGTGTTTCATCAAAAGATGGAGTAACAATCACATGTTTAGTTATTGAACAAATAGCATACAGAATATTCCGAAAATGTCTAGAAATCGTGTCTGTTGAGTGTTGAAAACGATCTGCTACAAGTCTTTGTCAATCATTTTGACAAATGATGAGAAAAAAAATTGCCACTTGTTCTTGCACAGTTAAAAACTTGAAATTTTCAATGTTGTTCTCCCTTTTAATTTCTCACATAAACCAATAAAAATATTTTTCTCCATCCGAAATAAATCATAGCATGTCATTTGATGACCATTTAATATGTCAACAATCCATTCATGACCTGTTAATTTTGAAATTCTTTGAGATCTAGGTTTATCATTGCATATAAAATTATACTTATAGTTCACATAAATCGTCAAAAATTGTTCGATTTTCTTATCAGAATCGAAAAAAATATTATTCAAATCCATATCCCTATCAAAATAAAAATAATTAATCCAAAAAATATTAAAAATAATATCTATTTATAATAAAATAAAATAAATATATTCCAACCAATTACTAATGATAACCAAATCTTGTAGGTCAATTAAACAAATCCAAACATTAAATAAAAAATTTGTATAATGCAATAGATAATAAGCCAAAAAAATGCAAAAAAAAAAGTAATAATAATAAATCAAATTTGGATATTCAAAACCCAATTTTTCTTTCTTTCTTCGGACATGGCCAAAAACATCTCTCTCCATAGTAAATTATCATGGATAAGCTTAACAGTTTTTGCAAAAGACAATCCATCTATTCCGTCAAGATTTTCAAGGCTTCGAGACATTTAAAAATTGATTCCTTATCACTACTCAATTGTGTTCTAAAATTATCCCCTGAATTACCAATCGGGGTGAATGTTGTTCCTGAACCCATTTGCTTCTTAAAAAATTCTATTTTTTTCTTTGAGCTTTCACCAATGTTAATCAATGCTTGAGCCATTACATTTTGAAATAATTCTCTTTTCTTTCTACTATTAGATCTTTTATCACTTGTTTTCTTTTTATTCGTATCTTCATCCTGTTCATCAGAACTATCTAATTCTTTATTATTTTGTTCATCTTTACTAATAGAAGGGCTTTTAGTAGAAGAATGAGAATGAGTTTCAGTAGCATTGTATCACCATAAATAATGCACAACTTCTCGTATTCCTTATAACTTTCTTTTCTAAATTTTCTTGTCATCTTATTCACCTATTGACAAATAATATTCATATATATTATTCAAAAAAACCTAATATTCATTGTACACTACTTATAATAATTAATAAATAAATTCATGAATATAAACATATACCTTGTACAATTTTTACCACACATCGTCACTTGCAATAACTTGACCAGTCATTGAATTGTATCCGATTCCTGTCTCTTTCAATAAATTATTGAAATGTTTCCATCGGCTTCTGAGACTATTAAACTTATATTTGAATTAAATTGGACTATATTCTCGGTTGGTCTTCTTTTTCATAAGATCTCTAATTCGTGCCCATGCACTTTTAGTTAGAGTTGTTTTTCGATTTCCATGATTTACTTTCTCAATCATTAATGTTATAAAATAATCTTCAATATGTGGAGACCAAATTGCTCCATCATGTTCAACCTCAATAACATTTTCGCTATATGCATTCAATCCTTGATCTAATATTTCCATCTAAATAAGATAAAGTTATTATCATATAAAAAATAATAATTAATTACTTGTAACTACTTGTTTTCATTGCATTTTCAATTACACCATTATGCAATATGACAAATTTTCATATCAATATATGAGGTAAGCTTTGAAAAAAATAGACCTAATGCAAAAAAAGTCCAATAGAGAATAATAAAGGAAGTAAAAATAAAGAATTAATTTTTAAATTTCAAATTGTTAATTATATGTATATTTAATGAATAGGCTGGATAGTTTTGGCCATAACTTGCTATCTGGAACTTAGCTACTGTTATTACTATTAACTTTTTAACTTTATCTATCAAGTTGTCTATGCCATTTGTCATCTGTTCTTATTGTCAAATGAGATTTATATACATATATTTAACAATTTGAAATTATTTATGAAACTTCATGCAAAGGCAAATGGAATATGTTACTTTTATTTCTATTTTAACAATAATATGGTAGCCATTTTCTTTTAGCACACGGGTCTTTTTATGTTTTACTTTTAATTGACATCGATTAATGAAAGTCATTATTCATAAAAGACTTTAGTTCAGTAAACTAATAACTTTTTTATCAAAGCAATTTCATTAATATTTTGAAGTATTTAACACTACAATAGTTATTACAATCCCATAAACGAAATACAACACTAACCATTTATTCATTTTTTCTTCTCCATTCAGGGTTGTTTTTTTTGACTAAAGAGAGGAGGAAAAAGCTACAGATTAAGATGGATTAATTATCTAATTTCTATATCTATGTTTTTTTGTGAATTTAGTAATATGGATTTTATACATGCATGGAACTTTGGTTCACTTTTTCCGCCTAACACCTGTTTGATAAAAGTTCTAAGTAAATTTTGTGTTTCTTTTTTGACAGACTTATCCAATTCTCACAAAAAATAAAAGTCCTGCTGAATGAGCTAACCAAAGCAAGCCACTCAAAGTTAAAGCAAATGTCAGATTTCCTCTTACTATAATCAACTGACACTCCCGAAGTGAATTCAAGAAAAAGAATAAATTGCAGATTGTCAAGAAACATAGAAATTGCAGCAATTGCATATTGCCAAAAAAACACAAAAATTGCAGCATAGAAAACATCCAGAGCAGAGTGAAGAAAGGAAAAAAAATAATACTTCACCTGAGCCAACGAAAATCGATGGTGGCTGATGGCACAATCACAGCAGCAGTCACCGGTGGCAATGTTCACCGTCGGCAGTCACGGCACCGATAGTAATTTTCTCACAGTATGTATCTTTTAGTATATATTTTTTAAGAAGTGGTATTTAAACCTAAAATCTATCTTTTATAGATTTTTCTTTTCTCACAGTATGTATCTTTTTTTCTTTTTTCATAAACTAAATTGGATGAAACTAAAATTTAAAGGTAATTGATGGAAACAATTTGTGAAAAATCAATTCCATTTAATCCTCAATTTGGCCCTTTTAGAGTCTCCAATCTAAATCTTTTAGGAGCCAAAATGTTTATTGGCCAACCGATCGATCTTGGTAGGCTAATTGGACCCACATCTCAATTATTCAAGATTGTGAAATGTGAATAATGTTATAGAAGCAGACTCTTTTTCCCCCTCTAATTTTCAGTTGGCAGATTAATTTTTTTCTTTAATTATTATTTGAAAATTAATTTTCGCAAGGTTTACCCTCTTAAAGTGATAAAGGTAGGACTAACTCAGGATGAATTAGTTATCCAATTCAATTATTTTCCCAATCATTACTAAACAACTTGCATTAGCATTATTACACTAGCAACTGTAGCTTCCAATATAACCCATCCCCCCCTTTTTTTTTTCTTTCTTTTGTAATCGATGTGTCAAAATTAAAATCAAATACTAAAATTACAAGCCAGTGAGTATACTTGACAAAACAGCAAATCACAGTGTAGTAAAAGTTTAGAATTTCTACCAGAAATCGAATTCAAATCTCATTCAAGGGCATGAGCTTTATGCAACGGGATAGTTCATTGAAAATCATCAAGTTTGGTCAAACTTAACTCAACTCATTGATAAAGTAGTAGATTACAACTCAATCTTCATGGATGACCATGCACCTAATATTATTACATTAACTTATGGGCATCACAAGACACCCTTGAGGAAAGGAACTTCCTTTCCAGCCATGAGGAAATTAGGAAGATGGGTACAGAAAGGTAAAATGGCCCTATACTACAGCGACAGAGATATCCCCAGAAGAGTCACGAGGGCGTCGTAAAACCTCGGTTAATTGCTTCACTGCTTTGTCATATGATATAAACCCCAAAAACCAGAACTCATGTCCATCTGTTGTCACAATTTGTATGTATTTATCAGCAGGGTTCATTCTGCTTGAAGATGGATTCACTGTTCTCAATTTTTCAAGCTGCATCACAACCTGATATTGACACAGTTGAGCATCATAATTTTAGAACCAAAATATTATAAGTTTTTATGTTCAACAACTTGCTTAATATTAAAAGCCAAAATGGAACTCCTATTAATGCTGCAACTTTAGTTGCTTGGACATATTTTCTTTTGCACCCTTATGCTAAAGTCAGGTCTAGCCATCTGTTTTGACCAGATAAGAAACACTGGGGACTGACTCTGAAAGCAAATGCTTTTCTGGTTAGGCAAAGTGATGGAATATGTTCTCTGGTTTTTGAGGGGCAAAAAGATTAAAAAGAGAGGAAAAAAAGGTACCATAAATAAAAAGGAATCCACATGAAAGCAAGCATTAAAATAGATATCAAAAAACAACCATTGATTAAAAAATTTGTAAAGAAATCTCAATACTATTCCACTTTAACAAGCTTCTGAAGTTGAAAAGTAAAAAGAATTTAGCATACTAATACTAAAAGTTCAAACTTATCCTTCTTTCTTACCCCAAATCTAATTCTAAAAGCATTTCATGTTTTGATGCTATGCTACTCTACGTTTTGCTATATGAGTTAGAAATAAGAAAAGGAATTAAGATAAATACCTTAAAATACATCCATTGCTGCTGTCCAGTGGAGGAGTAGTAACACAAAGGATAATCACTGCAAAAAGCTACTCTTTTAGTGGATAAATACAGAGTCCCAACTACAGGGCCAGAGGATGTTGATAAATAGCAAACATAAGCGTTTAAGAGCTTCTCCCCTGGTAAGATCCCAAAATTCTGCTGAAATACTTTATCATGTCCTCCTTCAGTGAGCACCTTCGTCCCTTGAGCAATCCTTGCCATTGCTGCATCTGTGAAACTGGGACTAACTTTCACTGTTGTCCAAATGAACATATCGCTACTTGTTAGTATCTTGATAAGCAACAAAAGAAAAAAGGAGAGTCAGCTGAGATTAATGGAAATGCAGTCAAGAATGAAGAGATCCACGGCTGAAATTCTTATTTGATCATAATTTGAATCAAGAATGCAATCTCCTGATTCTAAGAGCTCGAGAACAATAATCAGAGATAATTTCTCCTCCGTGAAATTGTTTACACTTTATAAATAGCCAGTAAGAGGAAGAAGTTACGTGTCAAGTTCTTAATTACAAAAATTCAAACTTACAGTGATGCCAGACATTATCAGCGAAGACCTCTGCTTTTCTTGTAACATCATCGACTCTTTTCCCGCACCGGTTCAAAACATCGCATATCTTGCCCGCAGGCCCTGAAATATCAAAGCAATTAACAATTTTCTTTTTTCTAAATGAAAATTCACATATCAAAAACTTAAAAAAAAAACATTATTACTCAAACTCACTTCTCCCATATTGTCCGTATCCATTAGAAGGAACCGTCGCAACCTGGAGGTAAGGATTATTGCCGTTATTGTGATTATTGTAGTTATCCATATTGGCGTTTGGATTTGCAGAAGAGTGGCGATTTAGTTGCTTTTATACTTACTGCTCCACCACCAATTAAGCGATTTCCACTAACTTTGTGGATGTGGGTCCGGTCGGCCATTTTGGAATATGTTCAGGGTGATGATGTTAAGCGGTGACGATGTGAACGGTACTCGCAGAAACTAGAAGAAAAAGCCAGTGTGACAATCACGAGTCTATCGGCTAATGCTTTAAACTTTCTGCGATTCCACTGATTATAAAATTTGTGTTCAAGATAACGAATTTATTCAGGACAGTACGATTGAATTAAAGAATATTTAAATCAGAGATAAGTGGATTAGCAAAATTATTAGGGGATCCTAGGAAGCCACGCGTTCCTCACACTTCAATGGTTCAAAACCCGTATAGACCACTGATTTTCTTGAGAAACGTCGGGCGTTGAAGAGAAGAGAATCCCTTTCCCTCATTGATTTCGGGCCATCGGCTGAACCAGGGGGCCAAACTTTTGTAAAATTGCAAACCGCCCCATGTTCCTTGGTGTAAAATTGCAAACCGCCCCATCTTCCCTTATGAAAGTTTGATTGCCTTCGTTATCGAAATTTTCTTTTGAACAACAGATCAATGAAATTTCCTGCTATAAGTCAAATTATGCACCGCATGTTACCATTATTTACTGTTTTAGTTGAAAAATTTCGGAAATATAATCCAACAACTTCATTTATTTTATATATTTTATGTACTTTTAACTTTGATAAGTTTATTTGTACTTTTCAGATATATTTCTTATTATATTAATGAAATTTAAATTTGCATTCAAAAATTAACATTTAATAAAATAAAAATTAAAAAAATTAAATTAGAAATACAAAATTTTAATAAATAATTAAATGTCTGATTTTTTTATATAAAATTAAATATAAGGGATGGTATGTGATTTTTTTTTATAAAATTAAATATAAGGGATGGTAATTGTTTAAAAGACAAACATAACTTGAATTGTTAAAATTATAAATTTCAATCAATCTCACTCATTCCTTTCTGTTTCTTTATGAAAAATTCCACTAGATTATGGAATTAAAGAAGAAATACTTTTCCAAATACAATCTCAAATTCGAAAGCTACTAGACATATTGGAAGCTTTTACCAAGGAATGAATTTTCATATTGGCTTGTCTTCTAAGTTCTAATCCATTTAATAAATTATTTTCTAAACTAATCAACCAATAAATATATTATTTTAAAATTTATTACAAATG
The DNA here is from genome assembly GCA_947683425.1 of Excoecaria cochinchinensis. Taxonomy (NCBI): domain Eukaryota; kingdom Viridiplantae; phylum Streptophyta; class Magnoliopsida; order Malpighiales; family Euphorbiaceae; genus Excoecaria; species Excoecaria cochinchinensis. Next base: position 6,430,801 of record CANTUQ010000045.1, read on the forward strand.
TTATATTTCAGAAATATCTTATATAATTTTTTTTAATATTATAAAAGTATTACATAATCTTTAATAAGTTTAAAAATAATTAAACACTTAATTAATTTAAAGATAATATATTTTTTTTGAAATGTGAGATAATATATTAAATAACAACAGTTTTAAAAAAAATATGGAGTATTCCATAGGGGTGAGTATGGATCGGTTAACCGGTCTATGAGCTATAAAAAAATCAGTCAATTAATATTGATTTTTTCAAAATACTAACAATTAACTAGTTTGTTATAATTGGTTAACCAGTTCATCAGTTTTGATTTTTCGGATTGGTTAAACAATATTTTTCGGTTAACCACTATAATTATAAAATGCATTCATAAATAAAATTAAAATATTTAAAATACTTAAAAATTAAAATTTTTTCACTATAATATAAAATCATTATTGTTAAAATAAAAGTTTTTAATGGACATAAATAACTTTATTTTTAAAAATTAAGACTTAATAAGTAAATAAATTAATCGGTCCATGATCACCCTAATTAGATGAACGGTTACACTTACTAATTGATAATTAAAAAAAATTGAAAACGTCAAAATAATTAGGATAATGAAAAAAAGTGTAACAAAAATACTTAAAAATGCGAAATTATTAAAATAAATCCATCAAATGCTAACAACTGTTTTCCTCTATTTTTTTTTAACTTAACACACATTATTTTCACATATATTAAAAATTATAATTTTTTTTAAATTATTGAAAATTTTAGTTAATATATTAATATTATATAACTTTTCGAATATATTTTGATTTTTATTAATGAAAATTTGATAAATTAAGAAATAATAATAAATACTAAATATTAATATATTGAACAATTAATAAATTAACTAAAATATTATATTAAAAAAATTAAAATAAATTTGAAATATATTTTAAAGTAATGAAAATTAAATGAATATAAATAATTAAATATGAAAATAATGAAATAAAAAAATTGTAATATATATATATATATATGTATATATATTATAGGAGTATTTCTGTATCTGTTATCGGTTCGATTAACCAGTTTATGATAAAAAATAAATCAGTCTATTAATATCGATTTTTATAAAATACTAACCGTTAACTATTAAAATTGACCCAATTAACATATTTTTTTGCTCAATTTCAGTTCAATTTATTGATTAAATAATTCTAACAATTTTTTTCTCACCCCTAGTATTTCATTGAGATTCGGCGGTCTCTATTCTAACTGATTATGGGTCGGGCCCGAATGAAGGTCCAAAGAGGGAAAAGCTTAATGAGATGTGCAGGAAAAGAAAAAGGACCCTTGTAATTACCTGCGTTGGTAATTTGTGAGTGAGTGGCAATGATTGACAAGTCACCACTCGCAAGTAGACAAGAGAGAGAAGGCTACTGCTTAGTGTGTATGTGTGTTAATTAACCCATTGTTGAAAAGGGATTATAAAAAATAAATCAAATTCAAAATTAAGTTGATTGAGGCAGAGCGAGAATGACTTTGCTGTTTCAGATTATGGTATTTCCTCACAGCACTTACAGTGGAAAGGTTACGAAGCGAAAGAAAAAAGAGAAACCAAATAAATAAGAAAAATACAAAATATCAAATTAAAAGAATGGAGGAATATGGTGGGCGTGAGAAGTAAAGCTTAACTAAATACCGAATGGGTTTGGGGTTTCCACTCTCATCGGTTTCTATCAAGGTATGCTACTGATTCCAACTCTTCGCTTTTCTCTCTGCTATTTTCGCCTGATTTCTTTTATCAATTTTCACTCCTGTTATGTAATTGAGATTTTTGATTGCCTGTAAAGTTTCCATTAATTTATGCTTTTGATCTGTTAGTTCTTTTGTTTCATGATTTCCTGGTTTTGTCTTGCTCTATGTTTGGAAGATCTCTGGTTCCCAGTTTGTGATAACTGATAAGCATTATCTTTTCAGCTGATCCTTTTGGTATCATTTTGTGGTTTTTGAGTGTGAGGGTTGAGGAGTTGATTTGGAACAAGGTTAGATGATCTCAGGAAAACCTGAATTGATATAGATGATGTCTGTTTGTATGGGGGAAAATGGAAATTAATGCATATGTTTGTGTAATGCACATACTAAATCACTCCTCCTTGTATGTTGTATCTCATGTTAACCTTGAAATTGCTTTTTCTATGAGACCATCTTCACTTCATATTTTCTTTCATATCCAGAAACTCACGTATGTACATGTAAATGCTTGTGCAGACGTATAATGTCTCTTCTATTTGAGATGCAAGACAGATTTCATTTTTCAATGTTTTTGCTTGCAAAAATTTTACACCACATTACATGCAAGCATGAAGCATTTCTTTTTCTCAAAGGTAGAATTTGGTAGCTTTGGGAAAATTGAAGTTGATTAGTTCACTTATTTTTCTATTGTAATCTCTTGGAATCCATGAGTAGTTCATAACCATGGGAACTGTGATTCCTAAGATTGTACATGTTTTGTCCTTGGTGGAATCTTAGAAGTATTTTCTAGCAAATACTATATAATTTTAACATTCTAAGGAATTTATTATACGAACAATAATTTGGGTAGCTAAAGGGCTCACCTTCTCTTCAGGGATCTTAGTTTTGACAGTCAAGTTTTTAGTTCGAGGATTTGATTTCTCCTGCAGCCAGATCACTGAGCTCTAAAGGCTTTCTATAGCGATGGGGATTCAAAAGATTTGCCATAGGAATCCAAGACATGGTAAAAGTTTTTCCTCATTCAAAGGCAAGCATGAAGAAATTGATGATAATCCTATAGTAGGGGCAGACTTCGGTGATGATTACGATGATTGCCAGCTAGCTGAGTTGCATTCTGAGCTTGGTATGATGCAAGGTCGGCTTTGCAGCATACCATATGAATTGTATGATCTACCAGATTTAAAGGAAATATTATCTTTAGACACGTGGAATTCTTGTTTAACAGAGGAAGAAAGGTTCCATCTGTCAGCTTACCTTCCAGATATGGACCAGCAGACTTTTTATTTGACTATGAAGGAGATTTTTGATGGTAGTGATCTATATTTTGGAAATCCTTTGGATGTGTTCTTCAAAAGATTGAAAGGTGGTTTCTATCCTCCAAAAGTGGCTCCTTTTAGAGAAGGTTTACATTTTCTACAGAGGAAAAAGTATTATTATTCATTAAGATCTTACCATGACAGGATGACTCAAATGTTCACAGACATGAAAAGCTTGTGGGATCAGTGTGAATTTTGCTCCAGTGTTGAGGAAAGGATCACTATCTGGACAAAAAAGAGAAAACAAAGAGCCATGAATCTGTTTGATCTTAACAAATTTCCCAAGGATGATCACCAGTTAAGCGAGGAGATTAGCTTGGACACAAAGGGAATGAAGTCCTTGCGAAGCAAGAGAGCAAAGGACATGATACCCTCTCCATCAGCAAATGGAATGAAATTTGTTGTGCCAAACTGCAGGGGCAAGGGGGTTCTGAAGACGAAGGCATCTGGGAACGGCTTATTCCCGAATTGCAATCAAAAACTGGTTGGGAGCGAAATTTCAGAGAGATGCCGATCTGCACCGAAGGGAGTGTTAAAAATAGTGCCTAAAGTTACTTCTGCCCCTCAGGAACCATCAGAATTGATGCCAAGAGGATCTCAACCAACATTTCTGATCAGGACCCAAGGTTTGCCAGATATTAAGTTTTCTTCTTTGCCATATCTGCACTTTCCAGATGCTGGTGGCCTCTATGAATCACCATCTCTAAGGCAGAAGGTTGTGGGAAGTGGAGTCCTCGCAACTCTGAACCAACATCAGGATACACAGATTCATCAGGGAGGTACACTGAGAACCAGTTATCTCTCAGAAAATTCCACAAGAAAATTAGAGAGGCAAATATTTCCATCCTTAGATGACATTTCTGTTTTAGGGAAACACAAATTCTTTGCTGGTGAAGTGAGAAGGGATACTAATGAGGATTACAGGCCACTAATAAACTCAACAGAAGCCAGGAGGTACAACTTTGGTAGTGGAATTTTGTGGCCAAATTTGCAGAAAGAAACTACAGTGACATCTTCATCAGTTTTATTGAGAAATGAGAGTAACATCGGCGACAATAAATCAGAGAAGCTACTAAGTAAATCAAGTGTCTCGGAGGTTAAAGATGAAACTGTGCTGCCTTTGACGTACAAACGAAGAAAGGCTGCAGCTAAGCTTAATTCATTAGGCGCAGGCAAGACTAAATTAGCTGGTGCTGATTTGAGCTATAATCAACAATTTGGAGGGGGTGCAAAAGCTATGAAAGTAAAATTCCCAGGGTGGAAAGATGTGCCCTTGAACAATGAATCTTGAACAGTATACATCATAGAGTAAAGAAGGTATTCTTAGTAATATCAATTTGTACTTATATTAATGGTGTAAATGAAAGTATAGAGTTAAATGTATTATCTCCAGGATAATTCCGTTAGCCAAAACATATATGTAAATTTACAGATAGCTTGTGGGCATCCAATGCCATTGTTTGTACATACATTAGCTTTGCCATCACTGAGGAGATAACCCAACTTAGAAAATTTCTATTTTGTCATCCTGTTTTAGGTTATTGCTGCAGATACCCTAATCTGAATCAGTTATTGATTATGGTAAGGTTCTTTTGACTATATTTTGAGTGCTGACACAGTGGTCCACGGAATTGTGGCGATATTTCACCTGCACCAATAGCCTGGATCATATGGAGTGCTAGTTTAAAGAATTGAAAATTATCAAATTACAGGTTACTAATTTTTAAATTATTTTAATGCCAAGTCAAATATTTAAAATATTTAAGAGTTTTAAGAGCATCACCTCCTCGTTAATCACACAGTGTTAGCCCAATAGGGGTGCAACAATGTAGGATGACAAATAACATACTAATAAGCAGATGATGTAGACCGAAAATCGTCAAATAGATATCGAATTGTTAAACCGGCTATTTAATATCATTGCCCCATTGATGCATGCACGTAGCCTTTATGGTTTGGCTATTTATTTTTCTTTTTGTTTTTAATTAATTAATTTTTTAATGGTGATGATTGAGTACGTAGTTGTTAATTGTGTGCATTAATATAAATTATTTAAAAAAATAAAAATTTCATATTTAATAAAATTGTGCATATAAATATAAACAATTAGTGCCGTGCACCCTATTAGCCCTCGTTATTGTCTGGCTAAATAGGCATGTAGGAAGTAAAAAGAAGATAATTTATAAAAATCAAAGGAAAAAAGAAAGCAATTGTTCAATTTTGGATAAGGGTGGGGTAAAATACCAAGTTATGAGTGTTAAGTAAGCCCGATCTCGTGTCCAATTATAAGCTTGATTTACCTTATCCAAAGAATTGGCCGACACGTGTCTGCCATCCTTCCAACTGTTTAATATTCCCCGACCCATAACCGCCTTTTTTTTTTTTTTTTAACTTCAGCTTCAGCCATGTGAGTGTTACTGATCCGCAACTCCATAAGCAAAAAATTGTACTCTCTTTAAATTAGTCTTTCCCGCTTCATGATCAATGTTATCTCTGCAAAATTTCACTGCCGCCAATTCTATTTCATCCTCATGGCATTTGCCGGCAGTTCGTTCTCTTTTCTGCTACCGATTTTTGTCAAGGACTCGTTCTATCTCTAGAATTCCTCGTTGCTCTCTGAGAGTCCAGGAATTATCCACGGAGAATCCTCCAGAATCGACTCCTTCCATGATAGAGGTTCTTACATTGATACAGAGTGACGAGACCGACAATAGAGTTCCAATAGAAGGAGATGAGAAACGAGAAAAAGGGGATGAGGATGAGGATGAGGATGAAGATGAAGATGAAAAGGGGATTTCTAAAATACGAGTGCCAAGGCAAAAATATATCCCTGTTTCTAAGGCGGAGCTGTTAGATGCTATTGTGTTGAAGTTTTTTGATTCTCAAGATGAAGCCGATCAATTTCTTCTTCTCTCTTCGTCAGTGATCCATATCCTTCCTCGTGAGTTTTATATTTTAATTACAGTCTTCCCTTTATTAATTTCTTTCTTTCAATTTTTTCAAATTGAATTTGCGATTACAGCCGCTTAGATTCTATTCTTCACGCTGAGCACAAAAACATTTTAGAAGAAATGCGAAGCGATTATTTCCTTAGTTATTCCATGGATGGTGAGGAAGGTAGTGATAAACAATCGGGCAATTCAGATGGAAAATCTCAACTTAACGGGGACAAGTCCGACTCTGTTAACGACGGCGTGAATGGAATTGGGAGCATAGGGGATAATGAGAAGGACATTGAATTTGATGTGCAATTGAATTTCAGGTCTGTTCTGGACTTGAAGAATTTTTTGGGTTATTTAGCCAAAATTGATAACAGAAGCACTAATGAGGAGTCCAGGTCTGCTTCTATCTGTTTCTTATCTACTGTATGCTATTAGATGCTTGGCTTTCATGTATCTGTTAATTAATGATTTGGTTATGCAAAATCTTTGTAGACTTGCTGTTGCCGCTCGTTTCCAGCATGCTTTCATGCAGCTTCTTAATAATGCTCAGTTTGAAGAACTGTCAGCTCAGGATTTGATGTTGACATCCACCTTGAACTCGGACTACCTCCTTACTTTGCCAATATATGTGGACTGGAAGAAAGCATCTGAATCCAATGCAATAATTTTCAGGTAATTTCATATCCTGCTTTGTGTTGTTTATGTGTTAACAGTTATAGTGAAAGGCATGTAAAGAAGAGCAGTTCAGATATTTGTTTGTATTGACAAAAGGTGCGGAAGCACAATTAAATAACTAAATTATTCAGCTACTTTAGAAGTTACAACTGCTTTCATATTTTGTCACCGTGATCAATTCAAAACTTAATCAATTGAACGAGTATAATATACCTTCTCTGGTGACAAGTGAAACATTGTATCCGCTATTGTGAACTAGTTTCTGTAAGGGGTATGACATAGATTAGCAATAACTGTATAATGCTTTTAGCATACCCTTTTGATGACTAAGTTTGGACTCTCCTGCACCAGTATGCACTTGTACAAGAATGCTTTTTATTTTTCTATTTTCTATTTTCTATTTTATTTTTTATTTTTATTTTTTGCATTATACTAGCCATAAGTTTAATTCAGAATGTTGACTTCTGCTAATTTTGTATATTTCTTGCGCTTTACTTTTTACCAAATCATAATTTTCTTGCAGGAGAGGATATGCTACTGAAAGACAGAAAGGTCTGTTAATTGTTGAAAAACTGGATTACTTGCAGTCCAGATTTCTGCAGAAAATCTTCTCCCTGATATCAAAACCACTAGGAAAAGTTGGCAAATGGATAAAAGAGGTGATTAGCTTTCTTTCACTGTACATATCACTGTTTGTTGGAAAACCAGTGTGACACTGGAAGTAGGAATAGATACCCAATCATTATTTCCAATTCAAATGGCTGAAGTTTGGATAGCTGATATCAATTTAGATACATCAACATCTAGATTTCTGAACTACTTGTGGTGGTATCTGAAATGTCTCATGAATTGGAAGAACTTCCATATGGCTATCTTCAATTGGTTGCTTTATTTTAAATTTTTCTTTCAATTCATTTTATAGATTACATCATGCTGTTATTGTAGAGCATTAAGCTTGACTTGACATTCCCCATTCATGCTGCCTTGGGATAGGCTGTCATAAATTCTTCTCAGACACGAGAAGTTGATTGGGTCAAAAGAATGACACTTTGGCTTGAGGAGTGGTCTCTTTTCCGGCAGTCATACTCTTCCAATAATGAACAAGCCTCTGATAATTTTCTAGAGATAGAACAACTATCAGATAGTGCTCTTCCTATTTGGCTTGCAGCACAGAGGGCAGTGAGCCGATATGAAGGATTTCTGTCACCAGTTGGACCCCGTGGAAGGCTACTCAGAAGGTTGCTTACTTGGATTGGCATTGTACCTCCTATACCAGAAAAGCCATTTGAACTTCACAGTGATAGCAATCCTGCTGAATCTCATTTAAGGTTAATGGCATTTGAATTTCTTCTCTTTTCTCACATTACTTATGTCCCATATCAATTAATTTTGTTCCTGATTTTTGTCCTTCCAGGTTTAAGGGAATGATAGCTTCCTAAAATAAACTATAATTTGCCATGACAGAATTCAATACTTTTTTAGGTGCATAGAGAAGATTTCAATGTTGAATAATCTCATCGTTATACTTTCCATGAATTTTGATACCTAGCATGCTAGATTGATCTCTGTACACTGACTCGGACAGACTTGAGCTAATCTATTACCAAGAACTTGTCTTGCAAATAATGTTCTTCATTTAAATCATTGGTGGAGTGCAATAGAGGCGGGATGAGAAGAGTGGCTCTATTACACCAATGGAAAAATTGTGTCACACCACAAGATTTGTTGCATGATAGGCCATAATCACAGCATAATATATTACACCAATGGCAAAAATCATGTCACACCATAATATATTACATTACCTTCTAAACTATCTGATAGCTAATTGTAATAGGATTTGTTGAATGGCAAGTAACTGGAGAATTATCCGCTCAGGCCAATTTTCTTATCAAGGATATCACTTAGTGATATATGGAGACCTGCTACAAGAAAATACTGTGGAAATAATCTTTGGAAAATGTTAAAAACTTCATTTTCCATTCTTCTCTCCCAGTCAGTCCTCCAGGTATCTTTCGTATGCATAATTCTGTAATCTTATCAATTTCTTACATTATGTTAAATCCAAAGTATAATATATAGGTTTCCTATCTATATTCATGCAAATTTCTAACACCACATCTTAACATGTTGAATGGACTTTTAAGTTTATGGTACTTCCATGTAGGACAACTGGCATTATTCTTGAATGTCAATTTCTCTCTTGTTCAGGAGCCTGCATTCGAAGAACTGATTTTACTCTACACCAACGAAGTGACTGAAAGTAAAACTAAGGACAAAGCTGAGGTTCCATCAATGCAATTAAAAATCTATGAGAGAATTCCTGTTCCAGATCTGCCAGTAATACTTCTTACACTGAAATGTCTGTTGATGCTTTCCATATTATGTGAAGATTATGATAGTTCCTTCAAGTATTTGGATGTAAAATTGCAATGTGTTATCAAATTAATTGCAGGTCGTTTTCCCTCACAAAAAGCTTTCTTTCCGTATCATAGACACAGTACGTACAATTCAAATATTTTTAATTTTTGAGAATTTCTATACATGAGTAATTTGAAAACTGTTATGGAAGTTTTTAAAGCACCTGTTGATATGTTAACATGAATCTGTAGGTACGTCTGGATGTAGCAACCATCTTGGGACTTTCAGCATACTTCATCAATTATAAATTTGAGAATATTTTGTCTTCTCCGTAAGTTTTTCTTAATTGTTTATGTGACCTTTTTTGAATTGTCGGCTGGTCCCAAACTATCGTATAGACGTAAGATGATAACTATAACTTAAAGTATTACATGATGCAATCATAACAGAAGGAACATGAATATTAGAAGTTCTTTTTTTCTCTGCCTCATGTAATACTGATAGAAATTGAGTTCCTCCCTTTTGGATTACAGCAGGGTTTGAAATAATTTAATGCTTTTATGGAGCACTTAAAAGTCAATATCTTATCAGCCTTTTCCCCCCCATTCGTAATGCAGGTCAGCAATATATCTTGATGTTATTGCCTTCACTGCACTTATAATATATGTGACCCGTGTGGCATTGGGTTACAAACAGACATGGGATAGATATCAAGTGAGTTGAGAAAATATTACTTGTTCAGCGTGCAAATTATACTTATCTAATTTGTGCAGCTACATTTAATTATTCCTAAAGTTTTTTAGGTAGATTAATTATTAATAAAGTTAAACTGTGCTCCAAGTCATTAATAAGATTTCATTGTTACAGCTACTTGTTAACAAGACTCTCTATGAGAAAACATTGGCAAGTGGCTTTGGCTCAGTTCATTTCCTTCTTGATGCTTCTGAACAGCAGCAAGTGAGACTCTTTATACTTCATGCATATTCTTTCTATATGTGGATGCAAGCCAATAATGAAATGTAGCAAATGTATTACTTATGAAATGTTATTTCTTCATTTTAATTACTACGTTCGCTAAAATGAGAATTCATTTTTCGGAAGTTAATTTCAACGATATATATTATGTTTCCTAATTACTGTTGTTTCTCCTGAAACAAACTTATGCAGTACAAGGAAGCTATTTTAACCTATGCAATCCTGCTTAAAGGAAAGAATGGCCAGGTTTGCCTTTGTACTAGTTTTGATTGCCTTCATACACTTTGGTTTGTTGTGTGATAGAACAAAAATGTTAAATCTTTACAAGCTTTGTTCCTCCATTTAGCAAGAAGTCACCTTCGACAAGTATATTCTTGTTTCAATGACATATCATTCACTAACGGAATGAGTGGAATTCTGCCAATGAATTCCAACAGTTCACCAGCCACAACTTTTGACTTGGAGATCTAATTTTTCTTTGAAACATAATTTCTTGCATTTAAAGAGTTCGTAATGCATTTATGTCCTTAGACCCTTGCCCATTTCCTTAGAAGAGAAAACTATGGAACTTTCTTTTTCTCTTTGTATAGCATTTTATTTTGTGGATCAATGTTATTTTTTCTTATCTCAGGTCACTGATTGCCAAGGTGTAGGGGATGAATGTGAGAGATTTATGTATGATACCCTTAAAGCCAAGGTAATATAACAAGGGCACTCTCTATGCTTTGTGGATTAATGTGTTACTGCCAGCTTATTTTGTTCCTTGGGGGAACTGCAGGTTGAAATGCCAATTGATAAAGCGGTTAACACGTTGGTTAGACTGGGCCTAGTTGTGGAAACACCCATTGATGGAAGAATCGGACTGCAAGCTATCCCCTATGAGAAGGGGGATAAAGCACTCAAAGCACGGTGGAATGATTTGCTTGGTTAAAGACAAGATCTGTAAGAAAGTTCCATCATTATTCGAGACTTCAAGTCAGGACATATATATCTGAAAAATTCATCGAAATGCAATCATGTATATATCCAGAGCACATTTCAGGACTGAAAGGTGTAAAGCAGAGGCAGTTAAAATCATATATGGGTAAGAAGATTTCAGGAATGACATTGGGGAGGCCATCTCTATGGAAGTATTAAATTCATTAACTTTTTTTTTTCTTTCCAATCACATCCAAGCATAATGCAAGTAAGAAGAGAACTCGAACCAAGTACATACATGTTGCAAGACAAGACTTCACATTATCAAATAGCACACCAAAGGACTTCAAAACTTTTGCTGCTCTTAATTTTATGCAGTTGGATAGGAAGGTTCCTCGGCAATTCCACAAAGGCCTGTGTCACGGGCTGAGATTTCGAACTCGCTAATAGCCTCGTGCGGCGCTAGCTAACCTCTTTATGCCTTGAGATTTTTCTAGTAAGCCTTTCCTTTAGAAAGCTTGCTTAAGCTAGAAATTAAGCTAAGTAAGCAAAGTCTAAGAAAGCACAAGAGTTTTGGAGAATGCTTATAAACACTTTTTCACTAATCAAGTTGAAGTTTTTATGTACAATTGAAGTATTATCTATTTATACTCTTCCCCCTCCCTAATGGATGGTGGGGATTAACTTGATCCAATGGCTAATATTGATTATCTAGAATAATCTAGGCTATTTACAAGTTTAAAGAGCCATCTAGGTCATTTTAGAAGACTCTAGGTAAATCTAGGCTAAAACTGCCCCAAAAAGAGGTTCACTGTGCAAAAAGAGGTTCAGTGGGCGATAAAGCCTTCGGCTGGCCAATTTTCGGTGAAAAGAGGTTCGGCTGGGGCGGTCTGAGCGCAGGCGGGCTGCCTGCCTCGCATGCGCGCGCTGCTGGTGCGGTGCCGCAGGCGACTGGCGAGAATCCTCGCAGGACAGAGGTTCGGCTGGCGAGGATTCAAGCTAGTGGAAGATTGCCTCTGCCAAAACTTTTTATCCCCTCGTGCATTTGAGCTGAAATTTTATATACAACCTCCTGGAACCCATTAGGACCTCTCCACCAAAAATAAGTTTTATCGGAGGTCATTTGCTATTTTTCCAAGGGGTGTGGCGGCCGGAACATTTGCATGTCTCCTGGTGCCTGGCCCATTTTAGAGGGTATGGTGCTGACCCCCCCTAGGCTGATTTTTGCCGAAAGCTGCGGGGGGGTCCTTGGCAGTCCGTGACACCTGCCTTAGCATCAATATCTCTTTCCATTCTTATATATCCATCTTCTCCCCATGAAGTTCCCGACGAATTCTTCACTAACCAATACTTTTTATCATCACTCGTCCCGTACCCTATGGCAGTAACACCATGGTCTGGTTCAGTTCCACAATCTCCTGTGAACACCAACCACTTGCATCGATGGCCACAAATACGGGTTGGCTGGCTACAGCCTTTAATAAAGCTTCCTTGTCATTGGCAGGTGCATCTTCGTAACCGGTAATTTTGGCTGCGTGATTAGCTACCTTCCCATTGTTGCAAGTTCCATCAGTTCCTTGGTAGGGATAATTGGCTTCGGTAGTTAAGACCCCCATTTTGCTTTATGCATAATCCATAAGTCCTTCACGGCCTTGATCTTCGCTCTGTGTCAATCTACTAGTTCGTGGTCTGAAAGAGAGATCAGCTCACCTGTTGATAGTTTTGTGATCCCTTCCATGGCAGCCACAGCAGAAAATACCCAGCAACATCCTATAATAAAACAGTGACTATATTAGCAAAATGTAATACCAAAAATAAGACCAGATAATGAAATTAATAGGCTAATTTAGGTTACCACATTGGCCTTGATCCTTTATAGGGTAACAGCTCCATTCTTTATCCAATCCATTGAGTCAGGTACTGTTACATTTTCGTATTTAAATGATCATTTAGAATTAGAAGTCCTTTTGCAACCATTTCTAAAGGCTGTGAAGTATTGATTAGTTAAGTATGCAAATTCATTAATTTATGTCAAGCTTGTAAGGCTTATTTCCAGCCTTATTTTGAGACTCAATAAATTCTAATCGTATCTCCTTCTCTGCATTGTCTCCAGAAAAACGTCCATCCTTGGCCATCCACATTTCATGCCTCTCCTTTATGGTTGCATGAGGTAGGTAGCAAGCGAGACCAAGCCTGAGATGGCCATAGCCCCGCCGCCAAAACTGCCAGTAAAATGAGTTTGTTATTAAGAACTGAAGCCATTCTGCTGCTTAATTGGTGAATATTGCTGAACTAAAGATGTTTGCTGTTCTCTGAAATTATGGTTCTTTATAGAACTCGTTATGGTTCCCTATAAGCTCTACTAAATTGCATTCCCATTATAATATGATAATTATGTTATATATATTTTAATATCACTTGTAATATTGTTTAACTTTTGTTATGTAATAACAAATTTGTGGCATGCTTAATTATCCTCCTTTATCTAATTATTATCTTTTAGACGTTAGTCCGTAAGAATGATCAATTGTTCTTTCTTTGAGAACAGATTCGGTTCACGCGAACAGGCCGAATACAATACTAGAAAAATAAAACTTAATACCCATACAATTTAACCCCAATGCTATTAGTCCTGTCCATGAGAAAAAAGATTTATTAATTATGCCATCCACCTTTTTTTTTCCCTGTTTCTGTGTCGTTAATAATTTTGCTTAGACCATTAGACTGGAGGGCTAGACTCAAGCTTAACTCGTGAAAAATGGACTGGTTATCAGATTTCTGCAGAGAGACATACATCCTCTTCCATTAGTTTCTGGCTCAACATAATTTTACATCAAAATAATAGTGGAATTTAGTAACCCAAAATATAAATCTATATATAGCAGACCTTTTCCTTTTAAAATCTTCTCAGGAACTGCCAAGGCTAAGAAAACCAAAATGGCTCCAGGCATTGGTCACTTCAGAAGAACACTTCATGTCGCTGGTTGCAGGCAACGGACTCAATTCTATTGCCAGGAGTTTGACCTCAACCCTCATTGCAAAATCCAGATTGAAGATGAGCCAAACTTGTTCCTCAAAATTCAAGAGGCTGAGCTTTAGTAAATACAAATACTCCACCGCCTCCAACAGCACGTCCTAAAAGCATATTCCCATCTAGAAAGGAAAGGTAATATAGTCCTCCCACTTGTCGCCTGTAATTGGAATTCTTATTAATGTGTTTATTGGAATCAGAATTTTGTTTGTTAGATATATGACCACTTGTATTATGTTCTACCTCCCAGGATTTCCTGGATTTCTCACAGGAATTTGTGCTCTGAAAGTTCGGATTAACTGCAAGATCTGCACATGAGGGAAAGTATAACATTAGCTCTTGCTTTCATTGTTCTGGGATTAATAAAACTAACCCCTGCATCGTGCAACACTATCCAGATTTTTATTAGAGGATGCTTGAAAGTAAAGAAACAGCCGGGAAACATTTATTATGCTAATCTCTTGTAGTAACCTGATTCTTCAATGAGAGTAACCAGCTCTCAGTTGAGATTTAAAAGACAATTATTTAGTCGGCATTATCAAGTGAAGCCAAGGCCAAGTGTCTCTAATTCATTAGAAATAGTCAAAATTAAGCACGGAAATGTGAAATTAGACATTTACCTGAAGACTTATGAATGAGCGTGGTAGTATTGCCGGAGCTATTAGAGCTTGTAGCTCTTCACTGATTTTAATGTTTTGAATACTTATCTGTCAAAATCACAACATGCAGAAGTCACTATATTGACATAAAGGGAAACGAAAGCTAATACAATATTAATGCATAGGAGGAAGGATCTTTAAGTGTCTTGAGAGACTAAGGAGGGAGCTACAGAACTCATTGACAATTTGACAAATTCAAAGTAGCAGCTAGAGATTATGCAGTGCTTTATCACCGATAAATCATACCATGTAGCATGCCTTGGGCACAAGTAATTGCAAAGCAGAATGGTTGCATTTGATGTACCTTTACTTTGGGGAAGTCATGTTATATGAAGGACAGAGAACCTGACCTCTTCGAACTGAAGATAGATGTTACGCCCAGAAACAACATCAAACTTTGCAGAAACAAGGAGAGCAGCACCATCTTGTTCCTACAAAGCATATAAAACACCATCTAATATATCTTGGTAGAAAGAAAGAACTGCCCAAAAATCTCAGGTTGTTCTATTTAAGATATTTTTTTCTCAGGTAATTATTTTCTGTGCATGCACAGGTTCTTAATCACCAATAAGTCAAGGAATATACAGAGACCAAGAATAACAAAGTTTAAACATAAGCCAAAAAAACAGCAGAACATCAGTGCGGGTGCTAGTATGGTGTATACCAGAATTATTAGTGAACACATTTAGAGAGATTTAGAGTTGCAAAATAAGGAAATAATATAAAACTAATATGCTACTTAGACTGATAGTGTACTGATAGCTGTAGCCAGATTGAATAAGATTGAAGTTAATGAAGTGGAGGAGAGGGAAGTTGATGTTTCACCTCTAACAGTCTTGGAATACTCCATTTCACAACATTACGGATGATACCTCCATTAGACTGATCCCGACATTCAAACTTCTGAAAGATCTGCCCGACCTATCATCATATTCGTGGACAAATACATGATACACAAGAAATCAAGATAAGAAATAAAGAGGGAGCATAAGAAAATTACTCCAAGTTGCAAATGGTTATTGATGTTTTAAGAATACCATTCAAACAAGAATAAGCACACTGCATAAAATTATAATCAAAGTCAAGCAGAGAATTCCCTTTTTCAGAGAACTTAATCACCAATCCTAATGATGCTCATGCTATTGTCAAAGAAGCTGTAAATTGCAGCTACCTGCAAGAAAGGAAGCCTAGCTGAAGATTCGAGAAGAATGAGGACATCAGGGGCAGAAGTATACTGCAGGCGCCATGTCCCATCCAACTTCACAAGGTCAATTGGTGCACCTGTGTTATATCCTTCCAAGCTCACCTGCCAGAATTCCGGAAAAAAAAATGAACATTTATTTTAATTCAAATATACAGAGCTGTCCATCAATTAAACCCCCAAATGATCTTCTCTTACACAAAAGAATAATAAGCAGAAAGAACTTGGGGGAAACAGACCAGAGCCTCCTCAATGATTGAGCGCTGATCAGCAGTGGCAACAAGCCCTCGTTCTGTATCTTGGATAGCTCTTAACAAATCATGCTTCTTTGTCTCTATCTCAAACTCAGATATCTGAAACACCAATGAGAATTAAGAAGAATAAACCAGTAGCAAATATCACTTAAAGAAAAAGAAGAAAGAGCGCAAACCTTAGTTGTGCTTTTGTCAGTGGCTAGAATTGCTGAACAGCAAAATTTGTTCCCAAAGGACACATTTCTGATGGCAGTAAAGTTTAAGGGAGAAGGCTTAATCTTGAAAAGAGCACTCTTTTTAGCAGCCGGGCAGAAGGAAGTAGCAAAGCCCAAATTCATTTCTTTGTTGAGGAAAAGAGACATATAAATCAATAATATTGAAAAATACATTTAAAAAGAAGCGAATTTTATCCAGACACAGAACAACGATGCACTAAATTGCTGAATTTTCTACAACTTTCAAGATTAAGTCTCATTCCCCATTAGTTGATTTAACTACTACATTCTGATTAATTCAAGAAACCAAATAACAAATCCGAATGAAGTGAGCTGATGCAGAGAATTTAATTTTGCTTAACAGAAAAAATAATTGATGAAAGGAAAATAAAAGGAGACGAAGCAAGAGGGCGAGGGGGTACCAGTCGGAAGCGCGAGAAAGGAAGAGTTCAGATGCGTCAAATGTGTAAACTACGCCACACTTTCTTATCCTGTTTGCTTTTTAATGTTTTAACGGTACGATGACGTTTTAATATCACAAAGATCAAAAAATAAAAATCTATTTGTGTAGTCAATTATTACCCGGTAGTTTTTCGAGACCCGAATGAGCTGAAATGGCGACAGCCTGGCCTCTTCATCGGTGCTCGTCGTTCGCTTATCAGCGCGCCACTTTTGCCGCGACTTTTATATCTCGGGAACCTAAGACATCAATTTCAAGCTGTGGCTGTGATTTTAGGGCATGGAAAAGGATTAGTCCTTCCAGGAATTGCTGCTCCTCTTCCGCCACCAGCAACGCTGAAGTGGTAGTTGCAAATGACGACAAGTACGGTAACAAGCAGATTATCAGTCTCAGTCCTCGCCTTTACGATTATATTCTCTCCAACGTTCGGGAGCCCGAGGTAGTTATGGTTCCCGAGTTTTCTTTATTTGTTCTTGTTTATTACTGCTTTGAAGCTGTAATTCTTCTAATTTCAGATTTTGCGGCAACTGCGGGAGGAGACTGCAACTCTGCGAGGCAGCCAGATGCAGGTAATTCGACTAATGCTTAATTCCGTTTCAACTTCATCGAGCAAATTGATGAGGTGGTGCTATTCCTATAGGTTTCTCCTGATCAGGCACAACTGCTTGCAATGCTCGTCCAGATTCTTGGTGCTCAACGCTGTATTGAAGTTGGTGTTTATACTGTACGTGTTCTTTATCTTTGTTCTTCAATATATTTATATGATTAAAAAACACCAACTTTCATGTCCTAATTGTAATTGCTGTGATCTTGGTCAGGGATACTCATCTCTGGCAGTTGCTTTAGTGCTACCAGATTCAGGCTGTTTAGTTGCCTGTGAAAGAGATGCCAATTCTCTTGTCGTTGCAAAGAAGTATTATGAGAGAGCTGGGGTCTCCCATAAGGTAATCCATAATTGTAGTATTAATACATTAATGGCGGCACAGAAAGTTCCATATGAAAGTTTCAAAGCGTTTCAGTTTTTTTCTCGAGGAGTGCAATAACTTGCAATGATTTTTTGGGCTATAAATTACTCAGTTCCTTTCTGCTATACTACTTCAGCAATCATATTTTTTTTTTCTTGCAAAATCTCTTGCTGCGTATTCTTTATTCTTATTTCTTGTGCTCACTGGGTAATTCTTAGAAGTTCTTTGAGATCAGGTGAACGTAAAGCTTGGAATGGCTGCAGACATTTTAAATTCGCTGATTCTTAATGGCGAAGCTTCCAGGTAATGATAAATTATGATGTTTTAGCCTCTTGTTCCGTTCGCTACAATTGATCTGGAAATTGCATAATTGATTTTCTGTGGCACGGTTATTATGTAGCTATGATTTTGCATTTGTTGATGCTGAGAAGAGAATGACTCAAGAGTATTTTGAATTGCTACTACAGCTGGTAAGACCAATAAAATGGTAAATACAGGCCGTTTAAATCGAATTACATATTTAGTTCGATTGCTTCTCAGAAATTCTTAATAAACTTTCTCCAAGCAGCCTGTGTGAATGGTTAATTAGTCTATCTGCAGGTGAGGGCTGGGGGTGTTATCGTAATTGATAATGTCCTTTGGCATGGAAAAGTTGCTGACCCATTGGTAATTATTCACTGTGATTTATAGAATTTGTCCGCTTATTGATAAATTTATTTATGAGTGAAGCTTCTTTTGATCAGGTAAGTGATGCTAGGACTGTCAGCATTAGGAATTTCAATAAAACAATCATGCAGGACAAGCGTGTTAGCGTTAGTATGGTACAAATATGAAACTCATTTCTAGTTTCTTCATAATTTTCTGAAAATTTTATTATCTCTTCATTGCCAAACACCTTATGAATATCAGGTACCCATAGGAGATGGCATGACAATCTGCCGCAAAAGATGACATTGTTATAGGCTTAGTGAAACTACTCTTAATTCAGCAGCTTATTCCATGGGCAATAAAGATTGTTCTTTGTTCCAAAGTTTAAACACATTCAACAGTTCCATAAAAGAGTTAATGAGGTAAGCTTTTTGACGCTTTCCCTAGCATATTGGTTTAATAGTACGAGTCCTCGTCTTCTATTGTGCAGGCCTAGCAGTGGCCTTGGAAGTTAAGAGCTTGGAATGCAATCCAGAAATTTAATGACATCTAATATACGATGCTCACATTTTGTGTTTCCCTTGACCAAATCAAGGGTGATGATCTCGTCCACAAACTCTGTTAACTGATTGTTGCAATCAAATGCCAACTTCGGAATTTCTATTCTGTATTCTAAGGTACATCGACAAACTAATGAAAATCATACAACAGCGCATGCATTTTTTTTTTCCCTTGAGGCTTCACTTTGTATAGCAGCGATATTTCATCTTTTCTCACCGTACTCATCCAATTTAAAAATATACGGCATGCGTTTGCGGAGAAGCAATCATCAATTTTATCAGCAATTGAGATTTTAGTGAGCTGTCTATGAATATGATGTATAACGAATTGTCACAGATATTGGAAATATCTGGCAATTTGTGTTGTCACCTTCGGTTACGTCCGAGATAATATGACAGAAATACAACTCTAAAATGAACAAGCATGATGAACTTTATCCAACATATCCTATTGAGAAAGGGGATATACTACCTATTCGAGTATATTTCACAAAATCCAGAGACAAATGTATCTGCTAATGGCGCTGTTTCCTTGTTGAATATGTTTTATCATGCTTAGACAAGGTGAAAATGATACATATATACACTTTTTGTCAACACGTCTTAGAGTGTACAGCGAGGTGATGTGGAAACAAAAAACTAGATGCTGTCAGGGAAGTTGGTAATTGCCGGCGAAGGTTTTATTGAAACGAAAGAAGAACGTAAAGTCGAAACCCACAGCAGGGATTCTTTGTTACTCACGGAACTTGGCACAACAGTGAGAATGATCACCAGTATGTTCCATCGCAGAAACCTATGCTGACTTTACCAATATATCTCCATCTACCTGTTCCGTATGACGATATTGTTATCCTTTGTTCTTTCGCATTCTTTCGCATAACATCTATATTCTTCTTCTTTCGTATCTGTACAAAAGATTCTTAGCATATCCATGGGATCTACAGGGGATGAGGAAGCTGCAGCCCAAGCACCGTGCAGTGTCTCCCTTTTTGGTTTCAGGTTTAACTCATCCCTGGCTCAAGTTAGCTTAATAGGTCTGGTCTGCTTCTGCTATCCAGGAATGTTTAATGCCCTTGTTGGAATGGGAGCTGATGGGCAAGTTGACCCAACTGCAGCAAACGACGCCAACACTGCCCTTTACACTACTTTTGCCATATTTGGAATCTTGGTGGTGGCATTTACAACATTTTTGGACCACGCCTAACTCTTGCTGCTGGCTCTCCCCTTTACTGCAATCACCACCACGACCAGACTTTTGCCCTTGTTGCTGGTCTTTGCTTGGAATCGGTGCAGGCCTTCCTTCGGCTGGAGAGGGTGCCATAATGACATCTTATCCTCCTCCTGGCCGTAAGGGCATTTATATATCTTTTTTCCTGGATGGGTGGTGTAGTTGGTGGTCTCATCCCTTTCATCCTGAATTACAATCGCATCGACGCTGAAATTGACAATGATAAGACCTATTTAACCATCATGTGTTTCATGTCTGCTGGTGCAATAATTTCACTTGCAATTCTTCATCCAAGCTATGTGATTAGAGACAATGGTACACGCTGCACCAATATTAACTGCTCAAATGTTTCTACTGAGGCTGTTGAAATCTTGAAGCACTTCCTTAACTGGAAGATCATTCTCATCTTCCCTGCAGCCGGGGCTAGCAACTTCTTCTATAGCTATCAGTTCAATAATGTCAATGGATTGATGTTCAATTTGCGGACATGAGGACTCAACAATGTCTTCTAATAGGGTGCACAGATGATAGGATCAGACGCCATAGGATATATATTAGACTTCAGTTTTAAGAACAGAAGGAAAAGGGGAATTGTTGGAGTTGGAGTAATTGCTTTGCTTGGGAGCGCAATTTTGGGTGGTGGACTTGCCAACCAGTTGAACTATTCTTATGATGATCCTCATACGGTTGGACTTCAAGACCACAGGAGATGATTTTGCTGGTCCATTTGTCTTATACTTCAGCTACGGATTACTGGATACCATGTTTCAGAGCTTGGTTTTTGTTAAATCTGCAACCAACCATAAGAATTTCTCTCAGTGATTAATTCTATTTCTATGTGTAATGCAGGTATAGTGGGTTCTATAAATGAGAACAGAGTGCAGGATCTGCAGTAGCCTGGCAAGTTGATACACAAGGTTCCCTTGCTCGCTCAGTTGATAGTGAATTGGTCAATTACCACGTTGAGTTATCCATTGCTGATAGTCTTAATCATATTAGCTGTGAAGGATGATAATTGTCCTGCTCTGCCATCAGCTCCGTCTGCTCCTGAAAATGATGGGTATAATAAAATTGGCCGGTATCTATCTACTTCACATTCTTCACTTATAATTCCTAGCGTTCTCCTGAGGCAAAAGGATCACATTTTATTTTTTAACCTTGAAGTAATTTTCACAGGTTTTCCGCACATGTTTGGCAAGGTGGTCCAATAAATCTCATAAATTTTTGATAAGAGAAAAAAAAAATATTTTTGATAAAAGAGACAAAACAAAAAAAATTAGGATTATATCATAACATAATAAAAAATTTCAAACTTAAATAAGGGTACCTAGGAAATTAAAAATATAACAACCATAAAAAATCATCAATTTCATAGTTTAAAAATTTAGGCAAAATCAAACTATGAATTAACCATACCATACCCATGGATTAGAAATCTTTTCAAACAACCACTTTAACCATTACAACATCATATTATATCATCTCTAACCATGATTCAAACAAAGGGCTAAGATGGTAAGATGCAATTATCCAAACAAAGGGTCAAGTAAAATGTAACTAAAAGGATGAAGGATAAGCATGCTGCAAATTTTAAATGCAGGGTCTAACCAAATGAGCTTCATCAATACTAACGGACAATACAGACAAAATAATTGAATCTACAAATATGGTATACAAATACTGAACCTCGATTTAGACAACAGCATCTCTATAATTTGTGCAAGCAAGATACCTTTCTTCACGTTTGTAAAGGGAAATTTAACTTATCATAACAGATTAGGAATGTTTGCCATCATATTGCTGCAATTATTGACTCACTAATGCGAGCAAAATGGTTACATATACATTTCAGATTGCTCCTATCAACCATTTGGGAAAAAAAGAAGTAATAGTTTTTTCCCCTGGCATTCACTGTTCATGGCCTTGGCCCTGGCCATTTACTTGGTTCTCTTCATTAGCTCCTCCATCTTCTCTAGGCCCATAATTAATCCATGGCAACATGGACTCAATCAAGACTGCCAATGGATTGCGGTTCGCAACCTCACGTGGCGCAGGAGGACCACCAAGTGGATTGGCATTTTCATCGACCTCAATCATCCTTCGGTCAACCATAAAATTTTGCAAGTTCTCAGGTGGAAGAGTTGGCACTGTATCAGAAAAATCTGAAACCAGTAAATGGCTGTACCTGTAAATACAAATAATGTCAGAACCAGATCTCTTGATTCAGTCCCAATGCTAATTCAGCATACAATTTAACACTGAACAACAAACTACTTTCAGTCCTGGCAGACACATGCTTCCGAATAATACCATAGGACAATAAAAAGAAAGTATTAAAGCAAATGTAGCCACAGGCCAATAACTGAAAAATACTTACTCATTATTCTCAGAAGAGAAAACTTCATTTCTCATACAGGCCCAATCCTTTGCTTCACTGCTGTTATGTTCGAGAGTGTCTATAACCTCTAAAGCAGCATTGCGAAGCAACCTCTGCAAATCTGGAAGCCTCCATACAATATAACTTCTCTCCACATATATATTGATAAGATGGTCAATAGAAGCAGACCCTGTTTTCTCTGATCTGAAAAAAGCATTCTTCAGTATATTTGTCCATGCCTGATCTTTTAGAGGTACCTTGTCTATTAGCTTTTTAAGGGCAGAAGGGTAAAGCATTAGTGCTTGTGTCATCAATATAACTGAAGTAGCCTTTGCGGCAGGTACAGAAGCATCTTCTGCAGATTCCTCTTGCTCGAGATAAAAGCGGCAAATGGCAAGGGAATATGAAAAATTTGGGAACAACCATAATGAGTTATCGCTTTTGAACTCATCAGAAAATCGTTCCAACCATGCATACTCGTTTGCCCTCAAAGCGAAGTAGTCAATACAAAATAATGCCCCCATCGGGTCATCTAAATCCAATGAAAGCAACAATTTGCAAACCTCAAGGGCAGAACGATGGCATCCACGTCTATCCATATTTTTCATGTGAGTAAAAAGAGTTGAGAACAACGGTTTGTTTGTGTCATGATTGATTTTTAATTGGCAATTGCCTTGCAAAGGCGTGAACATCGGATGCCATGCGCATTCTAGGGCATATAAACTCTTTGCAATAGCATCAGCTGACATTTGATGTTCTCCCACAAATTTGAAATAGTCTGCCATTGTTATGAGTGAATCTAAGTGGTAAGGATGGTGTAATAAAATGCTTGCTATGCCATTTAGATCATGGATAGCTTTGGCAGCTTCAAATGCTCTTTGAGCTTGATCATAGGAAAATGAATGCACATACCTACATGAATAAAACAAAACAAAAGTTACAAAAGCCAATTGAAAGGCAGTAAGACTTGAACAGATAAGTTTTATCCTAGCAAATGAACAAGAATAAATGAAGAATAATTGGACAAAAGAAACCAGAGGGGGAACCATCTGGCTACCAGCAACTAGTCAATGCAAATATGTTAGCATTCTTCACAGATGGCTTCGTTAATAGACATGAAGAAGGTAGCAATCTGTGCACCTGACAAGTATATTTAGCGAACTAAAACATACACTCCAAACTGTACTTCTAAAGTGCAAATTATTGAAGGAGTCACAAAAAGAATATCGAGCTCTTGCAAACATAACCTACACGAGCAAATTTTATGTAAACCTATTCCAAGCATAGCATTTTAACTTCTCCACACAAGATGCGATTAGACCAGAGCCCAAATATGTACTAACTTTTTGACAAATATCCTTTTATGCTCATGTGATATGGAAAGAATACCCTGTGATGTTTTAATACATATAAGTACAATCCACATATGATAACAGTTATACTATAAGCATTCTGAACTTCACAAGACAGGCATTTCCTTGAAATTCACTGTGCAAGACCTAAAGAAAAAAAAAATACAAGCAGTTAAGTGAAAAGTCCAACTAATGAAGCAGTAAAGAATTATTTACCTGAAATGATGGTACCCATCCCTAGTCTCCAAAAATTCCATAGAAAAAGACCCATCCCACCGAGGCCAGTGTTCTGAGGGAGAGACAAGAATGGTCTTTTTAATATGATGGCTTCCACGTCTTGCTCCTCTAGCTTGCCTAGAACTGCTGGCTTGATAACTTTTCTCAAATGATTTCACCACCTTAGAACCAAAAATTCTCCGTAACTCATTTTCAGGATTTAGACATTTAGGATCCACTTGTAAGATGGAAGGTGCACATTGTTTAATAAATTCTTCATGAAGTCTTGGATTTTCTAGTTTAGTTTTGGTATGGTCAGGTTGACATCCTGAAGAATTAACATCCAAGTACACAGTTTCTAATACCTCATCCAAGAGTTTTTCATCCTTTTTTTTACATGAAGCTGTTGCTGCCTTGTTTTTCTTCTTTTTCTTTTTCTTAGATTTCTGATTGTATGCTGACATTGCACCACTCGTGCTTTCCATAGCTGGGACTTCCTGTTTTTCATTGCTTTCCTTCCAGGTTTCATCAGTGATTTCTGAATTATCCTCCCCCTGCCAAAAAGAATTGAACGAACCAAGTTCACCTATACGAGAGTGAGGAATAAAAACCAACAATCAACTTCCCACTTCTGATGTCCCACGATTCTGCTAGTTTATAAACTAAAGAGAAAAACAGGCCTGGTCGCTAAACTAGGGCACAGTGATCACTGGCCCAAGTAAAGTCGTAAATACAGTAAAGACTTCAAAGATTCGCATATGCGGGCGGTACAGCCGATCATACCGCAACCATGGATACCACAACATGAGGACGGAACATCAACAGGTCTGATTTCGGTGGTTCCGGTTCATTCAGACTAAACTAATTATTCCGCCAGTCCCTCTTCAAATAGTAACAAATTAACAATTGAAAGTACATAGAAACTGCAGGATTTGCATCTTGCAATAGCAAGCGCCAATAATCTTGTGATGTAAACAATTAAACATTAAACTCAGATACTTAAAAAACCCATCGCCAGCATATTTGCTTTCACGTTTCAAATTTACTTGAATTATAGCAAGAAACTTCCACTCACTTTGACACATCTGAGTACTGTACAATTTGTGGACAGAATTAATAGGTCGCAATTTTTTTAGCAAGACCACAAGAAATAGTTTACCTTGTCAACAAAAAATCCATTTTCAACACAAAACTTACTTCCTTAAAAAAAAAAAATAAAAAAAAAATAAATAATTATAATGATCTAACCACAGGGTCATGAGAGAGCCAAAAACGGATAAACTAACACCTGAGAAACAGTTCATTCCTTGATAAGACATTGGCTGGCACATACAAGAGAGAATGCTATCACGTAAGCAAATAATATGAACTCCAAAATTTTAATGAAGGTTAACATCTTTACTGTTTTGATCTTGTCTAAAAAAATAACCAAAAAAAAAAAAGAAACGTAGATAAGGAATCAAGTATGTAGTATAGCCACGGGAGATTGATAAATCTAGCGGTAAAAGCAGCCAAAATAGAAGATTATATAAATCGGCTCGAAGGCCATCCAGATATTTAAAGGAATGGCCTGCACAAAACACTTTGATCCCATTCATATCATTAGATATCACTTCAATTAGCTCCTGTAATTGCCCATGACCCATTAATATATTAGCGGCGATACTGGTCATGTAATTCAAGAATTAATTTTCTATGAATAAATGTGATAATATAAACAAAATAAATTCATATGCTGAGCCAAAA
This sequence comes from Excoecaria cochinchinensis, assembly GCA_947683425.1. NCBI lineage: Eukaryota > Viridiplantae > Streptophyta > Magnoliopsida > Malpighiales > Euphorbiaceae > Excoecaria > Excoecaria cochinchinensis. Next base: position 6,456,626 of record CANTUQ010000045.1, read on the forward strand.
AAATTAGGTCGAAGGGGTGGGAAGTGAAACCTGATCAGAGTCACCGTCGTTGAGGAGGTCGAAGGGATTTATTACAGGACGCGTGCTTAAATCGGGGGATTCCTCTTCCTCCTCTTCTTCTTGCTGGTGATGCTGCAGCTGTTGCTCCTGTTCTTTCAGGACTTTCTTCAGTAACCTAGCTGACATTATTTCTAGGTAATAAAGCAACCTTCAATGCGCAGAATGACTGCAAAGCGTATATGGTACAGCCGTACTGAGCGGATTCTGGATTCTAAACCTGAAAGGGAACTGCTTTACAATCGCGTCCTAAACGTTGGCTGTGGCGGTCTTGTGGACGATTTTCTGTCTATCTAAAGACCATTGCTGCCTGAAAACTGAACAGCCTAAGATGGCTCCTTACGCAAGTTGTGGGCTTGGGCCTGGAATTTTGCACCTCTATATTTATTTATTTATAAATATAATAATTCAAATTTTAAAATGCTATATGAATGTTTTGAAATGTTAAATAAAAATTTAAAACCTTACGCAGATGTTTTAAAATCCAATCATTTATATCAAAAAATAGATATGATATTTGGGGAAAATATTAAAAAAATTTCAATATATATAAATTATAAACATTTTCTAGGGCGGTGTATCTTATACCTAGAGTCAAACACAGCACAAAGAAGATACCAACAAAAGCAACAAACTATTTGGGTTGATAAGGTCATCTGCTGCACCACCTTCAAAGCTCAAATCCCCTCTCCCTTCTTTCTGCTTAGTTGGAGAGGAAGAGGTTCCTCTCAATTCACCCTTTTCGCTTTATCTTATTTATGCTTATTTCTTTTTCACTCACCGCACACGCATTTCATTTCCCGTACCTGCATTTCAAAATTTTTCTCTGCTCTCAAACTAGTTTTAGGGTTTAGGGTTTTATCATCAGTGTTTTTTCTTTCTATGTTATTTGTTGCGCTCTGTCTCCAGAATTACAAAATGTTTCTTTCTGCAGTATTTTGTAATGTAATCATAAAATTCTTCAACTTTTAATTTGGATTCACTGTTTCGTTTCAGGTATCAATGGGGTCCGTAATTCGTGAATGGGCCGGGTTTCAGCAGTTTCCTGCTGCCACGCAAAGCAAACTCGTGGAATTGTTTGGCAAACTAAAGGAAGAGGTAAGCTGAAGTGTAATTTCTTATCTTTTTCGTTTTTCTTTCTTTTAGGAATATTGAATTATTGTTGCAGTTTCAGAATCATTTTCAATTATTTTCTACTCTGACCATGATTAATTGCAGGGCATGAGTACTTTGACCATTCTTGTCCTGGGCAAAGGTGGAGTTGGAAAATCTTCTACTGTCAATTCTCTCATTGGGGAGCGAGTGGTTAATGTGAATTCCTTCTCGGTATGGGTTTCCCAGGAATTTTAGGTATAGTAGTCGTTATGGTTCTTTATATAGATTGGTATAATGACATTGGCTGCATTGCAGTCGGAGGTGTCAAGACCTGTAATGGTTTCACGGACTCGGGCTGGGTTCACATTGAACATCATAGACACTCCTGGGCTTGTGGAAGGTGGCTACGTCAGTTACCAAGCTTTGGAGTTGATTAAAAGGTTAGGACGACTATAATGATTTGGTTCAAGACCTGCTGAATTAGTAGTTTTATGGTTCCTTTGAATGTGACTTTTATCATTTTAGGATTAAGTTCTTGATGACTTGCTTAGTTTGACATTGTCATGAATGGTGTTGTAATGCAGGTTTCTTTTGAACAAGACTATAGATGTTCTGCTCTATGTTGATCGCTTGGATGCATATAGAGTGGATGACTTGGATAAGCAGATAATAAGTGCTATCTCTGATAGTTTTGGAAAAGAAATATGGCGTAAAAGTTTGCTTGTCCTCACTCATGCACAGCTCTGTCCACCAGATGATCTCAATTATGATATTTTCTCTGGCAGAAGGTCAGACGCTGTTTTGAAGACTATTCAGGCAGGATCACGGATGAGGAAACGAGACTTTGAGGTTCACTTTTCCTTCTTTACATGTGTCTATAAAGTCATTGACATCAAACTCGTCATACTGGCATGTGGATGTATGCTGAATTCCTTTCAAATGGAAAAGGCCAATATATGTAGCATATGCATGTTGGCAATTTGCTTCAAATTTTGGGCAATGGCGTTGACAGGTGGTTTTGCATTCCATCTATGTGTTTTCCTAAAATAATTGCCCATGCTTGCACATATGCTCATTGTATACACACTAGGACCAATGAAGAATAAGGTCATATGACAGTATTTGCAAGTATGGATCCAAAGCAACTGAATCAAGTCCTTCCTTGCTTGTTCATAATGGCTTGAATTGCTAATTTGCTTCGATACAGTTGTCTCCTTGATTAGTGAGTAATCTTATGTCTATGTTTCTCCCTATAAAAAACTTGTGAAACCATGATTTGGATGAGGAGAGAATTAGAAAGGAAAGTGGGCTGCCTTCATTTACTTGGGAAATAAACTGATAAACAAAGAAAAAGGTGAAGATAATATATATAAGTGGTCTTTTGCAATTTTTTATTATATATTATAGCTGTTGACTGAGAAAGCAATATGTATTTGGTATTGCCTGAGAAGAATATGTTTCTCCTTTATCATTCACCATTTCTAGGACATTATTCACTCATTCAAACATATGTTGTCAATGCTTGAGATTCACTATTTTGTTTCTGGACTAATCAGAATTACAAAATTGTCAAGTTATATTCAGTATGTTTCAAGCTTCTGATTCAATAAACCTTTTATACAAATTCTATTTGTTGTTGTGATGAGGCACAAAGAACTCCTATACTAATTGAAGCTAGATACACGTTTTAGGGAGGGGGGGGGGGGGGTGGTTTGGGTGGGGAAAGGCAATTGTTGTTTCAGAAAATGAGATATTGTCCTTATCCTTGGCCATTAAGCAGCCTGTATTTGTTGGATAGAGTTGCAGAGGTAAAGTGGCCGTAATAGGAGTTGATTGACATCGTTATTGCAATGGCTAATTATTTTTGCATAAACTTGGATATCTTGTCTGTAATGAAACACAAAACTAGTTAAATAGCTTTTTGGAAATAATGGGGATTAGGCTGCTTTATGAAAACAGCTTCAGAATGCCAATGGATACCACAAGCTCTGCTAGTATGAGTTGGATGGAAGAAGCCTTATGCTCATAGTGAGGGAAGATGGAGTCAATGAGTTGCAGCTCTTTGGTGACATTAGGCTTTTTGAGGAAGGTCTCTTGTATATGTCTAGGCAATGTTCTTCTCCTCTCCCACCAATTTTATCATTGGATTAGTTCAGACTTTTTGGTCACTTGGTGGTTTTCTGTTGATACTCCTTGATGTGATGCTGATTGATTGGAAGGAATACAACAGCAGACGAGGATGTGTTATTTGAAGGGGCTGGCTCGAGAAATTCAGAGACAGTATTTGGCATTTAGTAAATTTTTTATAGTGAAGAGGAAGAGTGTAAGAATGCAAGAGAGCATTAATGCCTTGGATGAAGTGGTGGAAGGAAGTAGGGGTGCTTGGTAGTGGTTTATATATGCTTGATAACCTTCCCCCTTTTCCCTCGATATTGACAGCAATCGATGTTGACTTTATAATGTCTTTCTTGCCACCACAGAACCCTCACCCCAAAAACATACCGCAATAAAGAAACTCTTTTAGCTCCTGTTTGAAATGATATTATATGAAATTTTTGAGATTTTCTGAATTCTTTCTGATTGTCCTAACTTTTTTCATTGTACTTTAAGAGTTGGCACTCAATAATTATGAAGTATCGGAAGATTTTACTTAGTTGCACTGTTTGTTGTATGTCAAAATGGCTTTGCAATTTCTAGCTTGGCGTTTAACATGTCTTGGTAGTGTTTTCTTGAATTCTATTTTTCGGTACAATTTTTCCAATGGTTTCCGATTGGCTCTTGATTCCTTTTTGGTCATTTCTTGTCATTTTTTTTTTCTTCCAACTATATCTATAACTTATTGAATTACATTGTTGAATGAATTTTGTTGCCTGTAACTATATGAGATATTGTGATTAAAGGGCCTTGTTATCTCATATCTGGATTTCTGTAAACTGATTTATGTATATCTTTTACTCCCTCCGTTCCTAAATAGGTGTCACTTTTGTTATTTTCACTAGAGTTAAGAAATATTAATTAGACTTGAATTTAGGAAAAAATTGAGTGATTCAATGTATATTGAGTGTTTCAATGTACAAACTTAAATCTAATTGTTTAATTTGCATTGGAAAAGAAAATTAAATTGAAAAAAAGAAATTAAATTGCATTGAAAATCTAAAAGTGACAGATAAATGGAATTTAGATTTTTGTTGAAAGTGACAGATATTAAGGAACGGAGGGAGTAGCTGTTAAATAGTTTTGTTGTATATTACGTAATTGAATTATGAGTTGTAATTTGTGTTCTGCTTCATCGGATAATGGTAACTTGTTTGAAAATCAATTGCAGCAACGAGGATTTGCATTCATCTTCTTATTTTGCTTACACAATTTATGAATCTTGATTTTGTTTCCATGCTCAAAGTATTCTTAATATTTTTGTTTTTATTGCTTTCTGTGCTTCTAGGAGAGTGCTATTCCTGTTGGTTTGGTTGAGAACAGTGGGAGATGCAATAAAAATGAGAGTGATGAAAAGGTTTGGCCCTCTTTGCTCTGAATTTGTAGCCATTTCTTTGCATGCATTAGTTATTTGTTAGCATTAGGCTGCCTTGATGTGTTCAAGTGCCGTAATTTTTTGCAAATTGCTTTTTTTCTTTTTTCTTTTGTTTGTTAAAATTATAGATTCTGCCTAATGGGGAGGCTTGGATTCCAAGGCTGGTAAAAGAAATCATTGTGGTTGCTACAAATGGGAATAAATCTGTTGTTGTTGATAAGAAGTTGATAGATGGATCTGAGTCGAATGACAGGGGGAAGGTGTTTATCCCTCTCATTCTTGCGTTTCAGGTAAACTCCCCTGCATTTATAACTGAACTTTATTTACTTTTATTATGAAGGATTGTGTATTATCATAATCTTTTTGTTGTCACCTTCAATGTGGCAGTGGCTCTTAGTAAAATGGATTCAAAGAGCAATTAAAGATGATATTGCAAAAGGCGGCAAGGGTTTGTGAGTGCTGTTCTGTTCTAGTCAGGTGCAAGTTCTTAGCTAGTAGATGCTTCCTCCCTCCTGCTCTCTCTATCTTGCATCCAATTCGTTTCTATCATAGTGTAGTTACCTTCTGATAGTTTGATCCATTGTACCTGAATGCTTATGCTTTGCGTTGTTATTGACGGAATACTGGAGAAACAGGTTATTTGACCTTCAGCGAGTGTAATTTTGACCTGGAGCTTGATGTAATTTTATTTTGTTTTTATTTCCTTTCTTTCGTGGGAATACTAGTTGGTTTATTGTTCATCTGGTATTATTATATTAGCAGCCTCGAATAAGTTGATTACTGTATCAAGTACCCCTACAAACCTATACAGAGCTAGAAGAAAATTATTCTGCCGACCTATGCATGCTACAGAAGGAATAAAAATAAAATTACTCTGGTTGTGGACCCTGCGACTGCTTTTTGCTTAGACCAAAAGTGCCTGGATGATCATCAATGGGTTTTGAAATTGGGATTATGTTACTTTTCCATCCAGGCGTGGCATCTGTGCAGTAAAGCTCTGAACTTCCTTTCTGCGGAGATTGCGGGAATTTTTGTTGAGTTGGAGAAGGAGAAACGAGAGGGGGGACCATAGTTTTTATTTATACTAATGAGTCATGGGGGCATATATGATTAAGCACACCACCATATGCAGCAACCATCATTGCACAAACCGCAATCATGTTATCCATCTCATAATTGTGCATTATTATGTATCGCACGGATTAAAATTACACTCCATAATAGTATTACATTCTAAATATTCCATGGAAGGTCAGCTTGAAGGCCTAATTACTTGCTTACTGACACTAGGTCTTCCTATGGTGTGATCATCATATAATTGATTCTCTGTTTCCAGCTTGCCATGCTAACCCTAAGTAACGTTTTATAGTCTGTGTTATTAAAGAATATTTTCAGAGGCAGTATCACGTTTCATGACCCATGGAAAATCTTTGCCATTGCATAAGAGCAAAACTTATTCATTTAGAAATAAGTTGTAATTAGATTACTTGTAATTGGTGTTTGAATCTTACCTTTACCAGTCTCTAGAATGTAGTTATAAAAATAAAAACTTGGTCATTCTACTTGATTACATTCTTTTTCTTCTTTTTTTTTTTTTGGAAAGTTATAAAATGACGATAATGATAGAAAATAATATAAGAATCTCGATATCCCAATGCACCGTTTGACTTATCGGGAATTAATCAGAAAAGCAGAACCTAATTAATCATTATTAAGACCCAAAGGATATTACAACACCATCCACAAAAGAGAATCAAAGCTAATAAGTAATAATTATCTTTTTATACACCGCTATTTTCTCTTTTCAAAACTTTGTACCGTTGCCGAACATAAGCTATAAAACCAGTCTTCTCCTGATCAAGTGTATGCTCAAAGTCATATGCGAAATATCATAGAAAATTAGAAATGGGTCGTAATTTGAAGAACGCGCTGATCTCTTTTCTAGTTCCACTTCCTTCAATTCTCTTTTATCTTTCCCTCCTTAACCATTATCATGTTAGTCTCAATGATGGTACTTCTCTCTCTGCTTTTTGGAAGTGGTGCTTTGACCATCCTCTTCTATTGGTCAACATTCTTTTCTTCTTCAACGTTAATGTCCTTTTCTGGATCATCAGTCATATCCAATCAAGCCACTGGGTATGTGCAAAGCTTCAATTTTTAATTTCACACTTGTTTTCTCTTTTATACTTTTTGGAATTGTTAGATTTGATTGTTTAATTTTGCTGGCATAGATGATAGATCTGTACTGGACTGTGATACCAATATTGCTCGTTTACTATTATGCAACATACCCTTTTGCCCAATATAACTGGTGGCGGTCAAGAATCGTGGTAACATTAACGTGGGTTTGGAGTTTGAGGCTTACCCATAACTATTTTAGGCGGGAAAAGTGGCAGTGGGGTGCCAGAGAGGACTGGAGATTCACTGATATGCGTGGCCAGTATGGCAAGCATTGGTGGTGGGTTTCCTTTTTCTCTGTCTACCTGTCACAGCAGGTAATGCATTTCTATGCTTGCTTCTATTGGTACTGCAGTTCGTTGATGTTAAATGTTTTTGATTGACTGAATTTTGAACTTGATATAGTTGCTTGATAAATTGCCTCAAAGAACTTTCATAAATATATTTGAAGTTTTACTTTGCATCTTGTAGACTTAGGCGGTATAGTTATAATTTAACTTGCCAGGAATTAGTGCAGAACTGCAGATGGTGGAAGCGTTTTAGGCTAACGAGTGTTATTTGCATCTTTTCTTTTCCGTATGTAAATTGCAGGTTTTTCTGATTGGAATTTGCCTTCCATTCTATATTGTTCACTCGGTTGATAAACCATTGGATGTCTGGGATTTTGTTGCGATTGCTGTTTGTTTATGTGGTATTGTGATAGCATTCTTTGCCGATACACAGCTCCATGAATTTGTGACAAGAAATGAGAAACTTAAACAACTTGGAAAGTCAGTGGTGCCCAATCTTGATAGAGGATTGTGGTGTTACTCGCGGCATCCTAATTATTTCGGAGAGCAGTTGTGGTGGTGGGGACTAGTTATATTTGCATGGAACCTGGGACAAGGATGGGCTTTTGTTGGCGCTCTTGTTAATAGCCTATGCTTAGCATATGTTACTGTGCTTGTAGAGCAGCGGATGCAGAAACAAGAATACAGAGCTGAGCCATACAGGCTGTATCAGAAAACAACTTCAGTTTGGATCCCTTGGTTCAAGTCATCTGCCTTTGCCGATAAAGATAAGAACAACTGATCTGATTTGATTCAAGAGATAAATTCCAGTAGTAATCGCTTATGTGCATTGCCAGTATAATTTGTTATTGCTAAACAATTTGTTTTGTGTGCTTAGTTTTTGTTTAAGATTATGTGCATCTTGTGGTTAAATGGACCACTCCATGAAATTGTATAAATTCCTTTTCGGTTCGTTATGATTAAGTTTACCTAGTGTTTTGGTTATTTCTAGAATTTGTAATGGGGAAAGACTGAAAGGTGAAAGCTAGGATTTGCCTTGGATCTACCCTTTTTTCATAGTTATGATAATCAAGTACTTGGATAGTTTTCAGAAAGCATTCTTGATCTCATAGTCTAGGGTTGCAGGCTCCACCTATTCTGAGGAACTGCTCTCATTAAACTAAAATCGTTTCTCCTAAATGATTCTATGTTGTGGATGTTTGTTAAAATAGTCGAAATAGGCTGTAGAAGAAGTATTCAGGATTCTCTTTTCATATGTTTTTCCCTGTAAATTAAACAATGACAAGGCCTTTACCTGGAAGCAGACATAGAAAAACTTCTGCATGCATGGGTTTCCTTCGAGACCTGGAAAAAAATATTCCAAATTTTTTATGTGTTCTCCATTATATGTGTGAATAAGCCTTGTATTCACATTTAACATATGCCTGCTCTGATCAAGATCTTTGGAGATGATTCCGTGAGTGGAGGAACTTTATGGCATCCTTAGGGAAATGCATCTGGTGTCTTAGCTAATCAAGTAGCTCTAGAAGCATGTGTGCAGGTGCTTGACAAGGACGCGGTCGGGTAATGAAATTATCTATATTATTTCCGATGGGAGCAGTTGACAATTGCATCCAGTTTTTTTCGTTATTTTTGTATTTGTAATAGTGTGAAAAGAAGGCCTTGTAATAGTGCGAAAAGAAGGCCTAACTCCAAGTTATTCAAGAATAGTGTCTTTTAGTTTCAAGTTGTTCAAGAATAGTGTCTTTTAGTTTCTCAACTTTTTGCCGTCCAAGCATTGCTTAGAGAATATAGGAAGGAAAATTAAAATATTGACACGTAATGGACTACCCTTCCAATTGAATAGGGTTGCAGTGGAGCACTACTAGTGCTGGATATACTCGAATGTAGGCTTCACTCTAGGCATTATGTCAATACCTACTAGCCTCTGGCCGTTCCATCCATGATCTAGATGTATCCTGTTTTTAGCTTAGTGGACTATATAGCTAATGAATATGTGATGGGGTCAGTGAGACTCCTCAATGATTGCAAAGGTCCATGCATAGTAGGACACCATGTTTTTTTGTTACATGAGCCATTAGGTGCCACCTCTAGACATAGCACACTTATATGGTAGAACTTCTTGTGGGCAATAGAAAATAGACAAGCAAATGCCTTGCACTCCGTATCATATGAAAAGATTCAGTTTTTATAGAAAAGTAAAAAAGGATATTGTAGAATTAGGATGCCAGGCAAAATACCAGATAATTTATGGTGGTATGACAAGGAATGTTTTATAGATCAAAGTATATTATGCATGTTAAGAACCAGAAGTTGAGATCTTAGTAGTGATGTGACTCAGTGAGGTTACTGGATGATTATCATTGTTAACTAAGAGTTTTTCCACTAGAACCATGTTGCTTCTGCCAAAATCTGGGAGAACTGATTGACCACTGTTGCTGATTTTAATTCAAGATACAGAACAATAGACTTTTGTCTAAATCGAGCAGCTATTTGAGATTTTATTATTAACCAGCTATGGTTATGTGTGTTTTGTGGAGAGAGATACTGTTGAATTACATCTTGTAAAATTTCCCTTCATAAATCTTGTAAACTGTGAATATGATATCATGGGTAGAACTTGCAAGAGCATCTCTTTGAGAGAGTAAATGCCTGATAACAGCTACGGTAGGAGGCCATTTCTTCTTCTGATAGATGTGTCATGGATTTTTTTTGTTTTCTCAAGCATCCAAAAGATTAGGAACTGAGGTGCATAGATTAACCTGGAACCACCAGCTTCGAAACAACACGATCGAAATACGACTTGTCCATGAACATCTAATTTCAAATTGACAATTCCATTCGTAGATTGACCTACCGTCTCAATGCTCATTCCCCTTGGCCTTATCTTAGTTTAAGTTTGATAATTCTTATTGCTGCATTACTAATCTACCAACTGAATATATTACCCTTTGCAGCCTAATGCTGCTACTTAGTGATGGTATCAAAGTAGAACGCGTTCATATTTCGGTGTAAATAGGGAAATGGATTTTAAAGTTCTGTTAATAAAATTCCCAAAATGCAGACCTCATTTTGGGTTAAGATATGTTTATGGGCATAGATAGATATCCACGGGCCCTCCTGCATCTTTTTTTCTGACATTTTCTATCACAGTTTCAGCTTTGTCCAAGTCTGTTAAAAAATCGCCGTAATCAAAGGCAAGTTAAATCCTGCTGGCGGTGATTCTGTAGAATGCCATACCCCATAACTGTTGCTTGTGGAGTCTATCTTTTTCCTTGGTGATATCGAAATCGAAGCCATAAATTGTCGATAACTATATAATTATTTGGTTTTTAAATTGGAGAGTTTACATCCGTGACTAAGCACCGAAAAACATAAAAGGGATATTGCCAGTGATTTGTTTGTCTTTGGCTGTTGACGATTTCGTAACAAATATAGCCTCACCTAATACTATATTAACGGTGTTAGAAGTGTGGCCGGATTAAAAGTCTATTTGGCCTATACTTCTATTTACATTAAACTCATATTAAGTTAGGATTAGGATTGTCCTTTATTTAATAGTATGTTAAATCTTAACCGTTAAATTAGTATTTGATAGACGTACTAGATCTAAAGTTAATAGGGTATATAAACTAGTCCTCTCTCCACCCTAATTAAGTTTTAGCAAACAAAACAAAATACATAACGATCGTATTTTCGCTTTTCATTAAGCATTTGCTGCATAAAGAGGGTTAAGGGAGAGAAATTAGTTTACGACGTTCGTGATTGTCAAATTTCTTTTCATCATGTCGAATTTCGCTCAAGGTAAGTGATCTATTCACTTTTCTATGTGATTATTGTTATATTCAAGATCCGAATAGGGTATGAATATTTATAATGATGTCAGTATGAAATTAATGATCGAAATCTTACATGTGGTATCAGAGCCTGTGATTTTGAATAAATAATAATTCCTAAATTTATGTTTTGGTGATTATTTCAATTATGATGTTGATTATGAATATTTTGATGTTCATAAAATTTAGAATTTTGCATTAAATTAATTTTCTTTATTTAAATATATATGTAATATATATATTTACTGGTGTCGCCGTAGCAAAGTTTTATTGGCGCCTGCCATCCTAATGAAGTGAATAATATAATGTTGATTTAAGATTGATTTTAGGGTCGGCATAATGAAACAAAGTAAATTAAAGTTTGCCGCTTAAGTGAAGTTGGTTGCCGCCACAATTATAATTGATACAAACAAATTGTGTTTAGGCTTGTATGTAGTGTAACCTAATTAAACAAATAAAATATAATTAATTATGATGGCTGCCGTAATGCATTAGAAAGTGGCCATCATACGTTTTTAGGCAGAAGCATTATGGGCCATGTATTTTACAAAGCCAACTGTTATGAACCATATATTGCCATAATAAAAATAAAATAAAAGAAATTCAAGGTTGCTGCCGCGTAATGAAGTTGAACATGGCCACTTTATGTGTTTAGGATAATAGCTAACTTTTGTTGTTTGTATCAAATTATGATTGTATTATTTGGATCAAATTATAATTATTTGCTGCATGGAATTATTAATTATGGCAAATTATCTTTTGATCCATAAAGTTTAATAATATTGTATAAATTGATTTTAAAGTTTTGATTTTTATGTTTGGTCATATTAATGTTATTTTGACCTATAACCAAAACTTCAATCTTAATTTATCTCATAGGTATATTATTATTATTTTATGATGGTATGATCAAAATTAATTTATTTGTCACCAAAGTGGCTAAATTAATTTTGAAAATGTGTGGTGATATATATTGTATGACATTAAGATTAAAATTAATTTGTTAGTCACCAAAGTGGCCAAATTAATTTGAATGTGTAGTCATATAATTTATGTATTTTATCATATGCTATTATAAATAATTTATTGGTTGATAGAAATTAAGGAATTTACCCAAATGTAAATCAATGTTCTATAACTAATAAATATAAAGGAGAAAATTAATATACTATTGTCACATATATATAGTTATCCAAAGATGCTATATATATTTGGTAAAGTTTATTTAATTTTCTCATAAAGTTTAAATGGCATTCTAATGATAATAATGATATGTATTGTTGTGTTTACCCAAAGAAAACCTGCAATATATATTTAATGTATGTGCTTCCTGTATGAATCTGTTAATAAGTGAGCGTTTTTATACTTGCAGCTATTAATCTACACTCTCAAGCTTCTTCTGTTACCTTGTTTACTGGTGTGAATTTTTCTGAATGGAGCGAACAAGTCACTTTCCATTTAGGTGCTTTGGATCTTGACTTGGCGCTATTAGAGGATAAGCCTGCTGACATTAATGACACTAGTACAGAGGCTGAAAAGGCACACCATAAGGCATGGATAAGGTCTAATAGATTATGCTTGAATTTTATGCGAATGACAATTGCCAACAACATTAAGTCTACACTTCCTAGCACTGAAAATCAGAATGCCAAAGATTTTCTTAAGCTAGTGGAAGATAAGTTCCGTTCTGCTGATAAGGCACTTGCAGGGACACTTATGGCTAAACTCACAACCATGAAGTTTGATGGGTCAAAGAGTATGCAACAACATGTCCTTGAAATGACTAATATTGCAGCAAGACTTAAGACACTAGGTATGATTGTGGAAGACTCATTCTTAGTACAGTTTATCATGAACTCACTTCCTACTGAATATGGACCGTTCCACATCAATTATAATGCATTAAAGGATAAGTGGAACATTGATGAATTGTCCAGTAAGCTTATTCAGGAGGAAGCGAGATTAAAGAAACAAGGAGTTCATTCTATTAACTTAGTGGGTCAAGGAGCTGGAAAAAGACTCAAACCAAAGGCCAAGAATTTCAAGAAAAAGGAACCTGCTAAAGTTTCACAGGTTGCTAACGATGAAAAGAATGGACAAAAATTCGATAAATGTCACTTCTGCAAGAAGCAAGGACATTATCAGAAAGATTGCTTAAAACGTAAGGCTTGGTTCGAAAAGAAAGGTATACATTATGTTTCTGTATGCTTTGAATCAAACTTATCTGAAGTTCCTTCTAATACTTGGTGGTTTGATTATGGTGCCACTACTCATGTTTCTAATATTATGCAGGGATTCCTTTCAATCCAAACCATAAGCCCAACTAGCAACTTTTTATTTATGGGGAACCGAATGAAGGCCCTAATTGAAGGTGTAGGGACTTATCGATTGACATTAGATACAGGACATCACTTGGATCTAATGAACACTCTCTATGTATCTTCGATTTCTAGAAATTTAATTTCTGTTTCTAGACTTGATGCTAGTGGATATACCTTTAAGGGTGGACATGGTTATTTCAATTTGTATAAGAATAATTCCTTTATCGGTTCTGGAATTCTTATGGATGGTTTATATAAATTGAAACTTGATGATGTTTTTTCTGAATCCCTATTTAATGTTAATCATAATATTGGAATAAAACATAGTTTGGTGAATGAATATTCTGCTTATTTGTGGCATAAACGTTTGGGTCATATATCCAAAGAAAGATTAGAAAGATTAGTAAAGAATGAGATTTTACCAAATCTAGATTTTACTGATCTTGGCTTATGTGTGGAATGCATTAAAGGCAAGCAAACCAAACATAGCAAGAAAGGAGCCACAAGAAGCAGTCAGCTTCTTGAAATAATACACACTGATATTTGTGGAACTTTTGACACTCCGTCCTTTAATGGAGAAAAATACTTCATCACCTTTATAGATGATTTTTCACGGTATGATTATATCTATTTGCTGCATGAAAAATCTCAAGCTGTAAATGCCCTTGAGGTGTTTGTAAAGGAGGTTGAAAGGCAACTAGATAGAAAAGTGAAAATTATAAAATCAGATAGAAGTGGTGAGTATTATGGAAAGTATGATGAATCTGGACAATGTCCTGGTCCATTTGCCAAGTTCCTTGAAAGTCATGGCATATGTGCACAGTATACTATGCCAGGCACACCGCAACAAAATGGTGTGTCATAAAGGCGAAATAGAACATTAATGGATATGGTTAGGAGTATGATAAGTAATACCTCATTACCCAAAAGTTTGTGGATGTATGCATTAAGAACTGTTGTATATTTGTTAAATAGGGTTCCTAGTAAAGTAGTTCCTAAAACTCCTTTTGAGTTATGAACTGGAAGGAAACCTAGTTTAAGACACCTGCATGTTTGGGGTTGTCCAGCAGAAGCAAGAATTTATAATCCACATGAAAGAAAATTGGATTCTCGAACAGTTAGTGGTTACTTTATTGGTTACCCAGAGAAATCTAAAGGGTACAGGTTTTACTGTCCAAACCATAGTTCTAGAATTGTTGAAACAGCTAATGCCAAATTTTTAGAGAACGGTGAGGTTAGTGGGAGTGCTGAAAATCAAGTTGTGAATATTAATGAAATAAGGGTTGATGTTCCATTGCCCATAAATGTTCTTAGATCCACAACTACAACAAATGTCGTTCCTGATTTGGAAGAACAAAATAATCAAGAACAACATTTGGATAACGAAGAAGCACCCCATGAAGAACTTAACTTACCACCAACTCATACAAATGAACCAGTTGGTATAGCCTTAAATAAACCTGTAAGGGTTAGAAGGTCGGCTATTCCGAATGATTATGTGGTTTATTTGCAAGAGTCAGATTTTGATTGTGGCATTGATAATGATCTTGTTTCATTTTCACAAGCCATAGGTAGTGATAAGTCTGAAAAGTGGATTGATGCTATGAAAGAAGAGTTAGAATCAATGGCTCAAAATAATGTCTGGGATCTTGTAGACTTGCCAGAAGGTTCTAAAAGGGTTGGCTGTAAATGGGTCTTTAAGACCAAACGCCACTCAAATGGCAATGTTGAAAGATATAAAGCTAGACTTGTTGCCAAAAGTTATACTCAGAAAGATGGCATTGATTATAAGGAGACTTTTTCACCCGTCTCAAAGAAAGATTCTTTGAGAATAATTTTGGCATTAGTAGCACATTTTGATTTAGAGTTACATCAAATGGATGTGAAAACAGCCTTTCTGAATGGGGATCTTGAGGAGGAAGTTTATATGGATCAACCTGAAGGTTTTTCCATTGAAAGTAAAGAAAGTATGGTGTGTAAATTGAAGAAGTCAATATATGGACTTAAACAAGCTTCCAGACAATGGTATATTAAGTTCAATAATACCATTACTTCTTTTTGGTTTTGAGGAAATCACTGTTGATCGGTGTATTTACCGAAAGATCAGTGGGAGTAAGTTTATATTTCTAGTTCTGTATGTTGATGATATTTTGCTTGCTGCTAATGACTTGGGTATATTGCATAAGACTAAAGAATTTCTTTCTAAGAGTTTTGAAATGAAAGATATGGGAGAGGCATCCTATGTGATTGGAATTTCAATATTCCGTAAGAGATCAGAAGGTTTATTAGGACTGTCTCAGAAAGCCTATATTGAGAAAATTCTTGAGAAATTTAACATGAGCAAATGCTCAGCAAGTGTAGTCCCTATTCAAAAGGGAGATAAATTTAGTCTTATTCAATGTCCAAAGAATGATGTAGAACGTAAGGAAATGGAAGCAATTCCATATGCTTCTGTTGTGGGCAGTTTGATGTACCTTCAAACCTGTACTAGACCCGACATCAGTTTTGCAGTAGGGATGCTGGGTAGATATCAAAGTAATCCTGGTATTGATCATTGGAAAGCTGCAAAGAAAGTGTTGAGATACCTTCAAGGAACAAAGGATTACATGCTCACTTATAAGAGGTCTGATCATTTAGATGTGATTTGATATTCATATTCAGATTTTGCTGGGTGTGTTGATAGCAGAAAGTCAACGTTTGGCTATTTGTTCCTATTAGCTGAAGGAGCAATTTCATGGAAAAGTGCCAAACAGTCTATTATTGCTTCATCCACTATGGAAGCAGAATTTGTAGCTTGTTATGAGGCTACAATTCATGCATTATGGCTGCGGAACTTTATTTCAGGGCTTAGGATTGTCGACACCATAAGCAAGCCGCTGAAAATTTATTGTGATAATTCTGCAGCAGTTTTCTTCTCTAAAAATGACAAATATTCCAGAGGCGCAAAACACATGGAATTAAAGTATTTTGTTGTTAAAGAGGAGATTCAGAAACAAAGAGTGTGTATAGAACATATTAGAACGAATCTTATGATTGCAGATCCTCTAACTAAAGGTTTACAACCAAAGACATTTAAAGAACATGTGCTTAGGATGGGTCTTGGTTGTATTGATGATTGATAATAATGTTTAACACTCTTGAGCTCAATAATGACATGTTTCTGAATTTTATATTTCTTATTCATTATGTTTATGTATACATGATTGTTTGAATGAGAAATATGTATGTATTTTCATAATAAGTATGTGGACTGTATGTTGTTTATATACAACTTATGAACTTAACATAATAAGTTCTTGATGTAGTGGTATATGGAAGGGAGTATGCGACTATACTGTATATGACCGCCATAACCCGCATTATGTAATTTGTTATGTTGAGGTGTTTATGATGTTAACGGTTTATAAGATTTAATCTTTGCTAGCCTTATGTTATACTATTAAATATGATGATGGAACATCCGGCCAAGTGGGAGAATGCTAGAAGTGTGGCCGGATTAAAAGTCTATTTGGCCTATACTTGTATTTACATTAAACCCATATTAAGTTAGGATTAGGATTGTCCTTTATTTAATAGTATGTTAAATTTTAACCGTTAAATTAGTATTTGATGGACGTACTAGATCTAAAGTTAATAGGGTATATAAACTAGTCCTCTCTCCACCCTAATTAAGTTTTAGCAAACAAAACAAAATACATAACGATCGTATTTTCGCTTTCCATCAAGCATTTGCTGCATAAAGAGGGTTAAGGGAGAGAAACTAGTTTACGACGTTCGTGATTGTCAAATTTCTCTTCATCATGTCGAATTCCGCTCAAGGTAAGTGATCTATTCACTTTTCTATGTGATTATTGTTATATTCAAGATCCGAATGGGATATGAATATTTATAATGATGTCAGTATGAAATTAATGATCGAAATCTTACAAATGGTGCCCCTCCATTCCTTGTGACAAGCTTCATATTAGGATTGTTCATCAAAATTAAAAAATATTAATTAAATTTAAAATAAAATTAAACAATTTAATATATAAATTTATATTTAATTAATTAATTTTTATTAAAAAAACCAAATTAAAAAAAAATTCTTTAAAATCTTAAAATTGAGATATAAATAGAATTTGAATTTTATTGAAATTGAGAAATAAATTTCATATTGGACCAACACCTGTTCTTGTAGAAGATTGCGTGCTTCGAATTTTGAAAAGGGCATCTCCGAATAGACAATTTTATACGGATAATGATCTGTGGGGTATATATTCCCTTCTATCTGTGTCAGCAGGGAATATGTTTACCTCACGGAAATTTCACTTCTCAAGCTATAGTTAATGTAGTTAGTCGTTTGACAGGGTCAGTGGTTGTGAATTTACTACTAGCAGTTAAAGCTTAGAGGACGGTTAAGCGAGTAGAACTGCGCTTTCTATTCAATCCTATTAATTATATAGAAACCTCTGTTGTTTACTTGGTACTGTGAACGCTTTTTTGGTCTTGTTACGCTTCAACGTCAATTATTCAAATCTCAATCTTTTATCTCTACTTCTAGCGCTGGTGGGAAATTCTGTTAGGATAAGAAAATGGTGAAGGGGAGGAAAAGGCAATTTCCTATTCAATCACGGTTCTTAGTTATATTGGTAGCACTTTTTCGCTTCGTTGTTGTAGTCATCGCTCAAAAACAACTGCGGTTTGGGAGAAATGGAGAGTTCAAGATACTGCAACTGGCGGATATGCACTTCGCCGATGGCAAGACTACGCCTTGCTTGGATGTGTTTCCTAGTCAGATGCCTACTTGCTCTGACCTTAACACCACTGCCTTTGTCCAGCGCATGATTCGAGCTGAACGGCCTGACTTGATCGTTTTCACTGGTACTTTTATTTTCAGTTGTTGGTTTAACAAATTGAATTTTCTTTATTTTGGAATCGATCAGAAAGATCTTGACTTTGTGAAACAGGGGATAATATATTTGGATTTGATGCCACGGACGCTGCAAAATCACTGAATGCTGCATTTGCGCCTGCAATTGCATCCAACATACCATGGGTGGCTGTTTTGGGGAATCATGATCAAGAATCAACCCTTACCAGGGAAGGCGTTATGAAGCATATTGTTGGCCTCAAAAACACTCTCTCTCTCGTCAATCCTGCAGAAGCACATGCTATTGATGGTTTTGGAAATTATAACCTGGAGATTGGCGGGATTAAAGGTTCCAGATTTGAAAATAAATCAGTTCTTAATCTCTACTTCCTTGATAGCGGTGACTACTCCACTGTTCCATTAATTCCTGGCTATGGCTGGATCAAACCCTCTCAGCAATTCTGGTTCCAAAGCACTTCTCATAGGCTAATGGTATCACCTTCCCCCTTTCTCTGCTTTGTTAATAGAATTTTTAGGAATGGTCATCACTATGTCTATACACAATATTATTCCCTCATAAACTGATATGTTAAGCATATAGTTTAGCTTCTAATTTTCAAATAGTTTTCTTGTTTTAATCCTTAATCGGTCAAATAACCATTTCGTCTTTTCTCTCCAGAGAGAATACATGAGCAAGCCAGAGGCTCAGAAAGGACCTGCACCTGGGCTTGTGTACTTTCACATCCCATTGCCTGAATTTGCAAGTTTTGATTCATCCAACTTCACAGGTGTGAAACAAGAAGGCATTAGTTCTCCTTCTGTGAACTCTGGCTTTTTCACAACCATGGTAGAGGCAGGGGATGTGAAAGCTGTTTTTACAGGACACGATCATCTAAATGATTTTTGTGGTCAGCTGACTGGTATACAACTTTGTTATGCCGGGGGGTTTGGATACCATGCCTATGGCAAGGCCGGATGGTCAAGGAGAGCAAGGGTGGTGGTAGCATCTTTGGCGAAATCAGAAAAGGGAGATTGGGAAGCCGTTAAGTCGATCAAAACATGGAAACGCCTAGATGATGGAAACTTCTCAGCTATTGATGGCATGGCTCTCTGGAGCAAACGAACAGGTAAATTCTGTGAACAACCTTATTTAGACTTTTGTACAGCTTATGTCATCATGCATTAGACATGCAGTAAATATGGTCTGTTTGCAATACTTACACTGGATAGCCCATCTTATATTTCTATCAGGAATGCCACAAACAGCTTTCTTGTTGCTTGGAATGTTGGTGCTTTGTATGTCAGTGGATTGAATTTGAAATCAATATAATCTGATTCATGAATTGCATGATAATTTGTCTCTCAACTTGCAATAATCAAAAAAAGTTACGCATTTATTAGGACCAGTTATTATGGATGTTGTATTTCATTTTTTCATCCTTGAGCTTCACTATGGTTGAACGTTTATTGCAATATTTGCATGATTTCCAACACAGACAGTGCCAAATTAAAATTAATGGACAACTACGTCTTATGCACATTATCTCAAATCATCATGTGCTGATATGAAAATAAAGCCAGTGAAAGAAGGAGTAGAAGAATTTTTTTTTTTTCCTTTTTTTGCAATGGTTCCTGTAAATTGTCAGCATTACTGCATGCTTTCTGATATGAAGCTGAAACCAAATAATATTAAGATTTTCTTTTGATATGTATATATATGTGCGCAAGTGCTCGTTTGCAAATTTTTTATTGCTGAAGAATGGG
The DNA here is from genome assembly GCA_947683425.1 of Excoecaria cochinchinensis. Taxonomy (NCBI): domain Eukaryota; kingdom Viridiplantae; phylum Streptophyta; class Magnoliopsida; order Malpighiales; family Euphorbiaceae; genus Excoecaria; species Excoecaria cochinchinensis. The sequence continues at coordinate 6,476,548 of CANTUQ010000045.1, forward strand.
GAAAATACATGTCTTTTTGTGGAGCAAATAAGGGTGTTTGGACCTTTACCTCGGATTGGAGCTGGAAAAAAACCTTGTGATTTTTCTACTGGACTTTTTAGTTAATAATTGACACAGCCATATTTCTGTGATAAGGTTCCCCTGCTTCCTCTCATTTGTCATCGAATGGCATCTTATGACTGGTAAAAGCTCTTTCTTTTTTGATGTTAATAAATCAATTGGCTTGTGTCAAAGATCAGGCATCACTACTTGTCTATGTTAGTTGTAAGATATGTTGGTGTGCTTACCTTATTCTAGTACATTTATCTGCTTTCATTAATAAATTTTTGGTTTGCGTTAAGCAGGAACACCAAGAAGGAAAAAGAGTGGCAGTGTTTGAGCAACAGCGCATGAGATTGTTCAGTGAATTGTTAGCTATTGTCTAGGAATATTTTGCATCTGAAAAAATCATTTGTAGATCGAGGTGCACATATATATCCATGAAGTAAAGGGAAACAGAGAAAGCAATTTTTCAGAGAAAAATGGATAATTGAGTTTATGGAAAGTCGCAAGTAGTTGATCAATAAAACGCCATGTAGCGACATATATGCTTTCGATGATTGCGTGATATGTTTGATGGTATTCTTGGCTGTTAACTGTGATGATAATAGTGAGATATGGAGGTGGTTGTTCTTGTATGCTAATGGATTTGAGAATGAACAAAGCTTACTATTGTGATAAGAGTATGGATCTTGTTTCCATTTCCCATTTTTATTTTAATTATAAACAATACCGAGCTTTTGTGCATTGCTTGCTGAAACTATAATACATTTCCTTTGAATTTCTATTAAAATTAAATTGGAAACATTGAATATTAGGATGAAAATGTAATTTCCAGAACCCCCCAAAAGTAAAATTAAAGATAAAAAAAAAAAATTAAAAAAATCTTCAGGAAATCCCCCATTTTTTTTGTCAAACCACATTTTCTATGGCATTTTCTCCTCTCAAAGGATTTCCTAGAAAATAAACGGGCCTCGAAGTGCACTAATGTTGGTGGGTTCCAATGGGCTTGCATAAGTCCCCTTCGGGGCATTTCATTCGTAAAGTTGGTCTCGATACAAGTTTAAATTTTGAGCTTCACTCCTCTTTCCCCTCTATCAATGCATTCCAATTAATGCATCCGTGGTATAGATATGGCTTGGAAAATCAAGAAAGATGGCTTGTAACCCAGGCGTAAATAACAGCCTTTCTTGACTTTGCTATCTTTCTTCTTGGGTGTGCATACCTTCCTCTATTTATTCATTCTCCCTTTCTCTTTGGATTTTCAGGTTCAAAATTTGTATAACAACATGGCCACGTTCAAGATGGGGGTTCCCTTGTGCATGATGGTTCTTATATTGTTGGGTCCGAGGTTGTCAGTGGTGGAATCTCAAGTAGTTATAAATCTGTGTCCAGGCCCAAAGTCCCCTCCTGAGGAATGCCCAATTGCGTGCTTTCGTCCTGACCCAGTTTGTGGAGCCAATGGTGTTACCTATTGGTGCGGTTGCCCTGACGCCCTGTGTGCCGGTGTTCGTGTGGTCAAGTTTGGGGAATGCTAAGGCTATTACCACTTCTGCTCATCCCATATCCATGGCCATCATCCTCAGCCTACAATTTCCCTTGTGTTAATACTATATTTTACTTTATATTAAGCATTCGTGTTATGCATACAATATCTGTGGTTTTATATAATAAATAAACAATAAATATTGAATAAAGATGAGCTTGATTTTATTAATGCAAATTGCCTATGTGTATTTAACACAGATTAAAGTGGGTTTAGAATTAATTTTATGTAACAATTCAAAGATAAATTATCAAATTATTTTACATATATAATCCATTATTATTGAATTAATTTATGACTTTATTTATAGATAATTTTAACCAAAATATATATATTATTTATAATATCCATGAACTACCGTTTCATAAAGTTCAAATTTTCCGCAAGCTAAAAGAAAGTTAGGTATACAGCACGAAATAATAAATGTGGATCTGTATAAAGAACATTATGTCAAATTAAATGGAATTCAAACTAGAAATAGTATAGTAGGTCTGACCTTGGACAATTAATTAATAAAATAATATAGGTATTGCGTACCATTAAGTAATTAAAAAAAAATATTAAATCCAGAGCCGCGTTATAGGACTATTTAATCCACGGATTAAAAAGGATACATCGAAGTCAAAGAAAGCGACGATCCAATCTGATCTTGAGTTAGATATATTTCTTCTATATATAACAATTCTGCTAAAAGAGATCTCTGGATTTCGACGGCAATCATCATGAGAGGAGTGTTAGTACTGTGGATGGTGATGCTTGTGGTAGTAGTTGTGGGTGTTTGGTTGAGAACGGGAGAAGCAAAGAGGGGGCTTCCAAACTTGTGTGGAGGCTTCGGAGCTCCGGTAGGATGCCCCATCAGGTGCTTCAGGTATGACCCGGTGTGTGGGGCTAACGGGGTCACCTATGGCTGTGGTTGCCCTGATGCTGCTTGCGCTGGCGTTCCTGTCGTCAAGTTAGGTGCCTGTTAAGAGCTCTCTACTGCCTCTTCCAGCAATCCCTTTTGCTGTTTACCTGTGCTTGTTTAATTTTGAATCTCATCATCACCCAATAATAATGTCTATTGACCCATAAATACTGTAAACTGTTATGCTTAAATAAAAATTTCGAAAAGATATTGGAGTTATTTGTTTGATTGAATCAATGTATCCGCTAATTGTAAAATATAAAAAAAAAATCAAAATATAGAATGTTTAGCTTAGTTATAATGATTTGGTGATCCATCAAGATTATGAATTATCAAGTTTAAATCCAATAAAATATTATAATAATTTGGGTAAGTATTAGAGGCTTAGATAAGGAGAATTACGGATAATTTAAATGATTTATAGTATATATATTTTCTATTTGATTAAAATTCAAATTTTACCCTATTCTATTTTCGTTTCGAAAATATAATTTAAAAAAAAAAGTTAAAAGTTTAGATAGTAATCAATTGCATAATTAAAGAGACGTAGGATGGAGATAATTCGGTCTAACCAGCCGTGACGAAATACAACAAAAAAACGATTTAAGTCAAGAAAAATGTTTTTTTTGACATTTTTCATCTTTTATTACTTTCAACAACAGTAAATTGTTGAAAAAAAATAATTAAAGTCAAGAAAAAGAACGATTAAAGAGATTCGAACTCTAATTAATTAAAAGTATGATCACTTTGCAATATAAGAATTAAAAAATTGTTGTTGTAAAGTATATTTAATGAAGGTTATAATTGGAAATTTATATGTTAACTATATTTTGAAAAGGAAAAGCGGATTACATATTTAGGCAAATAAGATTGAAAACTAAGTCTATCTTTTTTTTTATATAATTACATAATTAGGGGCAGAGTAGAAGAGATTCGAACTCTAATTCTTATATTGTAAAGTGATGGTACTTTTATATTAAATATGGGTATATTAAGAAAAATATAAGCAAAATTTTGTCTTCAAACTATAATAGTTATTTTTTTATTTGTTGGCAAGGAAGATAAGGCTAACACTTAAGCAGGAGCAACAGGACATCTCCTGGGCAAGAAAACGCCCAACGCATCGGCCAGCAGCAAGGAAGGAAGCTCTTGAGTGGAACCTCCAGATAGTGAAGCCCAATCGAACAGGTAGTAGCCAAGCTTACTAAGCTGCACATCTGCTGCTCTCCCTGTAAACATGGTCTATCTCCAAATTCAATCCCTGCGAAGTAGGGGTGAGCCTAGTCGGTTAACCGGTTCATTAGTTCAGTCCATTAATATCGGTTTTTTGAAATTCCAGTCCATTAACCAGTCTATTACCATCGGTTTCGGATCGGTTACCCAATATTTTTCGGTTAACCACTATAATTATAAATATATTCATAAATAAAATTAAACTGTTCAAAATATTTAAAAATTAAAATTTTTTCACTATAATATAACATTATTGTTGTCAAAATAAAAATATTTGGTAGATATAAGCAAATTTATTTTTAAAAATTAATATTTAATAAGTAAATATATTAAATTGTCCATAATCACTTTTAATTAGATAAATTGTTATACTTACTAATAACCAATTAAAAAAACTTAAAAACTTTAAAATAATTAGTATAATGAAAAAAAGTAAATGATCACCTTTAATTAGGATAAATTGTTATATAAATTATTATAAATTATTAAAAAATTAATAAATTAACTAAAAATTCGGTTTCGGTTCAGTTAACCAGTCACATGAGTCAAAAACCATTAACCAGTCCATTAATATCGGTTTTTTCAAAACACTAACCATTAACCAGTCCATTATAATCGGTTAACCAGTCCATCAGTTCGGTTTCGAATTTTTTTTTCGGCTAACCAAATCCATCGGTTTTTTTGCTTATCCTAACTGCGAAGCAGGTCCATTATAGAGCTGACAAGAAGCTTGTAGATACCGGAACTTTGTTCACACAATATTCAAATTATAATAGTTAATTCCTTAATATGTGTGAAAACAAAGTCTAAATTTATTGAATGCCATAGAATATATATCCTTTTAGAATATAATAGCTCCAAACTTGATTATTTAATTAAAATCCATATTTTTATCAAAACTGAATCCAATTTAAATTAGAATTAATTTGCAGATAACATAGTGAAATAGTAACAAAATTTGGGAATTCAATAAAATAATATAAGAACAATTTAATAATCCAAATACACTTTGGCCTTAATTTAATTATTTTTTTAGGATGAAATACATTATGGCCATGTTTGTTTTCCCGTATAGTATACAGGATAGCATAAAATAATACAGGCTAATACATTAAAGGGTGTTTGGCTAATTTTTCTAAAAAATAATACATGTATTATATAATACAACATTTAGTTTTTATCCTATATACACAGTATAAAATAGTACACCCCTCCCCCCTGGGTTTATTTAATACGATGTTTATCCTTATTTTTACTTTTTCTCATTTTATATAAATTCTATTTTATTATTTTATTATTATTTTTATTTTGTGAATATATATTTTGTGTGTCATAATAGTTTATTAAATTTATTTAGTTTGAATATTATTATTATTATTATTATTAAATTCTTTTTTGCATGATTTTCTACTTATGAGCCTGTTACCTATTGGATTATGTCTAAAATAATAAAATAATAATAATTAAGTTTATTTATTTTGATTTGTTATGGGACTATGTATAAAATTATTAATTTTAACACATTTATTAATATATTTCAATTATATAATTGAATGTTATTAATTAAATTGCTTGTTTGATTGTTAATTTATCTACTATTATATATTTATATTTCAAAAAATTTTTGCACATTTTTAAAAAATTATATTTTACAATTAATTTTTTTGTCTAAATTGATAATATTAAAAATAATTTAATTTTTCATATTTTTTAATTTTATTTAAAAATAATACAATATACTATTATATATCAAATACAATATAAAATAATACAAACTAATATAATATTATACCAAACACTTTATAATATAATATAAATTAATATTATACAGATTAATACTATACAAGCTAATATTATACAGACTAATACTATACAGGCTAATATAATACAGCGAACCAAACGTTATATCAATATAGATACACCTGCACGAAATTACTATTTTTCTCACTTTTATTTATTTATTTGCTAATAATAACGGTTAAACGAGACACAACGACCAGCGGCCACGGATTGGTCTTTTGATGAATTAGTCCACCAAATCCGTTGTCTCGTTCACCTTCCCTGTGTTTCGTCCCGCTTTTCTTCGTTGTTCATCACCCAACTCTGATTTTTCATTCCCTTTCATTTCTACTCGTTTGCCCCAAAAATTAGGGTTTGGGGATTGCATCAGGATTTGGGTTGGGGCGATCCATCAATTTCGCCGTTGCCTTCCCCCTAATTTAATGAATCGATCCGCGCCTAATTTCTCAATATTCACGCTCTTGTATCTCGCGATTGCCATATTTGGTCTCTTCTTGCCATTGGTCCAATCGGAGCATGACGATGGAATAGTAATTCGGCAAATCATCGGCAATGAGGGAAGCGACGTCTGCGCTGGAGTATCTGCTCCATCATCGTGCCCAATCAAGTGCTTCCGCCCCGACCCTGTCTGCGGTGTCGGCGGAGTGACATACTGGTGTGGGTGCGCTGATGCTATGTGCCACGGTGTTGCTGTTGCTAAACTGGGGCCTTGTGAGTTAGGCAATGGAGGCAGCGCTTCTCTTCCTCACCAGGCGCTTCTTCTTGTCCATATTCTATGGCTCATCTTGCTCGGTTTCTCTTTGCTATTTGGTCTTTTTTAATCTGAAAGAAACAGAGATTACTTGATCTATTCTTTTTACTTCGGTTCTTCTTCTTCTTGTTTTTTCGTTTTTTGGTCTGTTGTATGTTGTTGAGGTGGGCACTTGTGCGAGAGTTTCTAGGGTATGTAAAAGAATTCTTGTATTAATAATAATAGGCATTATGATTATCTTCTTGTATTTTCTTGTACTGTGAAATTCTTGAATTTCATTCATCCATTATTTATCTTTGTATGAATTTTTCCTGCAAGAGTTATATGTCAGGCCTCATCTTGCACGTGCAATCCAATTATTAACTACATCTCATTATTCAGAAAAATAAACAACAAAATACATCACACTGTAACCCAAGATCTCCATGCAGAAGAAATATGATGGTCTATACATAACTTACAGTTTCTTATACAGCTTAAACCTGTTATAGTGCTAATACAAATGAGATAGAAATAGCGTTTAGAGCTCTGTTTTTTACGATAATTTTAATTCTCATTATAATGTGTAACTTCAAGAGTTGACAGTGCTGGCTTGTGCTTTCAATTATCATCTTTTGCAGCGTGGAACTTCTTCCTTTACACCAGGATCAACTAACAGATATGCTATCTTAAAGAACTCATTCATCTGAACATGCTCCGAAACCATGGGATGACACAAATGGCTTCTTTTTGGAGCCAATCTGTGCAGTCGGTGCGTAGCTAGCAATTTTAACCTGCTATGCCAGTATGTCACAATTTCTTTTCTTCTATTTAACAACAATAGCAGAAGTTAATCACAATCATTCATTTGGACTACAATTATGTAGCTAAAGAGTGCAACTGAAGCTGAAGAAATCCGTCCTTGTTACAAATTTAGGGTCAGTTCCAAGAGATTATTCTCCTGAATCTTTTTGGCGCAAAATTGATGCCTTTTCGTACCTTTGCTTCTCAATCTCCTTTGCCAAGAGATCCAAAGTTGTGTCAGTGACATGGTTTGGCAAGCAGCCTGCATCCAGCATCATTTTTAAAAACTTATACGCATCTTTCAAGTGACCTGCCTTGGTGTGAATTTCAATCAGAGTATTGTAAGTGACCACATCAGGATTTATTCCGCTGGTTTTCATCTGTTCAAAAAGGTTTTTAGCTTCATCAATCCTGCCAGCCTTTCCCAATGCATTAATCAGGGTATTGTACATAACTATGTCAAGGTACCCACCTTGTTTCATTAACTTGTCTAGAACAGAGCTGGCTAGATCTGCTCTTCCCATCTTCCCCAAACCTTGGATTATCATATTATATGTTGCTATGTCTGCTGGGCAAACCTTTTCACCCATTTCATTGAGGACATCCCATGCCTCATTGAAATACCCTTTTTTAATAAAAGAACTCATGATAGAATTGTATGTGTAACTCACAGGGTTGACACCCATGTCGCTGAATATCTCAAACAACTTGCAGGCCAAGCTCAGCTTTCCCTTGGCCAAAAATATGGACAAGAAAGTATTCACCATGCCAATATCAAAAGAATCCGTCCCATTTGCTTGAACTCTTTTTCCTCTAACCAATGAAAATAGCTGAGAGAAATTATCATGAGAAAGCGCTTGGTTAGCCAAATGATCCATGTGTGGAGATGATGACCATTGATCAGTTTCAGCGGCAGAATTGTTTGCATCCTCAAAAGTACCATCATTTGAACTACGGTTCTCTAATCCCGGGTAGCTTAGTAAGTTCATAATCTCATTAAGGTTGTCATTAGATGCAAATATCGGGGTGTAGTCTTTTCTTCTGCTCCGCAGATTTTTCAATGAAGCTTCAAGATCTGCTTGCCATTTCAGAACATTTGGCACTAGATGACCATCCCTTATGTGCTTCATCAATTTCTCTGCCCAATCCCACCTACCTTGTTTATGAAACTCTATCAAAAGAGACGTTATAGTGACTAGGTCAACAACAAAGCCTCTCTCCTCCATTTCTTCCACCAAGCATAGTGCTTCCTCAAGTTGACCTTCCCTACAGAGGAGGAGCACAACAATGCTATAAGTAACTGCATCTACAAACTTGCCCTTTTTCTTCAGTTCACAAAATAAACTATAACCAGCCTCAGCCCTGCCATTCTTGCACAACCCGTCAATCAAAATATTATAGGTACAGGATGAGGCCCTCACTCCATCCTGAACCATCCTCTGAAACAATTGGCATGCCTCCATAACTTTCCTTGCCTTGAACATCCCATCAAGAAGAGCATTATAGACAGCTGTATCTGGAAGGAACCCATTGTACTGCATCTCACTAAAAATTTTAGTGGCATCGTTCATTCGGTATGACTTAGAACACCCTTGAATAAGAATTCTATATGTGAAGGCATCAGGCTCATGACCAGACACTTTTAACTCCTCGTACACAATCAAAGCATCATTCACCTTTCCGAACAAGCATAGAACATGAATCAAGCTATTATAAGTGCACAAATCCGGGCCAAATGATCCAGAACCCAAACATTTTTCTTTCATCTCTTTAAATAGCCTTAAGGCAATTCCCAGATCACCCCAACAACCAAATGCATGGATGCAAATGTTATAACCCCAAGTGTCCAATTCAAAACCCCTTTGCTCCCTCAGTCTGTCAAATAACTTTTTGAATTCCACCCGCATATCATTCTTTCTTAGTGCAACCAACAATGTATTACATGCAATGGAGCCAGGAAGTGAAACACAAACATCATTTCTTGCAGCATTCTCCTCTTTGGTAACACTGGAAGCTTCTAGTAGTTTAAAGAAGATGGACAAGGCTACTTCTACTTGATTTTTATTAGCCAGTGCCGCGAGAACAGAGTCATAAATTTGGGGGTTTAAACTATTTCCTAGTTTCTCCATGTAATCAAGAATTTCAAGTGCAAAGTCAAATTTACCCAACCGAATAAACGCATCGAGGAGAAACTTAAAAGTCTCAGAACCAACAATTACACCATCATCCTTCATTGCATTCAACATCCTGGGCACCTCCTCAAAGTATCCAGCACGGCACAAAGTGCGAAACATATGAGAATAAGTGCACGCAGAGTGCTTGTAGTTATGTCTGAAAGAACACCATTTGAAAAACTCAATCTTTTTGGAGGCGTCAAGCGAGCTTTGACGTAGGATTTGAAGGACAAGGGGCTCCGTTAGAGGAATGGAATCTGGGTCGAGATTCCGAGTGCCGGATTCAGAGAGGGTTTTGGTTAAAAATGCGACCAGGAGAACATTCTCCAATTGGTATGACGATGATGAAAATAGAGCAGCTCTTAAGCGGTGTATTGTGGTTTTAAGTTTTGGGTTTTTCACGGAGAATATAAGACACAAATGCGGGAGTTCTTTGATAGAGGTGGTGCATCTTGACATTGATCCAATATTTTCTCCTGTTAACTCGAGCTCGTAGCTAGACAGAACAAATGATAAGAGAAAAATTGGTGAAAGAATGTAATTTTCTATTGGCACCATGACATTGTTGAGGATAGAGAGTGGTGTAGGGGTGAGTCTGGTGTTTGAATTGAGGATCAGAGAAAACTGAAGTGAGGAAAAAAGAGCGGGATTTCGAAGGGGAAAGGGAGACGCCTTTCGAAACCGAATCGGGTCATACCAATGTAATAAATTAAATGCATTTTTAATTAAATAATTTGGATTCTAATTATTTGAATTAGAATTAGTTTATAAATGAAATGAAACTAGATCCCAATTAAAATGTTATTTTCCTTTTGTTCCTAATACAACATTTCAGCAATAAAACGAATATGTACTGTGATCTCCCATTAAGGTTTGCTTAATTATAAATAAATTATAAAAGAATGTGATGCTTTACATTTTTTGGGCGAAATATATAGCATATACTCGACAATTAAAAATACAATGTGAATGGATAAGAAACGGGATGTGATGTGAGAATTACTATTCAAAGCGAGATGTGAAAGGTTTTAAATTTCCAGAATGAGCTTCTGAAATCTAAGATTTGTAGCTTACAAATTAGGAAAGTTAGTTTTACTGATTTGATTTATAAAGAAATAAATGGGTACAAGAATTTTGCAATAGGTTAATGCTAGACAGAATGAAATTGCATGTATAAATTACACTCAGAATTAAGCATCTCTTCTCATAACTGGGACCGAGATTTGACATTTTGTTCTTTGATACTAAGAATTGGTCGATCTGTTATTTATTTATTTATTTATTGAAACCGGTATTAGATGCTTCCCTCATATCCTGCTGGCATCCAACTTTCTGTAATTAAGTTGAATGTTGATTTGCTTAATTCTTGGATATCATCTATTAGTTTAGAAATAAAATTTGTTTACGTTCTCTATAGAGAAAAAGCTGCGTTAATACGTATATTTTAATTGCAGTTAATAATGTGTAATATTAATAAAATTTATTCTCAATTATTAAATATTTCAATTTTTAAAATTTTTCACATTAAATTTTTATAATTTTTTACATGTCTTTTAACGGCAATTAAAATATATGCGTTTTAATACTGTTAATGAAGAACCACGTATTATCTTGTATTAAAGTATAATAATTTAATCAAAAATCTTTTTTTTTAAATGAATTCGGTGTAAAAAATTTTAAAAAATAATAATATGTTTTTGCAATTAATTTATTATATCATAATTAATAATATAAAATAGCGGAAAGGGATGGGATTTTTTTTTTTTTTTGTTTTCCACCTGCACTGTAATCAACCACATTGATCACTCAAAACTCGTGATTAAACATTGAAGTCATGGTAATGACGATTGGCTTTATTCTGTGATCTTCAAAACAATTCTTTCCAAAAGAAGAAGGTTTTAATATTAAAAAAATGGTAAGTTGATTGCCTTTACTAATGACTCGGATGCTAGAATTTTTTTTTTATCGACAAAAAAATCGAATTTAATCATAATATTCCCATTTTTTTTGGGTAGTCAAACTTCAATAGAGAAAGCGAAAAATAATTATTTAATTAACAGCGGTTGATAATTAAATTGCAAAGAACAAATAGAAAAGTTGAAGGCTATATATAGAAGCATGGAAGTTAGTATGATTCGGAGTACGTAATTAAAGAAACATAGAATGGAGGGAGGGAAATGGAAGGCAATAATTGGGATGATGGGTGTTAATTTAGGGTTTGGAGGAGTTAATATACTTCTTAAACAGGTGATTGATGGAGGAACTAACCATATGGTTATTGTTACTTATCGACTTTCAATTTCTGCTATTTTGTTAGGTCCTTTCGCTTACTACTGGGAAAGGTATGCTTACATTTTAACTCCCATAATTAATTACTTCTTCAACCCATTTCAATATTGTTGGTTTTTGTTGCAGAAGAAGCAGACCAAAGCTTACATTTCCCATCTTATGCTACCTTTTCCTTGGTGCTTTTTCCGGGTCCGTATCCGTCCATTATATTTGATCAGAATTAACTGTTTATTTTTATGCATGTATATGTACGTGTTTTTCAGGCAAACACTACAACAGTACTTGTTCCTCTCGGGACTTCAGTATACTTCTACTACGTTGGCCTGTGCATTCCTCAATACTGTACCTGTAATCACTTTCATTTTGGCTCTACTCTTCAGGTAACCATACAAATAGTTGTAATTAATTTTAGGTATCTCAACTTGTACGTTTCTTATAAATTTGAATTATTTTGAAATAATATGAGGTTTTATACATTGTGGTGATGAAATCTGTAGACAAGAGAAAGTGAATATGAAAAGAAAGGCAGGAAAAGCAAAGGTATTTGGAGCAGCAATTTGCACGGGAGGGGCTATTCTATTAAGCCTTTATAAAGGAGTTCCACTAAGCAAAGCTCATCATGAATCTTCAAACCAGGGTGATTCTATAATTAACGAAGATAAGAACAATACACAAAGGTTGATTATTGGTTCTACGTTTTTAATGGGTGGTTGCCTTATGTGGTCTTCATGGTTTCTATTGCAAGCAAAAATTGGAAAGAGATATCCATGTCACTATTCAAGCACTGCCATTTTGAACTTCTTCGCTGCAATCCAGTCGGTTTCCATAAGCTTGGTTCTTCAAAAGAATTTTTCCATGTGGGTCTTGAACGGATACTCGGAAATTCTTACCGTCATTTATGCTGTATGTATTTTCCCTGCCCCATACCACTCTTTTTTCGAAATCTAATAATCATTGGCTTGTTGTATATACATCAGATTCTTTCTTAATTTTTTTTTTTATTACAAGATAGTCATAATTAATTACACATATAAATATCAATAAAAATAATTAAATTCAAATTTTTTCACATCCATCAAATAAAATTTCGTGCAGTCACTGATACATAATAAGTCTACTGCTGCAATATATTGTTAGCTGCATATTTGAAATTATTGTCTAATTTTATATAAAATAACAATTTAACAGTATATTTAAAATGTTATAAGTATTTAAATGTTGTATCAAGTTATTCAAACTGTTACAATAACAATCTAACTAAGGCAGAAATAGTATATATATGTAGAGCACCCATCAAATTATTGACATATGACAAAATTATTCTATATTAACAGTTTGATAAGCACTATATCCGCTCTTACTGCTTTAAGTTATTGCGATAATTTGAGTATTTTGATGCAATACTTAAATACTAGTAATATTTTAAATATACTGCTAATAAGCAATAATTTAAAATATTTTACTAAAAATATGTTGCAGTAGACTTATTTTGCAGTGTTATTCTAATTTTTTTTTTCTTTCTAGCACTTCTACTAAAAAAAATTGTTCCCGCTACTTCCATTAACCTATGTATGTTAATGTTTAGGCAGATTGTGATACAATACGTGCATGCTATTTGCCTCCTAAATTAAATCTTGAACTAGTACATGTTTTCAATATTTTTTGGTTAATACAGGGAGTAGTAGCATCGAGTGCATGCTATGTAGTAATGTCATGGTGCGTAAAACAAAGGGGTCCTGTGTTCACAGCTGCATTCACCCCTTTCACGCAGATATTTGCTGCCATTTTTGACGTCTCCATTCTGCATGATCAAATTTACCTAGGAAGGTTGCTATGTCTCTAATTGTTTCCTATTTAAATTTAATTTAATTTAATTGTTTAATAATTTCCTTAATTAACTTCACATTGTGTAATGGGACAGCGTGATCGGATCTATTCTAGTTATACTGGGCCTCTATATTCTTCTGTGGGGTAAAAGCAATGAAGCTGAGGAATGTGTAATCAAGCAAAGCCTATCCAAGGAAGATGGAAGTGGAGACGTTGAATCACAAGTTCCTGTACCTTCAAACTCCACGGTTTCCTAAATTTAGAAACATTTTTTTTCTAAACGTGGTTCATGATATACTTAGTCAACAGCTGACTAATACCATGATGCATGCGTAGAAAAAAGGAAGTTACAAAAGTATTATATATATATATCAATACATTATTAATTTAATACATTGCATTTAGTGCTGGAAGGTCAAATCCATAAATTTCATTGTAAAATGTACAACTTATAATTGTTTTTATCACCAGTGCATTTTATACCTTGAGGCTTTTTTTTATTGAAAATTTTATGATGTGAGGACACTTAATCACTAGTGGGTGCCAAAAGAAAATGAAAAGAGATTGATTGAATGGTTTAGAAGATTATAACTCATATATATATTGCTTATCATATAACATGCTTCCAAGAGCTTTTATGCACTTACCATTTTGCTTAAAGTTATTTTTTTATTTTAGCTTAATTTCATCTTTTCTTAATGGATAGTAGTTTAATAGTTAGTTATAGTCTATGTACGAAGCTTAATGTCTTGCTACCTTAAATTTTAAATCGTTAATTAAGTTTTAAGAATTATATTCATATCTCCATAAAAAAAAAAAAAACAAGAATTATATTCATAATTTTGTTTGAGTCCTGATATTTTCTTTATTAATTATATCTCATTTTTTTAACCATATTTATGCTTTTCTTAATCCTTAAGATAACTTTATTTTATTATTTTTTTCTGATTGATGTACTAATTAAAAGTTTAAATTTTTATAAATAATTTAAATACAAAATTACATTAGAGTTATGTGTCCTGATAATATGGCATGAACAGACTAACGTTTTAAAATTAGATAATTGGAACTCTTTTTTTCTTAAAAAGAAAACACCATCATCAAATTATATATTATATTTTGAACGAATAACTCTAAATATTTTTTATTATATTATTGAGTTTTCTTTAAAGAATAATATTATCAAATTGTAACCTTAAAACATAATAATATTCCTAAAATCAACCTACACAAGTAAATTAATTTAGGTAAATTTCATATTGCCTCTTTAACATCAACCAACTCCATATAATTATTAATTCAATGGGCAGCCTATAAATATTAGTATTACTCCTTTAAAAATGCCAATTAGGGTGCAACAATATTAGTGGTGTTGGAAAAAGGTATAAAAAATAAAGTTAGCCCGAAATGGATCATGATGATGGATTAAGGACACATCAATGCAAGGAGTGAAAAGTTTAAATGTTTAAAAAATTTAATTTTCTTTTTTAATTAATTAGCTTTCAAAGTATAATTATAAAAAAAATAATGGGTACTAATTACGGTACTGGTCTTTTTCTTCATAGAGGGTCGGCCCATAATTTTAAATCGGACTTGGTCCAAAATCATCGTCCTGGCTAATCCCTAAACCCTAATATCATCCATCCTCTCTTCATCCATGGTGACTTGCAATTAGACCTGCAAGTGAAAAGAAAAAACAAAAACAAAAAATGGGTGGCAAACGTAAGGCTGGTGAATCTATGGCGGAATTCGAAGACGACCTAGACTTAAATAATAAAAATAGGGAGAAGATGAAGAAGAATTACAAGGAAGGAGAAGGAGAGGAGAAGAGGGAAATACTTCCATCGATGATAAAGAACAAGGAGAAGAGATCAGAAGCTCACGCTAAACTCAGGCATCTTAAGAAGCTTGAGAAGCGAAAGAAGCTCAAGGCGCGTGATGCCTCCGAGAAGCGCGCTCTTGAGCTCGGGGAGGAGGTCCTTTCCTTTTCTCCTTCTTATTGCTAGTTTCTCTGTTGAAGTTCAAATACAGAGTGCATTTGGATTGTTAGGGAAACTTTTGAAGCAACTTTGAAGTTAGTTTTGGTTGAACAATTAGTAAAGAGTTACTCACTTAATCCTGGTTAAAGCGAGGAGGTGCTTGTGTTTGGATTATATGCAAATGGAATTTGGATTGATTTTGTTTACTATTTGATCATGCAGCCTCCTCCAAGACCGACTCCTCGCACCATTGAGAACACTAGGGAGCCTGATGAAACCGTATGCAAACCTGATGACGATGAGGTATTTATGCCTTTATTTTTATCATGTTACAGTACCTTATTCTTCTACTATTTCCTGTTGATTTGTTCCTTTTACTGTGAAACCTATGGTTGAACTGCGTGATTTAATCAATGAAATAGAAAACTAGGAATTCTATTAAGCGGAATTTGACAGTAAATGCGGTTTTTGGATTGCCATATAATCTCGGACTTGCTTGTTTAGATCAGCAATGCCTCAAAAATAAAATAGCCATGCTGTTTTGCACATTGTTGGATAAGTGGAACTCTCATTGAAGATATTAGAATTCATTTGCAACAAAACAAGAGTTTCATATGAACTATATAGGAGCAAAACAAGATCTCCTTTAATTGGAAGTAATGCATCTGAATGCACAATATAAGATTGTGGCCAGAGATTGCTAGTTGTTATAAAAATTAAATATATCAGTTTTCCCCAACTGGAAAAGATAGCAACTATTTCTTTAGTTTGTCACATGAATGTTCTTTTTCAGCTATTTGCAGGTAATGATGCTGATGAATTTAGTTCAATTCTAAGACGTGAATGTACTCCAAAGATATTGATCACCACCTGCAGATTCAATTCTACTGTATGCATCCACTTCCTTTGGCATTTGTTTTGTCATTAATGCTTGGAAATGAATTTAGTTTTGAATTTCTTCCAGATAAATGTTTCTGATAGTATACATTGGTTCTTTTACTGTGTTACTTGGATTTCAGAGGGGACCGCATTTCATATCAGAACTGCTTTCTGTAATCCCGAATGCAGAATACAAGAAGAGAGGAACCTACGATTTGAAACAGGTGCATTTTTCTAGTTTTTCGTAATAGAATGCAGATTGTCAAATATGCTAACAGGGATATAAAATTGATACATATGCTACTATTGTCAATGATAGGCTAACATGCTTGATAAAATCTCTGCAGATTGTAAAATATGCTATCAACAGGGACTATACTACTATCATTGATGTTCATACCAACCGCAGAGAAGTAGGTTAGTAGTTATTTATGCAATGAAACAAAAGTTTAATTCTTTTGTATATGTTCTCAGATATCCCCTTCTTTTTTTTTTCCCCTGATTATAATTGGATTATTTGTTCAATCAAGCACTATACTCAGAATAAGTGTAGTCGCTCAAAATATTATGAACTTACCAGTCTGATCTTTTTACAGATGCTCTCTGGATAATTTGCTTACCAGATGGACCTACTGCACATTTCAAGCTCTCAAATCTTGTTTTACGCAAGGATATTAAGGTTTATACCCGATCTTAAGATTATTCCCATACTTCTGATTGAGATCATGTAAATTTATCATATAATTGACTGAAGATGGACAATAAATAAATTGGTTGCTTTAGTGCTGAATGGGCAGGCTTTTCCAATGCCGTGCAAATTTAGTATGGTTTGATTATAAATTCTTTAGGTGGAGAAAAAGTCCAGCTTCATTCAGCTAGATTAGTGAAAAGAGAAATATATTTTGAGTGGTTATGGATCAATCTTGGATAATTACTCAGTTAATGATTGTTATGCTTTAATAAGCTAATTATAAGTTTTTTTTTTTCAAAAAAAAAAAGAAAAAGAAAAAGGAAAAATGATACTATATGCTTGATTTCAGTTTACTAAATTTTGTTCCCTACTGAGCAAGTTCTAATCTGTGTGGTTTAATTTGATTTGCGTTACTTGCAGAATCATGGAAATCCTACCAGTCACAAGCCTGAGCTGGTGTTGACTAACTTCACAACGCGCTTGGGTCATCGCGTTGGAAGGTATGGCGTTCTTTTTATGTTTAGGAATTTGTATATATCAATTTTTACAGTCTTAGGGGTTTAGTACTCTTGCTGCATTTCTGTGTTGTTTTTATAAAGCATTATTCTAACAGTTTCTTCTGTGTTGTTAATTTGTTCCCTTAAGACTGATACAGTCACTTTTTCCACAAGATCCAAATTTCCGGGGTCGGCGAGTCGTAACCTTTCACAATCAAAGGGATTTTATATTCTTTCGGCATCATCGGTGTGCATCAGCTGCAGCTTAAGCTCTCTGAATTGAAGCATTGCAGTAATACTTTCTATTAGATGTGTTTCTGATAAATTAAGCATTTCAGGTACATTTTTGAAACCAAAGAATGTAAAGACCATGCGTCAGGAGGGAAAAAAGCCAAGGATGTGAAGGGTGAGAAAGCCACTAAAGAGAAAGTTATTGCACGCCTTCAGGTTTGGATTCTATTACGAAGTTGTAATTGGCACTTATTTTGGTTTTATTATTTTTGTTCCATGATCTTAAGCTAATGTATTTTTTTCCCAAACTTGCAGGAGTGTGGTCCTCGATTTACATTGAAGTTGATAACTCTACAGCATGGAACTTTTGACACCAGAGGGGGTGAATATGAATGGGTTCACAAGGTGATTTACTAGCCAAATGCGACTGATAAATTTTATATTTCTGTCGTTAAATATGCAAGTGCTTAACATTTACTCCTTATTTGAATGTTTAGCCCGAAATGGACACCAGCCGAAGGAGGTTTTTTCTCTGAGATGTGCATCAGATCGTTGAAATTTCTTTTGCCTGGGGTTCAGGTGCAGGAAATATTGTTGGCAACGACCAATGATGTATATATCCTGACCTAATACAGGAGCTGCTGCTCATAGAATCTCTGCATCAATTTTGGCAAATTAATCATTCAAATGTGAAAGATATTCTTTTTTTTTTTCTTCTTTCACAGTTTGATATTTTTTCCCATATATTTATTTGCTTTTTTTGATTTTGATATGTAGGGGGTGGGGAAGATGTGTATGGCTAGTCTATAATTCCATAGCATGTCTTGTTTCTAATCAAAGTGTCTTTATTAAGTAACTAGGTTTATAACCTTTTTGAAAAAAAAAAAACAACAAACAAACAAACTCTGCGCTATACATTTGATTTCGCTGTACATGTCCCAGCATTTCTTTTTCCCACGCGAATGAATAAATTGAGACTCGATTTGTGAGGGAGTGACTTCAATTTGACTAGGATCTTCCAAATTTCAGGAACAGCATAGGCCGTCTCTTCTCATTTGTGATTAGCATTTCTACCCATGTGATTTTTCATGTACCAAATTCCGTTGTGCTATTTGAGAGGAAAGTTTCTTTATCAGATGAAGGCAAATCAGCAGAAATATGCTTCCAAGAGCTGTAATTCGCAGCATAGATTTCTCTGGGGGGGCATGTCTTGTCAGATAAATACAGTCCGTTATTATCAAGATCCAACCTAAGCTCTCTAACAAGATTTTGATTGTCACCATTCTACTTCTGTTCTCAGCTGTCATTCTACACATGATTCTCAAACACAGAGCACCCACAACCAAAAATGTAGTCACTGACCACCCCCTGTAGGTCACCAGATTTCCGCCCACGACCAAAACCTCCTTTCGGCACACGCAGGACTGGCATTCACCGGAAAATGTAGATGAAGCTAGAGCATCAAAACCTGTATAGTAAGGCAATATGATGGAATCCAAGTATAGACTTGCATGAAGAATTCCAGAAATTGTTGATGCCTCATAGATTGCATACCTAATATCTTTATCAACTCCGTGATCGAAAGCAAGAGCAGATACATGAAGCAGTTGAAGAATTGCAGGACCAATGCAGGACAGTGGAAATACAGAACCGATCCGGTAACCCTTAGCAAGTGCTAAGAGTAATATTGGAAGAGAAACAGGACCTGATGGAAGCAAGAATCTCTTCGAACGGGCGAAAGTAGATCCCACTCTGCTTGATGTGTCTATTACCATAATGACCAATGCGGAGAGATATGAAGTGGTTGCAAACAGAAGAACTAGAAAATCAACATAAGGTGGATAATGACCTGGATATGTGGTGTCACAGAAGTAATGATAGGGGCAGTCGATTGGATCTAATGTTTGTTCTACTTGCCATCTAACACATTTGAAGAAGGTAATGCGTATATCTTCATCGAATGCTTCATGCTTTGGCTGCAGAAGCTGGGTGTTCATTGTTTGTTCATGGGGGGTTTATTCCTTAGTGTTTGCTTGTTTTCATAGGTGAACAGGCTTCCCATTTCTTAAGCAATGGAGCTTCTTTCTGTTGAAACGTTGTAGGTATAGGTGAATCCGATAATGAAACGCCATCTAATTTCATTTCCTTTTTCTTGTTCAAATATTGTATTGATATTTCTTATTCTGAAAGAGAATGGCACTGATTAAAATTAGGATTTAGCTTCTTGTATAATCTTTGTTTATTAATTGCTTTTTTTTTCCAATGATTTTTTCGGAATTATTTTGTTTCAGAAATTAGAGTCATTGAATTATTTTGGATTAAAACCAGACATCAAAAGTTAGGTTATTTTATGTAACATTTAGTTTGTTTAAGGTTGGATGAAATGTAGGCTGAGACAAAACTTGGTTTCAAAGCAATGGGGTGTAGTTGGTGATTGATTATATCAGTTTTTATTTGGAAATATATATATATATATATAAAGTGGTCGATTATATCATCTTATTTATTCACCAGTTTCTTCAATCGCTAAAACACCGTTTCTAATATTTGTATGGTGGGTCAAAAGATAAAGCGAAGTTTATCTGTTTTATTTAGGTTTCCCCATCGATATACCCTTTATCCAAAAATAATAATAGGTCCACCTTTTTTTTCTTTTCTTTATTAGTCGGTCTCAAAATATAGCACATTTAATATTTTTGTTCTATTATTAACTTGTAAATTATTTATAAAATTATTATTTAATTTTTTTAATAATTAATAAATTTATTTTTAATTCTGTATGCCATTTTCAATCGAGATATTTACTTAACATTATATCTCTTCATTATATAATTCATTTAAAGTCATGAAAAGTCCTACTATCTCTATCCCATTTTAAGTCATTTTCACTTTAATCTGAAAGTTACGGAGATGATTAAAAATTTTGATTTTATTAAAAAAATACTAGTAATTGACTAATATGCCCTTTTTAATTCTAAGTAAAATATTTAATTTTCACATTATCAAAGCTAAGTAGTGCATAATAAATAAAGATAGACATGTATTTTTTTTTTCAAACTTTTAAAAGGATACTTAAAATGGAATAAAAAAAAAGTCACTATTTAAAATGAAATGGAGAGCATTTGACAAATTGATTTATAACAATTCACATTTTTAACATTATATATTAATATTAGTTATTATTTTAATGTATACGTCAATTCTTATGCATGATATAATTGGTAAATTAATAATAAAAATTAATTTTATAAAATTAAGTAAAAATATAAATGGATGTATTGCTTTGGGATTTCACAAAACAACTAGCAAACCTTATGCACATTTTTTTATGTCAATTAAAGAATGACCAAAAGGTGCACAAAAACTATCACATAAAATAGTTGGCCTATTTGAATTCTTTGAAACCTGCGTCATTCTTTGAATTTCTTGATTCCTAGTTATGTCATTTAACACAGGATAAACATTCCGGTGTGCGGAGTGACATGAAAACATATGATATTTAGTGAATCTTTGGTAAAGGTTAAGTTAGCACATAGTTTATGTGGAAAACATCTAACCCTTTATATCAATTATGCAACGCTTATAATGAATACTTTTAATTAATACTCCATCCATTTTTTTATAATTGTCACTTTTAGTATTTTCACTACAATTAAGAAATATTAATTAGTTTTAAATTTAGAAAAAAATTGAGTGATTCAATGCATATTAAGTGATTTAATATAAAAAAATAATCTAATTGATCAATTTTTATTGAAAATAAAAATTAAATTAAATTAAAACTGTAAAAAATAACAGATAAATATAATTTATATTTTACTAAAAAGTAACAGATAATAAATAACGGAGAGAGTAATTGATTAGCTCCATCCCAAACTCGGGGATAAATTCGGATCATTATATAAAAGTAATGTTATCCTTGGCCAGAATATACGGAGAAACAACAACTGTACAAGCAAAGTAAAAGCAAACAGCAAACAGTCACCGACAGGAAAAACCGCGGCTCCGAACTTGCAAACGCGCATTTCCCAGCTGTCTGTTTTGTTTCTCTACACCTGTTTAATTTATTTGGTTTTTTCTAATTAAAAATAAAAAATTAAATAATGAGTTGCTTTGCGGTGCCGCACTACAATTGTTGCGCTCATCCATCAACTCCAACACATATTCATTTTTAATTAAATTAATTAATAATTAATAAATATCTTACACTCAATGCCAATATTTAAAAAGAAAAATAATCTCAACTCTTTATTGCACAATTATTTAATTAATTAGTTAATTAATTAATTATACTATATTTATTTGTTGCGCGTGTCTATGTTGATGTACTGAACTCTTTAAATTTATAATTTAGTTGACTTGATAGTTATTACCGTTATTATTAATATGTACTCCCTTCATTCCTAAATACTAGTCACTTTTATTGTTTTCACAACAATTAAGAAATATTAATTAGTTTTGAATTTAGAAAAAAATTGAGTGATTCAATGTAAATTGAGTAATTAAATGCAAAAAAATGAATCTAATTGGTCAATTTTTATTGAAAATGAAAATTAAATTGGAAATAAAAAATTAAATTGTATTGAAAATCTAAAAGTGACAGATAAATGGAATTTGGATTTTTGTCAAAAGTGACAGATATTAAGGAATGGAGGGAGTAATTTCTTTAAAAATATGGAAAGCAGATACTGCATGAATGCTGGATCCATATAAAAGCAAATTATGCATTGTAAATTAAGGAAATTTACTGTTTTTGTATTAGTTTAGTTATGTTTTTATTGAATTGTTGTTGTGTGGTTTTTAAATAAAATATTTTTTGGATTAATTTCTATAATGGTCACTCAACTTTATTTTTTTAACGATTTAGTAACTAAATTTCAATTTGTAACGAAAAAATAACTTATAAATTATTTTGTAACAAAAAATCATAATAATCGAAAATTATTTTTATCATCAACTGCCTCGTGATCTACACGGCGAAACCCAATATCACGTAAAAAATTTTTTTACTTCGAATCTGATTAGATCCGACGCGGCATTATGGTAAAAAGAAAAAGAAAAACGAGTTTTTACTTCTTTTGATTTCTCTCCGCCTCTCTCACCTCTCTTTCTCACTATATGCTCAGCGAGACTAAATAAGTTTTATGGTCTTACAGTGTCTTCGTTTTCTCCATAACTGTATCAGTAATGACCCAGTAATCTCTATCTGCTCAGTGAAGCCAAATACCACAATTTATTATTATTTTCAATAATGCAAATGTATTGATTAGATCAAGATTATAAAGAGAACATTAATTTACTTACTATTGTATAGAAATTTGGTGGCGAATACAATTTTCGATCACGCGCTAGTTGCTTATAAGTACAATTATTTGTTATTATGATTTTTTTATTATAAAATAATATATGAATTATTTTTTCATTACAAATTGAATTTTAGTGACCACATCGTTATAAGTTATAAAGTTAAGTGACCACTACAGAAATTAAACGCCAATTCGACGTGGCATTGAGTTTTGCTCGTGCAGATCACGCGTCGGTTGCCGACGAACACAATTTCTGGTTATTGTGATTTTTTCGTTACAAAATAATAAATGAGTTATTTTTTCATTACAAATTAAAGTTTAGTAGCCAAATTATTATAAGCACAAATTTAAGTGAACATCGAAAAAATTAACCCGGTATTTTCTATTCTTAAAGAGTTGATGATAGGTTATCAACTCCTTTAGGCGTATACAGTTTGCATCTCAATGAAATAAAATAAATATTTTAAGAAATAGGAAGTTTAAAGCTTTTGCTATCGTTTTTTTTGTAAGGTAAATTCCAATTTTATTTTTGGAATTAATTATAAAATTTGAATACTCATAAAAAATATTTGGGAAATCAACATATTAAGAATTAACTTCAATTGAATATACCTTCGTACATTTCTCATACATCCAATCATAATTGAATATTAGTAAACCCAATTCTACGAATTAAAAAATATATTTAATTTAGTTTCAAAAAAAAAAACATATAATTAATCTATTATATATATAAAAAAAATCAGTCAAATTGCTTTCTCCTAATGTACCAAAACATGATTCTACCACACAAAGGAAGGCTAACTGAAATAATGATAATGGGGAAACCATATCCTTGAAAACGGTTAAGATTGAACGTTAATCAGTTCAGTTAAAAAACTAACAGCCCATAGATTGATGTATAGCTAATTGATTTAAGTAAAAAGACCAAGCGGAATGGGCCCTCTTGTTCCGCCATTGTAAGGACAAGATCCCAAGAAATCCATTGTTTTTTTTTTCAACTTTTCACTCCTCGCAGCAACCATATTAAAAACCCATAAAGGAAAGAGTCTCTATAAAAGCCAACAAAACAACTCCTCTATTTCGAGAGTGACACATCAGGAAAATCTCCGTCCCCAAAATAGCAGCAAAAATCGCAGCTTTTCGTTTCCAGAATACTCCTCTTTTCTCGTCTCTATCTCTTCCCTTCCTCCGACTCATTCCGTAGCAGCAACAATACCAACTTCTCTTTAAAAATGGTATATTTCTGTTTTTTATTTTTTATTTTGATACAGAAAATGGTATGTTTCTTCCCTTGTTTGGGTTGGTATTAATTTGGGAATGATTTTGAAAGTGGGTTGAGTTTTATTTAACTCTTTGGTGTTGCTTTTTAATGTTTGAAACAGGCGGCGATGGTGGAGACTAATTCTAATCCGAACGTGGGGCAGCTAAATTCTGGTGGCACTGAAATTAATTTTGTTAATGGGACAATTCCGAGAACAATGGCAGATGAATCCTGCATTTCCTGCACCACTTTCAATATTTTGGCTCCAATTTACAAGCGACTCGATCAGCAGGTAAAAGGCTGCACTTCTTATTGAATTCATCTTTCCTTTTATGTATTTTGATTATAAATTTGGTGGTTTTATCTTAATAATGTTTTTTTCCCCTCCTGTGGCGAAATAGAATCAAAGTATTCGTGAAAGCGATTTCAGGGCATTCTGGTTCGCCAGGAACCAGAGGATTTTGGACTGGCTGCTTTTTGAAAGATCTTCCATTATTTGTCTTCAGGTGGATAAATTTCACCTATTTATTTCTTCATTATCATATTCATAGATCTAGCCTTCTAATGAAGAAAAGAAAAAAAACTTGGTTCTTTTGGATTGTCATGGCTATGAAACGATAGCGACTCAATTTTTTGGGTCTTTTGTACAGGAATTCTGGGTTGGCAATGAAGAACTTGTACATATGTATCAGGAAAGGCTTGGTGATGCAGGCTATGTCACCTTCCAGCTTGCTCGGACAAACAACCGTGGAGACGGTATTTTCTTTTTCTTTAAAAATTGCATCTTTTTCATGATTAATTGTTCTGCTTTTGCTGTTGCTCCTCCTAATGAAAACTTATGCCACCATGTTTAAGGAAATGAATTTTCCCTTTGCATCTCTTACATGGTTAATTTTTCTGCTTTTGCTGTTATTCCTAATGAAAACCTGTGCTACCATGTTTAGTTGCATCTTTTACTTGTTTAATTTTTTCTGCTTTTGCTGTTACTCCTAATGAAAGCTTATGCCACCATATATAAGGAAACCAATCTTCCCTGGCCATTGATCTAATTTCTATTGACTTTTTCTTCTTTCCCTATATATACAACAACTGTGTTTTCCTTGAATTTTTGTTGCCTTGTTTCTTATGATTAGTGCTCAAGGTTTTAAATTTAGCTGCATAAGTTTCTGTTACATCTAGGCTTTAGCTGTTACTATCTGGAGTTTACCTTTGCAAGTTGTTGCTATAGGGCTTATATTTCTTTTGTTCAGGCTTGCTAACCGCTGCGCATAAGGACTACTTTAAGGTTCTAAATTATCAAGAATTACTTTTCAATGATTTTGGAGATCGTGTTGCTCAGCTATTGCATGTTCAGTCTGCTGTGCCTCTTTTGCAAAATCGAAAGGGCGATACTCAACAAGAATTTCTTATTGTGAACACTCACTTGTTATTTCCTCATGATTCAAGTCTATCTATTGCGAGATTGCATCAGGTTCATAAATCGCTCGCCACTCATCATTTGTCCTGATATTCAGTTGGATTTATTCCTGTCAATATTTACCTTCATATTATGTTATAGGTGTACAAGATATTGCAGTATGTGGAAACATATCAAAGAGACAACAAACTAAGCCATATGCCAATCATTCTGTGTGGGTAGGCTTCTCTTCTTGCTTGTATCGATTGCTTGCATAACCTCTGAAAGTGGAAATCCTCATTTTTGTGTTCTTCCCTTTTCTGATTGCAGTGATTGGAACGGAAGCAAGCGTGGGCATGTTTATAAATTCCTTAGATCCCAGGGTTTTGTTTCATCATATGATATTGCTCATCAATATACAGACAGCGAAGCAGATGCTCACAAGGTCAGTTTCTTTTAATTCTAATTCCTTTTTGGTAAGAATGTTTGATTGCATATTACTCACAAGAAACATGTTTTCACTGTTCAGTGGGTGAGCCACAGAAATCATAGAGGTAACATATGTGGTGTTGATTTTATATGGCTTCGAAATCCTACCAAGTCAAGTAAACAGCTGAAGACAAGCTGGTTTGAAGCAATGCTTGGGATAATAAAGGTGAGTCCAATAATTTTCAGTATTCTTCTTGCCAATGCTCGGCTTTTTTTGTTATAACTTTTAGCTCCTTGCTGCGACATATGCACATCATTAGCCGAAGAAGTTGAACATGTGATGTTAATAGATGGAAAAAAAAAAGCCCGCCATTTTGCAGTCACTGAACACAGCTTTGTTTATCTTAAAAAATGTGTTTTCTTTATTACTTATCAACTGATTCTTTGTGTTGCAACCACCTAGTCTATCAAATTTATGCTTAATCAATTTGTTCCTGAGCTGTATTTTTTTATTGGTTTCAGTGCCAGCTCCTGAAAGCCTCATTGAGTGAAAACGACGCATTTGCATTTCTAAAGGCTGACGAGCCAGGTGATTTTATAACGTATTCAGCTTTCTGTGAAGGACTTCGCCAGGTAGTCTTATAAAATCTACTTACAACAAGATATATATGTAGTTTCAAGTAAAAGCATAGACTTACCATGTTATAATCGTATACAGGTAAATTTGATCGGTCTCCCCTATGGACTGAGTTTCCAGCAGGCAAAAGATATATGGATTCAATTAGACATGGATGGAAACGGCATTGTTGATTACAAAGAATTTAAGGTATGCAAATTCCTACTGTCCTTTTACGCTTATGTATTTGTTTCGGTACATGCTTTGGGAGTGTTGATAAAATGGTTGATAATTGCAGCAGAGGATATGGAACTTAACAAGTCCAGAGGAAGAGGAAAATTGCATATCAAGCGAAGAGGAGGATGAACAGGGAATAAAAGAAGAAGAAGCAATAGGTTTTAGTGTAAAAAATGCATTTTTATATCCCAGGGAAGCAGAGAAAGGAATGTGGCCAGAAAATTACTCTCTTTCTGATCACGCGCGACTCACTGTAGTGTTTTCACCGGTAAGAATTCATAGCTCTCACCAAATGTTGCGAACACTGTTTGTGGATCAAGAAAAATGAATTGTAAGATGCTGAGTAGAAGCCACTACTTGATTTTTTTGAAGCTGTGCATAGTTGATAGACTTCGTCTCTGAAAATTTTGTAAGTAGGAATGGTGATTGCTTGAGCCAAAATTTTTAGGCGGCCAGAACAATTACTTCTCTAGTACCCGAATTGTAAATGCTATAATTGGTCTTTTGCGTTGCCACTGAGGGGCAACTTTGTCCTTTTAACTTATGTTTACTTGTCTTGGATGTTCCGGAATATTCCAGAATACATAGCACAGCAAGTTTGCTAGAAAATTGATACCTCTAAGGTGACTCGAGTTCTTCCATTGAAAAGGACAAATACTAACAGTAGTGGTGGAAACGTGGCATGTATTCTTCTCTATCCAATGTTATCACCAACTTCTTTGAGAAGCTGTGCTTGTTACTCTTTGTTTGGGAGAGGAATATTAAGGGAGGAAAGAAAAGAGGGGGGAATATTCTTCTATACACTTTTATTTGTTTAAAAATAATAACGGTTTAAGAGTTACTGTAATTTTTTCCAAATATAAATTAGTGAGCTTATTTAGTTGATTTATGAATTTCTATATGACTATTGAGCTAAGATTCTATTTATTTTTTTCAATTCTATTATTTGAGCAGAAATAATTAAGAAATAAAGTTGTTCTACATGTGACATTTAGTCAATGTGGATCATTTTATTTATACAGTACATACGATATATTTAACGCATGAAATTATTTTACCGATAAAGTCAACAAGAAACATTAAATTAAAATAAATATTTTTTAAAAAAATTTATTTTATATTTTGTACATACAGACGTACCGATGATGTCAAATTTGGGAGTTAAATTAAAAATATATTTTTTAAAAATTTTATTCTATATTCCGCACATACGATCGAATTAAAATAGGTGAAAAAAAAAATATTTGTTTTCCCTTCTCTGACTATTTGGTAACCAAGTGTCCAATAAAAAACAAAGCATGTAAATATTATCAAAGCGTCTTTAAAGACTTATCAACAAGGAGGTCCCCACCTCCGAAAATGCATGACTATTTTTCCTTTTCAGACACTTACCTCCTAAAGCATCTCCTCGAGAATTCCACTTTCCCAAACTGAGCTTTAAGATGAACAGTGAAGCATCACTGTTCACTACTTCTGAGTGAAGTACTACTTAATTTACTGACTTGAGATGATCAACAGATATGCCTCAATCTTGTCTCTCTAAAAACTTTACTCAAAATGGGAACACTTGTTGTCTTCTTGTTCCTTTGATCGGAAAGATTCTTACTTCGCCACGATTAGCCTTGCCTTCGCTCCCATCACTCTGCTTCTCTTCTCTCTCAAATTTTCAATTGCCTCCTCAATTTCAGATCCTTGCTTTCCATTTTAGGACGAGAAATGAAGTAAAATCCCTCTTTTTAAGCCTCTCAAAGTCCAATGCAGTCAGCGCTATCAAACTTGCCGGTTGGATGGAGATTCCACCCAACCAATTTAGAACTGCTTGACCATTATTTGAAAAAGAAGAGGCTTGGTCATCCTATCGATGGATCCGACATCCAAGATATACAGATATACGATTTTGATCCCTGGGAATTAGTTGGTAACTATTTTCTCTTCTCCAATTGTTCTTACTAATTTTGTTTTTCTCATAATTTGGAATTGATTATTTAAATTCATGTGGGGGGTAGATGAAAATTGTCGCGATAAAGAAAGGTATGTGTTCTGTCGTCGTCAGTTTCAAAGGACAACTGGAGGGAATCAAAGGAAAAGGAAAGCAAAGGGTGGATTTTGGAAACGAACAGGCGAGATTCAGTCTATTACGCTTGAAGATAGTGATGAGGTGATTGGCACTAAGACAATATTTGTCTACCATGATCCTAAGTCTACTGACTATGTCAAGCACGAATTTGAGTACACGGCAGAACTTGTTCCGCCTGTTCAGGTATTATGCTAATCCTCTTTTTGATTGCTATTAACTTGTATTCAAAAATGCTTTTGTAATTTCTGTCTTGTTATCCTAATTTTTTATTGCAAGAAGTTGCGATTGTGCATCTTTCATGAAGTAAATGGGGATTCCAATCATAAAAAGATGTCAGAACCAGCAAATTGATGTGATCTGAAGAATTTTATTCGTCTTTGAATGTTCTAGTTTTGTTATTTCCCTGAAAATTGGGTGATCTTAATTCATTGTTGACGATCTTGGTTAAACGTTACTGGCTAAAACCCCTTGTAGCTTTGCAAGATTTATGTGTGCTCATTTGTAACATATGGCATGGTATTTTATTTCATGAGCTCAATTTTTTGCTTTTTTTTTTTTTTGGGCAGGATGCTTATGATTTTGTTCTTTGTAAATTAATGATAAATACGAAGAAGAAAGCCAATAAGAAGGCAAGCAAAAGTTCATCATCATCCAAGAATAAAGAAGGAAATAAGGCACAGAATATGGAAGTAGATTACGAGCAGTCCAAACCAAAAGTAGATTGCAAGAAGACTAAACCAAAAGTAGATTGCAGGAAGACTAAACCAAAAGTAGATTGCAGGAAGACTAAACCAAACAAGAAGGAAAGTAAAGGTTTGCCTTTTCGTTATACAGAATTGGTTTCTGTATCTGATAATCAAAAGCAAGAGAAGATAATGGCTCATAATTCAACCTATGGTGAAGGCGAGTCCAGCATCCATATGACTTCTGATTTTGAATATCACACTCCAAGTAATATAATGACTGATTCAGCCAGTGGTGAAGGTGAAACTATCGACCTTATGACGTCTGATAATGACTCTCAGTTGGGTTATAGCTCAAACTATAACAAAGCTGATGCAAATTTCCTAGTGGCTTCTGATTTACATAACCAGATTCCCAAGGAAAGAACTATTGTCTCAAGCTATAGTATAGCTGGGACTAGTGAACTAGTGGCTACTGATTTGGAGAATAAAACTCCAAATGAGTTGGCTAAAATGTCATCGTACGATCCAGGTTGCCCAAGCATGGCTGGGACGAGTGGCCTATTGGCTGCTGATTTGATGGATGAAAATCCAAATTTGATTATGCCATCGTGTAATCCAGGTTGCCAACGTTCTTCCTGGGTTGAAAATCAGAATCAGTATGAGAGAACTGTTGTTTCAACAAATAAAAAAGTTGAAGCAAGTTATCTTACAGATTCTGATTTTGAAACTAGATTTCAAAATGAGATGATTTCTGAAAAATATAACCTTTTTGTTACTTCAGATTTTGATAATCAAAATTCAACTGAGATTATTAATATATCAGCCTCTTTACAAGGTGACGTGGCTGATGATTTAGAAAATCAGATTCCACATGAGATGGCTTATATGTCATCGAATGAGATGCATAATCTAGGAAGGTCTTCCTGGGTTGAAAATCAGAATCCAAATGAGAGAACTATTATCTTAACAAATGAAAAAGGAGATTCAAGTTGTCTTAGAGATTTTGATTTTGAAGATAGAAATAATAATGTGATGATTTATCTAAAAGGTAAACCGAGTAGCCCTTTTGTTACTTCGGTTTTTGTTTCACAAAATCCAAGTGAGAATCCCGATATATCGACCTCCTTAGAAGGAAAATGTAATCCTCCCAAGGAAGCACATTCAGATTTTGGAAAGCAAAATCGATGTGATTTGACTGATATGTCGAATTCTGGATGCGGTCAGAGTGCTCTGTTGGCTTCTGGTTTCCCAGATAAAGAAGTGGAGAGTCAGTACAAGCTAACACATATCCCAAACCTTGATGATTTAGAAATGGCTTCATTTCCTGAGGTGAGAAATTCAATCTTTGGTGTATGTTTCTTAAATTTATCCATTTCAAGAAGAGAAGCTTCCTTGGAACTTATGCTTTACAGTGTTTTCTCTGCAGATAAACTCTGAAATGCTTGATGAGCTAACAGCATTGGATGACCTAAAGGACACTCTTTGCTCTGAACCAACACAGCCTATTCACACCAAGGAAAGCCCCATTTACTGTGGCTTGGGTGCCTCTATGTCTGCTTGAAGATAACATGTATGGTTCAATTCCTACTTCCGAATTGAAGATGGACTAGAACTGGATACGTTGTATAGTTTATGTATAACTCAGTTAGGTACTTACCTCTAGTATGCATTAGATGCAACAAGAAGAAACTACGGCCATTAGTATTGGAACCAAAAAGCTCTAGTTGTTTGGTTCCATGTGGTAATAGTTGATTATGTCACCTATCAGCCTAATAGTTGACGTGCTGATCAGCCTAATAGTTGACGTGCTGAATTAAACTCAATTCAGCACCAACAGCTTCGAGTTATCAATCCTTCATAATATATAGCCCTCTGCTTGCCCTCTGCTTGCAGCTATATTGAAAGATATGGTACTCGTCCGTTCCCAGGAATTATGGTTATTAGTTACCCTATTATATTATGATATGAAGATTATAAGTGGGAAGCCTATGGTTTCCATGTATGATTCCTTCAAATCTGGGCTTTGGGGATTGTTCTGTATTAAAAACTAGCAAGCTTGTAATTTCGGGGTGCATAGCTCAGCACCCTTGTGTTATGTATATAGTTTAGTTAGTGATATATCTGAAATCAGTGATTAAACATTGTATTGTCTTATTTTTGGTTGCATGCTGATCCGTGGGAATGTGCTGTAGGTCTGGCAAAATGGAATTTATGAGATCAATTTCTGAATTGGATTTGGTTAGATATTGCAATAAGTAAATGGATTTATGGCCTACTTTTGAAATTGAACTGAGGATCTGTTTCGGATGAGGGTAAATTAAAAAGGAAATTAGTGATGATAATAAAGTAAAATGAATTTACTTCAGTATATTTTTCATTGTTTGATTAAAAGAAAAAATCAAGTTTTAAATTTTATTTTTTTGTACTTATATGCCTTCATAATTTGGTTTTATTTATTTATGTATGACAGTATTATTGTCTTTTTATTTATTTTTCCATTTTTGAAAATTATTTGAAATATAGAGTAAATTAGTCCAATGAATTTCTCTCATTTTATTCTTCTTTACTTTTATAATTTTAACATCCAAGCAAGAGAATTCCTTTTTCCTCACTTACCTTTGAAGAAACACTAGAAACAGAGAGAATTGAAGATGAAGAAAATAACTTCCTTTATTCATCAGACACACCTTCTGCGTGTGTGAAAGTTTCTTATATATACAACATAACAGAAGACTAAAATACCCTTACTATAATAAGACTATATTACCCTGTATTGAATAAACAGATAAATATAATCTTCATCCCCCCCTCAAGTTGGAGCCGTATTGAGTTGAAAGAGGCTCAACTTGGATAAAAAACGATGAAAAAGAGGAGCAGGAAGAGATTTGGTAAAAATGTCAGCAAGCTGTGAAGAAGAAGAGATGTGTTGAGGCAATAAGAGTCCACTCTTGTACTTATCCCGAACCAGGTGACAATCAAGTTCTAAGTGCTTTGTGCGTTCATGAAAAACAGGATTCTGGGTAAGATGAATGGCAGCCTGGTTGTCACACCACAACGGAATAGGTAAAGAGGGAGAAAGATGGAAATCGTGTAACAAATAGATCAACCATTGAAGCTCACAAGCAGTAGAAGCAAGACTGCGATATTCGGCCTCCGCTGAAGAACGGAAAACAGTCCCTTGCTTCTTTGATTTCCAAGAAATAAGAGAAGAACCGAGAAAAATGCAAAAACCAGTGATAGACCGACGAGTGTCCCGACAAGCAGCCCAATCAGCATCACTGTATGCATCCAATTGCAAAGAGTTGTGAGAAGAATAAAACAAACCGGTAGCAGGACAATTTTTCAGATACTTAAGAACATGTAGGGCAGCAGTCCAATGTGAATCTCTAGGAGCTTGAACAAATTGGCTAAGCTGATGAACCGAATAAGTAATATCAGGTCGCGTGAAGTTAAGATAAAGCAATCGACCAACAAGTTGTCGATAAGGAGTGGGATCAACAAGTAATTCACCCTGATCAGCAACTAAGTGATGATTTTTAGGCAAAGGGGTGACCATCGGTTTGGCACCCATCAATCCGGCATCAGCAATCAAATCCAAAATATATTTGCGTTGACTAACATAAAGACCAGCATCCGATCGAGCAATCTCCAAGCCTAAGAAATACTTTGCTTGCCCAAGATCTTTAATAGTGAAAGCAGCATGCAAAGAAGCTTTAACTTGATCAATCAGAGTATCAGAAGTACCAGTGAGCAAAACATTATCAACATAAACAATTAAAGCCAAGAAATCACTATGATTATTAAAAATAAACAAGCAAGGATCAGCCTGAGATTGATGAAAACCAAGTGTATGCAAATGAGAGGTGAACGCAGCATTCCATTGACGAGAAGCTTGCTTCAAACCATACAATGAACGAAGCAACTTGCATACTTGATTGGGTGCTGCCTTCGTGTATCCTTCAGGAGGCTTCATATACAGTTCCTCATCAATAAAACCATGGAGAAAAGCATTGTTAATATCCAATTGAGAAAGAGACCAATGCTTCGCTGCAACTAAAGCCAAAAAAACACGTACAGTAACAGTTTTGGCAACTGGAGAAAAGCTTTCTGTATAATCAATCCCTTCTATCTGGTTGTATCCTTTGGCAACTAACCTTGCCTTGTGACGTTCTATAGTCCCATCAGCCTTGAATTTCAACTTGAAAACCCATTTTGAACCAATAGCAACCTTACCAGCAGGAAGAGTTGTTAGCTCCCATGTATGATTCTTATCTAGAGCATCTAACTCCGCTTGCATCGCAGCCACCCAATGAGAGTTTGACTTGGCATCATGATAAGAGGTTGGCTCTTTAACAGTATCCAATTGAGCCATAAAAGACGTATGTTGTACAGTAAAGCAAGAGGGAACAACAAAAGGAAAAGCTAAAACCCCATAAGCACGAGCAGTAGAAGGTAACTTAGCAATGCCAGATTGAACAACAGCATGAGAAACAAAATCTGACATCCATCGTGGCCTTCTCGTAGATCGAACACTATATCTTGTTGGCGCAACTGAAGTACAAGGTACCTCATTAGCCGCTTCAGTAGCTACAACATCTCCAAGAACTTCCGCTGCTGAACTAGTAGAAACACCCTCTCGTTCTTCAACATTCATATCAGCAGTGGGATGAGAAGACTCATTAAAATTAGCATCTTCAAGCAAATCTGCTGTGGGTATAGGTAAAGTAACAGCACCAGAAGAATTAGAAGCTGCAAGATCTTTAATAGTAGGGAAAATATCTTCATGAAAAATCACATCCCTGCTTAAAAACACTCTCCGAGTCTTCATGTTGTATAATTTGTAAGCTTTAACACAAAAAAAATGCAAGCAACAGATCGAGGACCAAATTTGTCCCTTTGAGGAGTAACATCAGTAGCATAACAAAGAGAACCGAAAACCCGTAAAAGAGAATAATCGGGTAATTTGTTATACAATATCTCAAAAGGTGTTTTCCAAGAAAGCAACTTAGTAGGAAGTCGATTAATAAGGAAAGTGGCATGAAGAATCGATTCTCCCCAGAAAGTATTTGACAAATTAGCTTGAAACAGTAAGGCCCTAGCCACCTGAAGCAAGTGTCTATGTTTCCTTTCGACGACTCCATTTTGTTGTGGAGTGTGCACACAACTCCGTTGATGTATAATACCCAAGTCAGCAAGTAAAGACTGGAATTTAGCACTCATAAACTCTAGACCATTATCAGTCCGAATGATTTTTATTGAGGCAGTAAATTGAGTACGAATCTGGTTAACAAACTTATGTATAACAGTATAAGTTTGACTTTTATGCTGCATCAGGTAAGTCCAAACACATCTACTGTAATCATCAACTATGGTAAGAAAATAATAGGCCCCAGTTAATGACGCTTTTCTATACGGTCCCCATATATCAAGATGAAGTAGCTCAAACACAGAGGTACTATGAATAGCACTGAGAGGAAAGGACAAACGGGTTTGTTTGGCTAAAGGGCATACTGGACACAACTTAGAAGAATGAGAATTTTGCTGCATAAAGGATAAATGCTGCAAAACAGAATCACTAGGATGGCCCAACCGTAAATGCCATATGGACAATGAAGAATCAACTTTATTAATTTTGGTAGCATCAGTACAACAAGAAGAAACACGTTGTGAACTACAAGCAATTTTAGGAGATTTAGATGAAGCTAAGAACTCAGTCTTATTCAAAAAAACAAAGGAATTATACTTGTTTACATTTTCTGATGAAAAAGAAAGAGTATCTAGTATATAAAGACTGCCGAAAATTCTCCCCACAGCAAGGACCTTTCTACTCTTCAGGTCCTGCAACAGACAAACATCGTTATAGCAAGAAAAAAACACTGAGTTAGACTGAGTAAGCTTATTGACGGAGAGAAGATTGTAGTTAAAAAAAGGCAAGAAAAGAGTTTCTCTGAGAATGATTTGATCATGTAATATGACAGGACCAACTTGAGTGACTTTAGTAACACGTCCATCAGGTAAATGAACAGAGGTAGGAATAGACAGTGTAGAAAGATTTTGGAAAAGTTTCAAATTGGAACAAATGTGACTAGTGGCCCCGGTGTCTATAATCCAGTATTCTGGTTTAGAAGTATCATTTAGGTAAGATTGACTCATCATACCTGCAAAGTCATCAACATGTGCATGAGCAAAATTAACAAACGTGTCACCAGCAAGGTGCTTTCCTTTAATGTACTTGGCCATTTCTTGCTTAATGAATTCTGTCATCCATAGCTGTTTATCATCAACATCTACATCAACTGGTGACTCAACCATATTCACTTGAGCCTTGACTAAACTCTTCTCTTTCTTTCCTTTTAAATCTTTATACCAATCAGGAAAACCAATCAACTTGAAACAAGTCTCCCTTATATGCCCTGTAGCTTTGCAGTAATCACAAAACCGATCATCCTTCTTGTTATTATCCCTTTTTTTCCAGTTTCCCTTAGATTTATCATTACTCTTCACTAGCATCACACTAGTCTCTAAGGAATCTTCAAGAACCTTATGTACCTGCCTTTGTGATTCAATAGTCTGAATCATCGAATAAGCCTTATTAACAGTTGGTAAAGGTTCTAACATCAAGATTTGATTCTTCACTGCTTCATAGGACTCATTTAATCCCATCAAGAACTGAATTAAACGATTGCTCAGATCCATTTCTTCAAGTCTTTTGTTAACATTGCAAGTGCATTTGCCACAATCACAAAAAGGTAATGGTTTAACACGATTGAGATCATCCCAGAGCTTTGACAATTTGTTGAAATAAACTGTCAACTCTGCGTTACCTTGCTCAATGGAATTAATTTGTCGTTGGATCTGAAAAACTCTTGGACCATTGCTGACACTGAATCTTTCCTCCAATTGATCCCAAAGATTCTTAGCTGTGGAGCAATACAAAAAATGTTCAGCCAAATCCTTTGAAAGAGATCCTAAAATCCAAGATCTGACTAAATAATCAGATCTTCTCCATTTCAAGAAATTTGTACTCGATTCATCAGGTTTCTTTTCAGTACCATCGATAAAACCTAACTTATCTTTGGCGCCTAACGAAATCTGAATCGCAGTACTCCAAGTTAAGTAGTTGCTGCCTGATAAAGGTGCAGTAACTAAAGAAAAACCAGCATTTTCCCCAAACGTATCACCTCGCGAAGCAGCTGTATCAGTTAGATTTGCAGTCAAATCCACCATGCTTAAGCCAAAACAAAGAACAATCAAAACATTTCAGTAGTAGAAGCGTAAATCAATCAAAAAAACTTGATCATAACAACCAAGAGGTACGAATTTCTTTTAACTCTGCTCTGATACCATGAAGAAACACTAGAAACAGAGAGAATTGAAGATGAAGAAAATAACTTCCTTTATTCATCAGACACACCTTCTGCGTGTGTGAAAGTTTCTTATATATACAACATAACAGAAGACTAAAATACCCTTACTATAATAAGACTATATTACCCTGTATTGAATAAACAGATAAATATAATCTTCAACCTTCAAATAAGAATCTATTATGAGAATAGAGAATTTAGCATGTCAATACGGCAGAATTTATTCAGCAAATTTATTTTTTTTATAAATTGATGGAGAATTTTAATTAGTATATACCGCTCGTATATTTTATTAGAGACAAATCTAAAATTTACGACCACTTGGATGGTAATGTAATTTTAACTCCCGGTGTATATGATATTAAAAGCTTTTTTATTGCTCTTTTTTTTTAAACATACTATTCCAGAGAATTCTCTAAGTTTCCAGAACATTCTTCTGAAAATAATGGCAAAATCGTAAATATCGTCATTACTTGTGGAAGAAGTAGTCATGAACGTAGAAAAGTAGTCAAAATCAATTTCTTTTTATTTCCGCGTGTGAAAAAGAAAATGCTCACTCTTCAGTGAAGCTGCTTGCATTGATTTTACTACTTTACATGGTTTCCCCTTCTTCTACTTTCATTTGCCGTTGATCTTCAAGGAACTCCTCCTGCGGTGAGTGTAATGCTTGATCTTTCTAAGCCATTTAATCTACTTTCTTTTGCCGTTTCTTGTCCTAACTTTTTTTTTTTTCCCTTTTTGTCAAAAGATATGGCAGGTCAAACGCAGTTAATCCCAGAAAACTGGCAGGTTGGAGTGGGAATGGGATTCCACCCGAAGGATGAAGAATTGATTGATTATTATTCTATTCTTCCTCAGTTGCTCTCTCAACCTAACCCTGACTTTTATATTAAGGTCATTCAATTAAACGATTATGATCCCTGGGATCTATTTGGTAATCATACTTGCCTTCTTCTATCTATCTATCTATTGTTTTTTTCAAATTTAAGAAGTAATTACAGTTACTGATTTTATGATTGCTATATATTAGAACATCCTAATGAAATACAAATTGAAGTTTAATGATGGTGTTGAAGTTCAGTTTAACTAAGTTAGCGAAATTAACTGCAATTTTCTGTTACTTATTTTTTGTTGCAGTTACATGTAATTAACAGTGAAAATGTAACTCTAATTCTGTCTGCAGCTAAATTCAAGAGCAAATCTGGTGAGAAAGAGTTGTATTTCTTTACTCCTTGCGAGTATTACAAAAGAGATGGAAAACGTAAGAGGAAAGCAGGGAGTGGACACTGGAAACTCTCAGGTGATCGTCGCTTGATTACTCGTGGTAGTGATAGTAGTGTGATAGGAACAAAGAGAACTTTGGTGTTTCATAATCCTGATCCTACTGAATTTGTCGTCACCGAATTTGTCTCAACTGCAGATCCCAGCTTGCCTATCAAGGTCATTCCCTCTATAATTTTATACTGCAAATCCCCTGTTTTCTTAATGCATAGCATGTAATTTAACGTGAAAAGGTAATAAATGTCTTTATGTTGTGGACCGCGTAATAAAATATGTCGATAGTTAATTTTGAAAAAAAAAGTCATTAATATTAATAAAAAGATATTAAATATTTTTAAATTAAAATTTTAATTCTAAATTAACGGCATCGACATAATATTAACACATGATAAAATATGTCATGTCAATATCATATGTATTTATAATTTAAAATAAAGTTACGGATATTTTAGTGTTTTAAATAAAATATTGGGATATTTTAGTATTTTGAAGAAAAATTTATTAGGGGTATTTTAGCACCATATGAAATACGTTAAAAGCGTTTTTAAAAAATGTATTATATTTGAAAAAAATAAAATAAAATTTTTGTGTAATTTTTTTTATTTGTTTAAAGTATATTTTGGGCACATTTAATTCGTTATATTGTATTAGATTGTATAGTATTAGTATGTATAGTATTAGTCTGTATGATATTAGTCTGTATTATAGTATACAATATTTGATATAATATTGTATTAACCTGTAACATTTTATACTGTATTTGGTATACAGTGATGTACTGTGCTATTTTTAAACAAAATTAAAAAAATGCAAAATTAAACTATTTTTAATATTGCCAATTTAGAAAAAAAAATTGATTGTAAAATACAAATTTTTATATGTACACTACATTTTTTTTAAAAAAATGCATAAATTTCTTAAAATATGAATATATATTAGTAGATAAATTGAAAATCAAACAAATAATTTAATTAATAACATTCAATTACATAATTGAAATATATTAACAAATGTGCTACAATTATAATAATTTACAAGATAAAAAAAATCTATATTATGAAGCTGTCCCTCCTAATTATCAAAAATAATTCATGCCTCTATTAATTATTTATCATTCTGAATCACTCTCCATACTTCCCATTGCCTTCAATCCTCTAGGTCTCTGCATAAAATAACACTCAAATCAATATTCCCCACATTCATTAAAGTGAAATTTGTTTTAACCTCATAGCAACAAATGGAAAACCAAAACTCATAAAGTTCATATTAATTTCTTTCACTTTCCATCTACTTTCATTTGAAGCAGAAATCTTTTGTACTACCAATAACAAAAGAAAGGAAATCAAAGAATAAAGCATCACCTTTTTGAAAGACTTCCTTCCCATGCCTACGCACATCAATTAGAAACCAAAGCATTCATATCTAGAAGCACATTGCATATTTAGTGAATCCTTACATGAGCTAACACATCAACACTATTAAATAACAACAGTTCATTGTGCATTACTCATACTTGCTCAAGACTGAAACTTTGTCCAAATCCTTGGGTAGTTACTAGCAAAACATTGGAGAAGTGAATGAGAGAGCTAAAATGAGTCCTGAAACAAATATTTTCAATATATTTGAATTATGCATTCTAGCAAATGCATAGAATTTGTTTTAATAATGGAGTTTGAAATGAGGTCTCATGATTCTTTGATCATCAGAAAATTGACAGGAACTAGCTGGAAAGAAAAGGAGGTGAGACATTCAGATGTTTGAAACTAAAATAGAAGAAAATACATCAAACTTCAATAAATACACTCAATAATATAGGAAAAATGATAACTCATAATACGATCTAAAGTCAAATAAATGGAATCTACATAACATTGTCTGCACTTGGCTTGCATTTTCAAATATAAACAAAATCAACGACAAATCATAAAAATCAGAAGATAAATGCAAACCGATGCCCCATTTGGTTGCTGGAGGAAGCACGAACAGATACATCCGATTGTGAAATTATTAACCTTAACAAATACGTTCAAGTAAAAAAGAACCCAACAAAAACAAATCCAACATAGCAATACATGGGCCATATGCCACTGCAATTCAACAAACTCAACAAGGAATAAAAGGCAATATTTAATTCTCTAGTTTATTTTCTAATGGAGTTCTAA
The DNA here is from genome assembly GCA_947683425.1 of Excoecaria cochinchinensis. Lineage (NCBI taxonomy): Eukaryota > Viridiplantae > Streptophyta > Magnoliopsida > Malpighiales > Euphorbiaceae > Excoecaria > Excoecaria cochinchinensis. The sequence goes on from CANTUQ010000045.1 coordinate 6,516,992, forward strand.
CTTTCTCTTTCTCTCTTCATTGAAATACTTTTATTCATCTCCCTTGTATCCTGTTATCTATCTTTTAAGTCTGTAAAGAAAGTTGGATTATGTTGGTCTAACAGGACAGGTCCTCTAGTTGGCCAGGAGAGCCGTTTATTTGGATAGCCATACTTGACTTTCCAATCGGCGTATTTACAGCCCTAGGAGAGACACATATACAAGAAAATAAGAGATAGAAAATGAAAAAAAAACTATATATACCGAAAATAGAAAATTTGGTCGGCGAAAGATGATATGATCGGTGGCTAGCCACGAAAACTCCAGTGATGGTGGCTAGGTGAGAGAAGAACAGAGGGAGATAGGGAAAAACAAAAGGATCGAGCAGTGGAAATTTGGGGCTTTTAGGGTTTTGTTTTTTTTCTTAAAAAATAAATTGAAATAGAATATCTATTGGAGATAGAAATGAGGGTGAGAGTGGCGCCGGAGATGAGGAGTATCAAAGGTAAGAGCAGCGCTTGAGTTGATCACAATATAATACGGTGTTTATAGTATTATACAAACCCAAGCGATATTAGGCCATGTTTGGTTCTACGTATTAAACATATGATAGCATTATATAATACAGTTGAATATAGCGAACCAAACGTGCTCTTAGTATATTATTATCTCCTGTCTATCAGGGATAAAGCACTTGATTCTATATTATATTATACATATATTAATTTTTTTTTAAATAACCAAACACTATATACTGTATTAAACTGTATTATATAACGCTATTTTGTATCTAATACATAGAACCAAACATGGCCTTTGTGTAAAAATATATAATTTAGAATTTTAGTCAATGTATAAATTAGATTAAGATATTAAGAGTTTTGAATTTTTAATTTATTTAATTTTATTTATATATTTTTTTCAAACATAAATTTTTATTAATTAGAATATTTTAGTTAACTAGTAGTATTTAATTTAGTTTAAATATCTAATAAATATAAATTTAACATATTATCTAACATTACATCATATTATTATCTATTATGTTCCAATTTGATATGTATATCTCTTTTTCATTTATATTTGTTTCAAATTATATTTTCATTATGGTACTATAATGTCCTTAAAGTCTTTCTCAGAAAACTAAAATGCTCCTAAAGCTTTTTAGAGTATTAAAGTGCCCTAATATTTTTCTTAGAATGTTAAAATATCCCTACTTTATTTTGAATTAAAATATATATAATACTGACATGTCATATTTTGTAATATGTCAATTTTACGACAGTATCGTTAACTCGAAATTTTACTTTATGGGTATTTTAGTATTTTTTTATTAACGTCAGAAGGATTTTTGTTTTAAAATTAATTATAAAAATATTTTATTACACCAAGACAATTTCTGATGCATTTTATTACATTTTCCCTAATATAAATTGGTCATATGCTTGTGCAGGGCGATTTTGTGCTATGCAGGTTAACGATACAATCGATCAAGAAAAAAATCACAAATAAGAAGGCCAGACTGGATTGCAAGAAGAAGACGAGACCAAATAAGGCAACTTTTGGGAATCAGAATTCCAAAGAGATGAATGCTAATTCAGGCTTCCAAATGGCTTCTCATTTGGAAAATCAATATCCTCACAAGATGACTCGTGTTCCTGTTTCAGTTTATGAGAAAGGTGAATCATCTTGCTCAGCTGCTACTCGAAATCCATGTGACAAGACTGCTCTTCAAATTGGTGCTCAGAATCTGTCTGATATTTCAACCCATGGCAAACATGAATCACTTTCTCAAAATGCTTTGCATAGTCTGTCCAAGATGGCTGCAGTTCCAAACTATGACAAAGATGAAATATTTTCTCAAAATGTAGCTGATGGACTCTCCGGGATGACTGAAAAACAATACAAGAAGGCAGATGTATTGTCATTCGTCGAGGACTATGGGAGTTCTTCAATGTCTTGTAATGTTGGAGAAACAGTACTACAAGAAGTGGAAAGTCAATATGAGAAAGATAATCACAGTGTTATGGCTTCTGATGTAGACAATGCTACATTTCCAAAGGTGACAAACAACATCCAAAGCATGAACTGCTGTTAATTTTATTTATCCAAGGTGTAAAAATCAAAGCACACTTATCCTAATTTGATGTTATTCATTCTGCAGATCAATCCTCAATTTCCGGAAGAAATAATGGCATTATTTGAAGAAAGCCGAAACTCTACACCAAGGGCAAGTAGCTTGCTGTCAGCTACTTGTGTTGAAAATCAAAATCCATATGAGATAACTACTGTTTCAACAAATAGCAAAGGTGAAGCAATTTGTCTCCAGGATTTTCTTTTTGTGAAGCAAAATCCAGGGGACAGATCTTCTAAGTTTTCTCATGATAAAGATAAAACAAAATCCATTTTTACTTGGGACTTTGGAAGTCAAAATCCTTGTAAGATAACCTCTGTTGAAGTCGAAAGGAATCCTCCGACAGGAAGGACTTCTGATTTCAGTATTCAAAATGGATACATAACAACTGATATTTCAATTCCTGAAGACCGTAGGAGACCCTCAATGATTTCCAATGTTGAAGTAGCTAAATTTCAACAAGTGGAAAGTCAATTTACAAAATACGTGTCACTCCCTGAAGATAATTTGGGTTCCTTGATGGCTACAGTTGAGGGACAAGCTACGTTTCCTGAGGTGAGAAAAGAAATGCTTGTTAAATAATTCTTAGTTTTATTGATGAGAAGCATAAAAATTGAACTCTGAACTTATGCTTACTTTACTGTGGTTCCTTCTGCAGATGAATTCTCAACTACTGGACGAGTTATTTTCAGTTCTTGAACCATCTTATTCAGTGGCAACTCAAACTCTATTTGAGATGACTACTGTTCAAAAACATTACAAAAGTGAATCAAGTCGTACAATTGCTGCTCCAAGTCTATGTGACATGACTGCTGTTCTCTTTCATGACAATGGTGAATCAACTTATTCAATGGCTACTCAAAATTTAGATGAGATGTCTACCATTTCAGTATATTTTAAAGCTGACTCAACTCATTCAAAAGCTAATCAAAATGTGACTGAGATGGCTGCTATTTCAATCTATCAGAAAGGTGAATCAAATTCTCAAACCACTGTTCAAAATTCATTTGATATGTCTGATTTTCCAGCTCTTGACAAAGGTGAATCAACTTATCCAATGGCTACGCAAAATCTAGATGAGATGTCTACCATTTCATTATATTCTAAAGCTGACTCAATTTATTCAAAAGCTAATCAAAATGTATCTGAGATGGGTGCTATTTAAATCTGTCAGAAGGTTGAATCAAATTCTCAAATTACTGATCAAAATCTATTTGATATGTCTGATTTTCCAGCTCTTGACAAAGGTGAATTGGTCTCTGTATCTGATAATGATCAAAAGCAAGAGAAGATAATGGCTTATAATTCAGCCTATGGTGAAGGCGAGCCCAGCATCCATAAAACTTCTGATTTTGAATATCAAACTCCAAGTAATATAATTACTTATTCAGCCAGTGGTGAAGCTGAACCTATCGACCTTATGACTTCTGACTATGACTATCAGTTGGGTTATAGTTCAACTTATAATAAAGCTGATGTATATTCCCTAGTGGCTTCTGATTTACATAACCAGATTCCCAAGGAAATAACTATTGTCTCAAGCTATAGTATAGCTGGGACTAGTGAACTAGTGGCTGCTGATTTGGAGAATAAAATTCCAAATGAGTTGGCTAAAATGTCATCGTATGATCCAGGTTGCCCAAGCATGGCTGGGACGAGTGGCCTATTGGCTGCTGATTTGGTGGATGAAAATCCAAATTTGATGGCTAATATGTCATCGTGTAATCCAGGTTGCCAACGTTCTTCCTGGGTTGAAAATCAGAATCAGTATGAGAGAACTGTTGTTTCAACAAATAAAAAAGTTGAAGCAAGTTATCTTACAGATTTTGATTTTGAAAATAGAAATCATAATGTGATGATTTCTCAAAAAGATAACCTTTTTGTTACTTCGGATTTTGATAATCAAAATCCAAGTAATATTACTGATATATCAGCCTCTTTACAAGGTGACGTGGCTGATTATTTAGAAAATCAGATTCCACATGAGATGGCTTATATGTCATCGAATGAGATGCATAATCCAGGAAGGTCTTCCTGGGTTGAAAATCAGAATCCAGATGAGAGAACTATTATCTTAACAAATGAAAAAGGAGATTCAAGTTGTCTTACAGATTTTGATTTTGAAAATAGAAATCAGAATGTGATGATTTCTCAAAAAGGTAAACTGAGTAACATTTTTGTTACTTCGGATTTTGCAAGTGAGAATCCCGATATATGGACCTCCTTAGAAGGAAAATGTAATCCTCCCAAGGAAGCACATTCAGATTTTGGAAAGCAAAATCGATGTGATTTGACTGATATGTCGAATTCTGAATGCGGTGAGTGCTCTGTTGGCTTCTGGTTTCCCAGATGCTGCATTTCAAGCAGTGGAGAGTCAGTACAAGGTAACACATATCCGAAACCTTGATGATATAGAAATGGCCTCATTTCCGGATGCGAGAAATTCAATCTTTGGCTTATGTTTCTTAATTTTATCCATTTAAAGAAAAGAGCCTTACTTGGAACTTATGCTTTACAGTGTTTTCTCTGCAGATAAACTCTGAAATGCTTGATGAGCTAACAGCATTGGATGACCTAAAGGACACGCTTTGCTCTGAACCAACACAGCCTCTTCACACCAAGGAAAGCCCCATTTACTGTGGCTTGGGTGCCTCTATGTCCCCTTGAAGATAACATGTTATGGTTCATTTCCTACTTCCGAATTGAAGATGAACTAGAACTGGCTACGTTGTATAGTTTATGTATGACTCAGTTAGGTACTTACGTCTGGTATGCATGAGATGCAACAAGAAGAAACTACGACCATTAGTATTGGAACCAAAAAGCTCTAGTTGTTTGGTTCCTTGTGGTAATAGTTGATTATGTCACCGATCAGCCTAATAGTTGATGTGCTGATCAGCCTAATAGTTGACGTGCTGAATTAAGCTCAATTCAGCACCAACAGCTTCGAGTTATCAATCCTTCATAATATATTGCCCTCTGCTTGCCCTCTGCTTGCAGCTATATTGAAAGATATGGTACTCGTCCGTTCTCAGGAATTATGGTTATTAGTTACCCTATTATATTATGATATGAAGATTATAAGTGGGAAGCCTATGGTTTCCATGTATGATTTTCCTTCAAATCTCGGCTTTGGGGATTGTTCTGTATTAAAAACTAGCAAGCTCGTAATTTCCGGGTGCATAGCTCAGCACCCTTGTGTTATGTATATAGTTTAGTTAGTGATATATCTGAAATCAGTGATTAAACATTGCACTGTGTTATTTTCGGTTGCATGCTGATCCGTTGGAATGTGCAGTAGGACTGACAAAATGGAATTTATGAGATCAATTTCTGAAATTTATTTGGTTAGATATTGCAATAAGTAAGTGGATTTATGGCTCACTTTTGAAATTGAACTAAGGATCTGTTTCGGATGAGGGTAAATTAAAAAGGAAATTAGTGATGATAATAAAGTAAACTGAATTTACTTCAGTATACTTTACATTTTTTGATTAAAATAAAAAAAAATCAAGATTAAAAAACTTTGTTTACACTTATATGCCTTCATAATTTGGCTTTATTTATTTATGTATGACAGTATTATTGTCTTTTTATTTATTTTTTCATTTTTGAAAATTATTTGGAATATAGAATAAATTAGTCCGATGAATTTCTCTTTTATAATTATTCTTCTTTACTTTCATAATTTTAACATCCAAACAAGAGAATTACTTTTTCCTCCAAATAAGAATCTATTATGAGAATAGAGAATTTAGCATGTAAATAAGGCAGAATTTATTCAGCAAATTTATTTTTTTATAAATTGATGGAGAATTTTAATTAGTATATACCGCTCATATATTTTATTAGAGACAAATCTAAAATTTACTGCCACTTGGATGGAAATGTAATTTTAACTCCCTGTATGTATGATATTAAAAAAGCTTTTTCATTGCTTTTTTTTTTTTTTTAATTATTACAAAGTTTCCAGAACATTCTTCTGGATATTAATCTAATTTTATAAATACTAATAAAATTATTTTTATACATCGAGCATTCACACTTCTTCAACAAGTAGTGGCAAAATAGTAAATATCATCGATACTTGTGGAAGAAGTAGTCATGAAACAAGTCATGAACGTAGAAAAATAGTCATAGTCAATTTCTTTTTATTTCCGTGTGTGAAAAAGAAAATGCTCACTCTTCACTTCACCAAACCTACTTGCATTGATTTTACTACTTTACATAATTTCCCCTTCTTCTACTTTCATTTGCCGTTGATCTTTAAGGAACTCCTCCTCCGGTGAGTCTAATGCTTGGTCTTCTAAGCCATTTAATCTGTACTTTCTGTTGCCGTTTCTTTCCCTAACTTTTTTTTTTGGTCAAAAGGTATGGCAGGTCAAACGCAGTTAATCCCAGAAAACTTGCCGGTTGGATGGAGATTCCGCCCGAGTGATGAAGAATTGCTTACTCATTATTTGATGCCCAAATTGCTTAATCAACCTATTAATGGCTCTGACGTCAAGTTTGTCGAATTAAGCAAATATGATCCTTGGGATCTACTTGGTAAAATCATCTATTTACTTGATTTCGCTACTAATTTAATTGGATTCTTGCCTATTATAGTTATACTAAACGCTTTTCTTTAAGTTGCATCTCTCAAACATCTAACCTTTTTAGCAAAGTAATGTATTCTGCCTAATTTCGAATGGTTATTCTGTTAAAAATTTTACTGAAGCTTTATAAAACCTGCAGATAATGATCTTACTGAAATGAAATTAAAGTTGTCTGATTTCGTTAGTAAAATTTGAAATTCAGTGGTGGAAATGGCGTTAATTGGTATATTTTGAGTAGCAGTAAGTGGAATTAACTGCAATTTGATCTTCTTCTTCTTCTTCTTTTTTTTTTTTTTTTTTGTGGAAATATATTTAGTTAAATGTAAAATGTGTGTATGTGTAGCTGAATTCAAGAAGAATGCTGGCGATAAAGAGATGTATTTCTTTAGTCCTTGCGAGTATAGCGAAAGTAATGGAAATCGCAAGAGGAAAGCCGGGAGTGGATATTGGAAATCCACAGGTAATCCTCGGCCAGTTAGGCTTGAAGATGATGATTATCAGATTGGAACAAAGAGAAGTTTGACATTCCACAATCCTGATGCCACTGAATTTAACATTACCGAATATGCTTACACCGCTGAGCTCAACTCCCATATCATGGTAACTGCCTATTGACTTGTACAGGAATGAGTTGTTTTCTTTATTACAGTTGAACAATATGCTCAATAACATCCTTTTGCTCACTACAATTAATGAAGCAAATCCATTATTTACTTATTATTTGCTGAAAACTGGGTGTGCTGCTGCTGCTAAATGGAAAAAAAAAAAAAGTGGGGTGGGGGGGGCGGAGGAATGTTATTTGGAACCCTTGAAATGATTTCGTAACAAGAATGTTAATATATTTGGATTATGTTTATTCTTTTATGCCATTTGCGTTTTTGTTTTTACTGATTTGTGATGTATACCCTCTGTTATATGCTGGTGCAGAAAGGTTTAGTTCTCTGTAAACTGAAGAAAAAACCAAAAAAGTATAAAGTTACAAGTAAGAAACCTAAGAAAGCCAAACCAGATTGCAAAAAGAAGACAAGACCTCATAAGAAGGCAAGAAAAACAGAATCATCCAATGGGAATTCGATGGTGGCTTCAGCTTTAACATCTGGAAATCGAAATGCAAAGATGATCTCTAATTCAACATATAGTGAAGGCGAACAAAGCAACTATATGGCTTCTTATTCTGAAAATCAACATCCTAACAGGACCACTCCTATTCCAGCCTATGATGAAGGTCAATCAACTTATTCAACGTCTACCAAAACTATGTATAGGAGGAATGATAATCCAACATGTTACAATGATGAATCAACTTATCCAATAGTTAATCAGCTGACTACTACTTCTTCATTTAACAAAGGTAACGAAGAAGACATAGTTAATTTGGATTTTGATAGTCAAAATCCAACCAAGAATACCGATATATCAGTCACTCAGGAAGGTGAATGGAACTCCCGTACGGTGGCACCTTTCGATTTTGATAACCAAAATCAGTACAAGGAGGCTGATATGTCTGGAAATTATTGGATTTCACTATTAGATTCTACTCGAGACGGTACTATTCAAGGTGTGCAAAGTGGCAAGAAAGATACGCCAATTCTTGAAAATATTCAGGTTCCCTTGACGACTTCTAACTTAGCTGATGTTGCATACAGTACTATTCAAGGTATGCAAAGTGGCAAGAAAGATATGCCAATTCTTGAATATATCCAGGTTCCCTCGACAACTTCTGACTTAGCTGATGATGCATCTCCTAATGTAAGAATGGCATGCTTGGATTTTCCTTCTCTTATTCATTTGAAACATGAAAGCAAAGTCATAACTTGGGCTAACTATACTGTGATTTGTTGTGCAGATAAATGTTCAACAATGGCTGGAAAATTTTTTGGAACTTTAAGATATCCAGAATTCTGCATTGCAAAACAACCTATTTATTGCAATAAAAGCAAAGCCTCAATCTTAGCAGCTTCGGTATGTCTAGGTCTACTTAAATAAGATATATTTTCCTAGTTGGTTCCTGCTTGGGAACTAAACAGCATATTAAAGGAATTGGAGTCAGTATTGCCAACTCTGTAAAGAGGGTGCGTGGCTTATTTCCATCTGGTCTGCCTCAATATGCATCAGTTAAAATCGACAACTATTTAATGCAGGAACTAAGCAGCTCTACTCATGCTGTTTGTTTCCTCGTATCAGCGGCTAATTGGCATTATGTGCAGGAACTAAACGGCTCTATTCCTGCTGTTTGATTCTTGTATCTGTGGTTAATTGGCCTTATTATAGATATGTTGGACTCGATTTAGCACCCGCAGTTTCTTGCTGCGATATTAAAAAAAACCCACCCTCTTAGCCTAAATCAGCAGCTATTTTCTTTAAAACCTTGCCCTTATGGAAAATAATGCGACTTGTTTTCCGGAATTATAATTACACTAATGTCGCCTGTGTAAAGATATAAGACGGGAAGTCTTTATATCACTTAGTTTGATAGTTCTGTAACTGATTTACTAAGAACTACCAACTTGTATTTCATGAATATGTATATTTGTTTGTAATGACTTTTATCATATTAAGACGTAGGAGGTTGTATTCATGAATATGTAGCTTCCTAAAGGCTGTAAAAAATGTTGAATAAAATGCGTGGCAACATTTTTATTTTTATTTTTTGTTTAATCTGCTGTCCATTTTTATAAGAGAAAAATGCGTAATGGCGGTGTCATCCTGTATTTTCTGTTGAAAAAGTTCAGATCAAATAAAGGAGATGATGAGGAATATTATATTGTAAAAAATATGAAGATGAGTGGTGAGACCCACAAAAGTAAGTTATGAGAATGATATTTTAAAAGACTGTTAAAAGTTGAAACTGTAATTTTTGATTGGTGACTCAAAAATTAGAATGCTGGCCAGTTTAATATTGTTCAGTAAAATATGTGATAATAATTGCAACTTTTTAACGTGAAAATCTTGACGTGAGATTACATTTGTTCACGCATCAAACCGTAAATTTAAATTTCAATATTTAAGTAAAAGGTAAAATGGGTTTCTGCAATTAAATTTCAGATATTAAAATGAATTTTGCACCTGTGGGTCAGTGCTGGCCAGTAGATGCCAAATTTTAGCCGTAATTATTGGCTCGCCTTTAACTGTTTGTGTTCCCTCAAAAGATACGACTTTTGACTAATAGTGGATAGTGCATGAGTGGTTTCAGATCACTACTTCTCAAAGAAGTAGCACTCTTTGACGAACAGTAGAAAATTGGAGTCAAGTCAATGTCGTTTTGTGTTGGAGGTAATTCTCTTAATTGCCACGTCTCAAAGTTCTCACACTTCACCACTTAATCTTTCTCTGGGTTTTAGAGTTTCCGATTCTGCTGCTTGATTTTCACCGAGTGCAAATTTTTATGCTTTTGCATGATAGGGCCTATGCATTTGAATCCAGAATGCTTGCCTCCTGGATGCAGGTTCCAGCCCAGTGATGAAGAATTGATTGATTATTATTCTATTCTTCCTCAGTTGCTCTCCCAACCTAACCCTGACTTTTATATTAAGGTCATTCAATTAAACAATTATGATCCCTGGGATCTATTTGGTAATCATACTTGCCTTCTTCTATCTATCTATCTATTGTTTTTTTCAAATTTAAGAAGTAATTACAGTTACTGATTTTATGATTGCTATATATTAGAACATCCTAATGAAATACAAATTGAAGTTTAATGATGGTGTTGAAGTTCAGTTTAACTAAGTTAGCGAAATTAACTGCAATTTTCTGTCACTTATTTTTGTTGCAGTTACATGTAATTAACAGTGAAAATGTGAAGAGAAACTCCATTAAAACAGAGCTAAACAGAGCTTGAGTAAAAGAATCCTCTATTCATCTAATTCTAAGAAAAAGAATACAATTTATATACAGAGGAAGCTAATAACCGCCTTAGCCACATCAGCATAAATTAAAACACGAGAAACACACCTACACACGTGAAACACACCTACACACGTGATATACATTTCACATCCCCCCCTCAAGGTGGAGCTTGGTGCCAATCGCACAAGCCCAACTTGGACAGAAGAAAATCAAAAAGAGGAGCAGATAATGTCTTGGTAAATAGATCAGCAGGCTGTTGTGTAGAAGAAATATAGCAAGGTTGAACAAAACCCTGCTTATATTTATCCCGAACTAAATGGCAATCAATTTCCAAGTGCTTAGTTCGTTCATGGAATACTGGGTTGGCAGTAATATGCAAAGCAGCTTGGTTGTCACAACTAAGAGAAATGGGAAGAGGGATGCTTAATTGAAGATCTTGCAACACATAATAGATCCACTGTAACTCACAGACTGTAGTAGACATGCTGCGATACTCAGCTTCAGCAGTTGAACGAGAAACAGTAGACTGCTTTTTTGTTTTCCAGGAAATAAGAGCACTTCCCAAAAAAACACAATAACCAGTAAGAGACCGTCGACTGAAAGGACACGCTGCCCAATCAGCATCACAATAACCACGAAGAAGAAGGTCATTAGCGGCTGGGAAAAATAATCCTTTAGAAGGAGTAGATTTTAAGTAACGAAGAACATGCATGGCTGCCTGCCAATGTTGCTCAGTGGGAGCTTGAATAAATTGACTGAGCTGCTGAGTAGCGTGAGCAATATCAGGTCTCGTGAAACCAAGATACAATAGCCGGCCAACTAATCTTCGAAACTTGTCAGGCTCATGAAGCAACGGAGAAGAAGCATCATCAAACTTAGATGTCTTGGATAAAGGCGTAGACACCCCTTTCGATCCCATTAAACCAGCATCTGCAATAATGTCTAAAACATATTTGCGTTGGTTCACATAAAGGCCCGTGTCTGATCTAGCTAGTTCAAGACCAAGGAAATACTTAGCTGGACCAATATCTTTTATTGTAAACTGCTGGTGTAAAAAATCCTTCACCAACTGTATATCCAATTCTGTTGGACCAGTAAGAAGAACATCATCTACATAGACCAATAAAGCCACATATCCTTCTACTAAATGTTTAATAAACAAACATGGATCATGAGCTGACTGAATGAAACCAATGGTCATCAGCTTGGAAGTAAATTCCTGATTCCATTGCCTAGAAGCCTGTTTTAATCCATAAAGAGAACGTTTAAGCTTGCACACTTGAGTTGGACCAGCTTTATCATAACCTGCTGGAGGAAGCATATACAATTCTTCATTGATATAACCATGAAGAAATGCATTATTAATATCTAATTGGTGAAGTGGCCAACCCTTGGCAGCGGAGACAGCAAGTAAAACACGTACAGTCACCATTTTTGCCACAGGAGAAAAACTATCAACATAATCAATACCCTCTATTTGATTATATCCCTTGGCCACCAACCTTGCTTTATACCGCTGCACACTACCATCTGGATTGAGCTTAATTTTATACACCCACTTAGACCCGATAGCTCGTTTGTTCTTTGGTAACTCAGTAAGCTCCCAAGTCTCATTATCCTCTAAAGCCTGCAATTCATCTTGCATAGCCCTCATCCACTTGGGGTCAGTCCGTGCTTGATGAAAAGAACATGGTTCTTTGACAGTTGAAACATTAGCTAAAAATGACATGTAATTTGAAGTAATATGAGGGGAAATTACAAAAGGAAAGGTGTTGGGTGTATAAGCGGATGTTTTCTTTAATGTTTTAGTTACTGGAGTAATAGCATGAGATTGCACAGTATTAGACACAAAATCATTTAACCAAGATGGTTTTTGGGTAGTTCTTTGACTTTTCCTGGTAGGAAGAACGGGAATGGGTGGATTCGATACATTGTGGGGTGGCGATAAGGTAACAGAAGGAGAAACAAGAGGAGAATTGGGTAAAGAATGAGTGATAGAGGAAAGGAACCTCTGATCTGAAAAATCATGTGGTGATATAGGAAGAGGTATACAGGGAGAAGGAGTTTGAGAATTAAGTTGGAAAGGAAATTGATCCTCATAGAAAATAACATCTCTGGAGATGTAGACTCTGTGAGTCTGAAGATCATATAATTTGTATGCCTTTTGACCAGGTGGATAACCGATGAAAATAGATTTAAAAGCACGAGTGTCCAATTTATCTTTTTGAGGTAAGGTGTTGGTGGCATAACACAAACAACCAAAAGTTTTCATGAAATGGTAGTTAGGTTTCTTGTGGAACAGAATCTCAAAAGGAGATTGCCAATGAAGAATGGAAGAAGGAAGTCTATTTATGATATAAGTGGCAGTAAGTATGGCATCTCCCCAAAAATATTTCGGTAATTTGGCTTGAAACAAAATGGCTCTAGCCACTTGTAGAAGATGGCGATGTTTCCTCTCAACAACACCATTCTGTTGAGGGGTGTAAACACAGGTTTTTTGATGAATAATACCATGACTAGAAAATAGGTTTTGGCAAGCAGAGTTGGTAAACTCGGTGCCATTATCAGTTCTAACTATTTTTATAGGTAGCTGAAATTGATTTTTGGCCAGCTGAATAAAGTTTTGTATAACTGAAAAGGTTTGATTTTTGCATTTAAGTAAATATGTCCATGTGCTTCTACTATGGTCATCCACTATGGTTAAGAAAAAACGGGCTCCAGTTAAAGAAGTTTGTTTATAAGGTCCCCACAAATCCATATGTATAAGCTCAAAACAAGCTTGTGAACTGATTTTACTCACAGGAAAAGAGAGTCTCGTTTGTTTGGACTCATGACAAACATCACAAGGGTGGTCAGAAATGGTAATTTTCACATTATTTGAACTAGAATTCAATTGTCTGGATACAATATCAGAAGGATGGCCCAATCTCTGGTGCCAGAATTCAGATACACTAGCTTGATAACAATGAGCTAGTTTATTTGATTTGTTTGACATTTTGGTTGAAAATTTACAAATGAAATCTTGGTTAAAAGATTTTTCGTCCAATATGTATAATCCAGCTATTACTTTCCCAATTGCTAAAACTTGGTCACTCACAAGGTCCTGTAAAACACAAAAATCCTCAAAAAAAATGAACTTAATATGAGCAGTAAGAGTTAGTTTATTAACTGAAAGAAGATTGAATTTAAATGAAGGAATGTGTAAAGAAGATGTTAAAATCAGTCTGTCACTAAGTTGAACATCTCCTATATGACTGACATATTTTATCCTTCCATCGGGTAAATGCACAGGTGTGCATTTATTAACAGGTTTAGGATTGGTAATGTAGTGTAATTGAGAGCACATGTGATTAGAAGCTCCTGTATCAACTATCCAAGAACCGTGTCCAATAAAATCAAGAGAACTTAAGCCAAAGTTTAGAGTGCTACCTGCAAAGTCCTCAAAGTGAGCAAAATTAACAGTGCTGTCATCAATGCTCCCTTGCTTTCCTTTTCCTTTCAAAAACTTTTCGATTCCTTGCTGAATCAAGTTAGCCACATCTTCTTTCCAACCCGCAGTATCAGCTCCTTGAAATTCAAGAGGTGAATCAACCATATTCGCTGAGATTCTGCCTCCTTCTCCAGTCCTTTTATCCTTAACTCCTTTGAACCATTCAGGATATCCATGAATCCTGAAACAAGTATCTCTTGTATGTCTTTTCATTTTACAAAAATCACAATACAGATCATCTTTGTTAATCTGTTTCTTTTTGTTGCCCTTACTCATCACATTCACTCCTTGATTTATTTGTGATCTAACCAACATTGCATTCTCAGTGCCTTCTCCAAAACTCACATTTACCTCCCTTTGTTTCTCAACTCTTAGAACCATTGAGTAAGCTTTGTTAACATTTGGTAATGGTTCCATGACAAGTATTTGATTTTTAATTGCATCATATGTGTCATTTAATCCCATAAGAAATTGCATTAATTTGTCAATGCAATCCAGATCTGATACTGTCTTTGAAGCTCCACAACTACACTGAGGAATAGGAGCCAAACACGACATTTCATCCCAAAGTTGTTTCAGTTTTGTAAAATATTTCATCAGAGACATACCTCCTTGAGAGATTGAACATATCTCCCTTTTAATTTGGTAAAGAAGTGGACCATTACATTCACCAAATCTTTCTTCTAGTTCTTTCCACAAATCCTTTGCAGAATCTGTGTAAAGAAATGCCTCAACAATTTCTTTGGAAATAGAATTCAAGATCCATGATGTAACCATGCAATCAACTCTGCACCACTGATCATAATCTGAAGACGTTGGATCAGGTTTCTTACATCTTCCATCAATGAATCCTAACTTCACTTTAGCTCCTAACGCTATTTTCATTGCTCTGCTCCATGACAAATAGTTACTTCCATTTAGAGGTGTAGTGACTAAGATCATCCCTGGATGATCTGCACTCTGCAAGTAGGTAGCATCTCCATCACTGATGCGTCTTGTTTCTGAGCCAACTCCAGTTTGCGAAGCTGATTCTCTTAGAACTTCCGTCATTTTCATAAAGCAAGAAGATGTGAAGCAAACAAAACAAGATAAAGAAGAAAATGAAGTTCTTAAACCTGCTCTGATACCATGAAGAGAAACTCCATTAAAACAGAGCTAAACAGAGCTTGAGTAAAAGAATCCTCTATTCATCTAATTCTAAGAAAAAGAATACAATTTATATACAGAGGAAGCTAATAACCGCCTTAGCCACATCAGCATAAATTAAAACACGAGAAACACACCTACACACGTGAAACACACCTACACACGTGATATACATTTCACATATGTAACTCTAATTCTGTCTGTAGCTAAATTCAAGAGCAAATCTGGTGAGAAAGAGTTGTATTTCTTTACTCCTTGCGAGTATGACAAAAGAAATGGACATCGTAAGAGGAAAGCGGCGAGTGGAAACTGGAAATCCTCAGGTGATCCTCGCTTGATTACTCGTGGTGATAGTGTGATAGGAACAAAGAGAACTTTTGTGTTTCATAATCCTGATGCTACTAAATTTGTCATCACCGAATTTGTCTCAACTGCAGATCCTAGCTTGCCTATCAAGGTCATCCCCTCTATGATTTTATACTACAATCGCCTGTTTTCTTAATGCATGGAGCATGTAATGTAATTTAGTTATATGCTTGTGCAGGGCGATTTTATGCTATGCAGGTTAAAGATACAATCAATCAAGAAAAAAATCACAAATAAGAAGGCCAGACTGGATTGCAAGAAGAAGACGAGACCAAATAAGAAGGCGACTTTTGGTAATCAGAATTCTAAACAGATGAATGCTAGTCCAGCCAATGGTGAAGATGAACCAAGCTTCCAAACGGCTTCTGATTTGGAAAATCAATATCCTCACAAGAGGACTCGTGTTCCTGTTTCAGTCTGTGAGAAAGGTGAATCATCTTGTTCAGCTGCTATTCGAAATCCATGTGACAAGACTGCTCTTCAAATTGGTGCTCAGATTCTGTCTGATATTTCAACCCAAGGCAAACATAAATCACTTTCTCAGAATGCTTTGCACAGTCTGTCCAAGATGGCTGCAGTTCCAAACTATCACAAAGGTGAAGCAATTTCTAAAAATGTAGCTAATGGACTATCCGAGACAACTGATATTTCAATTCCTGAAGACCTTAGGAGTCCCTCAATGGTTTCCGATGTTGAAGTAGCTAAATTTCAACAAGTGGAAAGTCAATTTACAAAATATGTGTCACTCCCTGAAGATAATATGGTTCCCTTGATGGCTGCTGTTGAGGGACAAGCTACGTTTCCTGAGGTGAGAAAAGAAATGCTTGTCAAATAGTTCTTTGTTTTATTGATGTGAAGCATAAAAATTGAACTCAGAACTTATGCTCACTTTACTTTGGTTCCTTCTGCAGATGAATTCTCAACTACCGTACGAGTTATTATCAGTTCTTGAACCATCTTATGCACTGGCAACTCAAAATCTATTTGAGATGACCACTGTTCCAAAACATTACAAAAATGAATCAAGTTGTACAATGGCTGCTCCAAGTCTATTTGACATGACTGCTGTTCCATTCCGTGACAATGGTGAATCAACTTATTCAATGGCTACTCAAAATCTAGATGAGATGTCTACCATTTCAGTAAATTCTAAAGCTGACTCAATTTATTCAAAAGCTAATCAAAATGTATCTGAGATGGCTGCTATTTCAATCTATCAAAAAGGGGAATCAAATTCTCAAATTACTTTTCAAAATCCATTTGATATGTCTGATTTTCCAGCTCTTGAAAAAGGTGAATCAACTTATCCAATGGCTACTCAAAATCTAGATGAGATGTCTACCGTTTCAGTATATTCTAAAGCTGACTCAACTTATTCAGAAGCTAATCAAAATATATCTGAGATTGCTGCTATTTCAATCTATCAGAAAGGGGAATCAAATTCTCAAATTACTTTTCAAAATCCATTTGATATGTCTGATTTTCCAGCTCTTGACAAAGGTGAATCAACTTATCCAATGGCTACTCAAAATCTAGATGAGATGTCTACCGTTTCAGTATATTCTAAAGTTGACTCAACTTATTCAGAAGCTAATCAAAATATATCTGAGATGGCTGCTATTTCAATCTATCAGAAAGGGGAATCAAATTCTCAAATTACTTTTCAAAATCCATTTGATATGTCTGATTTTCCAGCTCTTGACAAAGGTGAATCAACTTATCCAGTGGCTACTCAAAATCTAGATGAGATGTCTACCATTTCAGTATATTCTAAAGCTGACTCAATTTATTCAGAAGCTAATCAAAATATATCTGAGATGGCTGCTATTTCAATCTATCAGAAAGGGGAATCAAATTCTCAAATTACTGTTCAAAATCCATTTGATCTGTATGATTTTCCAGCTCTTGATAATGGTGAATCAACTTATCCAATGGCTACTCAAAATCTAGATGAGATGTCTACCACATCAGTATATTTTAAAGCTGACTCAACTTATTCAACAGTTAATCAAAATGCATCAGAGATGGCTGCTATTTCAATCTATCAGAAAGGTGAATCAAATTCTCAAATAACTGTTCAAAATCTATTTGATATGTCTGATTTTCCTGCTCTTGACAAAGATGAATCAGTTTTTCAAAATCTATTTGATATGTCTGATGTTCCAACTCTTTGCAAAGATGAATCAGTTTCTGAAAATGCTTTTGACAATCTATCCAAGATGATTGCATTGGAAGATGAATCAATTTCTGAAAATGCTTTTGACAATCTATCCAAGATGATTGCATACAGAGATGAATCAGTTTCAGAAAATGCTCTTGGCAATCTATCCAAGGTGATTGCATTCAGAGATGAATCAGTTTCAGAAAATGCTCTTGACAATCTATCCAAGATGATTGCATTTTCAGCATATGAAAAAGGTGAACCATTTTGTCATAATGCTACTGATAATCTATCTGAGATTATCACTATGCTAACGTATGATGGAGGGGAATCACATTCTCAAACCCTTCCAAGTAATCTATCTGAGATGATCGATGATCACTGCCAGAAGACTAACGTGTCATTCCTTGAAGACTATAAGAGTTCCTTAATGCCTTGTGATGTTGGAGAAACAACACTGCAAGGAGTGGAAAGTCAATTTAAGAGAGATGTTACAGTCCTTGAAAAAGATAATAACAGCCCTTTCACGGCTTCAGATGTAAATGATTCTACATTCCCAAAGGTGAGAACAACGCAAGAAGGGATAAATATTTCATGAATTGTTTTAAATTTTATCTATCCAAAGCAGGAAAAGCAATCCAAAGCAGGAAAAGCAAAGGAAATTTATTCTCAATTTCGTATTACATTCTGCAGATAAACCCTCTGCTGGAAGAGATGAGAGCATTCTTTGAATCAGAAGACGGCCCAAACTCTACAGCAAGAGCAAGTAGTTCAGGTGCAGCTACTTGTATTGAAATTAAAAAGCCATACGAGATACCTACTGTTTCAACAAACGACAAAGATGAAGCATATAGTTTCTTGGATTTTCATTTTGAGAAGCAAAATTCAGGTGAGACGTGTGCAATGTCATCATTTTATGATCAAGATAAAATGGAAGCCCTTATTGCTTGGGATTTTGGAAGCCAAAATTCTAATCAGAAAATGTCAGATATATCATCAGCCTCTGTTGAAGGGGGAAAGGAATCCTCCAACAGAAACAAATGATATTTAAAACCGATTTAGAACAATTGATTTTTCAGTTCTTGAAGACATTAGGAGTCCCTTAATGGCTTCTAATGTTGAAATAACCAAATTTCAAGAAGTGGAAAGTCAGATATTTAAAACGGATGCTACTCCCTCAAGATAATCGAAGTCTTTGTGTGGCCTCTGCTGAAGGAGAAGCTACATTTCCAGAGGTAAGAAAAGGAGTGCTCCCTGAATTGTTATTAATTTTATTGCGCCAAGCGTAGAATTCAAACTTAGAACTTATTCTTACTTTACTGTGATTCCTTTGCAGATAAAACCTAAAACACTTGAAGAGATGATAGCATTTTTTGAGCCAGAAGACAAGCTGACCTGTACTCTGCAACAGCCTGACCAGTAATCACACAAAGGGAAGCCCTGTTGGAGACGGAGATGTGGAAGCCAAAGTAAAACTCAATACAAACAAAAACGTTTTCTACAAAAAGGAAAAAACAATCCAAAAGCATTTTGTTGCAGATTTTCTGCAGCAAACAAAACAAACTCTGCAGTTGAAATCTGCACATACAAAACACACTCTTTCTTCAAAACTTTCCAAAAAAAATCTCTTTGATTTTTGAAAAGAAAGTCCTTTCAGAAACAGGAGAGTGGATTTTATTCTTCAGCCACCATCTCACTTTTAAAGCTGCAACAATTGTTTTGAAAAAAAAACTTTTGTGCTTCAAAAGACCCGAGCATGTCATAAAACTGCTAATCGCTTAAAAAGTTTGAAGGACCGACGAGTCCTTAAACTGCATTTACAAAACTTCTCAAATGAAAAATTTTACAAAATTGAAGGACCTGCAAGTCCTTAAACTGCCATCTTCAAGACCTGTAAGTCTCTAAACTGCATCAAAATTTAAAAGGACTAGCAAGTCATTAAACTGCATCAAAATTTAAAAGGACTAGCAGGTCAATAAACTGCCATCTTCATGACCTGCAAGTCTCTAAACTGCATCAAAATTTAAAAGGACTAGCAAGTCATTAAATTGCAGTACCTGAGCAAGTCGCAAAACTGCTCAAATGAAAAAATTTACAAAATTAAAGGACCTGCAAGTCCTGAAACTGCTATCTTCAAGACCTGGAAGTCTCTAATCTTCAAGCTCTCTTGTAGATTTTAAGATTAGAGAAAATCAAAAACCCTTGTTATTTCTACAGCCTTTTGTAATAAGTCTTTAGATTTACAGCAAATATTTACAAAAGATTGTTCATGTACTACGTCTACTTCTTCTCTATCTTGTAATTCTTCAACAGATATCAATATTAAATCAGGTATTTTTATTTAGTGATGAGTTATTTTTTTCAAAGATTTATTGCTGTTCTATCTTTAGATTTTTCTGAAAACCAAGAAAAGATTATTTTAAGAAGAGAATTAATAAGTTTACAAAGATTTTTAAGACAAGAACATACAGAATTGCGTATCGAAGGTTTTGGTGTCAGCCTGGTGGGGGATATAAGGAGAAAATCTGAGTCTAGTAAGGTTATTTTAATTAAACTGCAAGTCATTAAACTGCATCAAAATTCAAAAAACCAGCATTTCATTAAATTGCAGTACCTGAGCAAGTCACATAACTGCTCAAATGAAAAAATTTGCAAAATTGAAGGACCAACAAGTTATAAAACTGTCATGGCAAGGACCTTAGCCTGTCCTTAAAACTGCTTCCAAAGGTTTGAAATGGGTGTTGGAGATCAAGAAGTGTTGATCATTGAAGAAACTAGTTCAATTTGAAGAATCTTGCTGCCAAAATGAAGTCTTGGAGCAGCATTTGATGCCCTTATCACCGCCATTAAGATGCAGCCATATTTTTCTTTAAAATTTGAAAGAATTAAATGAAAGAGATGACTTGGTTTAAAGCTGCTTGAAGATGCTAATCTGAAATGAAAGAGATATGAGGATTGTTTGGGGCAATGACACTCTGTACTGGAGATGGAATCCTGATACCAACTCAAGGTTTGTTAACTGATTTTAATCTGTATGTATATTTATATATTTTATTTGATTGCTTTAATCTTATGTTTGAATAGATTTTCACATGGTTGCTAGATATCGATTTTGTTTCTTTTGATTCTGATATAAATCAATACTTGTATGTTATCAACGACAACATTATACGTTGCTTACCTTGTTTTTAAGCTGAGAAATAATAGCTACGGATTAGGAGAACATCCAATAAAAGTTGGAGTGGGACTGACTGATAGTGTAACTCAAAATGAGAAGCGCAGTGTTCATTTCGATCCTGAAAATATGGTGAGAGATGGAATCGCAAATGAGAGGGGAGATGGGTGGTTAGAGATTGAATTGGGCAGATTCTTCAATGCCAATGGTGGAGATGGAGATTTGGAGATGAGTTTTATGGAAGTTGAGCATATGATCTGGAACAGTGGTCTTATAGTTCAAGGCATAGAAATCAGGCCTAAGAGCCTATAATTCAAAGTGATGATTTCATGGATAATTTAAACAATAAGTTCCGATAGTGACAGGATATAATTAACTTGTTTTATTATTTTTTTCTCATGAATCCAGTTCAGATAAATATTTTCCATTTAGATTATTTGTTGAATTGAATACGTAATTAATTTTCATGAGTTTTTCTTAAACTGTAATTGTGCAACTATTAGATCCTATCATCCAATCTGAGTTTATAAAGTATTATGGGTGAGGAAAAAAAAGCCTTAAATTTGGTTAAAGAAAAACTGATTCGAAATTTTATTTTTAATATTTTCGATTTTAATTTCGGTTAATCGGTTCATTTATATATATTATATTTTTATTTTTTTACCTTAAAATTTTTTTTTTCTTTTTTATTTCTCTTTAAAATTTACATAAATTAATATGTTAAAGTATATTTAAATTATATTTTTATTTTTATGCCTTTGTGTTTATCTATAAAACTTATATAATATTTTAAATTATATTTAAATTACGTCATTCTCCTTAATATAGAATAATATTTATATGAATAAACAGATTAAATTTTATATATATTATTTTTTATTATATATATTTGTATTTATATTTTACTTAATAACATTTAATTAATTTTTTTTATGTTTTAGAGTTTATCTTTTAATATTTAATTTTGTTCAAAATTTTTCTTTGACTTAGGATTAAATACTCCAATTTTCAACAACTATTAAATTCACTTTATAATAGTAATACTAATTATTAATTTGTTGAATATGAATTTTGGCTGGTATATTATATTTGTTTTGTGATTTTTAGTTTGAATTACTTTGCATATTTTAAGTTGAATGAACTTTACTTTTTTTTTTTTAATAATTGTATGTTATAAATTTTAGTGGTTAACCGAAAAATATTTATTAACCAAATTTTAGTGTTTTTGTACTTATTAATCAAATATTATGGATTGGTTGATAGTTAATGATTTTAAAAAATCGATATTAATGAACTGATTAATTTTTTTTTTGTGTTAAACTGGTTAATCGATTCATATTCAACTCTATAAAATATATATGTTTAGGAAATCAGAATTATTTGTATAGTTGGCTGCTTATAGTGTAATTTCACATCTTAAATTTTTTTTTTTCCTTCCCCCACATTAAGCCGGAGATATCAGATTAACTTAATAAATAGTAATTTGTAAATTTACTCTACATATAAAATAAGAACAAAGGTTCATTGCATTTATTTACGCGCTGATGGCAATTTAATAGCACATTTGACAGCTTTAGGAATTATTTTATATTATGATATTATCGTGAATATATTCTTTTAATTATCTTAATACTCTTCTTTATAAATATTAATTTATCAGTAATAATTTTATTAACAACTAAAAATACATTCTGATTTTCTGTTGTTAAAAAAAAATACATTCTAATTTTGGTCATTTCTGAAAGTAGATAATGCAAAAATTACCTAAAAAATAATTTTCCAAGGAGACAAAAGTGCAAGCTTTAATTTGTATCTGTGAATTTTTATGATGATGAACTTCATATATAATTATATAATTATAAACCCACCGTACTTGGATTTTTTTTTACTTTAATTTGTTTGATTAGGGAATGAACATAAATTAATTGAAAAATAAAAATTGGAATGAAATGTAATTATTCTAGATTGTCCTGGAAGCACGCGGCATACTTAGGAAGCAAGTCCACCCGATAGCGACATCCTAAATTTCTTGTTATTATCTTTTTCTTTTAAATTAAATCTATCATAATATTCAATCAAATCCTCTATATATATTTTATTCGAATCCAGGAAATTTAAAATCTAAATTCTTAATGTCCAACTTCTCACCCAAGTACTCCTCAGTGGGCCCATCCTCTATTCTCCAACTTGTTACCCAAGTCTTGACAGCTTCTGAAGCAAGTTCCCACTTTTATTTCCTTTGATTAAATTAAATTACATTCTCTTTTTTCTCTCTCGCTATTTATACTCTCCCCATTCTTCCACTCTCGCTCGCCCATTCCTTCTCATCCTTTCGGATTACTTGTCGTTCCACTCCTTTCATCATTTGGTTTCCAAGACGCCAACACTTCGTCGCTTGATTCTTTAATATTTCTTCTGTTTTCCATTTTAGGAAGAGGAATGAAATACAACATCTCATCTGGTAATTTACATCTCATTTTCATATTTTATTGAACACTTTCTTCCTGCTTTCGCTTAATCTATTATACTTTTCTTTAACAGCTATGGCAAATTCAACAAGGCCAGAGCAATCAGCTTCCACGGTTGGGCATAGATTCCACCCAACCGATGATGAAATGGTTGATCATTTTCTGAAACGAAAGTTGCTTGGTCATGATGATGACCACCCACTAATCCCCGAAATTAAAGTTTGTGATTTCGAGCCATGGGAACTTCCTGGTAATTAATCCACCGTGACTATCTTCTCTTACCTTTTGTGCAATTCTACTCTGTTTTTCTTTTCCAATTAAGATTTTCGTATGTACAGGTCTAGTCACCACAAGATCGGAGGATCAAGTGTGGTATTTCTTTTGTTATCGTGATTATAAATATCGACGTAGTCTCCGGTCTAACCGTACCACCAAGGCTGGGTACTGGAAACCCACTGGCAAACCTCGTAATGTGATAAGTAAACGTACCAGGGAAGAGATTGGTACAAAAAGGAGTTTGGTTTTCTACATCAAAGAAGAACAAACTAAACCCTTAAGGACTAAGTGGATCATGCATGAGTATGAACATGCTCTGAATTCCACCATTCCTACTCCGGTAATGCTACATGTTCTTCAACAAATTAAGTTAATTCAAAAACTTTATTGAGGTTCAGCATCTTATAATTAATTAACCTGAACTTTTTCAATTTGTGCAGGGGAATTTCGTTCTCTGTAAGCTGAAGTCAAAGACGGAGAAGATCAATCAAGGCCAACCAAAAAATATGGTGTCGGATTCTGATCTTGAAAATCAAAATCTGAAAGAGATGACTGCTGTGTCAACCTATGAAAAAAGTGAACGGGATTGCCTTGCTGGTTTCGATGGTGAAAATCGAAATCTAGAGGAGCTGAGCAATAATTCCGCTGGTGATGAAGATAAATCAGGTTACTATTTGGGTTGTTCTGATGTAGGGAATGAAGAACAGAACAACTCAAATGAGATGTCTGCGATGTCAGTTAGGGATTTTGAAGTCCAAAATCCAAATCAGAAAATAGATATATCAGCCTCTGATATGTCAACTTCCTCAAATTCTGCCATGCTAGAAAATAATGCAGCAGAGGTAAGAAATAGCACCGTTCTTCACTATTTTTAAATTTTCTTGTCTTATTCTTTAAAAAGGAAATGATTTAATTTCGGTTTTGATGCAGTTGGATGATATGCTAAGTTATATTAATGGACTGGGGTTGGAAGAATTGCTGGAGCTAGAGCGAGAAGGCAGTTATAATCCTGCAATGTACCAACTGCCAATGAATCCTAGTGAAATTTATAATCCTGAAATGTACCAACTGCCGATGAGTCCTAGTGAAAGTGGGACTTACAATAGCTTGAATGCCTGTGGGGCTGCTGATGGAGGAGAAGCTGAAATGGGATGGGTTGATGAGCTATGGTCCATGTGAACACGCTCTAGTTTAGCATGTTATTTAAAATATGTTAATGGTATTTGGTGTATCAGTAAAGTATTTCTTTTTTAAAAAATTTCCTTTGATTGTATAAGTAGATAGTAATGGTGGTATCGAGGCCTGCCGGCTTATATATTATTACATCTAATATGTATTTCAGTGAATGCTTAATGCTATATAAAGTTTGTGATTAAACTGCATATGCCTTCAAATGAGTTCAGAGAGGAGCTACAGAGTTTTTTCTAAATGTTTGTATTTTGAGGTTTTAAATCTCCAGCAGATCTTGATGAAAACTATATTGTATTATGTATTTATAATCAGGACTGGCAACAGTGCCTTTAACAATCCAGCCTCCCAGTCAAAAGAAAACTACTTTTCAACTTTTTATTGACGTGTAAGAGAATAAAGAAAACCATAAAATAAAATAAGTCAAGGCAATTCTGAATTCTACAATACAGGAGTACAATTCTCCATTATCAGACATATAATATAAAATTTGAAGTCAAAAGCTAAGATATTAGATAATTTCTATATCAAATGTTTAGAACTTGCTAACAATATTGACACCCCACAAATAAATTGGAATTTACTCTCAATATATAAGCGTAATTCAAGCATCAACTAAAGAAGAAGCCAAGACAATGAGGATTTAAATTTATAACCAAGACACAAATAAAGATTAGAAACTCGTTCTATCAAACACCATCAAATTTTTCAAACACCCATACCCACACAAACACTGTTTCGTATTTTTGGATATTAAACTTTTTTACATTGAATGTAACGCATTATATTTACAATTTAAAAAAATAATAAAAGAATTAAGATATACATATATATATATATATGCATGCAATGGTTTTTATTTTTTTAGAATACATTTTTAGAAACAAAGAGATTAGAATTATCAAATTAAAAAATAATTAGATTTTTTATTGTTTAAATTACATAAAATTCCATGCAATGGTTTTTGTAAAGGCTAAGCTGCAACCAAATTGTACATCCAAAAAATAAACTAAAATGGGTTAATTATTTGGATCGGTTTTGGATCTATTCTTACGATATAAAATAATATTGGATGTAAGGCGTACATTAATTCGGCCTTCTCGCA
This sequence comes from Excoecaria cochinchinensis, assembly GCA_947683425.1. NCBI lineage: Eukaryota > Viridiplantae > Streptophyta > Magnoliopsida > Malpighiales > Euphorbiaceae > Excoecaria > Excoecaria cochinchinensis. Next base: position 6,542,927 of record CANTUQ010000045.1, read on the forward strand.
TGTATAGAACTTATGAAATGGGCTTCTTATATTTAACTAGGTCCATCAATTAATTATTCTTTTAACTTTTCTCAACCCATTTATCTAATGCACTATTCACCCGTTAACCAGGGCCATAAATTTATTTATGGATCTAATTAATTTTCTCCTCCTTATAGTCTGATTATATTATAGGAGAGCTTCTTCTTTGTAAATTAAAGGTTAAGAAATGTGAATCAGGTCATATGGCATCATTGTCTTCTTATTTTGAATTTCAATTTTTAATTCAGACACATTTCAAAAATCAAGTTTCATATTGAGAAATTGAATACGCACATCAGTTGTGATTCTGAACATCAAAACTGAAATAAGCATGTGATACTCTCTCAAGTATGGGTGTTCAAAAATGGGTTGGGTGTGTTATGATAAAATTTGAATCAAATTTATATAATATGTTTTGTAAGATTATATATAATTCAACTCCATTTTTCTTCTAAAAAAAATCTAATTGTAACCCATCTAACCCATTTTTTAACACCCCTACTTTCAAGAAGGTGAATGGAGTTCTCCAACAGCAATAACTAATTTTCGAAGGAACAAAATGACACATTTGTGGACTGTTGTTTTGTTTAATAGTGGCCTTTTTTTTAATGAGTTGAAGATATTTGTCGGGGGTAGAAGAAGACAGCATTAAATTTGATGATTGCCTTTCTTACTATGACACTGGCTTCACTACTTCTGGGCCGGATGGAACACAAGTTATTGCCTCATCTTGCTAGACATAGTCAACTTCAATTTCTATGCTGTACTTGCCTCCAAAATAATGTTAATGTTACTTAATATTTACCAAAAACAACATATATTTCTTAAATATTAAATAACATTATATTAAAGAATTAACCAATTGACTGTAGAGGTGGCAAGTTGGGCGGGTTGGGGTTGGGTCACTAATGGGCGGGTCATAAATGGGCGGGTCACAAATGGGCCAAAAAGCATGGGTCACAAATGGGTCAAATATCCAAATGGGTTGGGCGGGTTGGGTCAACCCATGGGCTAAAAACTCTTTGAATATACAAAAAATTTATAATAATACACAAATGAATCGGGTGGTCTAAACGAACTGATTTTGGTCCAAACGGACTGAGTGGCCCAAATGGGCCGCTTGAGACCCAAACGGGTCAAGATGTAATTTGATATTTTTAATCTATTTTTAATAAAAAATAATTTTTTATATAATAAAGGGATATTAAAGTAACTAATTTAAAATAATTTGACGCAAATGGATTGAGTAGCCCAAATGGGCTGCTTGAGGCCCAAACGGACCGAAACGTGATTTGACCCATTTAATCCATTTTTAATGAAAAATAATTTTCGATATAATAAAATGATATTAAAGTGACTAACGTAAAATAATTTAGTTCAAATGGATTGGGTGGCCCAAATGGACTAATACAATACTCTGGTGAGTATCAATGGTATTTATGATTTAATACATATATTCTCTAAAAACTATTCTAATTATTTTCATTTTAATGATAAAGTGAAAACCTTTTTTTTTTTTTAAAAAAAAGACTTGTTTAAAAATCAAATAGTATAGCATTAAAAAAAAATTCCAATATTATATAATTTGATAATTACTATATTGTAAATGGTGCAAAGGCCAAAAAGCCCATGTATTTTTTCACTGAAAAGAGGCAAAATGTATTATGTCAATGTAGCCCAAACATTGATTTTAAATCAAATTTACCGTCAAAATAAAACTTTTGTGGCCTAATTACACCTTTGGTCGTTAATAAATATGAATAAATTATTAAGAAATAGCTAGCTTTTCTTCTATCTTTTTTTGTTCATGCACAGAGATACACCATCTCAGATGTGAATTTATTGGCTAACCTTTGCAAGAGTAGGGTCTTCTTGCCACAGCAGGTCATGCATAGCCCTTCTCTCTTACAAAACTTTGTATCAGCTGGTTAATGTTTTATGGATATGGCTATTTAGTTCAAAAAAGTAAGAATCAATAAATTACACAGAAGACAACCAAAACTATCCATCATATGATTACATATACTAATTATAATGCAAAAAGTTTTGCAAGGCAATGTACAGGATCTGAACTAAATTTTAACTTGTCTATCGGATACATACACCATAAACTAGCTAGATTACTAAAAAGAGAGCTGACAGTTCATCTTCATCCATAACTGTTGTCCTGAAACCAGTATGCAGCAGTTCATCTTCGTCCACAACAATTACAGTTCAATTGCTAACATAAGATCCTATAGTTCAAAAATACTAAGAATTCACAAAACAACACTGACAACAAGTGCAAGAATAGCATGCACAAACCAGCCATAAATTGGTAGTGGATTAGCAGAGGAGGCACTCTGGCACAAATTAAAGCCATACCAAGTATCCCGGGGAATGAAAACGTTGTAAGTGAAAGTAACAGGATATAAATTATACCCCTGAATCTTCACAGTCGATGGCTTCCACCCATCGATCCTGTTCTATAAAGATATACATAACATATTTGATATGCACATGGTCCATCTATTGTAAATGTATCAGTAGAGCAGCGCTCGAATGTATTTGTTGATGGATCGTCAATCCTTGGTGCATATATCTGATTGTATATGCCCATCTGGCTATGAGGGCAGAATGTCAGGAATGTCACAAAGAAATTACAAGTTAGCAACTATGGCAATGCCTGTTAAATCATCATATACAAGGTATGGGTCTTTCTGTACAAGGTATGCACATTTCAACTTATGTGATTTTTCACAAAGTAATTTAATTTGCAAATCAACTTATGCAATTTAAATATAATTTGATTGATTCAGTTTTGCCGGGTGTTATAAATCATGTGAGAAACAATAGAAATAGAGGATAGACCAAAAAGCAGCAAAATAAATGCTCACTCTTCATAAAGCAGCAAAATAAATGCTCAGACTCTTCATATACCAAGTATCAATAGAAAATACAAAGCCCAATTAAGTACAATCAATAACACTATAATGAATCAATTATTGAGAGAGGTGATTTATTCTTTTAGTAGCTAGGATTAAAAATAGAATCATCAAATCAATATATAAGGCAAAATATGAAGGGGAAGAACACTCTAATTGACAAACTCCAATAGAACATACAGAATTCTACTATATCCAATACGGCATATTCAAAAGACACACTGCAATTAACATATAATTATAATTATCCCCAAAATTAGAAACGTCTTCTACTTTCCCACATACAATTCAGCAGATCATAAGACCATCTTTAGATTATACATGCTAAATTAAGATAGTAATCTGTCGCATTGCCGATTATGAAATTAAGATAGTAATCTAACATAAAGCCACTGCAAAGTTGAACATACACAGTTCGGATTTTCTCCGATCAGATTTCAAAGCTGCAAACTTACCTTTGGAGCTCTGTTAATCTCTATTTAGAATAATGATTGAAAAGAAGTGGTCGATGCGGATTTGATACTGAACTTCATTTAAGCCAAGATTGAGTCAGTAAAATGAAGGCAACAGAATCTTACAGTAAAGGGTTTCTCTCTATAAATTTAATGGATCTAACACATTGCTGTAAAATTAATGGATCTAACACAAAATACAAAAAATTCTAACCAATTAAAGATAAACTATTTAATTCCCTTTAAAACCAAATAAAATGGCAATTAGATAAAGAGTAAAACTTACAGCATAACAGGACTGGCAGCTTGTTGGCGACGGAGGCTAAGGAAAACTAAGGAGCCGGAGGCCGGCGATGAAGAGAGGAAGGTGGAGAGGAAGTGAGGCGGCGATGGTGGAAAGGGGCAGAGTGGGAGAACTGGACGGAGACAAAGAGGGAGAGGGCAGAGAAACTGAATGCGAAAGTTTGGGCAAATAACACTTGGCCCGTTGGGCATTGGGGGCAGACCCGAACGGGTCATATATTTTGTGGGTTGGTTTTGGGCGGGTCTAAATGGGCAGAGTTTTAGTTGGGTTGGGTTTGGGTTAATTTTTTTTGGGCGGGTTGGATGGGGTTTTTGGGTTTGGACCAACTTTGACAGGCCTAATTGACTGTGTTATAAATTAAAATTGAATGAATTATAAAAAGAATGAGTGCTTATGAAATTGAGCTCAAGGGATTCAACATATTGTTGATGTTAATTAATATACATTTATGTATTGAAGACGAACCTTCATCGGATGGGAAAAAAGAGACAAAAACTCTTTGTTTTGTGGGGTTGGATGTCTGGATTTAAGATTTTGTAGATCGGACGGCCATTATTATGGCTTAAAAAGGTTGACGTCACCGCAATGACGTCGATATCCTTGCAAGTAGCGACTTTGTTTATCGCCCGAGAATAAAAGACTAATAGACACAGTCGCACCAAACGCGGTTTCCACGTATCTACGCTTACTCCCAGTACTACTACTCTCTTTCTAGTTTCTACTCCTGCTCTATCGGCTCTCTTCGTTGCAATTTCATGATAATACCATTATTATTTATTTCTATATACCTTCTAGGAAGATCATCCCATGACTTAAGTTTCTCGATTTCGAGAAATTAACCTTTTTCTTTCCCCAATTTCCTATATGGAAACAACAACCTACCCAAATCAACGATCATTTCCACCTGTTGGATACCGATTCCATCCAACTGATGCGGAATTGGTTGCTCATTTCCTGAATGAAAAGATTCTTGCTCCTGATCGCCAGGATATGCCAATCGTTCAAGTTAGAGTTTGTGATTTCGATCCTTGGGATCTTGCCGGTAGCTTTTTTTTTTAAAAAAAAAAAAAAAATTCCACACCAATGCTGCTTTTATCACATCAAAATGTCTGATTGAAGAAGATTTTTGTTTATTTGCAGATCAATCCAAGATTAAATCAACGGATAAAGTTTGGTACTTCTTTTGCCCCCGTGATTTCAAGTATTCAGGAAGCCGGCGGGCCAACAGGAGTACGAATTCTGGATACTGGAAACCCACTGGTAAGCCTCGGAAAGTGAAGGCAGTGGGTACGAAAAACATCATTGGTACAAAGAGAAGTTTAGTTTTTTATGATAAGAGACCTCCTAAACCGGTTAGAACCAAATGGGTCATGCATGAATATGAAAGCCATCTCGTTCAGGTAAGCTATCTGATCTCTGAGACGAATACTAAGACATTCTTGTTTGTTAATTTGGGTTTTGTTAAAAAATTTATATTCTATAAATTACTAGACACGATTTCAATACAATGACTCAGTTGTTTGAAATGATATAAAAAGCATGTTGAGTTATTTACTTAAATTTATGGTAGGCGTAATATGCACATTACATTTGCTTTCTCGTTAAACTCAAATTCCTTTGTTCTGGCTTCGGCAACCAAAAGGAATTTCCTTTTGTACCCGCCTACTTACTGTCTTTTATAATAACACAAGCAATTTTTAGTGAGCAGAAGTGAATGGAGCAGGCCTATATAATCCTATGGCAATACATCATAAAATTTCAATGTCTTCTTATTCCATTCTCGTTTAAGAGAGAATTCTTTAGGAATGTTGTAGAATCCTAAGATTTGCTGTTGGTGAGATCATTAGAAGTATTTGGAATTTGAGTTATACGGGATACGGATGTAGAGTTGAATATGGTATTTTAAACTTTGAATTGAATGAATTTGTTAAACTTGTGTCTTAAACAAATTGCAATTCGACAGAGGAACTCAAATTGGATGTAAAATGGGAATCTGTGTTGGTAGCATAGGACAAGGGCTGATAGGCCAGAGCTTGAAGCCCCTTGTGGTATGAGCCTGTTATGTTTTCTGCTCGTGATACCCATTTTTTATTTTGGCCTAGTTAGTTTGAAAAACACTTATTGGTTATAGCATTTGGGAATTTAGGATTCTATTGTAAGTTCATTTCGTAGTGGAAAGTATTCTATGCTTCCACCTGCACAACCGTATTTTAGGCCAACCCGTGTTAAAAGTTCGTGTTAGATTTTTTATCTGTTATCTTTGTGTGTGATTGTTATCTTTGTGGGTGATTATGTGTTAGTTAATTGCGTTTAGTCTCTCAACAGATTTTTTTTTTTTTGCAACAATATGTGTAGGGGAATTTCGTTGCCTGTAAATTAAAGGACAAGAGAGATGAAAAAGTTAAAAGGAAGAAAGTGGATTGTGCTTCAGCTTCAGCTTTAAGTTCACCTACGGAGAAAATGGTGACTCCGTGTTCATCTTCCGGGGAAAATGAATACCATGACAACAATGGGGAAGAGAGTTGTGAAGTAGTTATTGATTTCGAGGAACCAAACCAAAATGAGCTAACTGGTAGGGAAAGTGAAGAATTCTGCCCCATGGCTTCTAATCTTGAAGGTCAAAATTCAATTTATCAAGATTGCAAATTTAATGGGCCAAAGACTTCTATATTTAAGAGTCAAAATTTAGATAAGAAAATTGATATATTAGTCTCAGAAGAAGGTGAATGGAGTCCATTTGCAGCAATGCCTGACTGTGGAAATCAAAGTCCACATGAGAAGAATGTTTTATCAACTCTTATTGTTGCTGATTTTGGAATTAATGTTGCACGAGCACAAACTTCAATTTTAGATGTAAGTTTTTTATCAACTCTCATGCCTTGCAAGTTTTTATTTTTGCGAGATTCCAACTCTGAAACTTTTCATACTTTGATATAATTGCTTTTGCAGGTACAGGGTCCTCCAACTTTTTTTGATGATATAAAAATCTTGTTGGATTTAGAAGGCAGTCCTAACTCTGCACTTTTCTGATTTCTCTGACAATGGAAATTAAGAAAGCCTTCTGGTGCATATTTGGTGAATGCAAAATACGATCCATTCCATGAGTATGTAACTGTGTGTCCTTTTTAGCACTTTACGGTATAGTTTTTGAAGTGAAGGTTGTAAATATTATCTCATAACATTTGTTTTGATAGAATTTGCTAATAGTCAAAACAAGAGCAAATGTTGCACTTGTTGTGCATGTTAACAGGTGGAAATCAAATCAGCTGTAATTTTGAATGGAAGATGAAATTGTTATGGAGAATTTTTTTCATTTAAACTTGAATCCTACCTGAAATCAAATACGTTGACGACTTAGAATTTTTATTCCTTTGAATTTGATCCATGAGTTCTTTTAGGGCATTTGATTTAACAGAAACTATGTATTGGGCTTCGTCAGCCAAAAATTTAAGTGTCAGATATAGTTCATGGGCTTAAGGTTGAAGAAGAGGGGCAATACTTGATGGCCTGACAAATAAATGGGCCAAGTACATAACAATTTTACGATCTCTAGTACAGACAACACTGCCTAATCTACTTTGTGGCCCATTATTTTTCAAATTACATACTCCATCCGTAAATAATATGCACATATCTATTTTACTATACCCTTAGTTAATATTCATTTAATTAAATTTACTTCTACTTTTTTACTTGCATTAGAAAATTCTTAATTTAGAAAATTGCAATTTTTAGCTCTAAAATTTACTTATATTTAAGTTAATGTACCCCTACATTAATTAAAGACATGTTAAAAATATAAGAAATGATAGTATTTATTAATCCCAAATTACATTACATAAGAGAGCATTAAAAAGTCAACTTCTCTGTTTCTATAGTCCTGTTTTTACATTTTATTGTTATTATTATCATCATCATTATAGCTGCTACTTCCTCCCTCATCTCATCCATTAAGAAGTTTGTCGGGTCCTTTGTTCAGGTTGTCAGCCATGTTCATGGAAGACGAATTTCTCTACATATCATTATCATATGTCGCATTATGTCTATAATTTTTGCCTATGCCTTTCGTATTTTATTCTTTTCTTAATCATGATGTAATAGGTATTTATTTTTGCGCAAGTGGGGGTGGGGCCTAATCATTCGGGATCCCACATCGCTGGTTGATTGTGGTGTGTGTGTGGATATAAGGATTAGCATGCTTTGATAAAATCGACATGATTTTATTAAAGGGTGTGTTCCTTCCCTTTTCGTGTGTGTATCGCTTTAAAAAAAAATAGGTATTTATTTTTGAACGTAGTTTTTTATTTTATATTTTATTTGGGGGTTTTTACCCACTTCCTGACCAGAAAAAAGAAAAGAAAAAAATCGTACACGTTATCCAAATAGAGTATAATTGACAAGACCTTGTGATGTTGAAAAAGAACTCCTGACATTTGTTGGGGATTTTAGATAGATATTAAAAAACATTAAATCAGAATGATGTAATGAGATGTTTGGAAATATAAGTAGCTACTTATTACCAGAAACTAGATAGATGTTTAAGTAAAGATATCTATAGACTATAGTCTACTATTTCATAAGAACTATCGAGAAATTTTTCTTAAACAATATTTTATTTTCATATTTTGAAAATTTATTTGATTTGACAATCATTGTAGAAAAGGTTTGGGTTTCGTTTTCTCCTTTTAACATTTATTATTGCCCATTGAGCTATGTATGCTGTTAACTTGAAGAATATATTTTCTTGTTTCTAATACCAACAATACATGGACGGATGTGTATATATGGAAAATACTATAATCCTACACAACAATATAAGCATGCAATACAAATTCAAGAGTGTCAACATTTGAGGTTGTTTGTAATATATAGCTTAGTGCTGGCTAAGATTGCAATGTTAGTTGGTCAAAATAAATTAGCGACTTTAGTTACCTTTAACTTTAGGGTCTTCATAATTAATTAATTATCATGAAAAAACTATTACACAAACTACTGAGATTAAATGTACAGGATGTAAAATTTATATTCCTTTGAATTTGGTTCAATCCAATCCACAGAGTTTTGCTTTAGAAAAAGTCATCATTCCTGTTGACAAAAATATTCAGTCCTTTTATTTATTATTATTGCCGTATATAAAGAAAAATAGTTTCTTAAACAAAGTTAAATACATCATATTTAGAATAGACCCGATTCCCTTGGAGATCACAATTAACTACATAATCAGAATTTGAAACCTGTTTTGGCACACTATGAGTTGCACCATTAGCCAAATGAGGAATATGTGCACGAGTAAGATTCAATCCACCAAACCAAATACTTTATATCAACAATAAAAAAACTGAATAGCAGAAGGAACTTGATTAAATCCCAATGCGGCATCCATAAATAATTTTACTATACTTATTTCAGTTTTGATTTTATGTAACAGTAAGATTTACTATTGGTTTTGATCTTGGAGCTGTCATGACGAGTTGCAACCTCCCCTCTTATCTTGGAGTGAAGTAATCTTATGGAGTAAATCACTAACTAGGAAGAAGATAGGGCGTATCATAATTGTATCAACTCATGGTATGATTACGTGCACAAATAAATTTGATTATTACTTAATTCTTTTATATATATATATATAGTTGAGAGGGCAAAAAATTTCATAATTTTTGGCCACTTATTTGATTTAATGTAAAGCTTTTAATTAGTGCATTCATGAATCAAAATGATATGATATTAGGATGATTTTGATTGAAGCTAGTACTAGCTCACTATTAGGCTTTTAACTTCTTGCCCTCTTATTGAATTAGTGAAAAAGGAAATTAAGAGGAAATCTTATTTCGGTTTCTTTCACTCTTACGAAACCAATTTTACATTCAATTAAACATACAAATGTGACAAAATCATACTTTATATTGAGCTAATAATGTTACATTTTGAAGGGAAAAAAGTATAGCAAATGTCATGCATCATTCCCTTTTCAATGCATGGATTTTTTTTTTTTTTTTTTTGACTCCCGCTTCCAAAGTGGTACAGTTTTAAGAAAAGAAGAAATGGTTTTGGTTTTTTATTTTGTCTTGTTTGATTGCATATATCAATCAATATTGTAATCTATACTTAATCCATTACTATTTTTCTTTTATTATAAGTCATCTATTTAATATGATGTATGAAATATATTAAAAAAAAAAATTAAGTGCTGAAATATTTATATTGACTAGTCATGTCATACCTACCTGAAATTTATAATTATGATTAATTTTAATATTTTTATTTTTGAATATAAATTATGAATAGAAAAGAGAGTACATGGTCATTTCAGTCAAAAAATAATAATAATAATTTTTTCTGTATATAATTGAAATATTGAGCTAAACAGTCAAATCAAAGGAAAGACAACCTATTTTATATATAAAATGCTTGGCAAAGTATTATCTAGTGAGAAAAGTAAATATAATTTAAACCATCTGAGATAGGAAAGATTTAGACCATAATAGAAGAGGTTTATAAAAAAATTTAATGTAACTCCATATTTATCACATATATGTCACATCGTTGGAAACTTTATCTGAAAAAACCAAAAATTTTTCATTTTAACAGTTATCTTCCTTTTAAATTTTTAATAAGAGCTCATATACTATTAAAAATAAATAAATATTAATTAATATTATATATAAATAAAATATATTAATAATAATTAAGATAAATTAAATAAAACAAATTATGCGCATACTTTGCTTGAAAAATAATTGCTGATGATAGTGCTTGAAACATAATTTGATACCATAAATATGATAATTAATTAAATAAAACCAAGTACGTGTACTCGATTTACAAAAAGAGAAATCATTAAAAGAAAAGTTAATCAAACAGTTAGGGGTGAGAAAAAAATCGATGGATTTGATTAACCGAAAAAAAAATTCGAAACCGAATCGATTGACTGGTTAACTGATTGTAATGAACTGATTAATGGTTATTATTTTGAAAAAACCGATATTAATAGACTGATTAATGGTTTTTGACTCATGCGACTGGTTAACCGAACCAAAACCGAATTTTAAGTTAATTTATTAATAATTTATAACAATTTATCCTAATTAAGGGTGATCATGTACTTTTTTTTTAATTATACTAATTATTTTAAAGTTTTTAAGTTTTTTTAATTGGCTATTAGTAAGTATAACAATTTATTTAATTAAAAGAGATTATGGACCGTCTAATATATTTACTTATTAAATATTAATTTTTAAAAATAAATTTGCTTATATCCATCAAATATTTTTATTTTAACAACAATAATGTTATATTATAGTGAAAAACTTTTAATTTTTAAGTATCTTGAACATTTTAATTTTATTTATGAATATATTTATAATTATAGCGGTTAACCGAAAAATATTAGATAACCGATCCGAAAATTCGAAACCGATGGTAATGGACTAGTTAATGGACTGAAATTTCAAAAAATCGATATTAATGAACTGATTAATGGACTGTAGTTTATGAACCGATTAACCGACCATGTTCACCCCTACAAACAGCTATGAAAGTTCAAATTAAAAAATTGAGGCCATTATGTAATTTATTTTGAAAAAATAAATGTTTGCCACGTTCAAACAATTAATGGATCTCTCAAATCAGAAATACTATCTGGCACTGCGGATGGCGTTAGATATAGTTGGGAAATTGTTATTTAGATTTAGTCTATAAGTTTGAACGTAAATGAAGTTAATGGCGATATCTCAGACGGTAATTAAAAGCTTTTCTATTATATTTTCGACCACTTTTCACAATGGATACTCTACTATTAAATCAGGTCTGAAGAAATACATGGATTTCGAGGTTTTATATATACTACGCACTGCTGCCTCTTAGGCATATTTGCCTACTAGTTATTACTGTAATTTTTATTCTCATTGTAGATCTCGTTTGGAAACTAAAGAAAATGCTTGAAATATAAGGCGGCATCCTAAAAGAAACTATAAGTGATTTTTGTCCACATCCAGTTTTATGCGTTTATAAATTATTCGTTTACCTGGTATAAGAAAGTATAAAAAAAAAAAGACTATTTATTACTACATCCATATAAATAAACACACTTTCTATTTTTCAAGAATTAAAAAAACGAAATGAATATAATTTATTCATATATTTATTAAATATATATGTGAGAACTATTCGATAATCTTTAATATCTATTGATAACAATGGATATTAAATGAGAATAAATTAAACAATTAATTATAATATAAAAAAAATGAACTATAATTTAGAACACATTACATGAAAATAGTAAACTAATTTACTAAACAATCACAAATATTATGATTCCACAATTTATTCTGAGCTGAACTCTTGTCATTTAGAGCACATGACAGTGGGAAAGTGACTTTCCAAGAACCAGGTGAAGGAATTACAGTAAGTGGTAGGATTCTGAGTAATTGGACGAATATATATAAATACAAGGTTCAAGCTTTAAATGCAATTCTCCATCTAAGTCTTTGCATCACACGGCAATAATCAGCTTGGAAACACAGAGGTCCCCCTGCTAAATGCAAGCAAAGTTCAGCCTTGGTTTCAGCTGAAAAAACATGTGATAGTTCTTCGAATGCAAGCTAGACGAACCAGTCCATTCTTGTCCCTAAAAATAGCACCAATTAGCCCTATTAAACCTTCACTCAGAAAACCTGCATCAGTATTCACTTTTACATAGTCACCAACTTCTCATCAGAAGGAATGTGATTATCATTTCCCATAGCAGCAACAACAATCTGGGAACACATTAAAGAACCAACATGAATCCTCTTATTCCTCCGCAACAAACTTCATACCAGATTAATCCTATTTATAAAAGAAAGGTAAGTTTTTTCTTGTTTGTCTTCACCAAACGTATTTATGGATAAAAAATTATTCCCTTTCGCTAATGTAAATTGTTGCTCCTCAGTTGCATTCATGGCCGCGAATTTTGATATTTTTTTATTTCACTTAATATGACAATTTTTAAATTTCAAAAAGTATTAATTATCATTTCCTATTTTATCTTTATTTATGCACAAAAAATGAGATAATTAATAGAGTAAAATTATATAATTATATATAATTATAAATAATTAATGAAATACTCTATCCGTTCCTTAATATCTGTCACTTTTAACAAAAATTCAAATTTTATTTATCTGTCACTTTTAGATTTTCAATACAATTTAATTTAATTTTTTTAATTTAATTTTCTTTTCCAATGCAAATTAACCAATTAGATTTAAGTTTGTACATTGAAATACTCAATTTTATCTTAAATTTATGTCTAATTAATACTCCTTAATTTTTGTGAAAATAGCAAAAACGACTACTATTTAGGAACATATGGGGTAATATTTTAGTAAATTATAATAATATTAATCAAATTTGATGTTAATTAATAATTTTTTAGTAGTGCGAAGAGTTGAAAGTTCTCGCGCTAAATGAAATGGAAGGAGTAAAGAAAAATGTGAGAAAAGAGAGAAATTAATGAAAATACTAATATAGTGTTGTTAACCATAAGAATGATAAAGTTTGAATAATCATAATAAATTTTATCTTTATTTTATAAAGTGTCATTTTAAATACTTCATCCGTACTACTTTAAGTGGTTATTTTCTTTATTTTGCTTTATTTCACTTTAAATTATTATTTTAAAAATTTAAAGAAAAAATTTACATGTCCACTCCTATATCATGCAAGGCTATATTTAATTAATATAGTGATAAATTTAATTTTGATTATGTAAAAATTAAATGGTATTATTTGAATTAAAAAAGAGCAAACTAATTGATTGCTAATATTTTTTTTTTATAAAATTAAGATTTTTTAACTATTTTTTGTAATTGCCGTGTTAAAGTGGAAGTAACAATTTTAAAGTGGGATGAAATGAGTAAATAAAATTAAAGAAAATAAACAAAAGATATTTCTTCCTCTCTCCCCAACCAAATCTCTCTTTCATTAATTTTAGAAAGAGTTAAAAAGTGGAAGAGTGCATTTTTCTTAATTAATTCTAACACCAACTCTAGATTGAACATAGCATCAACAAATCATAAACCAGTTCGGACAAAGAAAAAAAAAAATCACAAACAAACCATAAAATACAACTTCAAACCGGGTTCAACACAGGAGAAATTTCCTAGTATTTTACACGTTAGTACTAAAATTGCAAGAGAAGTTGATAATAGTCATAAATTTAATTGACTTTATGATTATGACTATAGGAAACCATAACGCTTAAGGAAAAAGATTTTGACTTCAATGACATTCATTCCTAAGTCACTTCGTGGGGAATTTCACTAGATTCTTATCCAAGTAGGGACTTTATTCATGTATATATTAACATTTCTATTGTTTGAAATAACGTACACATATCAAAGCCTTTTCAATTATTATTTTTTTCCCAGTTATTTGCTTAAGGTGAGTGAAGAATGGAAAGCGGAATTGGATACAGATTTCATCCAACTGAAGATGAATTGATAAATTATTACTTGAGGTTAAAAATGCTTGGCCATGATGACCAAGTTGGTATGATTCCTGAAATTAACATGTTAAAGGTTGAACCTTGGGATATACCCGGTAAGTATACATCTAAATTAATTAATTTTCTCATTAATGATATTTGAAGTTTCATTATTATGATTATTATTTTTGGTTGAATTTTTGAAACATAGAGAAAGCAATGATGATGCCAAATAATTCAAATGACCAAGTGTGGTATTTCTTTTGGGCTCCAAATTACAAGTACGCCAATAGCCAGAGAGTTGATAGGAAGACTAAGGCCGGGTATTGGAAAGTGACCGGCAAAGATCGTGAAGTCCGAGAGATTGCTATAAAAAAAACTCTCGTCTTCTATAAAGGTCACGGTTCTAAAGCTGTGAAGACCAATTGGATCTTGCATCAGTACAATGCCACTTTTGATTTCGAAGTCAAGGTATCTGCCTAGCTGTTCCTTGCTGTTGTTTTATACTTTGCATTTTAATATTTGTTCATTCTTTTGATCAACCTATATGCAGAAAGAGTTTTTCATGTGCAAATTAAAGAAAAATCTAGATGTCGAAGATTCGGCTATCTTAGATCAAGAAGGAGATGAAATAAATACAACCACTGATTATACAGAGAATCAAATTTTGTATGAGAATAACTATGTTTCAACTCACGGAGGAGGAGGATTCGATCATCAAGTGCCTTCTAGTTCTGGAAACTATGCAACAGAGGTAACAAGTGCTTACGTTCTTTATAATAATCATATCAATATATAAATTTATATATGCTCACTCCTTGATATATTAGTTATACAGGATGACTCTCAAATGCAAGCCTATGTACAATCATTTCAAGGCCATAATGAGATGGATTATAATCTTAACTCTGCGTTGCCATGGCCAAATTGCAACAATTATTATGGCTAAATGCTGAGGTTTTAATTCAATTGGCAGAAGCAATATCAGCATGTTATATTATGTGTGTGACTTAATAACTCTATAATATGTATTTTTAATAGATAGTATTTAATTAGACATCAATATCTCCTACTGTTAGTGGTCATCATCTCCTGAGGTGTGACTGTATGAGGTTTTTTTGTTCAAGTTCTTAACTTTTTATATGTATTTTCTTTCTTGTTTGTTTATGTTATGTAATTGTAGCCACTTATTTTGTACTGCTGCCTACTCAGTTTGTAGTTTGAATATATCTATTCCTATTTTCCCTTGTTAGTTTAATTAAGGGAACAATTAAATAACTAATTTTTTTAAAAACAATAATAAGTGACTACATTATTTTTTTTATTATTAATATAAAAAAAGTGATGAAAAATATAAAATATAAATTCAGTTTGAATATAATTAATAATTTCAGAATTTGATATCATCTACCATCTCCATTCACAAATAAATGTCTACTTTAATTACTTTTTCATTAAAATTAAGAAACTTATTAATAACTATAAGTTTTATTTATTTGCCTTTCTGAGAAAAGATACATCAATAAACCATTTGGTTGGAAAAAAGAATTTTAAATATTAGTTGCACTTTAAAAATTAAATTAATATTTATTGTAGCAGAGCATACTTGTAAGTTCATATCTAAATATGCTCTACTTTTGAAATGTACACTTATATATATATATATATATATATATATATATATATATATATATATATATATATATATATATATATTTTAAAAATGATATTTATTTGTAAATTGAGCGGAGTAATATACTATTATTGGAACTTGGAAGTAGTTCAAAATGTGAAAGTACTAAAAAAAATAAAACTGAAAAGAGGAACGCATATATACCAATTGGTAGGCCCTGACTAATAGAAAATACAAATTTCAGAAATCTCTTTTTAATATCTTATAAATATAAATAACTTAATGTAGTATAAAATTTTATAGAATTTTGGGAATTCATTATTACTTCAAAATAAATTATGCGAAATTATGAGATTATGTAAAGTTCGTAAAATTTTAAAAATTGGATTTAATAATTGTGTTTATACAATTATAAATAAGTTATTAGTTTCTCTATTCTTCTTTTAACTCTTAGCACATATATTAAAAAAATTATTAAAATATTTCAATACTACAAAAAAAAATATTAGTAATGGACAATATTATCTTCTCATTAATTAATATAGAAAAAAGTGATAAAAAAACATATTAATGCATTTAAAATACTAACATAAAAATTGATAAAGCCTTGAACTGTTTTTATCTGGAGAGGGAGGGAACGACCGATCGGGTGAGAGCGACCTAAAAATAAAAATGCCCGGTCGGACAGAGCGTAAGCACTCCGAAACTTAAGTCAGTGACTTTAGAGAGAGAAAGTTTAGAGAGAGAATGTTTAGGGTTCAATACCTGAGGCCATCGCTGGCTGGGTTATTTATAAGAGATGTTGAGGGGCACTTGAATGTTTAGAGGAGTGATCTCTGACAGTCAGAGTAGGTATCCGGCGAAGCGACAGCGAGGAGGAGATTGAGGTGATCACTGTCTTGTGTCAGGCGGCTGATGGGACGGAATGTCACATCGTGTTAGGACTACCAAACACCACCTTAACTCTGCATTAGTATGATATTGTCCGCTTTGAGCCAAGCCTGCACGGATTTGTTTTTGGACTCCTCCCAAAAGGCCTCATACTAATTGAGTTAGGTGAACTCTTTATATTTAAAGTGCTCCTCCCTTAATTTTTCGATGTGGGATTGGGTTATACCCCAACAATCCTCCCCTCAAACTAAGGACCACACAGTTTATGTCCTCCCCTCGAGCGATAATCCATTTGAATCGTCAAATCATCTTGTATCGCCGTTATTAACCAACGGGACACGCCGCTTGACCACCACAATATCAGGAAGACTTTCGACATAAGGCACCAAACACGAATCTCCAATCGCGAGGTTATACCGGGGACCTCCCACACAATTCAGTCCACTATTCCGGATCGTCTCCAAACCACGTCTCTGATACCACTTGTTATAAAAATAAGGACCGGATTAGAGAAAAACCGCAGCTAAAATAGAGATAATAAGGAACACACAGATTTACGTGAAAAATCCCCAAACAAATCAGGGTAAAAATCACGGGCAAGACTATCAAAATTTTACTATAAAATAGGAGTTACAACCTCTCTATATTTTACACAAGAAAATATGAAATACTCTCTATTTATACTAGGAGATCTCAAGACTGGGATTGGCAAGAGAGAAAAAATAATGTGAAGATGTGATTGATACTCAATCAAATTTTCAAGTGGGAGATTGTTAGTCAGTTTTGTAGGCTAGAAAAAGAAAAAAAAAAGGTAAGTCAACAATTACGGCTAAGGAAAGGAAAAAAAAAACTTCTTTGAATCCCACATCGGGATTTTAGCAAAAGGGAAGGGGATTTTGTAACTATAATTATAGCCCCTTAACTTTAAGTTTAATCATCCATTGATTGCTTAGTTTATAAATTAGTTAAACATATTTTTTCTCTCTTATATTATTTCACAGTTCAGTTTTAGTGAAATAATATTTTTAGTCCCGAGGACGTAGGCAATATTGGCCGAATCTCGCTAAATCTTTTGTTCCTTATTATTTCTATTTTAGCTGCGGTTTTGCTCTAATCCGGTACTTATTTTTACCACACAACGCAATCCACTATTCCGGATCGTCTCCAAACCACGGTTCTGATACCACTTGTTAGGACTGTCAAACCTCACATTAACTCCGCATTAGTATGATATTGTCCGCTTTGGGTCAAGCTCGCACGGATTTGATTTTGGACTCCTCCCAAAAGGCCTCATACTAATTGAATTAGGTGAACTCTTTATATTTAAAGTGCTCCTCCCTTAATTTTCCGATGTGGGATTGGTTTGTATCCCAACACATCGTTCGATCGGTCCTCCTTGGAGTTCGTGTCTGTTGACTTTGTCTTGTGGGTCTTGGACCTTGCCCGTGTTTGGGCCGACTCTATGAGCCTGAAAGCAGATGATATTTACTGTGTTATCAAAAATAAAATAGAAAAAGTGCCAAGTCACATTTGAAGTGAAATGAAAAAAATTAAAACATTACTTGAAGTGGAACGAGTTGAGCATTTTTTTTCACAAGTCCTATTATAAGAAACCTTTGGATGAGAGCGGTTTCTTTTAAGTCTCGCATTATTCACAGCAGGCTGCGGATTACTTGGACCCATTTCCAAAGATATAGAACGACGCCAAGATAAAAAAAAAAAAAATTACACTATACAACAGTTAGCGTCTTTTTTTTTTATAATTTTTTAATTATGAAAAAACAAATTTCAGTTATATATAATTAAAATATTATATGGATCCGGGATTTGTAAATTAATTAAGGCCTTGAGTTTCCAGAAATACATTAGGACAAAATTACTATTCTCCCACCTATATTGAAGTTTCAATTTAAATTTTGGAACATGTTAATTTTTGGATCAATTGGTCATATTTTGTGATATTTTGAGGACGGAGTAGAAAAAAAAGGCAAAAAAAATGAGATAAAAAGTGAAATGATACGTGACATGTGACATGTGACACGTGACCGTGGATAATTAGTTAAAAATAAATTATACTATCATGTCATTACAAATAAAGAAATAAAGAAGAGTGAGAAGAGAATGACACGTAGAGTGAAATGTGACACGTGGTGATAAATTATTGGATTAAGATGGGTCACACTGCTATTTCAGCAAATGAAATTTGTCAAACTTACCGGTCTCTTTTTGCATGAGCCAAAATTGCTCTAATTTTGAAACATTAAAATCAATATTGCGTCAAAGTAAATATTGGAAGCAAAATTGTACATTTTACCAAATTTTAAGAGCATTTTTATGCCTTGGGGAAAAATAAAAATAGTTAAGAAAAACGTATGAAAAAAAAGTTAATGAATATATTACTATGGTGTCAATAACAATTGAAAGAGTAAAGTTGGAACATGTATAATAAAATTTTTGATTTTATAAAATAACAATTTAAGTGGGATAATTTTTTTTAAAAAAATAATTTATATGGAATGGAAGGAATAATGTATTAAATTTAACAATTTTTCTTAACCCATGAATAAAATTGATGTCAATATAAATTTTTGTATTAGAAAATTCTATTTGTTTCAAAAAGTTCATGGACGAATTTTGAAAATTGAACTTTCTTAATTGGAAAAAAGAAAAAAGTTTCATTGAAATTTATAAAAAATACTGTGTAAATCTAGCATTAATTGTAGGCTACATCAATCTTGTAATAAGTAGGAACTCTTATTTAGAAAATATGTGTAGCTATTTAATATTTTTAAATTTAATTACAGGTATTTAATTTGGTGTCTTTTTAAAATTATTTCACTATAATTAAGGAAACAATTTAATAACCTATTTTGTCGTTTTAGAATAATAATAATAATAATAATAATAATTTATGGTTTAGCATAAAAAAGTTGAAGGGGGTCCATGCATGAGAATGTTCTAGACTTGTAGTACTTTACTAGTTCCTAACTATTCCTAAGATTGCAATAGAAGTTGGTAAAAGCACGCGGCGTCCTTAAAGAATAAGTAGTGAATCTTAATTTGGTTATTTGACTGTTTGTCATTTTTATCAATTTAATTGACCAATAGAATGAAAACTATATTGCTTAGGGGAAAATCACGCCAATGCCTTTCATTTCCAAGTGACTTCATCAGGAATTTCAAAAGCTTCTTTTCTAAGCAGAGAATTTGATCATGTCTATATAAATATTTTCATAGTTTAAAACAATACATATCAAAACATTTGTTATTTGTTTGAAAATAAGTCAAAGATGGAAAGTGGAATTGGGTATCGATTTCACCCGACTGAAGATGAATTGATAAATTATTATTTGAAGTTAAAAGTGCTTGGCCATGACGATGCAGTTACTATAATTCCTGAAATTAATATGTTGAAGGTTGAACCATGGGATATACCTAGTAAGTATATGTCTCAATTAACTAACTAACTTCCTTCATTCATTCTCTTTTCTTTATTTTTAGCATTTGAATTTTTTATATGCAGTGAAAGCAATGATGACGTCAAATAACTCAAACGACAAAGTGTGGTATTTCTTTTGGGCTCCAAACTATAAGTCCCACAATAGCCAGATGGTGGACAGAAAGACTAAGGCTGGTTTCTGGAAAGTAACTGGAACTGATCGTGCAATTCTTGAAATTGCTACAAAAAAGATTCTCATCTTCTATAAAGGTCGCGGTACTAAAGCTGTGAAGACTAACTGGGTTATACATCAGTATAGTGCCACTTTTGATTTTAAAACCAAGGTATCTACTTGGCTGCTCCTTTCCTTTCTATGTTATTTTATACTTTATACTCCAGTTTTTATTCATTCTTTTGATCAACCTATATTATATTGCAGAAGGATTTCTTCATTTGCAAATTAAAGAAAAACCCAGATGCTGAAGATTTGATTGCTCTAGATCAAAAAGAAGGTGAAACAAATTTAGCCTTTGATTATGCAGAGAATCAAATTTCGTATGAGAATAACTATGTTTCAACTAATGGAGGAGAAGGATTTCATCATCAAGTAGCTTCTGGTTCTACATATTATTCAGCAGAGGTGAGAATAAGTGGCATTATATATATATAAAACAAAAATATCAAAAAATATATATTAATTTCAATGTGCTTATGCTTCTATATATTACTTGTACAGGATGACTCTCAAATGCAAGCATATATGCAATCGTTTCAAGGTTACAATGAGATGGATTATAATCTTAATTCAGTGCTGCAAAGGCCAAATTACGACTATTATTATGGCTAAAGACGGAGTTCAAGTTCAATTGGCAGAAGTAACTCAACAAGCTATGTTTTATGTGTTACTTAGTAACTATGTAATATGTTTTTTAATATATAGTTAGAGGTCATTATCCCCATAAATAAGTACGACTTCATGAAGTTTTATGTTTAAGTTCTCTACTTTTTATATGTAATGTTTTTTTTTTCTTGTCTGTTTGTGTTATGCAAGTGACCACTCAGTGGTTACTATTGCCTATTCAATGTATATGTATATATTTATATAATGATTGAAAGGGAAATCTCAGCTTATTCTCGTATTAGTTTATTGTGTCATTGGCTGATATTTGTCAAAAAGTTTGGACCATATATTGTCAATATATACCAATTTACCATGGTAGGAGGAACCAGACTAATGGAAATTAAATACAAATTTAAGAAGCAAGTTTACAAATCTATATTTATTTATTTTATTTTTTTGTAAATATAAACAATTTAAACTTAAAGTTATATAAAATTTATTGAGCTGGACTTGAAATTCATTGTTACTTCAAAATGATTTTGGCAAAACTTTAATCATACCATATAAAATTTGTATACATCTTAAAAATCAAATTTAATAATTCGGAAAAATATGTTAGTTGATTGGGCGATGTTTTGTTTCGCTTTGTGGGTATGTTTTTTCTGTCATTATAAAATCAAGTACCTTTTTTAATATATCAGAATTTCAATTTCATCCTTTCACGTCCTAAATATGTAAGTATTAAAAAGAATCATTATAATTAGCATAACCTGATTGTCTAACACAATCACACAAGCAAAACATGTTTATATATTCAAATAGGATGAAAACCAAAAATGTTTCACTCAATTTAACAATTTTTAACTTTTTATACAGCTTAACAAAATTATTAATAAGTATCAATTCTATAAATTATTTATTCTAATTTACTAAAATATCATTTTATCAATTATATATAATTATATATTCTCACTCTATTAAGTATCTATTTTCTTAAGTGCATGCATAAGGGTTAAATAGAAAAACATATAATTAATACTTTTTGAAACTTGAAAAATGTGTTAAAAATTGTCAAATTAATTGAAACGAATGTATATTAGATTTTCAATTTTCCAAATCCATAAATAAGTGTTTTTCAAACCGATTAAACCAAAATGAAATACGCCTAACAACAGAAAAATAGAACATATCGGTTTTTCAGAATAAATTTTTAATTTTTTTCTCTTTTTTCATATCGCACCGCAAGCTTTTCGAATTGGATTGTAATTTGAATCAACTAAAATTCAAGACCCAAAAGTCAACCCAAATAATTTTACATTAAAAGTTCAAGAGACAATAAGTTCTATAATTATGGGTAAACTAACTACAGAATGTCTTTCTGCATTATAAATCACTTTTAAATAATGGTGAACTTACAATTAATGAGAGAGGAATGAGGCTAACATATATAAGTATATGTTAATATTGATACAAGCATGAAAGTAAGGATTTAAGTAAGAAAAATTCCCATTTATTGAGAGATCCAATCTTACCCATGCCATGATTATGATTTTTTATCAATCAAAATATATATATAAAAAAAATAAAATAATAATAATAATAATATCCAAAGAAAATATAATAGAAATTGGTAAAAGGTAGTCAACAACTTCCATAGCAAGTTCCTTTAAAAACAAAACTTGTTAGTGAAGTAGAGAAACGGATGTCTATTTTAAGAAGCAGCAAGCTAGTAAGAAACATCACTCCATATTGTTGATCTCAGAATATACAATTGAGATACATATTCCTCTCCTCCATTCCTTAACCATCATCTTCTTCTTCTTCTTCTTCTTCTGGTAATACAATTCTTTTATCATTTCTTGAATTTCAATGAAACTATATATATGCCAGTTCTTGCACTAACATCTTGTTAAATTCTGTCTCGATTTCATTGTAGATGGATTTTTCTGAAATAGGCTACAGATTCCATCCAACTGATGAAGAGTTGGTGAATCATTACCTGAGATTAAAGATGCTTGGCAATGATAATCTTGTTTCTGAAATTCCAGAGCTTAATATCTTGAATTATGAGCCTTGGAATTTACCTCGTAATTAATCTCGCCCGGTACTTCTCCTCTTTTAATTAATTTTCTCCTCCATCATTAATCATTAACAAATATATATATATATATATATATATATGCAGAGAATTCAGTGAAGAAGGTGTCCAACAGTTCAAATGAAGAAGGGTGTTATTTCTTCTGTCCTCGAATCTACCAGAACTCTAATGGGAACAGGGTGAGCAGGATTAGTAATACAGGATATTGGAAAGCAACAGGTAAGGATCGGAAAATCAAAGATATTGGTTTAAAAAAGACCCTGGTTTTTCACCAAGGTCGTGCTAATGGAGGGATCAGAACCAATTGGATCATTCATGAGTACATTCCCACTTTCAACTTCCCTACTCAGGTATCTGTCATACATTCATTCTCACACATTCAGAAATTAATATATATGTATAACTGATATATTTTTAAAAAAAAAAAATTGGTGTAGAGGGATCTTGTTCTTTGCAAATTAAAGAGAAAGGCAGATGCTGATGATGATACGCCTCCCCAGGAAGAAGTTGAATAAGTAGTACAATTGCTAGCATCTATATATTTATATAACTGATGATGCTGAAACTCCAAATTCATCTGCGACTATTCGTTTGATTTAGCATCTGTTTAAGCTATATTTAAATCACAATTTCCTTTATTTCTAGAGACCTTTGCATGTCATTTTCTGTCAAAAGTTTCTTTGGTAATATGTTTCTGTTAATGTTTTGTAACCCTATAGTGCGGTTTCGAATTTTTATGTTGCGATGGAAACTTTAATTAATTAATGTTCGTGTTGTTTTCTATACTTTTATCTATTTTGATTTTGATGAATATGGTTGTAGCCTTGCTGGTTTTTTAACCCACTTTCCAACAAATTTCAGTTAAACCATATTAAAAACTTAAGATATATCTATGAAATAAACGTGGGTAATATGTTTTAAACATCATTAATTTTCATTTTCTATACATAACATTAACAACTCAAGGATAGAAAAGGATTTCGAGTTTTCCCATGTCAACAACCCCAATAAACTCACTTGTAAATGAACTTCCTATAACTTGCTATCGATATACACCATGTAAATGATGTAACCCCCAAAAATTCTTGTTTTCGCGACAAAAAAGCATCACTTGTATCTAAAAATGGGCGACGAGTGTGCCAATAGCACAAAGGAGAGTGTTGCTAAAATGCAGATTTCATTCCGTTGCTAAATAGCTATGCAATATCCATCAATAAATAGCATTATATTCGTTACTCTTGGCACACAAATAAAAAAAAATAATTAATATTTCTCACTGTTATAAAAAAAATTAGTAATTGACTATATTATTTTTTTATTAATTAACATGAAAAATTGACAACAAATATTAATTTAGAATATATAAGATGGGATAAAATAGAAAAAATTCATTAACTTCGACTCCTTATTTTTGAGTAAAATCTAAATTTTATTTATTTGTCACTTTTACATTTTCAATGCAATTTAATTTTTTCTTTCCAATTTAATTTTTATTTTTAATAAAAAATGACCAATTAAATTCATTTTTTTACATTAAATCACTCAATATGCATTGAATCACTCAATTTTTTTTTAAATTTAAGACTAATTAATATTTTTTAATTATAGTGAAAATAATAAAAGTGACAATTATAAAAGAATGGAGGGAGTAAAAAAATACATTAAATTTTTTAAAAAATTTTAAAAAGCAACGTTTGAAATGGAGTAAAAAAAAAAAATTAAAAGCGAAACTTGAAAGAGAACGAATATAGCAATAAAATACATAGGGAGATATTCAATATTCACCTCTTTCTAAGTGAAGAATTCATTGGATATGGATTTTCTGGGTGTTCATTGTGGCACGTTTATAAGCAATACCGTGTGGACCCAGAGGGGATTTTCCTTTAATTTTTATTAATTTTTGGGTGGGATGTGTTATCAAGGGCAAGCCCGAGAAAGTGATCAACTTAGTAAGCAAGTTTGGAATGGAATAATGTGTGGATGGATGGCAGGCCAAGATTTTCTATAATTTTTTTTTTAATTAGTATGGAATGTGATCGTCATTTTTTTTTATTCTAATTAAAATATTTAATATATTTATATGAGATGATCCTTATTTTTTTTTTTATCTTTTTTTTATTCTTAACATGCGGTATTTTAGATGAGTTACAACTTATACAGCTGTTTATCATCTCGTATCACATTCAAAATAATCCTTGTTCGAACCGGAAAAGTCTCTTACGAGAGAGGCAAAACTTTAGCTCCAAATTTTAAATAACTGCATACACAAAAAATCAACCCACAATTTCGTTTAAATCAAAATCAACACTTAATTTTATCCTGCTTTAAATGTTACTTTAAAAATTTGAGAGTAAAGTTTATATGTTTATCCATATTTATTATGCACCACCATATTTAACAGAGTAATAAATTTAGTTTGATCATATAAAAATTAAATAGAGTACTTGAAATTAAAAAAAGAACAATTTAATTAATTGCTAATATATTTTTATAAAATCAATATTTTTCAATCATTTTCTTAATTCATGTATTAAGGTGAAATTTATCACTTAGGGTGAAGTGGATATATTATACTATTTATCGTAGATTGAGAACTTAAATTTACTAAATTATATTGATCTTCATTTTTCATGTCAGCAGAATTATTAATTATCTTCTTACTAAAATATTTATTTACTATTGAATTCCAATTTCAAAAGCAAAATAAAAATAGTACTAGCTAAATTCACAAATAAATGTTCATTATTCTAAAAATAAATATTCACAAATAAGTGATCACTTTTTTAAAAAAAAATAGGATATATTTAAATATGAATTTACAAGTATATCCTTATTACAATAAATATATATTCAATTTTTAGAGTACAATTAATATTCATTTTTCCAACCAATTTATCTATTAATTGTCTCTTTTTTTGGAAGAAAAAATTAATAAAAATTAGAGTAGTTAATAAATTTCTTAATTTCAGTAAAAAAGAAGTAAAATAAATACTTATTTGTAAATAAAAAGAGTATAACTTAATTAAATTTTGAATACGTTAAGTGTGATAAGTCAATTAGTGAAATCCACCATGTAGATTGCCAAGTAAAGAATTAGATCCATTATCAGGAAATGAAATTAAACCAAGGAAATATAGTACTAATAATTTAATATAATTATTTATATTATTAAAATCGAATTATATTGATATATTATGAAAATAATTTTTTTTAATTATGAATTTTTGTAATTCATAATGCTCGAATTGGAAACTTTGGTAAATGAAAATAAGAGTAAATCCATTCGGAGCAACAAATGTTTGAGTAGGATTATTAAATTAATTCAGTAGCAAGTCGCAATACCTATATTATACTGTAATACTGTGAGGTCTATTTTACTTTTAAGACAGATGATTGGGGTCCGCCAGAAAAAGCGAAAAATAGCAGTACATTTACATGAATGACCCTCTTCCCTCAAATGTTTAACCATGGCAGGCAGCTTCTCAGTCTAGCTGAAACTCAAACTAAAAGAATCTCAAGTCAACGACGACTTGACCCCTTTATAAACACCACACTTCACAGTTACTTACCTCTGTTTTTCTGCTCTCTGATTGACTTGAAATGAATCGCAGAGTAGGCTATAGATTCCACCCAACCGATGAGGAACTCATTGATTATTTTCTTAAACACAAATTGAATGGAGTTGATTTCGATTATGATGATATTCGTGCCATTGATATCTGCAAGTTCGAGCCCTGGGATTTGCCAAGTAATTCATACACTCAATCATTCAACAGTAACATCTTCACAATTGCAATCGTTTCTTTTGATTTGATTTTGGGTTTGTTTGCAGAATATGCAGCGGAGGAATCAGATGATCAAGTGTGGTATTTCTTTTACAGAAGGGAGAAAAAATATAGAAGCACAACCAAACCTCGATATAACAGATCAACAAAAGCTGGACACTGGAAACCAACTGGTCAAGAACGTCCTGTGAAGGCCAGACGCAGTAGGAAGGAGATTGGTATAAAGAGAACCCTTGTTTTCTATAAATTTGCTGAACCTAAAGAGCTAAGGACTAATTGGGTCATCCACGAGTACGAGCCTAAAGCTTGCCCTCCTCACCAAGTATCAAAATTCAATGCAACTTTGAATCATTTGAGCAATTATGATATAATCGTGCTTTTGCTTTCTCCAAAATTGCTGCTTTAGTATACCTAATTTGTGATTCCACTTATCCAGGCGGATCTTGTTCTGTGTAAATTGAAACAAAAAGCAGATTACAAGGCTGATACTTCACCCTGTCGTGTAGCTGAATCAAGTCACGGTGGGGCTTCTGATTTTGAATTTCATCCAGATGAGATCTCAGTCTCACAGGTGATGTGCAATGTTATATTGTCCTCTGTGTTGTGTTTCTCTTGTTATTCTAAAAATGCATATAGGACTAATGCAATTCCAATCACCATTAGTCCAGGTTGATCCACGGCTACTTTTGGAAAATCTGTGCTCTGGTAGACAGGTAAATTTCAACCAACCTTGTGAATTGCAGCCACACATCCAGATAGAGGAAGGTTTCCCTGGTTTGCAGCAGCAAATCCACCTAGAGGAAGGTGTCTCTATCGATGATCTAATGTTGAGTGATGAAATCTTCCAGAATGGCTCTAATGGACTAATGGATGAGTCAGATGAAATCCACCTAGAGGAAGGTGTCACTATCGATGATCTAATGTTGAGTGATGAAATCTTCCAGAATGGCTCTAATGGACTAATGGATGAGTTTGACACAGCTGAACTGCAACTGAGTGCAGATGAAATGGATGATTCATTTTTTGCTGTACCAGGCGAATTTACAGGTGAACACGCTGTGTTTTTACCTACTAGAGACCCAGATGGCTTCGATCGTCAAGCAACTGCAAGCAATGCATACACTCACCGGCACAATTCCAGCTCACCAGAGTCAATCAGTGGAGTTTATCTGCACGAGGTCTGTGACATGGACCCTGATGACGTCTATGTCAGGGTAATAAAAAATCTTCTTCTACAGCTCCAAATGCATGCAAACCTCAAATCCATAATATTTAATACCTCTCATGAGCATACTGTTAGTGTATTCAGTATCTTCTGGGAAGATGAAATTTTTATTTGCAGTAACATTTTATATTGGTCAAATACATATCTGGCCAACTAAAAATGCAGTTGTTTCAAGTACCCACAACTTGTGAGATTTTGATCACACTTCAAAATAATTTTTGTGTTCATTATGTTTGTAATAGTCTCCCCAATTTGGAGTTTCAAAGAAGCAAGCCAGTTCAAAGGGATACAGACAAATGCGAAGCGTTCAAGCAATTACTGAAACTCTGCCTCCTTCAAGATATGAGGGAAGTGGAAAGAACTATCTTAATCGTGATGAGATTGTAGTAATGCAGGCCTCACCAGCTGAGTCAGTTGTAGATAGACATGAAAAGATCAATTTTATTGGAAGAGCCAGCAGAGAATGTCTTTCTAATAAGCTAGCTGTCACAAATCAACCAAGATCTGGCAACAACAAAGTTGAGAAGAAAACGACTCCAGGAAGAAATCAAAGTGTGGACAAATTGTCAAGCAAATCTGAACCTAAGGTGAGAAAAAAAAATGTATATAGAACTTGAAATGCACTCGTTTTCAGCAATGAAATTAACGCTATTAGAATTGTGTCTGCAGGCAAGAGAAGCTACAAAGCGTGGTACCGACCTTGATCAGCCTCGGAAGTACCCAGACACTAGCAGTGTCGTTAAGACTGAAAGAGACAGGAAAATGGTTACAAAAACAAACGGAATGACTGGCAATGATAAGAGTTGCTCTTCCACTTACCTAAAGACATCTCTTTTAAACCAAAGGTCACTTCCAGTATCAGCTTATATTATTAATGTATTTATAGGCATGGTTTTATTCATAGCTGCAAGCAGGGATTTGCTATTTCTTCACTGATTAATGATTATATTAAACATAAGAGATGTATTTATAATGACTAGATGTAGGACTTGTTTAAAGTACATCAAGGACTTGTCTACATAATAGTTAAAATATTTCAGCGTCTGCTGCTGAACTGATGAGATTCCGCATAGTATTTTGCAGTCATTGAAATTTTTAAGTTAATGAACAAGCATATTATATTTTATCATCATATTGGTTTCTTACTTTGCAATGGGCGGAATGGGTGCACAGAAAGCTAATCTTCTGAAATATTTGATTTTGGTTTTATTCTCGGTGAACAGAACATGTCATAGATTTGCTAGTCAAGATAAGTTTTTCTTTTTTTACTTTTTTTTTCAAAAAAAAGTCGCTATGGTATCGCTAACCATTTTAATCATTGTATAAAATTTTGACCGAATTGGATTGCTAACAGTTGATCATCCCCATGAGTCATTATTAGAATTCCATCAGACTCAAAGAAAAGGACAAAGTTATTGTGAAAATGATTAGCAATATGAGATAACGGAAACACACTGATAGCCTTTTGGAACCAACTGAAATGACCTGCCACCTCCAAACCTTCACTCTTCACAGGAAACACTGCAGAAAAATCAAAGTCAAAGTACTACAAATTACGTTGATTGAAGGAAAAGTTATAGCTCGCTTCGATGCAATGACGTGTCCTTTTCATTGCAAATGGCAATGTGGGAGAGAAATTTGCGAAAAATGGAGGAGAAAAAGAAACCTTCGACCTCTCCCTCTCGTCTACTTCACAGTTCCTCATTGCTGTTCTGGGCTGTCGGCTGAGCTCTGCCCTCGTCAAAACCAGTTGGGCCTCTTCAGGGCTGTTCATGGGTTGAGTTGGCTCAAAAATCAAATAAACCCAACCCAACCCAATATATATGAAGATTGATGGTTTATTTATTGAAAACCAACCCAAACCATTACAATCTATAACGGTTCAGGGCGATTTAAGAATGGTTTGAAAATGGTTTAAGACGGTTTTTTTTCTTTTTTGAAACTCTAGCCTTTAAATTTTAAATTTGTTATAAAATAAAATAAAAAATAATCATATTAAATTATAAATTGCATTTTATTTTAAAAAAATGCAAATTATATATATATATAAACTGATACTATCCTTTTTTTCATATTCATATCAACACTTGTACACTTGAAATGGTGGTATAAAATTAACAATTGTCCATAAAATTAATAATGGTCTAGAAAAATTATCAATTGTCCATAATTTATTTCTTCACAGGTCTTGCACGCTCAAACCTACAAACACAACATATAAACACACATAAATTAGACATTGGCATATAATATATTAGAGAGACCATTAAATCAACCATTTAGCTCAATAAACTACCATAAAACAAAAATTAACAATTTATCTTTATATTATATAACATATTACGGCAACAAAAGTTATCTGACATTTGCACCAGCATCTACATTTTTTACTGCCATAACCACATGAACACCTCTAAATGCAAGAACTATCGGTGTCTCTACTCCAATGCCACTTGATGCTCCCGAAATTTGACCAAGAAAGGATTAACAGACATAAAGGCTGGCATAGAATATATATTGCAACTTAAAATTGTATAACCACGCTCAATGCTAAATGAATTTAGCATTTAATGTTTGTAGTGATGGGGAATTAATTAATAATATTTCGATCTTAATTAATGTCCATAAGAATACATCATAACAGTTCAAGTGAACTTTTAAATTTGTAAAAATATGAACGAAACAATCCAAATATCAACGGATATACATTTGGTTAATTTATACATCTTCTCATTTATTTATAAGGCGAGATTTACTGTCATGCCTGATGAAGAATATTTATGAACACTATCGCATATCATTACATTTCACAATTTGATCCTTTATATAAATCTCTCAGATTAAAAAATTAATGCAAGGACTAAAATAAAGGTTCCCTACCAACAATATTAAAGATATATTTAACTAAATCAAATATAGGAATAACATAAAAAGCACAAATCGAGAAATACAATTAACAAACAATGAATACAAAGCCTTTAGAAAAGAAAAGGGCAGACACCATAAAACAAAAGCGTAATGATTAAAACAGTAAAAGGAAAATAAAAATAATATTTTGTTATACCTGTTTTGCCCTTTATATACCTCTAAAATCTCTCTAGCTACAGAGAATCACATAACAGAAAATAGGCCATCCTCTTATTTCTCTCTGAAGATGACAAAACCAAATAGTCTTACAATCATACCCAAGAAACTATCCAAAAGGGTGTCTCTAATTCTAAGAAACAAGGCAACATCCTAGGAAAGGCCTTCAATGATCTCATTCTCCACCATCACTCCAGTTTTAAGTGTCAGTCACATGACTTGAATATGTCATTCATATCATCCCAATTAGACAATTGCCAAAAAGAATTTATCTTTATTCCCCTCCAATAAATTATGCCTAAAAATTTCATATTTATAATTACAAAATAATACTTCACATAGCTTGATGGGATATCCAATGGGCTGTTAAACCAATTGGTTGCCACAGGACAACAAATCTTGAAGTTTTAACTTTCTGCTGTTACCATAATCCAGCAAAAATTCTCTCTTTCAAAAGCCATAAGTTCATTCAATTTTACTACTCACATAGCTTGAAAAGATTTTTTTTTTCCAAATAGATAATAAACAATGCATTTATTGAGAATGGCAAAGAATGTATTTGAAGACAACTATACTTGTGAACTGCATCAACCAAAAGTATGCCTGAATAAAAATTAACTAGAGAACATATGGTACTGATATATCTAGCCTGAAACCATAATCACATGCACCAATGCCAACATAAATAAATTGAAATAAATTGTACTCAGCGACATAGCATACACACACATTAGTTGCAGGTACACTCCTCATTCACAGCAATTTGAGTCTATTAATAAGTTCATGCTTATGTTCAGATGGGAAGAAACTATCAAGCTATCCTGTGACCAAGTCAAAATCACAATAACAAATTGTGAAATACTTAGCTTAAATTAAACAAAAACAACAAAACATAAGCTTAAATTAAAATAAAGAAGTTGGGTTATCCCCCTAATGTCAATCACAAAACATTAACTCTAAATTTGCAAAATATACATGCTGTTCTTCAAATTTTTTTTTTTCAATTAACCTATGTTTCCTAGCAAGTTAAGCAAATAAAAGCCTTGAAAATGTTTCACATAGTCATTAGAATAACAAGAGCCAAAGAATCACTAAACACTAATATAAACAAATTACGAAAACAAAGAAATAATAAAGTTAAATAAGTAAACTTACTAACACAATGAGACTGGATTTCTTCTTCTGAAGCACACAAAGAGAAATAATATGAAATCTCCAGAAGCTTCAATCAAAATCAGCTGAAAATGGCAAAAAAACAACAAAATGAAAATGGCTGTGGAAATTAAGAACACGGATATGAAATTATATCATATAGAACAAGAAGAAAAACAAAAGATAAAGCAATATCATACGTTCTCAAACACATACCTTGTTGATGGCACAAAACCGAGTGAGGGAGAGCGAGTGAGAGAAAGATACAGAGAGAGAGTGAGATCGAGACACAGAGAGCGAGATTGGGCAAAGAAGAGCGAAATCAAGATAGAGAGAGCGAAAGCAAGATTGAGACAGAGAGTGTTAGATCGAGATGGAGAGCCAGAGCAAAAGCGAGAGAAAGAGAGTGAGATTGAGAGGACGAAGAAGAAAATGGTCGGTTTAGCAAATAACCGACCAATTACCCCCATTACCCGACACAACCCAAAGCCTAGAGTAAAATTAAAACCCAACCCGACTGAAAAACCACCAAAACCATATTTTTTTGGTTTGATCGATTTGACTCGGTCGGGTTGGTCGGTTTGACCTAAAATACGAACAGTCCTACTTCAAACATTGAATGGCTTGCATTTCTTCATTTATAATACTCTTTCTCAGGCTTTATTTATACACAAGGTTGATCCCGTTCATTATCTGATAAGGAATTTCTCGTCTAACCCAGATAATGAGTTTATTCATAAACCAACTAATGATAAATAACGTATTTACAATACATGGCACTTTATCAATCATTTCATCCATGAACGGACTAATGGAACCCATCTGAATAACGAGTTATCTAACAATTTGCTGGAACCTAAATAAATAAATGAAATCAGAAGATATTACAGAAAGTATAAAATGAAAGAAAGTGCCTATTTTTTAATGATTCTTGTGAAGAAAGAAATTGATTTGGCACTTCTGGCAATGCGCTAAGCAGGAAATTTGAGGATAATATATTTCACATCTTGAATGAAATCCTACTTGTTCCAAAAAGATTGGCAACGAAATTTGATCAGAGATGCATCAGTATCCTAGTGAGACCAGTATGGGTAACTGAATGGCAAACAACTTTACTGCATGTGCAACAAAGCAGGCTCGAATGCATCTACTCAGATCCGACTCTGTAATCACTGTTCCAAAAAAAAAAAAAAGTTTCATAGTGAACAATGCGCTGTGCATCAGTTTAACAATAATCACTAGTATGATATCATCGTAAAAGCTGGTGCATAAAACTTTTCATGATTCTAAGTAAATGTTTTGGTATCAGACCTTTTAAAGCCACGGTGTTGGAAGACAAAACAAATAAATCAATGATGAAAATTACAGAAGATGGAAATTCCCAGACCTGTAGAATGCATGCCAAAAGTCAGACTGATTCAAATTTCAAAAGTATTATAGAGGGTAAAGAGAAGAAGAATCACAGAACATGAATACTAAAAATCATAATGCTTGTTTTTCTGGTAAGCAAAGTAATATACGATACCATCATGGCGATAAGAAAAATCTTGAAGTAACTTGAAACAAGGATAGCAAGTAACAGATTTCTACACCTGAAAATGTTGGACGAATTAGTAAGATTATATTTTTTTTCTTCTATTTCATTTTTAAGGGTTGGGAAAAAAGTGTGAAAATGTTGTAACAGAAATCCAAATACCATAAATAAGATCTCAAAGAGCTGGATAAGAAAGCCAATTTCTCTTTAGCATAACGAAACATACTTCCTTAATTACTATAGGCAGTTGTGTCTCCCACTTTACCTCATTCAAACCTTTAAATACTAGTATTACAAGAGGTTTGCAGTATGACCTTTAACTGCCTAATTCATTTAAATCATTAATCTCAAGATACGTCAAGTGAATCCTTATATGTGCAGTGATAGATTAATACTACAAGATACATAGCAAAGATATCCCGCAGAGCTCTAAACCTTAGTTGCACATAATATAATTCACTAGACTACTAGAGGGCTTTTATGTACTATACTCAAAGGCAGCCTTGAGGAAAACCCATACAATAAATGATCTAAATAGAGTTTCTATGAATGAACAATAAACCACATGGCCCAGCCTAGATGTATCAGAGATGAGTAAAATCTGTAGTAAATTGAAAACCAAACAAACGTTACCTGGAAACTTCAACAGAGGTGTTCAGTAAAATCCTCATTGCCAGTAGAAAAACGCACAAAAATATGAGGTTTCCAACAAAAACATCCATGAACACCTAGAAGAGTCGGCTATCAAAAATTATTTACAACACAAACCTGTCAATTTACAACTTCAAAATTTACTTGCATTCTCTAGTAATACAGACCTTTTGAGATCTCCAAAGCAATAAAGAAAAGCTCAAGGAAGAACCTTGTTGCTCCTCATTCCTTTGCAAGAGCACACTTCTATCTTGGATAGATAAGGCAATTCAATATATTGTTATCATAAGTTTATGAAACTATTGACATGTATCTCAGTCAAAAATGGATACAAGCATCCAAAAGAAGAAAAGCCACAGCGGATTTCCACAGTAGACCCTGTAAAGCAATGTCAATGGTTTTCCATCCAGATGTTCTTACAGATTAAAAGAACATACATTAAACTCCATAGTAAGATAACATTGACCTCAATTCATTCAGGCAAATACGCTACAAAAGGGTAGTCTAGTTCCCCATGAATATACTAAAGTTCCTAATCCTATCAACACCCTATGCACAAATAATGAAGAAATCTTAACTTTAATCAAATAGAGATTCGACCGTGAAAAGGCATACACAGAAAGTTCTAACCGTGAAAAGTCATAATGGAGAAAGGAAATAATCAAAGTCAAGGTGCTTGTACCTCTAAATTTACAGTATCTCGATTAAGAATATTATAGAGCAGATGCCTATAAGCTTTTGGCTTGTGCAGAACCAAATCAATCAGAATAATCTACAGAAATTCAGTTAACAAAATTATAAACATTTCACTGAGCAAATACAAAAGCACAGAGAGATCGATTACACAACCAAAAGGAAAATATACCATGAGTTCACATTCTATATATTCATCTGCAACTGATTTACAATTCTGCTGAAAAAGGAAAGTAATAATAATAAAAATGTTAACAGTTAATTGAAAATTTTGAAAAAAATATAAAAAAAAGGAAGATAAACAAATAAGAGAGAAAATAGAATATATTTACGCATTTCATGAGGCGAATGTTTCCTGGAGAGTATTGCACGAACAGCGTTTGGGTTTCATATCCACACTCGACGCATCTGTACTTCATCTCCTTGTTTCTTTCAGCCTGAAAAGATATGGAAAATCAATGTTTAACCAAAATAATCTCGACTCCATCATTCACAGAGTAATTGAATGAAAACAATCATCTTGTCCAATGTTTTCAAAACTGGACTGGACATCAAACCGGAAACTGGATCATAGTTGGACCGGTTCGACTGGATTTTTATTTTTTAAAATATAATTATTTCTAAAAATTTTGAAGATACAGGATATTGCAAATTAATTAAACTGAATCATAGCTGAAATCTAAACCCGTAATGAAATTATAAAAATTACTCATACTGAAGTTGAATCTCAGTAGAAAATCGAAGCAGATGATGAGTTCATTTAAAATCTTCAACTAATTCCATCGATCATCTTCCACTAACCATAGATCAACTCATCTCAAATAGATTATATTAGATATAGCTAAGCAGCTTTTTGACAATCAACAGTGGTGATGAGTTACGCGATCTTCTCGGGTGCTTGAATCTTCCTGCCTTAGAAGATGAGCATCGATCTCTTCCTTTTTATTGTTTCATTGATTCATGGATATTTTATCTTGTTTTGGGTTGCCGACATCGAGTTCGTTGCTGAGGTAAGTAACTGAAATAGAAGCCCAAACTCACACGCTCTTCTCCTCCTGTGCGATGGTGGTTTTGGTGGGAGGTGGTTTGGGTGAGAGAAGTGTTGAGCAGAGCACAAAAGTTTTTTATTTTCTTTTTCATTTTTTATTTTTTGCCTTGAAAGTAATGTGAATTTTATTTTCTCTTATTTTGCTTTTCATTGTTTGGATAATTTATAGTAGATGTTATTTTGATATTTATACTCCTATGATATTATTTCATGGTAATAATATCAATTGCTGCAATTTTCTGTCTCATTACTAAAATCAATACTAGTATTCCAAAGCTATAATCAATGCCGTTCTAAAATGGGAATAGACAACACAACTAAATAATCATAACCAATGACATATATGTTATAAATAGCCAGATTGATCTTAAATTGAGCCATATATTGTTAATAACTTAGTAGAAGTAATTGAAATGATGAACACAACGAACTGTTAACAAGTTATCTGTAAAGCTCTCACTCATTTTTCATGTTAATTTGCAGTCGAGATGAACTCACCATCAACCATCATGCAACTTCAATTAGTAACAAGGGATGATTTATCACGTAATCCAAAATTAAAACAGTTTACAAGATTAACAACAGCCAAGAGAACAAAATCATGTCCAGTACAACCAAACTTCGACAGTACTAACAAGTATGGCCAAATGCAAACAAGCTTCAAGGCTACAGCTTTCGGATGAACTGTAACTTGATAATTAATTGAAACTGACAAATTAGATATCACATCTGATGACTAAAACAAAGTTACTTTCCCAAGATTTCCATAAGTAAAAAGAAAAAAAAAATCACCTTCTCTATAGATTCCCATATTTAATCTTACTAGCAGCATGCTTGTATCTTTGCAACTTATTACCAGCCCAGTCTCAATTTTAATAAAATAAGCAGTGACAAAAGAATGAACGAAAGAGAGGATTACTATATACTCAGGCATCTTAATTAAACAAAAACCGTGAATGGTTAGAGCAAAATACATATATATATCTTGAATACAGGTCCACAAATAGACAGATATGAAGTGAAAAAGGAATCAGATGATTGAAATCACAATCAACCAACCATATACACAAGATTGAAATTCACAATAAACCCTATAATTTGGAAGCAATTATGGAATAGAACTAACCTTAAAAGTGGTTGCTAGTGACCGGAGTTGGCTCAGATACGTCGGTTCAGTGTTGGTGACAGGTGACAGTCGATGAAGATTGGAAACACAGATGAAAAATGTTGAAAGAAAAGAACAGCAACGTGAAATGTATTTACAGAGGGATGGATAATTTGGTCATTTCATAGAATTATACCCATCCCCCTCCAGATTGGTGGAAAATAAAATGCATATCACGGAGTAATTGGGAAAACCCCATTTCCTTTTCATTCCTCTTCCCGTTTTTGTCATTTTAAGGTTATTTTTCCTCGCTCCTCCCGCTTGCTTTGATTCAAACATAAGCTTAGGGTTTTATTAAAAAACAAAACACACCGTTTTAGCTCCAAACTGTTTTCGGTTCGCCATTTCCTGGTTTTACATTTTATGTTGATCCAAACAGGTCCGTTCTCAAAAAACACTCAAACCTTCGCTCAACCAAAGCCCACCCTCCTCAACAACACTCGCAAAAAATAAAGTGTCATATAATATAAGTGGTTGTTTATTGGTTGCAGTGCATTAATTTATAAAGATGAAGAACAGAGCAATAAATAAGTAAAGCTGAACCTGGGATGAATTATTCAGTAAGTCATAGAAATCTGCAGAACACGGAAGGAGTTTAAGCTAAGCCCAACTCCAGCCAAAAAAAAAAATGACGCTGTTCTCATAAGATGAAGAAATGGGCCTACTACTTCCAATACCAAACAAATAATTCAATCCAAAAATACACGCGCCTAATACTATTGAAGTTCGGCCCACTTTTTCTTTTTCTTTTTTTTTCCTTTTCTACATCGCTTTCTTGGTCAAAATTTCTCGAAAAAATCGCACATAATACAACTTTTTTTTTTCTTTTTTAAAAATATACTTTCTTACTTTCAAAAATACCATTTTTTATTTTTTATTTTTTTCAAATATATCATTTGTAAGCAAAATTCTTATTTTCATTCAATCAACCATAATATTTTTTATTTTCACTCAATCCACTGTAGTATCTCTCTTTTTTTCATGTAACCTCTTCAGTCCACTCAAAAAATAGTTTCTATTCTTCTTTTTTTCTACAAACTACAACTCCTTTTTGAATTTGTGGGATACTTCATCATTAGGCTTGTCAAATTTGGTCGAGTCCCAAAAATTTCGTCAAAAAAAAATTGATCCAAATTCAACTCAACCCAACTAAAAATATAATCATTTTGACCCACTCAAAAAAAAAATTAGATTCGTTTGGGTCTGTCCCAAATGCCCAACGGGTCTTCCCCAAAATTCCCTTTTGCCCAGATTTCTGTTTCTCTGCCCTCTCTCTCTCCATCCAGTCCTCCCACTTTGCTCCCTTCCACCCTCATCGCCTCTCTCTGTCTCCACGGTCCAATCGTTGCTAGCCTCCGTTCAAGGTTTCCTTGGCCGACGTCATTCAAGTCTTCGTTCCGGAAAGACATTTGATTTTAGCTCTATAGTTGACCTTTGAAACCCAAATTTATTTGGCAAGGTTTCTATTCTTGAATTGTCATTTTTAGTTTATGATTTTGTCCAAACTCGTTTTGAAATGTATCTTTGAATCTTCATTCGACGATCTTGATTTCGTCTGCTGAAACCTAAATTCATTTTGCGACGTTCGATTCATTAATTTTCATTCTACAATTCTGATTTTTGTCCATAATCGTTTTCAAAGCTTTGTTGGATTATTTTCTTTCTATAATCTCACAACTTGAAAGCAAAAGAATGGAGTTTGAAGTATGTTAAAGGGCTAACTAAGTTCATGTTTAGACTTTGGATTCTGATGGATACCCATAATTGGTGTAGAACGTCACGTTTCAAAGCTCTACTGAGGTAATGAAGTAAGATGGGAACATCATTGCATATGGTACACCAAGTGTTTGACAAAATTTCTCTTAGTTATTCTAACAATTGTGTGTTTCCTTGTGGTCACCATGCCTAACAGATTCAAGTTTCAGTCTTTTTAATTTCTATCGGAAGAAAATGGCTTATTGGGTTTCATTTAATTGTAGAAAAAAAATAAATAGAAACTACAATGAATCAGATTTAATACTAATTCCTGCCACTGTTATTGTATTGAATGAGTAGTCAAGTCCATAGATAATATTGTGGCATATTTGGCATAGAACAATATACTATGTTGTTTCTTTAATTGATATATATGTGAATTTATTTTATTTTAACCTTAATATTTTTTTAATTAATGTACATAAATGATGTATTTACAGCGATGTAAAGATAATCATAATGAGCATAAAAATGAGAATTGAGAAAAAGGGGCCAATGAGAGAAACAACAATTCGGTGGCAGAAGTTACTGAATTTTGGGCATATAGGGGCCAATCAGCGTTGCTATTGCCTTGATGTGCTAAGTACGCAATGCTTGCAGCAGCAGAAGCTCCACTTGTCAACACTACCAACATAAACTTTTCACTTCCAAATTACTCAAACTTTACTAAACAATCATACACTAATTGGCTCACATAATTAAATTTTCCAATTTTGTTTAGCTTAACTCGTATAGCTATATGTAATTTGTACGATACATATTAAATATGAAACTATTGATTATATCAAATACTATATATATCTCTGTCCATTTGGTTCTCCACCCGATCCATTTGAGTCATCTGATCTATTCGGATTAATATTTTTTAAATTATTTATTTGTGTATTCCGTTATTATATTTAGACTGAAAATTATCGAATCGAACCGGTTAAAGTGAACCAGTCCCCAAAAATGATTCCGATTGAGCTGAAAATTTTTGCGGAGACTTAATTTATTTTTTTGAGAATTATGGAATTAATTTTGACCTCAAACATAAAAAACACACATCATCAAATGGGTTGATCCACATCTTGACCCATTTGGGTATCTACCCGGCCAGTTTGGGTCATCCGACCCATTTGAGCCAATATTTTTTATAGTAGTCGTTTTCGTATCCCGTTATTATATCTAAAATTATTTTTTGTTAAAAAATGGGTCGACCCACATCCCAACCCATTTGGGCCTCCATCCGACCCATGTGGGCCACCTGATTGATTTTGTCCCGTTTCGGCCATCACCTGACCTATTTAGATTAATTTTAGTAGTGTTTTTATATTCAGTTATTATATCAAAAATTATTTTTATTAAAAAAATTGCTCAAATTTTTAGCTTATTGGTCGATCCAACCCGCCCAATCTATTTGGATATTTGATCCATTTATGACCCATACTTTTTGGCCCATTTGTGACCCGCCTATTAATGAACCGATTCAAACCCGCCCAATTTGCCACCTCTATTCATCAATCAAATTAAAATTAGGTCAGTGATAATGATATGCATAATTTATACCAAATTGTGAAATTCTCAATCAAATTAAAATTAGGTCAGTGACAATGATATGCATAATTTATACCAAATTGTGAAATGGGAATTTAAACAATCCAGTTCGATATATAGCATATCGAAGTGAATAATAGGAAATGTTGTCTTTTTTTTTTGTTGCATGTTAAATATTAATGATTTGAGATTATGACAAAGTTATTTTAAAATTATAGATGGTCTACCAATATATAACAAATGGTATATTGAATTTCAATGTTGAATTTTATACTCTTAAATTCACTATATCTATATATACTAAAATACACTCACTGGTATACCGAAATAGATTGTTAAAATTTTTGCATTGTAATTCAATATAATAAGTTATATCTTTTTTTATTATATCAAATTCAGTATTTATTTTTCTACTATTCACTTTAGTATACCCATTTATATCAAGGTAATATCCATTAATATGCCGAACTAAATTATTAAAATTCTCATCTTACAATTTAGCATGTATACACTAACCTAATTTTAATTTGACTGATGTATTCCACAAACTCATAATGTTGAAAAAAAATCCATAATCTATATAAGAAAAGAGAATAAAAATTGTTGTTTTACTTGGATTGAAGAGGTTACATAGAAAGAGTAGAAGGAGAAAATTTAACCGTTGTTTGACTGAAAATAGAAATGTTATTAAAAATACATTTTTCAAACTAGGAAGAGCGAATAAGAAATTTAAAAAGACCTTAATTCACTTTTTATGTCATTTATGTAAAAATTTCAAAATTCTATTCGCCATTATTCGTTGGCTTAAAAAAATTAAAACGTGTTAGGGAAATTAAAAAAAAAAACAACAAAAATGAAATATGATTTTTTTTTTTTTTGTGATCAGTTTATTTTGTGGTAAAATATAAAATTTTGAATTTCCTCTCCACTTTCATTTTCATCTTTTTTTTGTTACTTGTCTTATAAACCGCTTATTGTGGATAAAGATGCTGTTGAAAAAAATGAAAAAGGGAAATGAGATGAAATTTAGTAACATGTTCATTTGAATGATTACATTTTAATTTAGTTAAAAATTAAATTTGTAATACCATGTGACCAATGATTAATTTTAAAATAAATTTACTTAATGCCAAAAGAATTTAACACCATTTTGATGCTTATTATGGAAAAAATATATAGTCCAGAGTTTATAAATTTTAACTTTTTTTACATTAAATTTCTGAATTTTTAAAAGTTGACATTAGAAGATACTAGGGGTGAGTATGGACCGGTTAACCGGTCCATGAACTCCCAAAAAAAAAATCAGTCCATTAATATCGATTTTTTGAAATTTCAGTTCATTATCATTGGTTAATCAATCAATCGGTTTTGAATTTTCGGACCGGTTAACCAATATTTTTCGGTTAACTACTACAATTATAAAATGCATTCATAAAAAAATTAAATTGTCAAAGATACTTAAAATTTAAAATTAGAAAACAAACATAATTCAATATAAAATTAAATATGATGTTTAAACAACAAATATAAATTAAAAATATTCAAAAAATATTATTTCCACATATATTAATTTTTTTAAAAATTTTTAGTTAATATACTAATTTTATATAAATTTTCGAATATATTTTGATTTTAATTAACGAAAAATTGATATATTAGGAAATAATAAGAAATATATGTACATATTGAACAATTAATAAATTAACTAAAATGACTTTAAAAAAACTAAAATGATATTGAAATATTTTAAAGTAAATAAAAATTAAAACGATATAAATAATTAAATATGAAAATAATGAAATAAAAAAATTATAATAAAAATAAAAAAAAGAGTGAAATAAAATTAATAAAATATAGGGATGTTCATTTATCGGTTTCGGTTAACCAATTTATAAGCTAAAAAATAAAAATCAGTTTATTAATATCGATTTTTGTAAAACACTAACCGTTAATAATAAAAATCGATTCGGTTAACATATTTTTCGGTTCGGTTAACTAAGTCCAACGAATTTTTTTTTCACTCCTAGAAGATACACTATGTTAATTTTGCACGATGCAAACTTGAAATGATTATGTAATAAATGTAAGAAATTTTAAAAAAATATATCATCACCGTTTGTTTAAATTTTGAACCCAAAACAATTCTTAAAGAAAGGAAGCAACCTTTAACCTGTTTTTCTACCAAAGGAAAAGAGAGAGAAACTGTAATTAAGCTGTTAAATTAATAGATGTTTGTGTGTGTGGATTATTTGATCGAAATTGAAAATCATTGAATTATAGCACTAAGCTCAATAAAATAATTTGTTTGAGATTTTAAAAAATTGTCTGCCATTTAAAAATCAATGTGCCTAAATATTGAATTATGTGAAGATTGACTATAATGTCAATGGACTCGATGTAGTGATATTGAGTTCAAATCCAAATTCCTTTTCTTTGGCCTTTTTACTTAGTCTGGAGGCTAGAATTCCTGTTGCCAGGAAACTTTCCTGTTCGTTCAAGTGGATACATACAGTATTGGTATTGTTATTTGATAGAGCATATATAAATATTGTTGAATTTATGATTATTCTCATTGCAGACAAATTCATTAATAAATTTATAAATTAATCAAAACTTTAATTTTTATGAATGAAAAATATTTATTATAATTACACACATATTGCAAGTATTGAATGATCTAACTGGATATATCTAGAGTTCATAGCTCCTAATGAATCCCAATCTTACACAGCTGCAGCAAAAACCCTACATATACATGCGCACATATAACCTAATAAATACCAACTGCTACGTACCCTTGATGAAGGAATTAAAATGAATTGGGAGGCAACAATAGAAAGAGCAGTGTGACGACTTTTTTGTTTTGATCAAAAGATGAAATAATTTAATTACTGTCACCCCCATCCACTTTTCTCCTAAACATTAAGAATCACCAAATCCATAACTTTATAACCACACAATAAATGGAGCAGCCACAGACACATCACAGTGCTTCTG
Source organism: Excoecaria cochinchinensis (assembly GCA_947683425.1). Classification (NCBI taxonomy): domain Eukaryota; kingdom Viridiplantae; phylum Streptophyta; class Magnoliopsida; order Malpighiales; family Euphorbiaceae; genus Excoecaria; species Excoecaria cochinchinensis. Next base: position 6,586,623 of record CANTUQ010000045.1, read on the forward strand.
CTCTTTCTTTTCATGTAAATTTCCATTATCAACAAACTATACAACTAGCCGTATAGCGCCACAGAAAGAAAGCAATTTATAGGAAAGCATGCGGGTACTATATATATTAGCATTGGATGCAGTGAAGTTAGTCTATATATAAATAAAACAACGTGGTCCATCCATATTTTTATATATTGTATATATTCAACATTAGTTTATAGTTATAGTTAGTGCTGTACCTACATATGCTCGCATCTTGCATTTCTTGAAACAAGAAAGTCTCTTCTTTTTTTTTCTCTTATAAAAAAAGTAATAAAAGAAGAAAATAATTAAAAGAAACCCTTTCTTCTTCTTCTTCTTTATTTTTTTTCCTCTTCGTACCATACACATGTGGACTCTTTCTCATCATCAATTATTGCCCTATTAAACCTAACCTATGTACACTCTCTTTATAGGCCGGGTGAAGGGGCTTCAATTTCAAGACTTTGAGCGTAGGAATCTTGTGACTGAAATTAATGAATCTTGATGACAATAATTGGACCCTGTTGCTCTTATATTATGCATTTAAATAATTTTTATTTTTCGTAATTGTTGTGTTTATTATTATAATTGGTGCTTTGATCCATGAATGGTTAAAATTGGAACGTTATTAATGACAAAAATAGTTACAAGTTAATGGTATGCGCCAATTTGCTGGATTTGGAAAAAGCCAAATTTGTGATATTTCTGTAAATCCCATATTTATTCTCCCATTCCATGTCCAAAATCTGCATCCATATGGAAATGGGTACACAGGCAGTTTTCAATATCTATTCTTTTCTTTTTTTTTTCTCTCTCTCTCTTAATGCATGGTACTGTAGCTTCTACGAGCTGGGGGACAATAAGGGGAATAATAGCCAGTATGTGCATGTGGTATTTTCATCATGCTTCCTACTTGCTACTTCTCATCATGCACATTCATAATTTCCAGCTCATCCTTCAGCTAAACGCCATAATTTCTATGTTGTTAATTAACTGCAACATAAAACACTTTGCATATCTAATTTATGATTTACTAATTTCATGTCTTGATTTTGATATTTAATTAAGTATGTTTATCGACTTCGTCTTTATCCACAAATTTATTAATTGTGCATTTTGAAGAAAACAAGAGGAATCCAACAGGAAAAGACAAAGCAAACTGTTGTCACTGGCAATCGAGTTATAGATTAATATATCATTTGTAAATTGTAATATTATATTATATGTTACGGTCCTTATATTTCTCTGCACAAATTAATGTGTTAATTAATAACTTCCAGATTAAATAGTACTCAGTACATATAGCAGTCGTCAGAAAATTTCAAAAAATCGAATAGAAATTACAACACTGTATATGCATATATTTAATTACATTGTCAGTAAAATGAATATTGAGAGTTGGTTTTGTGTGTTTAAAACACCTTGATCACTTATTAATTTCTGTGAAATGCCTAACTTCTGGATATATAGGAATTGCATGCCCTTTCCATAAAGATGTACAAAATGGGAGGTTTGTTTGCTACCTTGTGACGATTTAATCCCATTTAAAGGCTGCCCCTCTAACAGTAGTCTCACTCAGTATTTCTGAAAGGACAACACTGATCATAAATATAGTAACTAACTATACACAAGCAGTGATCCTGAAAAGAAATGACCAATTAAAGAAAAGAAATTAAAGGGTTAATTATTACGAATAGCACTTATTTTTATAAAATTCAATAAGCAAACAGTTGATCATACGAACCATATTCCATTGCATTCACGTATACCTATAGGAATTATATCAAGTAAATTGGCCAAGCTCTTTTTGCTATTTCCCTGAAATAACAAAGATTATTAGTTTGGTAGTTAGACATCACAAGTATCATTTGATAATAGCTTGGTTATGTATTTCTCAATTTAGAAATTAGAGAACTTTCATTATTTGGCTCGAACCGATTATCTGTCAACTGATTTATTAGTTTAAAGTATATGCAAATGCAATACAATAACTCAAGCTAAAATAGAAAGTATTTCTCAGTGATAATTGATGAGAACTCACTCCCCAAGTTCTTGAGATAATTTAATTATCCAGAATTTTTTTTTAAAAAAAAATTTGATTTCCAGTGGAAGAATCATATACTTTAGATATCAAACATTTAATGACGCAGATTCTTTTTTGAAAAAAGAAAAAAAAAATGATGCAGCATCTATATCAAATTCAAAACTATAGAGTTCATTAAAAAAAAAAAAAAATATCACAACTATAATATATATGTATATATGTCAGTACTTGTTTGGAAGGTAAACTAGATCATTGGTAATCTTTAAAGGAAAGCTGAGTAATTGAAGAAACCTTAAATCAAGTGTCACATATAAACAGTAAATTACTGTGAATTCTTATGATCAAAGTATGACTTACAGTCAAATCAAATGGACAATTCTTTTGTATTTATATATACCTATTGTCTACTTCACCAAAAAAATCTTGATAAGTGCTGGACATGCCGTTTTTGTTGTCTAAGATGAACGTCCTCCACTGAGAAGATGTTGATTATACATATACCTTACAAGTCAAAAGAAAAAACTCCACCGCCCCGATAGTGATTAAAATAAAATAAAAATAAAAACTATTTTGTTGTCCAAACATATGGCAAACCTTTGTGTCAGGTGTGTGTTTGTATGTATGTTAGCAAACTTTCAGAAATTAAATATATTTGCTATTTTTGTGGTTTAATCATTTGAAAGTTCTCCTAAATTATTCTCTTTCACTTGAGATGAGATGTGTAACTATGCATATACCACACAGATAAAAATACACTTTTAAGTTCACTATCCATACATGATGGCCAATTTTTACTCCGACTTGGTCGTCTTGACCACACACAGACACAGCTTCCTTCGTAGCAGTTGCGGAATGTCTAATGGTAATTAAATTACTTATAATGTCAAAAAAAAAAAAAACTTTAATTCTTTGTAGATCAAAAGTTTGTTTTACTCTGATAGTAAAAATAGGAGTTTTGACATGTTTTTCACCTAATTAACAGGATAGTAGATGAAACATATATATAATCTACAAACTAAAGACATAGTAGAGAGGGCCTCTTTCTTTTCTTAGAAATTTCAAATTGAGAAAGAAGTCACATTAGAGTATACTGATTAATGACAAGTTAAAAAGAAGTTTAAGAATAAATCAGCATGAATAATCAATTAAAAATAAGCATGTAAAGACCACTCTAGCTATTTGATGAGCTGTGTAATTAAGTTAAACATAGCAATAACCAATAGGCATTATAAGACATTGAACTTAATTAACCATCATGTAAAAATTGAATTTCTTATCTTATTTAATTCCAATGAACACAGAGAAAGCATGCTGATAAGTATACGAAAATACCTGTTTCATTTGAGAAATCTCTATCAAGATATAGGGACTTTTTTGTATACTTGCTCCACTTGATCCAGACAAGAAAGTGGTTGGAAAGAAAAGAAAACATGAGTTACCGAGAAAGATACACAATGCTTGATTAGCAGCTTAAGGCTGTAACAAGCTTAACATTAATTTTCGTTTATAATAATAGATTTAGTAATAATAAAATAGAAAAAGTCAGTTAAAGAATATGAATACAGGAGCTACCTTTTACAGCGCTGCAACTATTCTGTAACATCGCCTGCAATCCTCTCTCATAACTAAGCAGTAGCTAGAGCTGCAATGTTACCCTATTAAGGTAATAGAAACAAAAGAAAAAGAGAGAAAAAGAAAGAAACTTTTACGCTCTAGCAATATGTACCAGAATAAGATCGCTGTCACTAAGAGCGAAGGAGAGAAAGTACAGTTGATATCTAATGAGGAACAAATGTGACCCAAACAAACTGGGAAGTGAACTGACTTTCCACCACATGTCCACACTTATTACAAACTTCAGGCTCTACTAAAGGAAAAATCGCCCAATATATATTTATGAAAAAACAATTAATTAACATGATGGAATTGTGCTCATATTTATTTGTATATAATGTATTATACACAGTTAAAGAAGGGATTTTTTTCAAAAAAAAAAAAATAATAATCTTCACGTTTGTTGCACTGCTCTTCCATCTGTTGCTCCAGTCTTCATAATTCCACCCCCGACCCCCAAACTTAGATAATCTAATGTACTAACTTTAAACAAATTAAAGGAAGAAAAATGAAACAGAAAGGATTAAGCTTATAAATATGTTCTAATTGCAAAATTAGATGACGAGAACTTGTACTAGAACTAAAGAAATAATTATCTTCTTCATTTCTTGATAATAATTTTGTGATCAAAGATCCAAATCAAAAGATAAGGAAGTTTTTCCCTTCTTTGAGAACTCATGATCAGCTTCTGTTGTTGGCATTGGGCCACCGCTGGTGCTACTGCTGGGGATTCTCGAATACTGATGAGGAACTAAATGATGATTTGAGAAAGAACCCACAAATGGTGGTATTGTATCAGAAGAAGAAGAAGACTGATGATCATCATCTTGTGTTGGGCACTCCACGTTTACACCAAATAGCCTTAGCATTTTTCCAACACTTCTTCCATGAACCACAGGAACTGAATCAATTACCATTTGTGGTGGATCTCCTCTTTCCCCAATCTGCAATGCCCCTGCTGATGATGGCCTCAAGTAATACTGCTGCGATGGTTGATTATAATTATGATAAGGATGATGATGATGATGGTGATGGTGGTGATGATTATAAGGTTGAACACCGTAATTAAAATGGTGGAATTGAGATTGTTCATAGTGTCTTGGCACAGACAAAGGCTGAGGCAAAGAGTAAAGCCTATCCCACCGCACCGACTGTGGGAAGTGTAGCTGATTTTGCAGCTCTAAATGTGAAAACGATGTCGGATCTGGTGCATTAGGCCTGCGTCTCCAGTCTATGTACAAACGGTGCTTCCCTGACTCCCCAACCCCGCGTTGAAACGACACAATATCACCTGCATCAAGCTTCTTCTCCTTCACAAAACGACTCCACCCTTTTGTCATCACATAGCTCTGGCTACTATTCCAATAAGAGTACCGGAAACGCCATGGCTTCCCGTTTCGGTCTTCGAAATTCAAGAGCAGACCTTTCTCGTTCGAAGAAGAATCAAGAGGAAAGTACTTCTCGGCGTGCTGTTTTGGTATGACTAGCCGGTTTAGCTTTCCCACATCGCTTGGGGTAACGACTTTATCAAACATGTGTTCTCTTTCAATTGACCCACTCCCACTTGCGCTGCGACTGTTAACATTTCCATTGTCGTTTCCTAGTGATAAATCCATGAACTCTAGCCTCTTGTCGAAATTGAGAGAGGTTTGTTGAGACTGATTATCAGATGAGGGAAGCCATAGATTCTGGTTTTGAAGCATGAAATTCCTGTACTTTGTAGGAGAAGAAGATGAGGATGAAGGAGAAGAGAAAAGAAGCTTACTTGTTGTTGTTGCTGCTGCTGCTGTTGTTGTTGTTGTCATCAATTCTTCTTCCTCTTCTTCGTCTTCTTGTCCCTCTTTATCACAATAATCTCTATCTTGTTCAACAAAGTTCATAATGACCCACTTCAGAATTTTGATCTTCTTATCCGAGTAGATCTTGAAGAATAATAATCCAACCACTAGATAGAAAAAAATGATGATGATGATGGGAAAGAGAAAGGTAAAAGAAAAGAAAAGGTGGGAAATTTAGAACTTTAATTATAAACAAAATGAACAAAAACAAGAGCTCACCTGTAAAAGATTTTGTTCAAGATCTGTGAGGCTACAAGAGAAGCAGCCTCACAAGTAAAGGGTCGGTGCCTTCATCTTTGACCAAAAATAGTAATCAAAAAAACCCTAAGCAAGACAGACCGTGGATAATTTTCTTGGGACGAAAGAAGGCAAAGTTTAGTTCTTGTTAAATTGGTTGACCTAAGGTAGCTTACAAGGAGAGAAAAAAAGAGTGAGATTTGATGCTTCCAAGATATTACCTTTCTTCTTCCCTGGACTCAGAATTTTCTCTCTGTATCCCTCTCAAAGAGAAGCAGTAATATTATTTCTTGCTTTTCTTTGCAGCTATTAAAGAAAGACCCATGAGACTGAGAATTGAAAGAGAAGGATTATACGTAGGGGCCCATGAATGATCTGGTTCGGCTCATGTGAGCTTGTCCTTTTCATCATTTTTGGTTTATCTCTCTCTCTATCTCTCTCTCTCTCTATATATATATATCTTCTGCACTAATTAAAAAGACCCAAGAGGCCAGTTGGTGTAGAGAGCAATATATGAGATTTTTGATGAAATTTCTCTTCCAGTCATACGAATCATTATTGTAGTTTATTTATTTATTTTTGTGTGAATAGAGGCCAGTTGTTTTAAGAGAGGGCATGTTCTAGTTAGGTTTTGAGTTTTGACTTTGTTGGCCATTCATTGTGTGCTCTGATCCTGCTGAGAGTGAGAGAAAAAGTTGAGAAGGCTAACAGATCGACTTTGGCGGCCTCCTCTATATATATTCTCATTCTCTTCCCTAGTGGCACTTATTCCTCCTCCATTTTATCACTTTCATCCCTCTACAATTATCCAAACTACAAATTCAACCCAAAATCACCTGCGATTTTAATTGAATACTACTCACTACACTTATTTCCTATCCAATTATACACTTAAAATGTGTAAGTTTTAACACATTACAAAATTAGTTTTTTTTTTTTTTCATGTAAGAATTCAATTTGTATAATCTGATATCCAGTCAAAGATTCGATCAATTTTTCACTTAAATTTTTAGAAATTCAATTGTTTCATGCATTTCTAGTAGAGTTATTAAAATAGAAATCCTTTTCAGTATTACTTACACATCTCTTATTATTTTAACATTAAATTATGTTTCTTTCCACCATGCAAAAAAATTATCTTATATGTTTATAAAGCGTAAGACAATGAATACGGGATACTTACAAAGAAAGAAGGTGTCAAAAGCTAAATATAAAGAAGCATGGAAAATTCAATGGAAAGGATAGATTACAATTGACCCAACTAAGAAAAGGGGCAAGGAAATTCAAGATAAACGTGTATGATTGATTAATTATGGGCAAGTAGCTACCTTAGCTTGTTTCGTGTTTGGGTGATTCGTGTACTCGTAGTTGACTCAAATTTGTAAATAATCTTAATTTTCTGCCCACCTCCCTAATTAGTGATTAATTTATTTAATTAACAGGTAGCCAATTATATTTGCGTCGAACTTATTGAAGGAATAAATCCTTTCCATGGTTTGGTGATTGAAGAACCTTGAAATGGACGGAACATGTGGTTGAACAAGTCACAACTCACAACTTGTTAGGTTATTACTTTATTATCCCAACCTTAATGTGCCAAAAAATAAATATTATTTTTCCATTATTTTCCAACGTTTTTTGACAATTATTATTTTCCAATGTTAAATTAAGCAATAATGTTGTGCATGTGACTTATTAAATTACAACCTTAATCTAGATTTTCTCGGTACTCCTTAACCACTAAATAATTTATCTTAAGCACTTGCTCTATGTACGTATTAATTCATTTGCTAACTGTAGAAGCAAGTTTAATAACGACAACTCTTGGGGCTTTAATTAATTAATATTTCATAGCATACCATGACAAGACCAATTGACAATAATTTAATTTAATCCAATTATTAAAAAAGAAAAACCTTAATAGGACTTATGACAACCTTACCATATATATATATACAGTTATCCACAGGGGTGATCACGGGACGGGGCGGGGGAGGAGAGTGGCTCCCCACCTACTGCCCTGCCCAAGAGCGGGGATTCCCCGTCCCTGCTCTCGCTGGGATGCAGGATTCAAGGGTGGAAATTTTTTTCTCCCCGTCCCGTTCGAGTCGGGTCCCCACCAGCGACGAGGAATCTCCGCCCCGTGATCATCCCTAGTTATCCATGGGGGCTTTTACCAAACAAAAATATCATCAAAATTTATTATTGGTTAAAACCCAATCTCCTGATTCATAGTATTTAGAGTTAACCCATTAATTAAAATAAAATGCCTTTTAGTTTTATTAATCAGGATTTAAATTTAACTTTACCAGAATACATCAAAGACCAGATAGCAATTGCCAAATAAAGTAAATAACATGTGACTATCTATACTAATCATATTTTATCCTATCGTTTCCGCGGGCCGAGAAAGATAAGCTTAATTTGATATTTCACAAACATCAAAAAGTTTTAACATGGATGAAATTAGTACTTTTACTTATATTTTTTTTAATATAATTGTATGAAATTGAAACATCTAAAAACATTTAAAAATATCTTATTTGTTTCACTTTAAATTTCATTTTAGAAGTTTAAGGAAAAAGTGTACATGTCTGCCATTATTTAATATGCTTTATTATATTTAATAGAGCGATAAAATTACCTTTAATCATTTAAAAATTAAATGGTGTATTTGAAATTAGTCAATTGCTAAATACTTATTTAAAAAAATAAAAATTTCTAATTATTTCCTCAATTCCCTCTACTTAAAATGAGAGGTATGAAGTATAGTATTAGAAATCAATGATACTAACCTAGAGGAATTATGAAGTACAAATTTTAACAGATGAGAAACAAAATCTAGTCCGTATTTATGAGGTTTATATAATTTTGGGGATTGGTAGAGGAGAAACTATGCTAGCTATTAATTAAGTGGATAAATTTGCACCTCATTGATGACAATATTGACATAGTTACATGCTTCCATACTAAGAGGACGGGAGCCTATAGGATTTTGAAATAAAGGGGGTAAAAATGTAATGTATTTAAAAAATATTAATTTATAGACATACATTAACAAAAATCAATAAAATAGCAAATTAATATTTTTTTTAGCATCTTAAACAAGTGAAAACTCAAAAGAATTACATTCTCATAAATAAATAACTACTTCAAAGAATCTCACTGTCCTAATTAAATATAGAATTTGATCCATATTCTGGATTAATTTGTTAAAAAATAATAACTTATTACCAAATTAACAAACCTACACTTATTCTGGATTTTGTTAAAAAATTATAGCTTATTACCAAATTATTTGTTCAAAAAAAAATTACCAAATTAAAAAAATAATAAGTTATTGAGGTAGATATGTTTATACAGACACATCTACATCATTTTGCAACCGAAAAAAGCAATTGTAAATAAATTAAAAGTATTAAAAAAAAAAACCATACCTTAATCAAATATCAACATTAATTGCAAGCAAAGCAAGAAGAATATTATATTAAAACTGACAAATATTAAAAACGTTCTTAGATATAAGCTAATTTCGATACTATAACATATAAAAACAAAGTAGACCGCAAAATACTTTGTATTTAAAATCAGAGAAAATGAAATTATTAAGAAATAATTTTACATCCGCTATTAAAAATATGTTGCAATAAATATATTATTTATTATATATGTGATTACAAGGGCAATTGACACTCTTGTCCACCAAGTGGCTCCGATCTTATATATATATATAATTAATTAATCTATACATGTATGTTTGTGTGAATTGCATGTGATTTGAAAAAAGAATTCATGTAATGTCCGAACAGATCCTATTTGTGAATGGTTAATATAAATTATTAATTAATATCATGGTTAATTAACATATTGAGATTAAAGTAGCATTTTCGAGTAAAAACACAGCCAAATGAAAAGGAAAAAAGAAAGGTAGGATTTTTACGTGGATTAGCAGTCGGTGGATGTGGGAATTGATTTGAAGTGGTCCTATTTGATCCTCCACTTTATGGGTTTTCACACAATATAAATACTGTTATCTTGTACTGCCATCACAATGGATGATGACTGGATTTTCGTTTCTGATTAATTACTTAATTGTCCCAATCGTTTTCTAATAGGAGTTTTTATTTTGGAACTAATTAATCTACCAAAAAAATAGAAAAATTACATCATCACTTTTATCCTCTTATTAAAACGGAATTTAACCTCGTTAACTGAAGATGTGCCGTCTAACAATTTCAAAACGTAATCGATCAACAATTTCCATACAATTTCTCGTCACTTTTGTTATATATACATTATGAGTTTGGTTTATTTAGGATTCAGCTAAAACAAATAAATTCCATAAAATTTTATACAATTTATTTGTAATTCCTATTTTTTATGCTTGATATATAAAAAATATATGAATTGAATTATAAAATTAAATTATATGGAATTTATCATATTTTCACCAAATTTCACCAAAATAGGTTGAATTTGCGAATAAATTATATATTTTTAAGAGTTAAATTTAAAAGTACCATAATACTCTCCTGATCATTTGTTAAAAAATAAATTATTCTTATACAGTTAACGTAGTCTGTTTTTCTTTCTCCTCCACGACTATTTATCATACTACTCTGCATTGAATGTTAATATATATATAACTTTTTTTTAAAAAAAAATTATGTTATCATTGATTCATTGTTTATTAAAAATTTTAAAATGATGATTAATGGTTATTAATTTTTTTTATTGTAAATAATTGGAAGAAGTCATCAAAATTGGCGTTGAGGATATTGAGGAAATAAAATACAAAATTCATTTCTTTACTCATTTATTCAAAGCATAAAAATAAGTAATTCATTTTTAATTCTAAATTTTAGTAATTTTATTTCAAGTATAAAAATTCATTTACAAATTAATTGCATATGAAATTTATTTGTAAATTTTATAATTTAAATTCATTTGTTCCAATCAAAATCTTAGAAATCGATAGCCTCTTCTTTACGACCATCAGTAGCCATTGTTCAAGGTTGTAGATCTTTGATTACTAGCTAGGTTGCTTTTTTGGTTCTTGGCTAAATGCATACAATTTCTTTCTTTTGTTTTTTTTTATCAATAAACAAGCAAAAAAGCATTGAGAATTCTTAAGAGAACAGATTACCATTTGAATTGACAATTTATAAAGGATGAAGAAATTGGGAATTTTAGGAAAGAAGAGGCCACAATAATTGACATGGCATTTTGACCTGCCAAATTATGTGTACGAGTTACACTTTTTTTTTGCCACATTTCATACTTTTAACACTAGTCAGATGACACCTGCATCTTCTTTAGTAACGGGGTTAAATGCCGTTATAATAACAGGACAAAAGTGGTACAATTTTTCAAAGATTTTGGATAGATTAGTTTCAAAATAGATGTGAAAAGCAAATTAGGTTCAATTAGAAAACGATTGTGGCAAATCGGTCCATTTTCCCATTACTTAATTATGTATTGAAATCGTAATAATTTCGTGCTTTGATTCAGTCAGCAGAAGAGTGGTAATTACGTCTGCCTTATTGGGCATTTCAAATCTTGATTTGTTACTCTATGAATCTTTTTAATAAAATACATTAATTTTGGTGCTTAACAATCTAATCAACTTGCAATATTTAGAATCTGTCTTGACAACACAATTTTATAACTATTAGGTGCAAGTGTCTCCATGTAGGGTATAATATTTTTAATATTACTATAAGCTTACACATATATACACATGTTTATATATAATTTTGTGTGTCTACCGAGGGTACGTTTGTATTTTTACTCGAGATTTTTTTCTGTTGACTACCAAAATAGAGTATAAATGAAGCTTATATATGTTAATTAATTGTAAATCTTAAAAATAAAGAAGAAGAAGAAGAAGAAGAAGAAGAAAGATGTTACTTGACAATAGCGAGCAATGCTTGTCTCTTAATTCGGTTTTATTTTTGACTAATGATAATATTAATTCAATACAGACATCATATCAATCACAATTCACAGTTGAATAACACTACTATATTGCCACAAGGGAATAAAAGGTTTATGTTCGACAATAAAATAAAAATTTGTATTAGTAGAAAGAGCACAAACTGAATGGGACTCTTCTATTTTCAAAGTTTCCCCATCCCATCCATTGCTATATTCAGATTTTAATTTCGTTGATTTTTTTTTTCTCCTCCAAGTTATGTACTCTACCTAATTGTATAGGGATTAGAATTGAATTTTGTTTGATCTAGTTCTAATATGACAAGAAAATAAGGGTTAGTTTCATATTCAGTTACTAAACTTAACAATTTATAACGGAAAAATCATAAAATAAAAATATTTCAACTCAGCCATTTTAGTTTAAAAAATCACTCCGAAAAACCGGCCAAAACCTTACTTAAATTGCTTGAATGTACAGTTAATATACACTAATGAAGCTCAAAATAAGAAAGAAGAGCATGTTAGAAATACTAATACAGTCCAATTACATATAAGAGATAGAAGCTAACCGATAAATTGATTTGTCAATTGTACATTTCGGTAGATTTTTGTCAGTTTTCGAGTAAAATGACTTTCTAAGTTAAAATAGATATGTTGGAGTATTTTTGTATTACAATTTTTTTTTGTGACTTTTTCATTATAAATGTATAAATCTAATGACCGTGAATGAAATTAATTCAGAAAATAAGATATTATACAATTACAAAATTATCCAAACAAAAATTTTGATCCGCAAATATATTCATGAATCTAATTTAGCTATCACTATTCAGGATAATTTAAAATAATCAGTTTTTTTTTTTCATTTTTTTTATAAAACTATGCACCAATTAATTATATATTCCAGAGATTATAAGGTTCAATATTTCTAGCGAAGGGAGAAACTTTTCATAATTTTTTTTTTAATTAACAAAGACTGAAGAAATTCAAGGCGATTTTGATTGCAAATGTGTAAGTATTTAATTTTAAACAATTTTGTTTAGCATTGAGAAATGAGATTTTTATATTTTATGATTTTTATTACCAGCTAGGCGTGAAGGGTAATATACAGACTTTGAGGAAGTTGCACCTGTAGAAACACATATCAGAGAGGAAAAAAATCCATTACTATAATATTAATAGATTTGAAGCCCTTTTCCCGGTCTCCTGGCAAAATTTTCTGTTAATCACTATTCCGTAATTAATTAATGAATGTAATTAAAAGATCTCTTAACCGTATAATACAATTATCTATGCATATTAATAGATTTGTGTATTAAAATATCTTTTTAATTAGTATGTATTTTGCAGACATATTTGTGGATTAGACCAAAAAGGTTTACTTATATTTTTGTATATCTTTTTCATGTTACTGTTTGAGACCATATATATGACATGATATTTATATACATTTTTCTCTAAATCCAAAGAATTTATTTTCTTTTCTTTTCTTTTTTGTATTGAATTTTTTTAACGGAAATAAAATATAATTAAAATTTAAACTTATGGCATTCTAATTCTATGAATAAGTTTTAGAAACTAAAAATCCAAATATATGTGGATTTCCAGTTTAAAATTGCATTAGACATGGATATATGGTTTTTAAGGTGGCTAAATTTAAAACCTTTTAATGTATTGGGGCTAGTTTTGCTGTTGAAATATTATTCTTGGCACAAAAAAAAGAAGTCATGGATTTTTTTCTATATATTATTGATAAAGCGTAAAATGTCTTTATCGAGTAATAAGAGAAGAGTTGGATGGCTCGTAGTTGGAGATTCGATCGGATGGTGAGTCCTGCAAGAGAAAGTGCCCGGTCGAATAAGGCGCAAGCATTCCGAAACTTAAGTTGGTAGCTTTTAGAGAGGGAATACTTAGAGATAAAATGCTAGATATTTAATACCTGGTATCATCGTTAGCTGTGCTATTTATAAGGGACAGTTGAGGGACATTTGAGTGTTTGGGATGTGACAACTGGCAGTCAGAGTAGGTATGCGGCGAAGTGACTGGGAGCAGTTGATGGGCATGGGCGCTGTCTTGTGTCAGACGGCTGATGGGACTGGCGGTCACATCAGCCGATCGGGCGTGTGCGCTGCCTTGGAACTCACGCCTGCTACCTTTCTGCTATTGGGCCTTGGGTCTTGCCAACAGACTGGGCCGACTGGATGGACATTTATGCAAATAATATTTGCAGTGTTATCAATTATATTTTAATAATAAATTATAAATAATTAATTAACGTGTACTATATGTAGTAACATTTGGAAGTAGTAATGAAAAAAATCATATAAATAGAAGGGTTTCTTTAGAAAAAAAAGAGTTTTAATTGTCCTATATAGCCCGAACGAAAGTTATTGCCTAAATTCGATTCATGAATTCTTTTATAAACAAAATCAACAGTAACTCATAGCATATGATTGGTAATTATTTATCTACAAATTTTTTAATTTATTTATTTAACGTGACATTTTGTTATTAATTTGATTTATAAATTTATTACCGGATTTAGATAAGCATTTTGTATATCCAAATAGTTTATATATATATTTGTATTATAAGCATATTTGTTTTTTATTAATAACGGGAAAGGGACATGAAACGGCTGTAAGTTAATTAAGATGATACCATAGGCAATATTAGAACTTAGCTAGGAAGATATTAGTATTGATAGTTAATATATAGCTATAAAACTGTATATATCTAATAATTATAAATATAAAAATAGCATAAAATAAACAAGATTAACCAAAATAAATTATGATAAGGAGTTAAAAGTGCAAAAGAAGTACTTTTTCTGTGTAAAGATGAATTAAATGAACCAAAATAATTACAGGAATCCACTTACAAATTGAGGGAATGCTAAAACTGATAAAGCAGACTTAAAATCAACAAGTACTGTATACTTTTTTATCTTAACCTGTAAAACAACCCTTTTTTTATTTTATTTTTTGCAGTGAATTCTTGAATGATAATTATAACTATGTGAAAGTGTGTAAAAATCCAATATGTATAGTACTATAAAGCAGCTTGACAACTCAGATGATTAATAAATACACATATATTGTAATTATGGTTATTACACAAACAGGCCGTAAGCTACTAAATCCAAGAATTTCCGAGGAATTATCATGAGTTAACATCAAACCCCAGATCGTGTTAGTGATGTGTGGGGGCTGTTTCTTTCTTCTCCTTTAATACCTTCAACCTAAACCCTATAAAATAAAATAAAAACCCTAGTTTGCGACCTCAGAGGCCTAATAATGGATAGATTATCTCCCTCCCCTCGTTTATACTTAATTATTACTACAAAACTTTGATTTGTTTTTTTTTTTTTGGCATAATCATTTTAATCGGGAATAATATTAATGGTTTTTACAGTATAGCATATAGGCATAGGGCTATGAAGTTAGGACCACACCCTAGATACCCAACAACAGAACACGTTAAAGACCCAGTTGGCGGTTATCTTGTTTCATAATTCCTGAGCTGGCCTTTTTGTCTGCTTTCCTTTGAGGTATATGCTTATATACGTGAATATAAATAGTTAGATTGTAAAATAATTTTTTTTTTATATTTTTTATTTAACTATCTATATTTAATACATTCGGTATATATGACATAATGAATCATATAAATTTTTCAACTTGCAACCAAAACTTTTGAATACTTTTGAATATAATACAACAGAATGTTTATTGATTTAATAAATAAAAGAATCACTAATATATATTTTAATTTGATAGTCAATACTCAATTAAATATAGTGTATAAATATAAATTTCGACAATTATAATTATCTGCTATTCTTAATTAATTGTACCCAAAAAAATAAAAGATAATTAGATAAAGATGAAAGATAATTAAAGTTGTAAATGCAAAGGTGCGTATATATGAGAAGAATATAGGAAGAGTCACCATCAACTAGTTGTCATCGTTCTCATGAGTATGATAATAGCAACAACTGTCATGCCCCATAGTCTAGGACTGAGTAGCAGTAGCAGTAGCTTAGATTTGTAGACTAACTTCATACGAAGGAAATTAAAAGGTATGTCATCTGTTATGTACACAACAAGTATTTATATAATTATAATGAAATTAAAAATGAAAAGAGTGGACCCATATGTAAGGGGAGGGGGGCACATGCACATCAACCAGGTAGCTGAAAAGGAAGTTCAATGGTGAGCGAGGTTACCCAAATAATTCCTTTCAAAAATGGGAGAGGAGAGGGGGCTACATTCTAAGTGGGGGCTACTTGCATTAGCAGCCACCATAAAATTATTATAATCATCATTACTAATATTATAGAGATAGAGCCACGGTGCACCACCGCAACCACCACCGGCAGCGGCGGCATTTTGTATTGCTATAAATAACCCCACACTAGTAGTGGTAGTCCAGACCCTCAGCTCTGGACCCTCTCAGAAACCGTTGAGCCTCTCTGGCTGTCAAGTCGCTTTCTTTCTTCATTAGATGACACATAGCCCATAGCTACTACTCCTCATTTCTTCATGTTTCTTGTGTGGTACCATTTTTATTTTATTTGCCATTAATATATCTCCTTTTTCTGGCTTTTTCTTTTATGTATGTTATGTATGTATGCAGATTATTATTGTATAAACCTATCTGCCAATCTCTAACCTTACGTTCCTTTACCATCCATTTTGTTCCAACCAGCCTTTGCTGTAAACATAGTTCCCAATAAAAATCTAACGATTCCTTTCAAAAAAAACTACTGACTTCCACTTTAAATTACTCTCTACTGGTATGTTTTAGAAAATTTATTGGATATGTCAGC
The DNA here is from genome assembly GCA_947683425.1 of Excoecaria cochinchinensis. Lineage (NCBI taxonomy): Eukaryota > Viridiplantae > Streptophyta > Magnoliopsida > Malpighiales > Euphorbiaceae > Excoecaria > Excoecaria cochinchinensis. Next base: position 6,603,124 of record CANTUQ010000045.1, read on the forward strand.
CCTATATGTTCATCTATTAAATTAAAAATTAATTTTAACATTCAAATAATAATAATTAATAGTAGTAAGTATTAGTTTTTAGCACCCAAGGTTTATTTACGAATTGACAACAATATATGCCACTTTAAATTGAGCATTTTTCTTTTTCAAATTCTCTAATATTAATGCTGAACTCGGTCTATATATGGTTAATTATCAATTAAATTATAAATAATATTGGTCTACCTATGGTTAATTATTGATTAAATTATAAATAATATTACCTTCCCCCGATACTGATTTTCTTTTTTTAAGTTAGAAAATTGTCTGTTTGAATTTTAATTAGAGTTTTATAAAAACAATAAATAAATAATATTTTTTATAATTAAATTTTGGAGGAGGCCGGGTGAAATTCTAGATGGTTGATAAAGTACAAAAAGTCTTTATCTAAAATAGAAGGAGAGCTGGTTTGTCTGTAGTGGAAAATCCGATCGGATAGGTGGATCCTGCAAGAGAAAGTGCCCAGTCGGACCAAGCGTAAGCACTCCGAAACTTAAGTTAGTGGCTTTTAAAGAGATAATACTTAGAGATAGAATGCTAGAGATTTAATATCTGGTGTCATCGTTGGCTGGCCTATTTATAAGAGACAGTTGAGGGACACTTGAGTGTTTGGGATGTGATGACTGGCAATCAGAGTAGGTGTGCGGCGAAGTGACAGGGAGCAGTTGATGGGCATGGGCGCTACCTTGTGTCAGACGACTGATGGGACTGACGGTCACATCAGCCGATCAGGCATGTGCGCTGCCTTGGAGCTCACGCCTACTACTCTTGCCTGTTGGACCTTGGGTCTTGCCAGTTAATTGGGCCAACTAAATGGGTTTTTATACAAATGATATTTGCAGTATTATCAATGGTTAATTGAAAATAATAATCACACTGTAGACCGTTGAATTATAGATGATTTCCAACAAATAATAATACTAAAACAAGACATGTAAATGAAAATTTCAGCATTCCTCTTAGTTTTAGTCTTGTTTCTTAATTTAAATTAGGTTAAATTATACTAACTCCGTTAGTTTTTATCTGTTACTTTTGAATAAAATTCAAATTTCATTTATTTGTTACGGTTAGACTTTCAATGTAATTTAATTTTATTTTTCTAATGTAAATTGACCAATTAGATTTAATTTTGTATATTAAATCACTCAATTTTATCTTAAATTTAAACCTAATTAATACTCTTTAATCATAATAAAAATAACAAATATGACAAATAATAAGAAACGGATGGAGTAATTAACATGGCTTGAAGATGTGGTGATGATAATTAATGTCAATTAAGGCGATTGCTGTTCTATTATGACGAATCAAGGCCAATATTATTTTATTCCAATAATGATAAATAATACTCCTTTCGTTCTTTATTATCTGTCACTTTTGTTGTTTTTACTATGATCAATAAGTATTAATTAGATTTAAATTTAAGATAAAATTTAGTATTTCAATGTATAAACTTAAATCTAATTGGTCAATTTGCATTGAAAAAAAAAATAAATTGCATTGAAAATCTAAAAGTGACCGAAAAATATAATTTGAATTTTTTTCAAAAGTGACAGATAAAAAAAAATAGAAAGAGTATAAATATTAATCGTAATATATAATTATTAATTAATACGTTAGCGAAGCTTAAATATCTCTTATTTCTGTAGAACAGTATATAATATTCACTTAAGAATATAATTGCTTCCTGTTATTTTCCATCTTCATATGCGCCCGAATCAGATGGACACCTGCATTCATCCGATAATTTAAAAAAAATAAAAACTGATTTTTGCAATTCAATTTTTGACTGTTCTTTTTTATTTTTACCCTTAAAATTTCAAAATATAAAATTTTTTTTCATATATTTTTCAAAATTGATATATTTTATCCATAAAATGGAGAAAACATGATATTGATTGTTATAAAAATAAGAGCATTTTCTCTTTAATTTGAAACATTAAAAATATATATATATATAAAAAAATTCTTACCATTTCGAAGTGTTTAATGACCAAAAAAAAAAAAAATCCGAAGAGGTTTCTATGGTTAGTTATATGGATTTATTTTTTACTAAATATATATACCTATTAGTAGAGTAAATATAAAATGGATACCAACAAAAATGTACTTGTATAAATGGAGAGACTTTTGTTTTCCAGTTACTCGAAATTGTATCTTCTCTGTTTCCGGCGTCATGAAGATATGGCCCGGTCCGCAAGTGCAAATTGCTAGTTTCTGATACTAAAACGGTAATTAATTATTACTTCGGCATCCATTTCCAATACATAAATACATATATTTATAACACCTTATGTTCTTCTATAAGTATATGACTATTATTATTATTATGTGCCTTTTGCTTTAATGATTTTATCAAATACATTAATTAGTCATTAATTACTGATTGAAAAAATTTATCAAATACATTTTTGACTGTTAATATACATAAATCTCTATGAACTATTTCAAACTTGTAAATCAAATCGCCATTAGTTTTTATTTAAAGGTAAGTTGTCTTATTATTTTATGTGCATACATACTGGTTTTCATTTATATATGAGAGAGATAGAAAAAGGAAAAGCTAATGGAGCCTTGAATCTTTTGACTGTAGTTACCCTTTCTTAACTTTATAAAAATTTTAATATTGGGAAACTGGTGAGCACAAAAGAGGATTTCAATAATTCTTGGTTTTGCCTTTTATAAAAATGGATATAGGCTCCTAAAAGCATACTATATTACCAGACTTGGTCCCTAACTTGGAGCTGTTGACCAAAATGATCCTCTGCACCTGCACCTTACATCTTCCTCCCATTAATACATCACTCTGCGTAATTAACCATAATACTTCAAAAACAATATCACCTGCTCAAATATATATTAAAAAAAAATTAAATTAATACTTTTTTATTATTTTTTTTTTGTATATATAAATATGGCCTCAAGATATAGATAGAGTATATATTATTAGGGGAAGGGCTTATGTAGTAGGTATAGCTCCTGTGATGTTACTTTCATACGCCCAACTTATTGCCAGACCTAATTACAATTATAATGCCAGATGATGGTGGTCCTTTTAATTCTGCCAACACACACACACACACACACACACACACACAAAGTCTAGCCTACTTAAATTCATATATATTACCTAAATTCATTATCATGTATAAGTTGTACTGAATTTCATTCAATTAATTTATAACGAAGATTATGTTAAAATCCTGAGTATAAATTTAAAAGGAATTGAGGCCCCTCATGAATTGAAGTCTATATATGTTATGGAAGCATTGACTATTCAATTTAATATAATTGGTGACTCCAGGCTCCAGCAACCTGAAATATTGTGTAATTACCAAAAGTTTCAATCGTTTGCAGAATAATTGCATGTTCTTAATGTTCCATGTCTAGAAAAAGTATGTTTTTTCTTTAGATGTAACAAAATCAAGTCCAGAAATCAAAAGGTTCAATTAAGTATACCTCACCAGTCACCTATTCTTAGATAAAATAAATTACATTTATTTCAACTATATATTTTTGTACACAGAAAAGTTTTGAAATTTAAAAGAAATTAATAATAAATACTTATAGTTGTAATTTAGCTAACTCTAATCTTTATTATTTCCTTTTCAGCATTTGTTTTGAAAGCCTTTCTCTATCATCACTAAGACTATACTGCTCCTATGAAGCTATGTAGATAAGCATGTAATAGTAATACGACTTTTACTTCCAAAAAAAAAAAAGTAATACGACTTTATTTATTTTTTATTATAAAAAAGGTTATTCTATTTTGTGAGTATATATTGGAATGAAAGTGAAATATATATAATGTACTGTCCACACACAGAATGGACGGCCCCGACCACCTGATTATATCTACTTTATTCTGATTATGTGCGATCTAAGCATGAACCACATGCTCTTTGAATTATGGCTGTGAATTGTGGGGCCTTTACGGCGGCTTATGTTTGTATATATATATATACTTATCTATCTAACATATATTACTCTAATTTTTGTTCGTATTGACAAAAAAAATAAATTAAAAAAAAAAACTGGCATGTGATTTGGACCGTATCCTAACTATTTCATGTAACCAAATTATAAATTTTCAGTCTCACTTCAACTATAAGACTTCAAATTCCTTTTTGATTCCCTTGCAATCGAATTTCGATTGTGAAACTTTGAAAAAGATGATGTCATTTTCTTTTAATCTACATAATATAGATAGGTCCCCACTTAGACTCCAAAATTAAATATTTTTGTTTATATGAAATCAGTACAGTGTTTTTAGTTTTTTTTTTTTTTTGAAGAGAGGAAGGGTGAATTTGAGGTATTTAATTTATTAGAATTAATTTTACCGTTAGAATTTTTAGTTGAGAACAATATATGATTTTTAATTGAAATATCATAGATAATTTTTATAATTATTTATTATATGAAATTCACTAATTGAATTAATTTAAATTCATATCTATTAAATTTATAAATAAAGTAAAATACTTAATTTGAAATGATTTAGGCAATTATACAATTTAGATACATGAGCACTGAATTACTATTGAAGTGAGAGAAGCAATAACTAAAAGCTTGCTATGTAATCTATTTGAAAAACTAGAATTGAATATTATTCATTAATATTTGGCTTAATTATATTGTATTATTGATAATTGGATGGTTAAAAGTTTGATTAGTTAGATTTTATTTTTGAAGTTTATTTTCTGCCTTTAACTCGCATAAAGTTAATAATTTAATAAATAAAAGTTATGAATTCATAAGATACGTGGCAAAAGTTTTTTTTTTTTGTAAAATAATTGTAAACTTTTAACAATAAATTTATCTTTTTTTTTTTTTCCCCTAATAATTGAATGGTGGCATGAATGCTGTTTACTCAGACGACGTCAGTATTTTTCTTTTTTCAAACAATGTTGTGTACTATCATTTCTTAGAATAAACTAGTTTTTGAGATATGAAATAAAATTAATTTCTATTAGAATGTGAAATCTAATAATGGCATTGTAAAAACTGGCCCGTAAATACAAAAGTTGGCCCATTATTTGTTTTGAATGGGCCTATTTCGACACAAGGGCCTGCTCCAACTCGAAAGCATAGAAAGAGGCCCCTCCTCATCTTTTGAAAAATTAAGACAATCGTCTGTTTGACAAATAACATGAAAGCGATGCATTTGGTAAATAATTGCACAGCAAATTTCCTATTGGCATTTTCAGTTCTATTGCAGATATTTAAAGAGAAAATTATCCTTTCTTCATTTCATATTATATATAAAAAAAATAATTAATTAGTTTTACACTTTACTAATTCGCTCTTTGACGTAAGCCAAATTTATAGTTAATGGGGCTGAATTTGTGAATATAGATTATTGGAAGGAAAATTGATAATGGTGGGATTGGGATATGCCTTGTCAAATTGTGAATGCATTCTAAAAGAATAGAAATTCCTAACAACGCATAGTGGGATATGATACGAACAAAGACATTAGACATTAGACATAGGATAGGACCCTAAATTTATAAGGCCTCACTCCCCTTTGAATAATTTCTCCAATGATCTTCTTTTTTTCTGCTTTTTGATTGGTGGATATATATGTATAATCGTTTTAAATGGGACCATTTTATATTGCACTTTTGATGTCACTTTGTAATAATGTTATTTTTCTAGAGGTCAATAAATCTTATAAAAGCAATAGCAAGGGGTCAACCATATCCACCTTCTCTATTTGCGATGCTTTAAAATTCTTTATTCAATATTTCAATCTTTTTCCACTCCATTTATCAACTTTTCCTTCGTTGGGCCATTGGGTCAATGACTCATGTTATAATGGATCCATATCCATATGATTTTCTTTTCTTCTTATTATTATCTCTCTAAAAATAATTCAAATTTTACATAATAAATAGTTTTTCCAACCCATATTTCCCATAGTGTAAATGGAATTACAAAATTTAAAATATTTATTTTGAATAAATTCAAAATTACATTTTAAATATATCGTAACATCCTTAACCTTATAATATTTAAATTATGTATAATTTTCTATAATTTATTTACTTATTTTTTTTTTATAAATTAGAGGTAAACCTGTAAAATTAAAAAATTTATAAATGATCTTCAATCAATTATTGGATAATTTATATTGGGTCACATATAAATCAACTTTTCTAGATAAAATCTGACATCTCTGCTGTTTATAAAGTGAATCATGCACCTCTTATTAATAAGACTTGTTATCTATAATTAAAAAAATTAAAATGTCAGGTAAGATAATATTTGTATTAAATTAAATGTCAATAAAAGAATAAGGAAATTAGTAGCATATACAGTTAGCATATGTATATGGGGTGGAATAACGGCCAATCCATTAGGATAGGAGGAGGGTGGTATTGGTAGGACCCACAGGATAAGATATATTCACCCCTGATATAGGGAATAATTCCCCTCTCTCCTTTTTGAGAAGAAAAGGAGAAACAAAAGAATAAATCAAACGGCCCAGGATGTCCAATCACATTGACCTTTCTCCCCTCCAAATGTTATTCGCACTTATATTATTCTATTTAATACGTGTCCACATCCCTTTCCCCATTTTCAAAGTTAAGAAAACAAATTATTTTTCTTTTTCTTTTTCAGGATAAAAATGGGTAATACAACCATTTAAATGTCAATATATTTCCTAAATGGAAACAAATTAATGAAATTACTTCATTTTATTTTTAAATATTCCATTCATTTCAAAATACTTGATATTTTTAAATTTTCAATATAATATTAATTTTATATTATATTTTCAATATTATTCAACAAATTAAATTTAAATTATAATTTTAAAAATAATTTAATTATTATTTATTATATTTAATTATAAATTTAAATCTAATTAATTTTAATAAAAATAACATAAAATGAATACAGTATTAGATTTTGATGCATCAAATCTAAATAAATTCCTTTCCTAAAAAAGGTGGATGATGGGCCTGGAGCATAAGTTTTGTGCTCCAAGTTCTAGAAAGCCAGGGTAAACCTCTTGCGCTGCCCAAACAGTTACAGTCAATATTAAATTCTGTTTCTCCTTAAAATATAATATAAAAAACGTATAAGAAAAAATTCTGACCCGGGTTCATGCGTTTTAGAGCCTTCAACTAGAACCAGAACAGAAGAAAAACATAACTTATAGAATATCGGTAGAGAAGCAACAAGAGATACAGATATATAGAGAGAGTGGAGAGAAGAAAGCTTCCGCTTTGGGGTCGACAAAAGTCGAGAGAAAAGCAGAATAAGGGTTGATAGACCGTGGAATCTTAGAGAATCACACACACAAAGTTTCGGGCTTTTGTTTTTTTTGTTTTTTTTTTTCCCACCCTTAACTCTCGGGTACTTCGTACGGTCTATCCACCCTAATCTGCAATTCTAATCTTCGCCCAGAAATCTCTCCTTCTCTCTCTCTCTCTCATTTCCTTTCCTATTTTATAAACGCTTCAAGATCCTTCACCTTATTTGCACTTTCTATTTTTGATGTTTTTATTTTTGTAGTTCATAATCTGGTTAATCCTTTCTTTGTTTGATGTGTTAGAGTTATTTTGTTTATCTTCTCGATAGTTCTCTCTAAAAATTGTGTGCTTTTTGTGCTGCTAGTGTCTTTGTTGTTAGCTCATTGCTATGACTGAGGGTGAGAGTAGGGTTTCTGGGGCCGTGGGTGGCGGCGGCCCATCCTACTGGCTTGATGCTTGTGAGGATATTTCTTGTGATCTTATTGACAATTTTGTTGATTTTGATACTCCAATCGTGCAAGATTCAGTTGGCGATACTTCAAATCAGGATAATCTGGTAAGTGATTTTTTTGGAGGTATTGATCACATTCTTGATAGTATTAAGAATGGTAGCGGTTTGCCTCAACTTGCTGAAGCAAACAATAACAATAGTGATTCAGCTGCTATCGTTGGAAATGGAAATCAGGATTGCAGTGTTGAGCAAGGATTATTTAATAACGAGGCAGCTGAATTTTGCATTAGTGGAGTAGAAAGTTCCACATTGCAGTTAATTGGTGGTGATGGAAACAATTTTGAAAATAAAGGTCAAGTAGAAAATGACGCCAATGGGTTATGTTCATTAGATATGAAAGGAGAAGTGAAATTGAATTCACTGGATCGTTCTGTTAACTTAAATGGGAATAAGAGCGGTCTTGATGGGTCAAGGGAACGGGATTTTGATAGGGAAGGAAGGTGCTCCAAAAGGGCTAGGATTACCAATTATAAAAATGAGAGACAATACTCTGGTAGAGGACAACATGAACCTAGGGATAGGGAGAGAATCTATAATAGGAAGAGACAGCGAGATTGGGATGAGAATGATAGAAGGGACAGGGATCATCTTCGAAGAAGAGATCGTTATGGTGGTGGTGGTGGTGGTGGTGGTAGGAGGGATTATAGAGATAGGGATTGGAGGGATAGGGAACCCAGAGGATACTGGGAAAGGGACCGTTCAGGGTCCAATGAGATGGTTTTCCGGACAGGTACTTGGGAAGCTGACCATATTAAAGAAGAAATGGAAAACAATGATAAAGATCACGACTGTAATGGGAAGACAGAGAAGGAACCAGTGGAGATTAAGGAGAAAGTCCCTGAGGAACAAGCCCGTGAATATCAATTAGAGGTTCTTGAACAGGCCAAGAAAAGAAATACAATAGCGTTTCTTGAAACTGGCGCAGGGAAGACCCTCATTGCAGTACTTCTCATTAGAAGTGTTTTTAATGACTTGCAAAAGCAGAACAGGAAAATGCTTGCTGTATTTTTGGTTCCTAAAGTTCCACTTGTTTATCAGGTATTCTATTTTAGTCAATCGATTCTAATAAGGAGTTTAAACTTTAAGGGCATCCATTCAATATTGGAATGATTTAATGGCTTTATCATGCTTTTCCAATTTCAGCAAGCAGAAGTAATTCGCGAGCGTACTGGTTACCAAGTTGGCCATTATTGTGGTGAAATGGGTCAAGATTTCTGGGATGCTCGTAGGTGGCAGCGCGAATTTGAATCAAAACAGGTAGCTCTTGAAGTTTCTTTGCTGACTTTGCTTTCTCCTATACTTTTAGCTTGTATGCTGCAGTTATCCAGATCAATTGCAATTTCTATGCATTTATTTTCATTTAGTGCCAATGTTGAATAATCCCCATTGTTTTCACGTTAATTTTTTTTTTTTTACTTATATAGTAACATTATAATAGCCACTTTGCATTGTTACAAATGATGGTGTCAATTTACCCTTTTGATCAGTGTGGCTATTTAGTTAATGAGTGGCATCCTTTAAATGAAGCACTTCCACGTATTTTAAGTTCTTCTAGTTTTGGCAGAAGGCATGAGAATCCCTTGATTTGCTCAAATGGTGCCATGGAAAATCATGAAGTATAAAGCCTCTGACCTGATTTGTTGTTGAACATCCCTTCTGAATCTGTTTACAGTCTTAGTTTTAAATTAGATGATACTAACATATTGTACACTTTAGTATTTCTGAACTCAGATTCCCTGTGATTGTAGTGCAAGTTTGTTAGGTTGCCCAAATTTTCGTCCAAAGTAAGTATAGGGGTTTAGAGTAGTCCCAGAAGCAGAGTAATGGGTTCAGGGGCCCATAAATTATTAGAGGTCGAACGGTGATAAATTTGTGACCAAAGTTCTTAGCGATCTCAAAAACTTTTAGCCAAACAGTATGCCACTGAAAAAAGCAATGCCATTTATTGTGTTATTCATGCATTGCCGTGCATATTTTCCTTTTTTAGGAACTTTTGTTGTAGCAGCATATATCCTTGAATTCTATTATCTGAGTCATATGTGATGGAAATATTTCTTGTTATGTTCTGGCTTGGGTTTAGCAGGACTATGAAGTATTGTGCTATTCTTTCCTCTCTTGGGCGGATTTTTGGAATGTTAGCATGTCAGTTTCAAATAGTGGGGCTTCTGTCTTTGTCTTTTCGTTTGTAATAAATGGTCTAGGTCGTCTTTTCCTTTTCATGGGTGCACTCTGGTGCGATCTTGTTACATAATGCAGTCCTTTGCCTATTTTTCCTGCAGGTTTTAGTGATGACAGCGCAAATTCTTTTGAACATTCTGAGACACAGCATAATCAAAATGGAAACAATCAATCTTCTTATTCTGGATGAGTGTCATCATGCTGTGAAGAAACATCCATATTCTTTAGTTATGTCTGAGTTCTATCACACCACACCTAAGGAAAAGAGGCCATCTGTGTTTGGGATGACTGCTTCCCCTGTTAATTTAAAGGGTAATATTTAATTTGGGACTCTTGTCTGCTAGCATTAGCAAATATGCTTCTATTGCAGTTTTCCACTTTCCTACCGGGGGCACCACTTTGGTCAAGATTTTATTGAGGCATAAGTTCATTTTCTTCTCCAATAAATAGTAAAGCTACAATTTCTTGTTACGGTTTTGTCGTTCTTTTCTGCAGGTGTTTCCAGTCAGGTCGATTGTGCAATAAAAATTCATAATCTTGAGAGTAAATTAGATTCCATAGTTTGTACAATAAAAGATCGCAAGGAATTGGAAAAACATGTGCCAATGCCTGTGGAAATTGTGGTCGAATATGACAAAGCAGCTAGTTTATGGTCCCTTCATGAACAAATAAAACAAATGGAGGTGGCTGTAGAAGAAGCTGCACATCTGAGCTCGAGAAGAAGCAAATGGCAATTTATGGGAGCTAGAGATGCTGGAGCTAAGGAAGAGTTGCGCCAAGTTTACGGTGTCTCTGAAAGAACAGAAAGTGATGGGGCTGCTAACTTAATTCAAAAGTTGAGGGCTATCAATTATGCACTCGGTGAACTGGGTCAATGGTGTGCTTACAAGGTAGCAATTGGTTCTTCTATTTTTGTCTACATTTACATAATAACAGGTTGTGGAGACATTTACACTGTTCATGTCTTTTGCAGGTTGCACAGTCCTTCTTGATGGCATTACAAAATGATGAGAGGGCAAACTACCAGCTTGATGTCAAGTTTGAGGAATCTTACTTGGAAAAAGTTGTTTCACTCTTACAATGCCAATTATCAGAGGGAGCTGTGGCAGGAAAAGACACAAAGTCTCCAGACAGCGAGAGTGGAGTTACCCAAGATGGGACTGATCCAGATGAGATAGAAGAAGGAGAGCTTCCTGACAGTCATGGTGGGTCTACCGGTCTAGTCATTTATTCTTGTTAAAGTATCAGTAAGCAGTTCAATTTTTGTTAAACTTGGAGTCTATTCAATTGGTTTGGAGTAACAGGCTTGGTTGAGTTAAGTCGAACTTTGTAAACTTAGGCTAGTCTAATTTTAGAAATTTAAATTTCTCAAAAACTGCTTAATATATAGTGGCAGTGGAATTTGGACTAGTCCAGGTGATAGAAGTAAAAGAATTTCTGGAGGTCACTTATTGGAAATTCACACAACCCATGTGACCTTCAATGAGGTTGGGCTTAAATGTGTGATCCAACGCCATGCATTGGTGGACTTGCTTGACTTGTGCATACGCATGTGCTGCTGCTTCTTCTTCTTTTCTTTTTCTTTTTAATTTTTTAAAATCTTTTTCTATTTATAAGTTTATAAATTCAATATTTATTCTGTTATTTTTAAGAGAAAATTTGATACCATTTTCCTGACTTGTACATATTGCTGGTTTAGTTGTCTCCGGTGGAGAGCATGTTGATGTGATAATAGGGGCTGCTGTAGCTGATGGAAAGGTGACCCCAAAAGTGCAGTCATTAATCAAAATACTTCTTAGGTATCAGCATACAGAGGATTTCCGTGCAATCATCTTTGTTGAGCGAGTAGTTACTGCTTTGGTACTTCCCAAGGTTAGATATATCAATGCTTTTGATATGAATTTGGTTCTTTTGACTTGGTTTCCTTTCAACTTTCTCACAACATTTTGTTTTGCCAAGCTTGCAGGTTTTTGCAGAACTTCCATCTCTGAGTTTTGTGAGGTGTGCAAGCTTGATAGGGCACAACAATAGCCAGGAAATGCGCACTTCCCAGATGCAAGACACAATTGCCAAATTTCGAGATGGTCGGGTATGTCCAAATGTTAAGCAGCCTTGATTTCACTGGTACATACTTTATTTCATAGTAAGTGTCTAAGACAATGCATTTGTCAATTTTGTAGGTGACATTGTTGGTTGCTACAAGTGTTGCTGAGGAAGGACTTGACATTAGGCAATGCAATGTTGTTATTCGCTTTGATCTTGCAAAGACTGTTCTGGCATACATTCAGTCCAGGGGTCGTGCAAGAAAGCCTGGTTCAGATTACATCTTGATGGTTGAGAGGTAATAAAATTGAATCTGTTCTTTTCAGAGGTACCTTCAGTCTAGCTTTAGAATAAGAACTACTCAAATATATTTTAAATCTCAGGGGAAATCTGTCTCATGGAGAATTCTTAAGGAATGCTAGGAATAGTGAGGAGACATTGCGGAAAGAAGCAATTGAGAGAACTGACCTTAGTCACCTTAAGGATACTTCAAGGTTAATTTCTTTGAATTCAGTTCCTGGAACTGTGTACCAGGTGGAGTCTACTGGTGCTGTTGTGAGCTTGAATTCTGCTGTCGGGCTTATCCATTTCTATTGTTCCCAGCTACCCAGTGACAGGTGGTTTGCTTCTCCATCTGCAGCTTGCAATTTATCTATTACCTTTTTTTGCATCTTGCTGAAATAAATTTTTTGCTCAAACAAACTTTATCCAGATATTCAATACTTCGGCCTGAGTTCATTATGGAGAGGCATGAGAAGCCAGGAGGTCTCACAGAATATTCTTGCAAGCTTCAACTTCCTTGTAATGCACCATTTGAGAAGCTTGAGGGTCCTGTTTGCAGTTCCATGCGCCTTGCACAACAGGCAAGATATTATGTTGATGAATTCTCTTGCCAGCCTCAATTTCTTCAAGAATCTGTACTGATTGTCTTCAGACTATAAATGTGCTCATAATTAATTTTCAGACCATGAATTTTACGAAAGATGTATAATCATACTGAATGTTTTTATTAGACTGAACCATCTTTTCATTTATGGATATACTACAATACATTTCCATTTGAGAAAATTACAAATTAATTTTTTCCATGACATTACATTATTATTTTCGATGCTACCAAATAAAATCCTTAATTGCGTATTTTCTGTTGTATATGTAATATATGGATGCCATTTTGTAATTAGCTGCCAATCAATAGATTTGAAAAGTAGTTTCATAAATCATAATTTACATATGTTCTTTTTAAAAAAATGCAGTTGTGTCCTAAAAGCCATTTCTATATACAATTTAGTTTTGAGTTTTCATGAGTCAAATTATAAAATGTTTAGAAAATAACAATAAATAATAAATCAGAGTACAAATTTATAGTATCTGATTGAATGCTATACACTGTCTTCTTATGTGTAGGCTGTTTGTTTAGCTGCTTGTAAGAAGCTTCATGAGATGGGAGCATTCACTGACATGCTCTTGCCAGACAAGGGAAGTGGGGAAGAAAAAGAACACCCTGACCAGAATGATGAAGGCGAACCACTTCCTGGGACTGCTAGGCATAGAGATTTCTATCCTGAAGGTGTAGCGAATATACTCCAGGTTAGTTTACATATCATTATAAATTTGAACTTGTAAAATTTGATCATGTAATGGAGTAAGATTGGCCCTTTTAAATGCATGTTGATATTGATTCTATCTCAGTCATTATTTCTTTTTCTCATCCTGGGAAGAGGGGATTTATTAGGAAAATATTAAATGGAAATAGAAATGCCACAGCAACAATAGTTTCATGGTATGGAGATGTAGGCATATTGCCAAGAAGAGTGAATTGTTTTAATACAACCAGAAAAGTCTAACCTGTTTAGTCTTCATGGTTTTGCTACTGTGGCAGTTAAAGCATCAGCGAAGATCTTTTGGTTCATAATATCACTTACAGAACATACAACATAGTTTTTAAACTTTCCTTTTGGCTATCTTAACCTCGGAATACATTTATAAGTCTTGTGATCTGTTTGTACTTGCTAACAAGTGTTTTTACTTTCAACTTGCTCACAAGTGCTTTACACTGCTTTGGCCTTTTCAGGGAGAATGGATCTTATGTGGAAGAGATGGTTGCAATGACTCTAAATCAATTCAACTTTATATTTATGCTGTTAAATGTGTAAACATTGGCAGTTCAAAAGATCCATTTTTAACTCAAGTTTCAGAATTTGCAGTGCTTTTTGGCAAGGAGCTGGATGCAGAGGTAATTTAACTTTCAAATTCTAAACTAGGCAGGGTGTATAAATGTTTATCTCTAATCACACCAATTGAATTAGGTGTTATCGATGTCGATGGATCTATTTATCGCTCGAACCATTATAACAAAGGCGTCCCTTGTCTTCAGGGGTCCAGTAAATATTGCTGAAAGTCAGGTTGGTTTCAATTGGGATATTTAAGCAATCAATAAAATTTTCCTGTTCTTTCCTCCCTATAACATTTTGTACTGCATTGTGCTCTAATTTTCAAACTGTAATCATGTGCAGCTGGCGTCCCTTAAAAGTTTTCATGTAAGATTGATGAGCATTGTACTGGACGTGGATGTTGAACCTTCCACCACTCCATGGGATCCTGCAAAAGCATATTTGTTTGCCCCTGTGGTTAGCGATAAGTCTGAAGATCCTATAAAAGAAATTGACTGGGATCTAGTCGAGAAAATAGTTAAAACTGATGTGTGGAGCAATCCCCTTCAAAAGGCTAGACCAGATGTTTACCTTGGTACAAATGAGAGGACACTTGGTGGAGACAGACGGGAGTATGGATTTGGGAAATTGCGTCATGGTATGGCTTTTGGGCAAAAATCACATCCCACCTATGGAATCAGAGGAGCTGTAGCACAATTTGATGTGGTGAAAGCTTCTGGATTGGTTCCTAACTGGGATGGAAATGAGGTGCTCGGAGGGTTGTTACCCAAAGGCAGATTGATGATGGCTGATACTTGTATTGATGATGAAGATTTGGTAGGGAGAATTGTAACAGCTGCTCACTCTGGTAAAAGGTTCTTTGTGGATTCTATACGCTATGAGATGACTGCAGAGAACTCTTTCCCAAGGAAAGAGGGCTATCTCGGTCCTTTAGAATATAGCTCCTATGCTGATTATTACAAGCAAAAGTAAGACGCCAATAACTTTTTCACCTTCATCTCTTTCTCTCCTTTTTTTTTTTACTTATTATTTATTATTTTTATTGGAAATTTCTCTTTTCCTTTTCGAAGTCTAACACCAGGACTGGATGGTCTCAATGCACTTCAGGTGTCCCAGAAGAGGGGAAAGTTTCTCTGAATCTGTTCTGGATATTTAACTACTGTTTGGCATAAACTATTTGGACTCTGTCACAAGATTTGACACTTCATGGCAGTAGTTTATTAGTCCTCATAGATTGGAGAAGCTTTCATTTCTTCTGGCACCAGAAGCTGTGTTGGGCTGTGGGGTCTTTTATGTATTATTACAGGTATGGAGTTGACTTGATATATAAGAAACAGCCGTTAATTAGAGGACGTGGTGTTTCATACTGCAAGAACCTTTTATCTCCTCGGTTTGAACACTCTGACTGTATGTTATTTTTTCTCCTTTACTCCACCTGAATGTCCGTTTCTTGTTTTTGTAATTATCTGAATGGATTTTTTTTTATGTGCGCGCGTAGCAAATGAAGGGGAATCTGAAGAGATTCTTGACAAAACATACTACGTGTTCCTTCCTCCTGAACTATGTTTGGTGCACCCACTACCTGGATCCCTTGTTCGAGGTGCCCAAAGATTGCCATCAATAATGAGGAGGGTTGAAAGTATGCTGCTTGCTATTGAGCTCAAGGATATAATACATTTTCCAGTCCCTGCTTCGAAGGTATTGTGGTCAGTAGATTTTCTACAAAAACTAAGGTTCCAAGTACCTTTTAGTTTAATGCTTCTCTCTGTACCTACAGATCTTGGAAGCCTTAACTGCAGCATCATGCCAAGAGACATTCTGCTATGAGAGAGCAGAACTTCTAGGAGATGCATACCTCAAATGGGTTGTTAGTCGATTTCTTTTCCTTAAATATCCTCAGAAACATGAGGGTCAACTCACGAGGATGAGACAACAAATGGTGAGTAACATGGTTCTTTACCAATATGCATTAAATAAAGGACTTCAGTCATTCATCCAGGCAGATCGTTTTGCTCCATCAAGATGGGCTGCTCCTGGGGTGTTGCCTGTCTTTGATGAGGATACAAAGGATGGAGACTCCTCTTTATTTGATCAGGAAAGATTTCATACTGAGGGTAAAGCAGGAATAAATCATGCTGATGATGTGTATGAAGATGATGAACTTGAGGATGGTGAGCTTGAGAGTGATTCTAGTTCTTATAGAGTCCTCTCTAGCAAGACACTGGCGGATGTTGTTGAAGCCTTGATTGGAGTTTATTATGTTGAAGGTGGTAAGAAGGCTGCAAACCACTTTATGAAATGGATTGGGATCCAGGTAGAGTTTGACCAGGAAGAGATAGATTCTGCAATAAGGCCATCCAATGTTCCAGAAAGTATACTTAGAAGTGTCGATTTTGATTCCCTAGAAGGTGCCTTGAATATAGAGTTCGAGGATAGAGGCCTCTTGATAGAAGCCATTACTCATGCTTCACGGCCTTCTTCTGGGGTGTCCTGCTATCAACGACTAGAATTTGTTGGCGATGCTGTCTTAGATCATCTTATTACAAGGCACCTGTTTTTCACATACGAAAATCTTCCCCCTGGTCGCCTGACAGATTTGCGAGCTGCTGCTGTAAACAATGAAAATTTTGCTCGTGTTGCTGTTAAACATAAGCTGCATCTGCATCTCCGCCATGGGTCAAGTGCCCTTGAAAAGCAGGTTGCATTCTTGTTCCTCTTGTGCATTGCAAGCTGATTGAGGTTTTCTTTTGTAATTTGCCAAGTATCTTGGTTCTGACATTTAAAGATATATTTCAGATTCGGGATTTTGTAAGGGAAGTTCAAGATGAATTATCAAAGCCAGGTTTCAACTCCTTTGGTTTGGGAGATTGCAAAGCTCCAAAGGTTCTCGGCGACATTGTTGAGTCTATTGCAGGTGCTATTTTCCTGGATAGTGGGCGGGATACTGCAGTTGTTTGGAAGGTTAGTTTCCTTCATGGTCTTGACTTCATCACTGCTCTCCTTATTTAACATCTTATGCTTGATACTCCTACTAAAATTAAATCGGTAAATCTGGTAAGAAAAATTTTCTTGTATGGCCTTGGTCCCAGGTTTTTCAACCTTTATTGCAACCAATGGTCACTCCAGAAACACTACCAATGCATCCGGTTAGGGAGCTGCAAGAGCGATGCCAGCAACAGGCTGAAGGATTGGAATACAAAGCCACACGAAGTGGAAATCTGGCTACTGTTGAAGTTTTCATTGATGGTGTCCAGGTGGGGGTTGCTCAGAATCCACAGAAGAAAATGGCACAGAAACTTGCAGCTAGGAATGCACTTGCTGCTTTGAAGGAGAAGGAAACAGCTAAGGAAAAGGCTGAGGAGAATGGGAAAAAGAAGAAAAGTGGTAATCAAACATTTACTAGGCAAACCTTAAATGATATTTGCTTGCGAAGGAATTGGCCCATGCCCTTTTATCGGTAATTTGATGCGTCTATGGTTTTGCATATTTATGTTATTATTTTCTAAAGAATTTTAGTAACACGATACTTGGTGTGTTTTAAGGTGTGTGAGTGAGGGTGGCCCTGCACATGCAAAGAGATTTACATTTGCAGTTCGTGTAAACACTAGCGATAGAGGATGGACCGATGAATGCATTGGGGAGCCAATGCCTAGCGTCAAAAAGGCCAAGGACTCTGCAGCAGTTCTCCTTTTGGAACTTTTGAGTAAAAGGTACTCGTAATAACAGTCTTGACTACTGAAAACTACTCGTGCTGTTATAACGGCCAATTTAGCGAAACACAAATCAAATAGGTATGGCGCTGATCTCAGGGTTTCTTCATCTTACAAGCAATTTGGTTGGTTGTCAACTGAGTTATTTCAGGGTTTCTTCATATGTATTTTGGCGCTGATGTGCCAATAAGTGGTTACTAATAATGCATTGTGTTAAATAGGTATGGGGAAAATTGTGCCCCCTTTGTAGCCTTGAGGTGGAGTATGCCTTACAATTTTTTTTTTAAAAAAAAATACAATTTTTCTGAATGGAAAAAAGAATTTGAGGCTTCCTATTTAAATGTTTTATTTGACTTGCAAATTAAGAGGAAAAAACTTGTACGAAACTGTAATTTGAATATTTTGGCGGTGTAACATTTTTATGTTAATGAATTCAAAAATTAATAACATTATAAGCTTGATCCCTTTGCAATTGTGTTGATTGTGGAAAGTTCGCCTCATTCATTTTTAAATGAAAATTACAAGGAGCTTTCACAGGCCTGCGAACAAATATCGCCAGGATTTCTCTTCCTCGTTAGCTTATTTGGAATAATGAAAACTGTGCTTTGCAAGAGCCGTCTTGTTCAAAATAAAATAAAAATTCTCATTCTGTTCCCGAAACATTGGCCTCGCTAAATTAAGCACTTGAATCTTTTGAACTTGTATGATGCTCAATACAAATCAAAACATTTATCATTAACATATCTTTAATGATCTATCCTCACAGCATTGTTTAACACACATGAATATTTGTCATCACCAAAATCAGAGTATGTCAATGAAATTTAAAATGTAATAGTTCATTAAACATACAACTTATTCAAAACAAAGAAATTCCCATGGGCAAATTTTTTTTAACATTGTCTATCGCCTCAAGGTATGCAGAATGTACTCAGCATACAGGTCCCTGCACCAAGCAATCATCTTATCAGTTTGAAAAAAGTGAAAAGATAATCATAAAAAGATCATAACCAACTAGAACTTCATCAAATTGGTACATTGAGTATTGGATGGCATCGACAGCATTGTTAGAAGGCATGAACTCGTTAACTGCAACTTCCTTGTTCTCATTTTTCTTGTCTGTGTAAAATCATCAAGGAACTACTACTCCTCACTTTTTTAAAACACAATTCAAGAGAATATTTGTTGAATTCCAAACAACCCAAATTGAATGTGGAAAGGATACAATCTTCAAAGAAGCGACGGATCTCAGAAAGGCGATGAGGAGCCAACTGTTTGATGTCAGTGAAGTGCTTGTACTCTGGATCATCAGCACAAACTGCAATGATTTTGTCATCTTTCTCTCCCTAAAGTAAAACATCAATTAGTTAGATCACTGAATAGGGGAAAGCAGCATCTGTTGCCTCATCTTGATTTACAGTTCCAGACATTACCTGGTCAATCATGGGCATAAGTCCGATGGCCCTGGCTCGCAGAAAACAACCAGGAAGGACAGGCTCCTATCCAGATAACAATTCCGTCAGATTGCAATTGAAAAAGATGAAAGTATATAGCTGGTTCAGGATAATTTTCACACCAAATAATCCAAGATTTGAGATGAAAATTAAGAATATAGACCTCACCTGCATGAGAACCAAAACATCCAAGGGATCATTGTCTTCACACAACGTGCGAGGGATGAAACCATAGTTATGAGGATAGACCACGGACGAGTATAAGACTCGATCGACCTATTTAATTGATCACAAGAGACAATTGCTGAGAGGGATTCCAAGAAAGGATACAAAATGGAGCATTAAGAGATTAAATTCTATGCGAAGTACATTTTCACATAGGAACTAAATTTCTGTAAGATGTGATATCATTCATACCTTAATCAGTCCTGTCTTCTTGTCAAGTTCATATTTGACCTTACTTCCCTTTGTGATCTCAACCACCTTTACGATTTGAGATAAAAACAAAAATGGACAAATCACTCAAAAACTTATGACTTCAACCAGGCAGCTAAGATTTCAAAACTTGCTGCTCAAATTTTTAAGGTTTTCTTGCACATTTTTGCTCAAGTAGAGAAATACTGGTGATCACTCGAGAGAAAAAAGAAAAAGGAAGAAAACAATCTGTAATTTGTAATTGATAATTGCCCGTGTGCATTAAATCTAAACCGATTCAGTGAAATTAGGTGGTAATAAAATTAAGTTGACCTTTTCAGCATACACATCAGCATTTTAGATTTATTTGAGTATATAAAGGTGAGGGAAAAACATACCACATTGAAGATGTGGGGAGCTCCTGGACCTGCAGTAATATTTAATATTGCAATTGCTTCACTAGTAAGCAGATGTAAACACCAACGTAGGAAAAAATTGGATTATTTATGTACCTATTTCAAGATCATGCCAAGGATGTGCCGCGACAGTTCTCTTTGACATAGATGAAAGGATCCTCTCATTTAGACGTGGTGCACCACGATTTTCGTCTGTTCCATTTGTTTCTTCAGCCATCTGTAACCACATGAAATGATCAAACCATTTCAATGTTTCATTGTTGAACTCATAAAAATTTATTCAGTTTCCTTAGGCTCAATAAGTGGCAACATATTAGGCAAATCTATTTGATAAAAGAAACTGCTTAAGCAAAGCCCCAAACCAAGATATCCTCAATATTCATTAGGAATTCACTCTCAAGTTTCAAAGTGATCTTTTTAGCACTAATAACACATCATATTACATCCTCCCAAGCTGTTTATGTTGATCTTATATTAAAATTTCTCAAACAGGAAAAAAAAAAGGATCCCTCTTGTAAACATTCATATCTAAATGGGTTTTTGACACTGAAAATTTTTTTAGTGAAAATCGATCAATATCTTCCATGTTGACCATATCGAAAACAGCTACGCTTGAAAGTGCTTCGCATCCAAGCAAAAAAATTGAACCAAGATTCTATTAGTACAGCATATAGCCAATGGGATTTGTGGCTGTGCACTAAAACCCAGAAAAAGATCAAAACTTTAATACGTGATCTATAAAATAAGTGATGTTCCATTGAAGAAATTGGTGAAAAAAAAAAAAAAAAAAAGAGAAACGCACCTTGATTGATGAAGCAGGCAAAGAATGATAGTATTGAGATTGGAAAACGGGAGGGCAATGATCCAAAACCTACGTCAAGTGTGAGTATTTATAACGAATGGGAGAGTGGATGAATGAAAATAATATTATATAGAAAAAGAGGAAAGGATAGGTCAAATGATCGACTGGCTGCCTCGTGTCTGATGTGGAGAGAACGTAGCCTCCTCTATCCTATTAATATGCTGAACTTTGCATTCCAACTCTGTTAATAGTAGTTTTCTTTCCTCCATTTCCCATCATTATCCATAATTAGGATTCTTTTAGAACGATGAAGAACTATAATTTTTGTTTAAATTATAGTAATAAGGGTGCGCATGGTCGGTTAATCGGTTAATAAGCGTCGGTCCATAAGCGTCGTTCAATTAATATCGGTTAATAAGCGTCGGTCCATAAGCGTCGGTCCATTAATATCGGTTAATCAGTCTATCGGTTTCGATTTTTCGGATCGATTACCCAATATTTTTCGGTTAACCATTATAATTATAAATATATTCATAAATAAAATTAAAATGTTCAAAATACTTAATAAAAATATTTGGTGGATATAAGCAAATTTATTTTTAAAAATTAATATTTAATAATTAAATATATTAACTAGTTCATAATCACTTTTAATTAGATAAATTGTTATATTTACAAATAGCCAATTAAAAAACTTAAAAACTTAAAAATAATTAGTATAATAAAAAAAGTATATGATCACTTTTAATTAGGATAAATTATTATATAAATTGTTATAAATTATTAAAAAATTAATAAATTAACTAAAAATTTAATTTCGATTTCGGTTAACTAGTCACATGAGTCAAAAATCATTAACCAGTCCATTAATATCGGTTTTTTCAAAACACTAACAATTAATCAGTACATTACAATCGGTTAACCAGTCCATCGGTTCGGTTTCGAATTTTTTTTTCGGTTAATCAAGTCCATTGGTTTTTTTGGTCATCCTTAATAGTAATTGTGCCAAAGTCTTTGTTAATGAATCAACGAAAATTTGGGGATTGGGCTGTACAATTGTGACAAGGTCCTTGTTAAGGAATTATTTTAAAAGAAAATTCCCGGTTATTTTAAAAGAACACCAAAATTTTTCACTTTAGAAATGGACAAGCTGTTTTACCTGCCATGCTTTTGGAAAAAATAATAAAAGTTTTTTTTGATCTGGTCCTCTGGTGGAACTGCAATGTGAATGGCTATGGTCATTAATTTCTTGATCAGGAGATTATTTAATTCCATCATTATTAATTAAAACCCAAATCATAATTTTATAATTTTCCAGGGAGAAGATTACATTCAAATTGTTTGAATTAATTAATTTATTTTTAAATATTCATTTGACTTAACCATTGGCAACAACTGATGGCTTATAGAAAAAATATACTCCATCAGTTTATAATATATGTCACTTTTATTATTTTTACTAACATTATAAAGTATTAATTAAATTTAAACTTAAAATAAAATTGAGAAATTTAATTTACAAATTTAAATCTAATTAGTCAATTTTTATAGAAAAAAAATTAAATTATATTATAAGTTTAAAAGTGACAGATAGATAGTATTTATATTTTATTTAAAAATAGCATATATTATGGAACAAAAAGAATATTATATTTTTATTATGTAAATCCAGTCAATTTGCGTGAAAATAATTAATTGAGTTAATTAATGCTGACAAAGTTTCAAATTATATATATATATATATATATTTCTGATTACGGATTTGTGAGGATAAAATAACATTTGAATGGGTCTTTTTGAAAAAAAAAATTGATCGAGATTCAATTAATATATGATAACATTGTCGAGAAAATTCCCGTGATCTGTTACCTGCAAAAAATAATGAAGGACCTGTGGAGATTTTTGAACACTCCGACGGTCAAGTCAGTAATTGACGAATAATGAATGGAAATTCAAAGAGAATTCGAGGGTCCAGAATACCTGATTTTTCGCCTATTTATAGAGTTGTGTAGTAGCGTTTGAATAGGAGTTTATGTTCCTATTTAGGTAGTACCCCAAATTAAGCAATATTCCTTTTTAGAATTATTTAGTTATCATAAGTCCCCCCTCCAGTATATGACATTTATGTCAGTATTCGGGCAGGAAAAGAAAAAACACCAGGCTGCTGAGACCGAACTAGGTAAAGTAAAAACTGAGCTTGGAATATGGTGTTCCGAGCTAGAAGAGAGCAACAGGTTTAGCTGCTGAGAAGTGCCTTGCTTTTAGTCAGAAGTTGTCTGCTGCTATTAAACAGCGATGTTCGGATATGGACTGGTCTTGGTTGGACGATGTGTATCCAGATGAATAGGCCAACTTGTATTTTGCTTGATGGCATTATAGCCGAGTAAGTGTTAAAAATGTGCTCCATGCTGAGTGTGAGGATGTACGCCCTGTCGGCGGTAGTATTGAATGTACGCCCTGTCGGCGGTAGTATTGGATATACGCCCTGTCGGCGGTAGTATTGGATGTGCGCCCTGTCGGCTGTAGTATTGAATCGGTTGCTCAATAGCGAAAATGCCGAAACTTCATGCTCGAATGGCAAACTTACCTAATTGAGCGAGCTAACAATGAGATAGATGCTCTTAAGGCGTAACTATCTGAGTGAGCTAATAATGAAACCAAGTGCTCGTGGCGAACCTGCCGGGTTTGCAATAGGATACTGGTAATATAGTTTCAAATTCAAAATAAACTGCTCTGTAGGTAGAATGTGCGAATAAACCTGCATAATTTGATTAGCGTATATCTAGAATGAGCAAATAAATCCGCATCATGTTGTAGAGTTTACATTACTTACTGGTTGCATGAGCTGTAAAAGAAGTAGAGCTTAAATAGAATGTCTTGTATCTTTGGCATTTTTTGAAGCTTAAAATTGCCTGCTTTGTTCTTCCCCCTTTAAACCAAGCTGAGTGAAAACTCATTTTATTTTATGTGATAATAGCTAATTTTCAAACCTGCAAAAAGTTTCAATTTGACTTCTGCCTCACGGGTGAACAAATTAGCATATGTGTAGCATAAAAATGCGAATTTAGTAAGAATACTTGCGCGAGGCAATTGATTAGCTGCATAAGTTTGTGCTCTCTATTTTGTGAATAGATTTGTATTGCATGTGCCAAAATTTAGCCAACAAAAATATATTGGACTTCACAAAAATAAATAATAAAATCACATGTACTTGAGAGATGCATATAAAAGTGCAACAAAAATGTACTTGAGAGAAAAATGTATTTGCAAAAAGGCACGTAAGAGTTGTAATAAACTTGAAGCATACTTGTCCTTTCGAGTCTAAACTGAGAGCTGCCTTGACTTATTACCGTTCTTGTTTGTATTGTTTCAAGCTATTATCGGAAAATAATTGCTAGAAACTCAAAACTCTTATCTTGCTGGATAGATTGTCAATTAAACAAGAACAAATCGAAAAATAATCAACAAAAATTAAGACTTTAAAAATAATACAAATGTTGTGAATATTTAAAAAGTACAACCAATTTGTATTTAAATATGCTTGTGCAAGTGAGTCCAAGATTTTGGCTCAAATAATACATTGTGACAGAGTATTGCAAGTTGATAATCTTCAAATTATCAACTATCAAGAAATATTAAAATCATATGGGAACAAAAATGCCAATTAGAGCTATTGATGCAGGATGCAATTGATAAAATGTTGCAAATGTCAAAAAGGCATTACCAGACACAGCCAAATAGAACAAAAATGCCAGGCAATATCTGACTATCCATGGAGGGTTTACGAGCAGTATCTGTGATGCTTTTCTGTTTTAATAGATTCTATAGAGTCTGCATTTATGCGGCTGCAGCTCAGAAAATGGAAGCTTTACACTGGCGATAGGGTATCTATTCACATCCCTGTTCAATGAGTTCAAAACATTTGATAGCAATCAGAGGGGCCGGTAAAAAATTTGCCCACCTATAATGGAAAACATGATATTTAAGGGCTAAAAGAAAAATCAAGGGCACCAAGTTTGAATATTTTAAAGCATTAAAAAGAGCAGTTTTCTCGCTGGTATCCTTGTATTTGTCGAAGACATTGGAACAACTGGAAAATGTAAAGTGAAACAAGAATAATAGGAATTGCAATGGAATGATTGCCGCAGACAAAATCAGCTTCAAACCAGGCAATGGTGGCGACTTGTCAGACAAACCCTTGACATACTGAATGCTCCAAATCTGTAAATTCCTTTGACATGAAAGTTAAAATATCATACACTGGATTCTTCAAGGTGATGAATCCTGAGAATTCACACAAGTGCTTAAAATCCACCATTTTTCATTCGATGAAAAATAACAAGTGAAAAGATAAGGTCCAAGAAAACCCCTTCGATCAAATAACTGAAGGACAATAAGGGCCAGCCATCATTCGGAACTATTAATCCAATTCTCCTGCTCTAGACTATATATATATATGTGTATATAAAAAGAGGATGAGGGAATAATACTGGGCGTTAGATATTAATTTGAGAAAGAAAATAGACCGGAAATATATATTACTTGATGGCATTACTTGTTCATAAACAGGCCTCTTGAAATCCACAGCCTGCTCCAGAGCACCGAACAAGAATAGAAATTTAAACCAACAATTTTATTTTATTTAAATGTAGTATGACTTACTCACAAGCTCAATGACTCGTTCCGGTAACATCCACGACCAGTCTTTGAATTCTGGCTTCTCAGATCCATCTCCTAAAAGATTGATTTTTTCCTCCATTTTTGGGCTTTGACCTTTATAATTGGTACCCCACCGACGATTAAGTCTCTCTCGGACTTGAAGTGGAAAGTCATATGTCAACCAGTATGGAAACTCTTCACCAGATCATCGTGGACTCACAAATATTAATCTGTATAGAAGAATGCAGTTTGGTCTTGTTAAAGAGAAAACCCAGTGGCTTCCCTCTTAGCTGAACTATTAACTCCCATTATGAGCCACAAGGCGCCCATTGTGTCACATTTTGCATCCTTTGCAAGCCTATACTGATGCCCTGCACTGCTTGTAACCATTTCACTTTTAGGAACTTCAACAGCAGCTCTCCCAATTCTTCAGGATGAGTCGTTGGCAGGGGGGAACCTTCCTAAACCAGATTTCATTAGCTCGAGTGGAGAAATAATAGCATCAACAGAGACAATCCTTGTAGTCAGATAAATGGGGCTCTTAAGAAATTCTTGTAGTAATTAAAGTAAGCTTGTAAAGAAAGCTGAAATCCTTACAGTAAATTCATATATAAATATTATAACTAAATAGCAAATCACAGAGATAATCGTAGAAGGTTAGGTACTCAGCTAGAGTTCCACGAATTGAGAGTTTTGGGCACATTGGCCATTGTCACCGGAGTATAGATCGAGGCACCGGGAGTTCACCGCCAACGATCAAGCACTGGGAGGAGCGGCGGTCTGGCCGAAAATTGCATTAGAGGCACGAAAGACCCACCCCCGATCTGCTCGCTGCCGGCGATTGAGGAGGTCCGGTAGGCAGCGGCTGAAGCGTTTGGGCTGAAGGCTTTCGCTGGCACCGCGCATGACGCTGCTCGCCGTCGGGATTAGCCGCCGGAGTACCCTTCTTCCTCGGTTCCTCCCTTTCTCGGTTTTTTACGTTTTGCTTTTTCTTTGTTTTTTTTTTGTTTTTTGCTGGCCTCCTCCTTGTTCTCTTTTTCTTTTATTTTTTTTAATCTTTTGTTTGCGTTCCCATCTTAATTTAAGAATCTCCGTCTCCATTCTTCTATGAAAATTCCGTCAAATTGACCGTTGATTGGGGCTTTGTTCGATCCACGCTCACCGCACCAATGATAACATTGTCGAGAAAATTCCCGTGATCTGTTACCTGCAAAAAATAATGAAGGACCTGTGGAGATTTTTGAACACTCCGACGGTCAAGTCAGTAATTGACGAATAATGAATGGAAATTCAAAGAGAATTCGAGGGTCCAGAATACCTGATTTTTCGCCTATTTATAGAGTTGTGTAGTAGCGTTTGAATAGGAGTTTATGTTCTTATTTAGGTAGTACCCCAAATTAAGCAATATTCCTTTTTAGAATTATTTAGTTTTCAATATACATGAATGCACAATTGCCCTCTGGATTATTGGACATGGTCAATCCGATTCAAATATTCTTTTATCTGCCCAAAATCTCAATATAAATGATAGCAATATTTTTTCTCAAAAAAAAAAAAATTGAAATAGAAGGATTTTGCCTATTTCTTTTTTTAATTTTATTTTCTATAAATTATTTAAAATATAGATATTCTGACTTACAACTTTCAGAGTAGGTAATTTTTCTTCAAAATTTATTGAAAAAATATATATTTTATTTATAAAATTAAATCATGTAATTGATATCGTATAAGAAAAAGATAAAATTATTTTATTTTAACTATTGAATAAGAGAAAATCAATAAAAAAGGTTGATGAGTAAAATCGTCAATCTTTAAAATAGTTTGGGGAAAAAAATCATTTCTCCACTGTATAGATTAAGGCCTCTATCCCTTTTTTTCCCCTACATTTTGCTATAGCATGTTTGAATTCTGATGTTGCAAAATATTATATAAGCAAATTAAGATGCATGCATTTTGTATGTAATTGATGTACACTAAAGTCTACACTACACAGATTCAAACAGCATTCTCAATCAAATTACAAGCACTAGCTGCAAATTAATGTCTTTAATCACAGGTGAAAAGAAGTTTGATCAATCTTGCAGATGGCAGCAGAAATTCAATGCACATAAATAGAATCAGGAGACATGGAAATCATCTGAAGAAGGCTTGAATTAGAGAATGTTTCTTCAAGGGCAGGCCCTCTCTTGCTACCTGAACCATCAATGATGTCTTTTGTAATGTGGACAAGCTCTCTAGCAATGTCAATCATCCCAATTTTCCCATCTCCACCAAATAACAAGCATCTCGTAGCTACATCTGCTACTATCTCTATTTGCTCTCGCCGATGCGAGGTTTGCTCATGATAATAAAGACCTGGATCCACAATTTCTTCAAGCTTTCCACTTCTGATTTTCTGCAATGTCACAGCTGGTACAGCTTTGTTTTTTGATCCTGTAATTAGCTCCAGCACAAGCACACCAAAGTCATAAACATCACTTCTATGAGTTCGGGCACCGTCGCAATTGCTATATTCGTTTGCAATGCTCGATTCGAGTAGCCTGAACCCCGCAATTTTCACCGATAAATCTTCATCCAAAAATATGCAGCCAGATTTGATGTTGTGGTGGAAGATAGGAGGGAAGATTTCAAAGTGTAAAAATGCTAGTACGCAAGCAATTTCAGCAGCAATATTCAATCTTTTGTACCAATCAAGGCTAGCTTTTTGTTCTTGTAAATGTTCTTGCAAGGTACCATTTGCAGGATACTCATAAACTACCATTGGAGCATATCCAGAGTCAATACAGCATCCGAGAAGCCGAGCTATGTTCCTGTGAATAACTCCAGATAAAACCTCAATTCTCGATAGGGCCTGCATTAGGTCCCTTTCGCCTTGGCACTGCACTTTATGCACAGCTAAACGTGAACCATCGCCCATCACTCCAGCAAAAATTGTGCCATTTGTGGTGTCGGCAAGTTTCTGATCAGCTTCGAACCCTTTCGTGGCTTCCTCCAGTTCTTGGAAATTGAATAATCGAGTCCTGCAAGCTTTCCTGAAGGAGATAGTGCTGTGATAATGTGCTTGATCCGGATCATATGTATCAGATTTACCAGGTCGTTTTGACAGACAGAGCAGTGCAAGTAGGGAAGCAAGAATGAATACAGGGCCAAGAACTCCTGCAGATAAACAATTATGACATCTTTTTTTGGCAGCAACCAGAAGCAAAGAAGTATATGCATGTAAATGTCGTACCGGTTAATATGGTAACCGTTTTTCCATTACGTTTTTTTGTATAGCAATCAGTGCCATTTGATTCTAAACCGTTCTTGATGCAGGCTGTCAAAGATAGAGGTAAAAAATAAATTGACCAAATTAATGTAACAAAATCAAGAATGTAGGAAAATTGTGTGTTTTGTATACATTTGTACTCACATTTCAAGCAACCGATTCCTTTGGCAAATCCATCACCAACAAACCCATCCTGACATTGGCACCTTACTCCACCTTCAACAGAAGTAGCATTTACAGTGTTTGCATTGACAGCACAAACTCCTGTTGAAGAATTCTGAGGAATTGCCCATTCTAATTTAACCCCAGGCTTTGCAGTATTAGAGCCACGAGGAACAGCCCAAGAAGAGAATCCTCTGCAACCAAACTTTGAAAACAGAGAAAACCCATCTCCCAAATCCCATGCACTGTGATCAGAAAGAGGGTAACAGCAACCAGGAGATGCATTTGAATTCCCATCACAACCAGACAACTCAATCGTTTCACAATCTGCTTTACATAAAGAAGAATCTTCACAATCATACAGCCCAATCACATTGTCTTCTGATATCCCAAAGAATTTGTTCCCACTGAAGCCAAAGGAATTCAAATCGTAGTACCTTCTACAAGCTGAACTCCCTGGAAAGTCCACCAACAAACCATCAGAGAAGAATTCAAAAACTCTGTAGGTTTTAGAATCGACGTTCAGATAAAGGGTAGTTGAGTTTGAGCAAGAAAGATGAAAAGCTGAGGAAACTGGAGCACAAGAAATGTTCAAGTGAAATGGGGATGGAATAAGCAACTTCCCACACTTCTCATTGCACTCATTAGGTTGCAATTCTTGAACAGAACTGGAAATAAAGAGAAGAAATGAAGTCAAGAGCAGAGGAAACATTGCCTGTGACAGAGTTGACTGAAACAGAATATTTGGAAGTAAAGGAATTAATAAGGGAAATGGAAGCATGAATTGGAAAAACTAACCTTTATGTACTTTTCACGTAATACAATATTATTATAGCAGTAGAAATATTCAGGTACATGGCTCCTACCCATATCAAACAAAGAAAGTGGCACCAATATTCAAAAGGAACCCACCCAGATGATGACATGGCAAGATCAGAATGGCATAGAAGTTAGGGAAACAAGAGAAGATTGGTCTGAAGAATGGGCTACAGGTCGTACCAAATATAGAACGGAGAGCTAAGTAAAAGTATAAAACCAAGAGAGTTTTTAGCATTTCAATTCCAGTTTAAATGGCATAGATTATGTAGATTTTGTTACACAAAATAGCACGCAAATCTAAACCAAATTGATCTCTTTCGGTTAAAAAATAAAAATAAAAATTAGAGAGTGGACGCAATTTGCATGGGTTTCGACTTCGAGCTTTGGAAATGTAATTATGGATGTAGTTTGAGAATTACGGAATGTCAGATCTGTAATCTTATATTGAATAAAGATAGCTTGATATTATAAAATGAGATGCCCCATCCCCTGTCCCTATCCCTATCCCACGCCTGGGATGATTCGCACCGTTTTCTCTTTTCTGCTCAACTAGATAGTGACATCTGTGCTTAACTTATTCACATTTTGGATTTGCTTAATTCTCGTCTCCAAACAGAGGGCAAGATCTTCCCAATTTTGCCCTCACCAGCATCTGCTATAAGTTTATTTATTTTTTTTTTTTTTATAAAAATGAAAATCACTTATTCTATTTCTTTTGCAAAGGCCTTGAGCTAATTATATATGTACACATATATTTTGGGGCGGAAGTAAATATGTATTTTAATTTTGGTTTGAGAAATTTGTACCTTATTTTCCATAGGACTATAAATATAATATAAGGGCCTTTCCTTTAAATAAAAGTATTTATTAAGGCAAGTGATATATTGTAAAAAATTATCTTATGTCTCTTAAAGACATTTATTTTCAAATGAAATACACTTAATATGAAATTAAGGTAGTATATGGCTTTATTCAATGTATAAACCTTTATCGTCAACATCAAACTCTCTAATTCATTATATTTGACTGACAAATTTTAATTTTATTCATTTAGCACATCATTTGCTCTGGCTATGAGGCTTTAGTTTTACAAGATAAAATTTAAGGCTTAATTTTAACATATAAGAGTCTAATCAATAAGTTATACCATCTATAAAAAGTATATATTTGCGTAGTGTACATAGTTAAATAAAAAATAATACTTTTTATATTTAATTTAATGATGCATATTCAATGTTATTTATTTATAAGTCAATATATTATGTGTTTTATTTTTTATCTTTTTTCATGCGTGTTTGTACGTCTGTTGAGAAAAATTTTCTATACCATATTTATGTGCATGAAGCCAATCACAAACTGCCAAATATTACAAAATAATTTTTTTAATGACATGTTAAAAAAATTATATTTTAACATATGCCAATTTGTAATAAGTTTAGTAAACATAGACTTGATTTAAAAAAGAAAATTTTTTATAAATATATATTATGACATATGGATGATGGATTCATTTCTGTTCAGGGATAGAGACCCAAGCCCATGATAGATCCTCTTTGGAAAGTTGAAATATAAAAAACCAAGTAGAAGCCGGGCCCAAGTCAATTAATTTTATTATTTTAGGAGTGATCTTTAAGTGCACCCTATATCCTTTATCCAAGCTAGGGGTGAGCAAAATTCAGGTAAAACCGAACCAAATCGGTCGATTTTTTTTAATTCGATTCGGTTGTTCAGTTTTTTGGTCCGATTTCGATTTTAAAATTCTATATAAATCGGTTACTTTGGTTCGGTTTAGTTTTGAAAAGCAAAAATCGAACCGACCGAAATTTTAATATTATATATTATTTTATCCAATTTTTACATTAAAAAAATTATTTTTGTATTTTTTTTTTATCAATTTAAGGGACTTGAACTCAAATTATATATGTACATTTTTCAATTTGGATGTTTTTATTTTAGTTTTATAATTTGTAATTTTGTATAATTTTTTAGATAATTTTTTTTTAATTATAATTTTGAATTTTTGGTTTTTCGGTTAATCGAATCAAACCGGCCGAAAATTTTGGTTCGATTTTAGTTCAGATTTCATATAATTTTGGTTCAGGTCGTTTATATAAATTATAATATTTCGGTTCGGTTCGGTTATTGAACCGAACTGACCGTTGGTCACTCCTAATCCAAGCAGGGATAATGGCGGGACGGGAGCGGGGAATCGCTCCCCACCTACTGTCCCGCCCAGGAACAGGATGATAGGATTACGGGAAAAAATTTTCTTTATTCCTGCCCATACGGGAATTCCTGTCTCAGGTCATTTTTTTTTAAAAATAAAAAATTTAAATTTTAACTAAAATATAATATTTAACAATTAATTATAATTAAAATACAATATTTAATAATTGAAAAATCTAAATTCAACACAAATTAAATTAATATAAATTTTAACAATTGGCAAAACTAAAATTAAATACAATTTAAAACTAAATTATATAAATATAATTACTAAATTCCAGGCTCAGACAAATTTCGGAACGGACACCACAATGCCCACCCCGAATTCTAAATAGAAGAATATTTTTTCCCCGCTCCAACCTCTCTGGGAGAAAATTTCGAAAATTTACTACCCCATTCAAGGTAGTTCTCCGCTTAATGATCATCCCAACATCCAAGAGTTATAAATTAGCAATACAACTTTTTAGACTGCAAATTTATTTTCAACCGTTGAATGTGAGGAATACTGTTACTGTCTATGCTGTGTGAACACTGACGAAAACCTATTTTAATCCTTAAATCATTCGCTTTATGCTAAAATAAAAAAGAAAAAAAAATCATTTTACATGCATTTGTATAATTGGAAAAGTATACATTATCCATAATAGTACTCGAGATTTTCAAATCTGGTTCGAAGAAAGAACCATGTAAAGGGTTAAGTATCAAAAATTCAATTGGAGTTGAACTAGCATTAAATAGAAATATGTAAAATTTTAATTAATTAATATATAAATTTGTCAATCTAATGTAAAATAAAATAAAAAATAACAATATTATCATTGTTAACATTCATAATTAATAAAAATTCCAGCTTAAAATAATTAAACTCAAATATAACAATGTTTTTAAAAAAAAAAGTGACTCATCTCTAAGGAGACATTTAAGCAGTAAATGCTCATCGCAATACACTGCAAGATATCGAGTTCGAACCTCTTTTTTTATAAAAAAATAAAAAATAAAGCAAAAGTGACTTTATATTTGTGAGTGCAAGAGATTCATGACCATGAGAATGTAAATAAATATATATATATATATATTATGGAACTCGTATTTAATAAAAGGAGAGAAATCATGGGATTTATATGATTTTTTTTAATATTTAAAAAATGCAAATAAACATGTATGATATAATTCGTGAAATTATTTAACCATAATTTAGAAAATTGTGTTACGTAGAGCAGTAACATGATTGAAATTATTGAAGTTAAAACTCAAAAGGAATGATGAGAATAGAGAAGAGGAGGAAAAAGAAAGATGGGGTTTGTGGTGAGGCGCGTTTCTTGTTAAAGATATTTCATTCCGATTCATTGTTTGCTTCTTTTGTTTTTCAACAAGTATTGACTATTGACTCACTATTTAGGGGGTAAAATTGCATAAAAACTTGGAACTATGACTATTTTTGTCCTTAATTTAATCAAAATACTGTTTAAGCATTTAATTTTACTTTATATAATATTTGTGAGCAAAATAATATTTAAAATATGTTCTAAGATCCAATTTCTCCACAATTTTTGTTCAATTATTTTGTAAATATATATATATTATAATGATCTTAAAAATATCAATTATTTTTTAAAATTCCTAAAAATAAAAAAAAAAAAAAATGGTCTGCGTTATTATGCATATGCATGTGGATATATGCAAGGTGCTGGTCACGGCGTTTTTTCCACACGAACAAGCATAATAAGTTTTATTTAATCCAAACAACAAACTTCGCCTTTTTTCTTTCTCTTCTCTATTATCTTTCTCACTCATCTCCACCAAACCCAAACCATCATCATCATGATTTTGTTGTTCTTACTTTACCATTAGTTCCACACCCAGCTGTGGTCTTCCTCTTCCTCACTTCACTGCTTTTTTTGATTCATGGATCTTCACCAGACCCGTTTGGTCGGAGATTATGTCCTCGGCCCGAGAATCGGCTCGGGTTCTTTCGCTGTCGTTTGGCGGTCTCGGCACCGGCTGTCTGGTCTTCAAGTTGCTGTGAAAGAGATTGACAAGAAATTGCTTACTCCTAAAGTGAGTGATAATTTGCTTAAGGAGATTTCTATTCTAAGTACTATTGATCACCCCAACATTATCCGTCTTTTCGAGTCCATTGAGGTAATCTACTTTTTGTAGTTTGTTCCTATTTTTACATTGTCCTTGTCCTCTTCTTTTTTTTTTTAAAGTTATTTAAATTGTTCAACTTGAGTTTTTTTTTCCTGTTATGATGTTGGTGGAGATTGAGGATAGGATATTTCTGGTGTTGGAGTACTGCGATGGAGGCGATCTTGCTGCGTATATTAATCGTCATGGAAAAGTATCGGGGGCTGTGGCGAGGCACTTTATGAGGCAATTGGGTACTGTTTTTCAATTTTAAGTGATTGTTATTGCTATAATTGGTTTCTGGGGTTTTATGATTATTGGATAATACACTCAATGCTTGACCTTAGAATGCCTGTTTGGCCGTTAAACTTTCGCTCGATCCATGCCTAGTTAGTTGGTTCCTTATAGTTTATGCAATTGAGTTTTTTCATTGACTGTTGATTGCGATCGGGGTTGAATTATGTCATTTGTAAAATGTGTATCAGACTAATAGACAGTGCTAGGATTTCTCTCTCTTGTTTTTGTCATCAGCACCATAATTATGACCATCTTCCTCCTCTTCTATTCATTTGCTTTTGGTGTAGTGCATTTAGAAACTAAATAAAGAAAGTAGGTTCGTTTTGTGCAGCTGCCGGCTTGCAAGTGCTTCAAGAAAAACATCTTATTCACAGGGACTTAAAACCACAGGTGCCTGTAACTTATACTCAAAGCTCTGTTTGGTTTCCTTTTTTTTGTTTTTCATGGCAATAATAATATCTTCATACAGAGGCAAATGTTGCCTGTTTTGTGTGACAATCCTTGTGTCAAAACAATGATGGAAATGTATAACGTCTGTAAATTACATGCACGATAATCTTCTTTAGGAAGGCATAATTTACTTTTGTAATTTTGGTTGATTTAGATATCACTTTTGTGCTGTAGCTAATTGATCACTTGGTTCCGCAATTGGATCATAGTAATAAAGTGGAAAGTTATAATTGCAGAACCTCCTTTTATCATCGCTTGAAGAAACTCCGCAATTGAAGATAGGGGATTTTGGTTTCGCCAGGTAAGCTTGTTTTGGTAAGAGGTCTAATTTTCAAGGCCTATTGCTCTTTTTGCCTGAGAAATTGAACATCAAGCCTGATGTGCTATACGAAATTGAGCATGATGCCCTGAGCTAGACATAATTTGTAATCTACATCATAAATTATGTGATATATGATGTTTGTGAAATTTTCATAGTAGTACTATTATATCCTCAATGTCTAAGGATGGAAAGGTCATTAATCAATAATATACTAAGCCGTGCTCTAGATAGTCTATTCTCAATATTTGACTTGCCTATGAGGCCTATTAAAGTCCCTTGAGGTGCATGTATTTCATAATTATTGAGGTACCGCAATCTAATGCCGGGATTTGTCCTTCAAGTAGAGCATGTTGGTAAAAATCTGCTTGTCATCATCATGAGTGTTTGAATGGTAATCAATTGTGGCATCCAAGTTTATTGTTCGTGAAAATCCAGTATTGCTGGATGAGTAGTCTTAGTATTTTGATTTGTGGTTAGGTTAGTCACCAAATGACTCTGCTTAGTAACCTTGGCAGGCATCCATGATAATATGTTTTGAGTAGGCTATGGAACTAAGTTATCTAAATACATGACTATTAGTAGTGTTCAAAACATTTCCTAAAATGAATACTTGTTGATTAGCCTTAATGAGTAGGTTAAGTTTTAAGAATTTTTTCTTCTCAATATATCGAATACAAAACTTTTCACTGCCTCTTTTCTACTTTGCTGTTTCCTTGGTTTACTTTTGTGCCAGGTCCTTGACTCCCCAAGACTTTGCTGATACACTATGTGGTTCGCCATTATACATGGCTCCGGAGATTATTCAGAATCATAAGTATGATGCCAAGGTCATACTACTGATATTAGCATGCAGTAGAAGATAATTGGAATAAATTATTCTGTTCTGTTAACTGCTATTTGAATTTCTTGGTATGTGCAGGCTGACTTATGGAGTGTTGGAGCCATTTTGTTCCAGTTGGTTACAGGGAAGCTACCATTTCAGGGCAATACTCAATATCAGGTATCTGTAAGAATTAATTTGATGACAGTATGTGTGAGATCTCAACAAGACACGGCTTTTCATTATGACACTAAATATGATAGACAAATTTACTATAATTATATTTTCATTGATTCTTTGCTGTTCTCAGCTTTTTCAGAACATTTTGGCATCCACTGAGCTGCGATTTCCGCTGGGTGCTTTGGAGGAGCTAGATCCAGATTGTGTGGATCTCTGCAGAAGCCTTTTACACCAAAATCCAGGTAACAATTGCTAGTTGCTACCCTGCCCACTTTTTGTTCACATATCTGCACATGCTTGTTCTATGTGCTTTCATAAGAGTGGCTAGGAGGTGCAGTAATGATAGTATGTAATATGTAGCATGCGAGTGTCTTTAATGAGAGTCTGTCACTTTGTGCGATCGAGAGTTAAGTTGCATGGCTGCTCAATAAGCTCATATATAAAACTGAACTTTTTTTTTTCAGTTGAGCGCCTAACGTTCAAAGAGTTCTTCAATCACAAGTTCCTAGGGGAACCAAGGTAACATTCTAAAGTGAATCTTTCTCGATGATACAAAATATTTGAGATGTGTTCTGTGTATCATTATTCTTCTATTTTGGTCCATTTGGTCATAAGACATATTCAGGCTATTAACTTTATTTATTTTAACAATTTCTGTAGGTTAATGATGGATGCTGATCAGTTTTCTGTTCCCCAAGAAGTAAAATCAGTGGTTCAGCATTTTGATTCTTCTGCTTCTGATAATACTCAGTTGCATTCGGATCATCCAATGAACTCGGCTAAAGGAAATGCAAAATTAACCAGTTCATCTGTCCATGACATTGTAGTGCATGGAAAAGTTCATGGCAGTTCATCTGGTACCAAAAGTGCTTGTGGGTCAATGCCATATACTGCACATGATGCAATGAGAAAGCCTGTTGATGGAGTCCAATGTTCATCATATCAGCCTGGAGGTGTACTTTTTATTCTCTATGTTTTAATGTATATGAGCCATTTAATCTTGTGTGTTGTCTTAGAATGCTGTTTTTGTCATTTCTAAACAGTTACTGATTCATTGGAGTCAATTGAGAAAGGTTATGTTCTTGTCGATCGTCATTTTGCTTCAATGGAGAATTTCTCTTGTTGCTCTGAGACATCACTGCCAGGTACTTCTACCACTAGGGTTTCTGTTGATGCACCAAAGAAGAATGACCAGGATTTAGCAGTTACTACACAGACAAAGCAGTTTACTGTTAGTTCTGTAGGTACTGCCCAAATTCCTGTAATACGTGGGCCAGAGCCATTAACTACATCATGTGCGCCAACCATTTTAAGGGAAGTGCACGGAGAACCTACACTGCATCCCTCAGCTAGGCTTCAGTTGTTGCATCAGTACGTGCAAGCTATTGCCGAACTAGCCCAGGAAAAGGTGATTTTTTTTTTTTTTTGGAATTTGTTCTTGTTAGTTGGTTGAATTTTTTGATGTCTATACTCCACTCGTAAAGTCATGATATGAGCCTTTTCATTCTATGAAGAGACAATAACAATGATTCCATACCTGTATGAATGCAACATAAATACATGAAGGGTATTTCTGAAACTGGCAGCAAATTTTTCAATACAAGAACTGAGTGAAGTATTTGTTCTTGTCCGGATGAATGAGCTACAGCTGATAGCAGATGTAAAAGGCTCCGATGTCATGGCCATTGAGGCAAAAGGCACTAATATTGTTCATTTTTATGGTACTTCATTTTGTACGTTGTCTTAAATATTTGGTAATTGCCATTGAGGCAACAGGCATTAGTGATTTAGTGCCACTATTCATCTGTAGGTTGGAGCTTTAATAACAGATCTTGGATTTATATGTCTGAGCTGATCTTGGATTTATATGTCTGAGCTGTAATTGCAATTACTTGCAGTACAATGCAGGACTATATCTGGAATCATTTTCAGTTGAACTTGTTGTTTTGGCCATATGGAAGAAAGCTCTTCAAATTTGCAGCTCTTGGCTGGCCCCAATTTCAGGAAGTCTATTATCTGAAAGCAGTTCAGCTATTGAATCCACTCCTGCTCATGGTGGCGTGACCGACAAAATAGACTTTGGGAAGCCTCCATCTGCCTGCAAGTGGGCAGAGCAAGAATTTGTGGCTGCATATGATCGTGCAGAGAAGTTATCATATCATGTTAAACATACGGAGGGTTAGGCTATATATCAATCCTCGGTTGCAATTGTTGCCTTTCTGGTTTGCAATATACTTATAATATTTTTCAAATTATTTGCAGCTACAGCAGAGATGCCAGATGCCATGGAAATAATATTCCAAAAGGCTCTTGCTGTTGGAAAAAGTGGTGCTGTAAGTTTCTTAATCTGTGTTCTAAATATGGTTCTTGTTTGTTTTAAGCATACATCGACACTTGCTGGTTCCTGCCACATATCAGGTTGACGAATATATGGAGAACAAGGATAGTGCAGCAATCTCATACTCCAAAGCAATGCTTCTACTTTCTTTTGTTGTGGAAGAAGCTTCATCACTACCACTTAACCCGCCATTTCTATTAACTTCTGCCAATAAGAAACGAATAGAGAGCTACATAATCAACTTGCAGTCCCATCAACATAACATCTAATAGAAGCCATTGTTTATACAAATCTTTGATCCCTTCCGTTACCAATTACACAAATGTTGTACAGCTATTCCTAGAGATTTCTTCAATGCTTATACGGTCCCCAGAAATTAATGTCAGATGTGGCACGCAATTTTGAAACTTGCTAGTTGAAGCGGATGCTCGGTAACCTGTTGACATGATTAGGCAATGATCTGACCCATTGGGTCCATAGAAGTGTATGTGATAGACCATGTTGAACTTTTTCTTTTCACTCCCTTTTCCTGTAAATAACTGTAAATATGAAAGTTAAATGTAAACTTTTACAGGTTCTCATTTTTTGGGGCGAGTGCATATGATGGTCCCATATTTTTCTCCAATAAGATGAGACATTCAAACATTTAGGAGCTCATTTGTATGCAGCGAAACAGATGAGGCCTCAGTAACAGGTGGAAGTCGAGTTCCTGAAAGTAACTGTGAATAAGAACTATATGATCCGCTGTTGTGCAATGAAAATTTGAAATTTCATTTATTTTATGCACTCATTCGGTCCTTGAGTTCCTGAAGCACCTACATCTAAGAGTTAACGCAGTAGTCAGAAAGATGTTCAACGTTAAGGTTAATATGCCCTTTCCCATCAAGCCACAGGCACGCAAAGACTTTGTCTGCATAGGCTCAAGACGAGAGATGAAAAATGGAAATTTAGAAAATACATGTGCAAGAAAAAGCAATTTTTGGATGAAAAGGGCCACATAAGCGGCCATTCAAATACTTGATGGTTTGAGAAAGCAAATAAGCCAAATGTAAATATATATATATATATGGTACACACACTAACGATAAGTCTCGTGAGCTGCAGATACTCTAATTTAAAACAGGAAAGTAAAAGAGATAGATGGGGAAATAATTTACTGCATGCAGAAACAAATATTTATTTTGTTTAAGCATGCAGTATCAAGTTGAAGCTTCCCCTTCCATTCGTATCCTCTTTGGGCCTTTCTCCTCACCTTGGGTGTTGGCAGTTCCCACCCTGTTTTCTTTGGCCTCCACTGAACATCTTTTGTAAGGTTTAAATCCTGTTCGACGTGCCTTTAGCTTTGCGTGTCCAAGTCCGATGGTCAGCAGCCCCTCCTCCCCATTGTTATCACATCCAGGCAATGTATTTTTCTGCGCTTCCAGATGGCTAGTAAAGGTTAACCATACCTTGCTGTTGAGGTTCAATAGTGAGGCATTTCTATATTTCTCATCTGTGTTCTGCATGTATCCTTCAACATCATTCTTCTGGTTGACCTCATCCTTCAGATCATGCGGAGGAGAGAAGCTTTGAGGCAGGACCTCTCTGGAGAAGAGAGCTTGAAAAGCCAGCCGCCCCTAGTGCATTAATGGAAAAGGCGGAAGTAAATACAAAGACTAATGAGCTCTATTCTTCTGTAGTAATCTTACGAGATTTTTCTATCAATATATGAAATTTCTTCTTGAGTTTTTAGTTCAAATTATGCAAGGATTTGGAGGTAATACGTCCCTTAACTATATCTCAGGTGTTTCACATTCACATCCCATGGATTTTCATCAATATTTCATTATTTAAAAACCTGATTTAAATTCTCATGCATCCAAGCATATCTCTACAGAAAAATAATTAATACCTCTTCCGAGACCTCCTTCCAAGGATCGCTCATGCTGCTGTTACTTCTACTGCGACGACTACTAGACTCGGTGGGCTGAT
This sequence comes from Excoecaria cochinchinensis, assembly GCA_947683425.1. Classification (NCBI taxonomy): domain Eukaryota; kingdom Viridiplantae; phylum Streptophyta; class Magnoliopsida; order Malpighiales; family Euphorbiaceae; genus Excoecaria; species Excoecaria cochinchinensis. The sequence continues at coordinate 6,643,766 of CANTUQ010000045.1, forward strand.
GATTTGCATCAGCTTGTTTAGACTCTTCCATGCTTTTCTCAAGCTTCTCAAGTGCATCAGTCTCCAGTTCACTGCTAGAAGATGTGTTTGAACCACATGAAGAACGGTCAACCTGCTTTCTGCTTTTTTCTTTGCTCAGGTCATGGACCTCTGGTGCAGTTGCAGCCATCTCGTGATCAGTAGTAGCTTTTGATCCAACATTTTGCTTTGGTCCTCCACTCTCTTCAGAATCAGACAATGACATTGTTGGCGATTTAGAGGCTGAATTTTGGGCTTGCAAAGCTTCAGATTGTTCCAGATCCAGTTGTTGATCTTGCAAAGGAGGATTTTCTAGAATGGTTTCATTTCCTTCCATCTTGGATGCAGGAACTTGGCCGCCATCCCCTGATGCAACTGCAGCTGCAGAATTAGGAGGGCCGGTAAAGGCAGCATGAAGAGGAGCACATAGCGGAAGTAGTCCATGGGCTGCCCACCAGGCCGTTGCTGCTGCCACTGTAGCAGCAGCAACGGCCGCCATACTGGGAGCAGAGTTCATTGGCCTTGATGGAAAACCTTGTGCAAATGATGGAGAATCTGCAGAACCTTGCACATTAGCATAGGGCCAAAAGGTAGCTGCAAAGCTCGCTGCAGCATGGGCTGCAGGGTTTTGTAACAGTGTGGATACAATAAGACTTGAAAATGTGGAGGAAATGTGGAGTAACGATCTGTAGTCATCCTGATTATTGTGAGTTGGAGTAAAGGGAGGAGGAAATATTGGAAAGCGATGAGTAGAAGATCTTGGTGCATTATTTTGATGATCAGTAGTAGCAGAAGCAGCTGGATGAGAGTATAAGTTGTGATGGCAGTGAACTTCTCCCACTGGATGAAATACGGGATCCTGGAATGTCACATCTGAAGGAGGAGTTTGCATGCATGTCCCCGAGCTCCCTTCCAGGACATGCACAGGGACATGCCTTGGGTAGTTCTGCATACCGTCCATCTCCTCTGTTGGCAATGCACCATTAAACTCATCCAATTTCTTTCCATGAACTACTTTATCATGGAAAGGGCAGGATTCTAACTTTGAAGCTTTACTAGTGCCATTATCCTGAAATGTCTGTTTGGCATCAGGATTATCCAGTTTCTGATTTCCTTCGGCTTCAATGGTGACGTAAGATTTAATGGTTGCATCCTGATTGACCACATTCTTCAGTGGAGGTACAAACTCCCTGAAAGAGCATGAATTTCTTAGTGCCTCTGCTTTTGGTAGAGAATTCTTGTTCTTAGAAGACACTGAGGAAGAGTGAGCTTCTTGGAGAAAGGTAAAGACTTCTGAGCAATTGTCATTCTGCGTTTCTTTAGCATCTTTTTGCTTTTCCTCTCCATTGGCTTTCTGAAAACATAAAGAAAATCAATTCAATGAATAACAGGGGGATATAGAAAGAAGTATTCACCTCACTAAGCGGTTCTTTCTCCAAGTCCAGCACTTGTTTACAATGTGTAGAAGAAACTGGGCTTGAAAGCTTTCCATCCTTTACAGCCACCTGACATGGTGTATGACTAATACCAGTCTTTCGAGGGTAAGGATTGCTTGGTTTCCGTTTAGGACGTGGAGGTGGAATGTCTATGTCAAGAGCTTGTCCTATAGGAACACCTTTAGCAACAGCTTCCTTCTCCAACTGCGGGCCAAATATTTGTTACCATCATCCTCAATAAGGGACAGTTTTGACAATAAAATTTTCTAAGCCCCAATGCATAACATAGCACAACCAAGGATATATTTCAAATGCCCCAAAAAAGATTCCCATATTTTCTGCAAATATATGCGTTATACTCCTAAAGAAAACATCACTTTGATAAACATGTCAGAAACAACAAAAAATATAATATATGTGCAAGAAAAAGAAAAGAAAAATTCACAAAAATTACATATTTATTGGTAAAAAATGTCTAAAAAATCCCAGTTGTTCAAGATGATCTATGAGGAAAACAATTCTAGTGATTTGAAATCATTTTAACAGCACATACAGTTTGGTGAAAAACCATATGATGTAAGCTATAGAATTTAATTTTAAAAATGAGGAGGGGGAGAGTTGGTGGGGGGGTGGTTAGTTTTGTGCAATATTTAGTCCATGGTGTAATTTTAATTTCTATGTAACAATAAAATACTTACTCTGAACTAAGATTGAATCCTCAACTGACACAGTGAGAGACCCCTTATTAGTGTTCTGTAGGTTGATCTAGGGAATATCACATGAAAAGGATGGTTGTGGAAACTTGATGGTGGTTCACATATGATTACCAAAAGAACAATATCTCCTCAGAAGGCTTCCTTAAAGCGTGAAAGCCTTTGGACTGAAGTTTCAAGAGTACATTAGGAAACCAGAGACTGGACTCCTGAAAAGGAAGATCCGTGGATAGTCCTGTGGATAGTCCTTTGTAAAACTTTATCGCTGATATTGCCCAGCTATGGCCTCCATACAGATTTTTTTTTTGGGGAAAGTGCCTCCCTCTAGATAAAATAAAGCATTAGCAGAAAGGTTCCTGCATGACAAGCTAATCGCACCACTTTTTTTCTAAAAATTATCCCCTTATTTACTGCCACAATCTGCATTGCTAGCTTATAAGTATATGCTAATGGATGAGACACGATAAGAATTTTACGACCAGAAACAGCCAACAGCACTCCACAAGAAAATAGAGGCAATCTTCCTGCTGAACCACAATAGTCACTATTTGTTGCAGGGAACAATGAGGGTAAAAGGTATCACCAAACCTTTTTCTTTTCTTTTCTTTTCTTTTTATTTCTTCAAAAGACCCAGAAAAACATTTTTTGACAAGTGCTCTGACCAAAAAAAAAAAAAAAAAAGAAACTGTATGCAGAAGTATTCTCCCATGTTCATTCATTGGTATTCACTGACAAATTGCACATAAGAGCATGACAATCTTCCCCAGGCAGTTACCTCTTCCAAAAAGAAAAAAACAACAAAAAAATGTAGGGGAGTTCTCTTATGAACATGAGATGACTGACAGAGAAAGCATTGAAAACATTCTACTTGAAAGATCATCAGGATGAATATATAATGGGAGAAATTCCAAACCTCAAAATAACAAATCATTTTCTTACATGTTTGCAATTCATGAAAGGATCTCAAACACTTAAGCTTGAGATAAAGAGCATTCAAGTCAAAGACATTCTATAAAATTTAAATCCGCTGTGAACTTAGAATAAGTGGTCAACACCACATGTCTGGAAGCTTTTACTTTGTACACAGTACAAAGCAGTACAGGCATAATTACACAAATTCTTTAAAAATAAAGTTGCTATGTTCAAGTAAAGATGAAATTGAGCAGTGACATTGCCACAAGTAGATTCCTACCAGTAGGACCCAGGCTAACAAGGTGGGTATTTACATTACATGCAGTTATAAGAAGTCATGTTATCAGTATGCATAACAAAATAGATCATATTTGTAGTATAACCTTTAGTTAAATCTTAAATTAAATCATTCCTGTTGAAAGTTCTAGAACCCTAAACTTACAAGTACTCTCAAAATATCACATCGAATAATGTGGCATCCTTCTCACCTCATAGATTTTGATAGCTGAATTTTCTAATTTTCTTATTCTTTTCCACTCCTGTTCAATCTACTTCATTGATTGGTTGACTTTAGTAGGCAAAATATAAGCGCTATAATACATATTCATTCTGTCAGTGAAATAAAAGTGGTGGGTGGGGGGAGGTTTGACCAAGCAGTCAGCTTATCACCACAATGGAAAAAATATTTTCATCAAGTCGCAAGAAAAGGACACTGCAGAAGAACGTCATGGGTACATATATAGACGTAATATGTTTTTTAGAGAACCTCAGAAACTTGGCAGATTAAATCACTAGAATATGTACCCATGCATATATGCCAATCTGAAATGGTAAGCCAATCTTGTATTTTTGGAGGCCCGAACTTTCTTGACATCCCAATTATGATGGCTGTCAGCAGTCTGTCAGTCATCTTATAACAAGCTTCTATTTGATGATGCACTATCTTCTGAGAAGGCCTAGCTAATCCTAATTAAGTGTCATTGCAGAACATATCGATATTGTTTTCATATTGTGCACTAAAAATCATCTGTGTCATAATCTTTAATGTAAACATATGCAGAGTAACTATTGATTCACATGCATCATGACATAACCTTGAAATCACTGTAATTTGGTAAAGGTTTCCAATATTATATGGTGCAAAAACAGGATAACTCAGAGAACATTTAGAAGTGTCCATATTGTCCATATTTACCTTTAAACAGGATGTGCACAACATGAATTAGTGTGTGTGTGTGTGTGTGTCTCAAACCCACCATCTTACTCTTATAAAAGACATGCTGCGAATTTTTGTATCAATTCAAATCAGTGACCAAGAAGTTTTGATTTATTCAAAATTTTATAAAGCACGACAAAAGCAGTTTTTTTTCTTTTTTTTTTCCTGCATGCATTTTTTTATTTTACATCTCTAATTAGTAACACCTAGTATCATGGTTTAATGGTTTAATACAGACCTTTGGATAATTCTAACTATAATAATAGAAACAACAACAAAGACCAAGTCCTAATCTCATACCAGATGGGATCGGCTATAAATTCTCTATCTCCAAATCCCGCTGTTCAAGGCTGGATTTGCCTCAATATCTAACAACTGTAGATCATGGAAGAAAGTATAAGAAAATTGCAGAAACAAGTGCTACCTATAACCCTAAATAGGAAGAGGTCCACATCCTAAAGAGCAAGAGCTCTGGTTTAGTTATGAACCTATATGACCTTGGCGTGCCCCAAGCTCACCTTACTTATGTTCCAAACTTAAGATCATCATAAAACAATGTAAAATTTACAAGGTCAACTTAGCAGATAATGCTACAACTTAGAGGGGAATAATGAAAGGGAAAGATATGAAACAGGAAAAGAGTTATTTGCTATGCTTATAACCCATGAACGTATCACTAACTATCAACATAGTTTCTGGACTTCAATTTATATTACAAAATCATCCCGACTGTAATTTTATTTCACTCATTGTCCCCTTGTCCAAATCCATTAGTTAATCCACCATTAAAATTGACGAAAAGTTGATAGAAGCACAATGAGTGCAAACGAATGTCATGCCAAGATTTAATGATCACTCCCCACCCCCTGCACATGGGGTCCTCTGTTTACCTCCTCATAAACTGTCCACCAAAGGTATTGTTGGCACACATGCTTCCAAAACGTCTAACTGCTTATGCATGGTGCAGATAAGAAATAAACTGCGCATATAAACATCTTATTCAACTTTTCTTTCAGCATCAATAAAGACTTCTGTATTCTTTAACTTCACTGACTGAAATTTCATAAACAGAGGATATTCATAAGAAAATGCTTTCCAGTCTTCAAGCTAGAGGAATTTAAAAAAAAAAAAAACACTATAAACCCAAGCTCTCCATAACTCCTCAACTCTCTTCTTAGGCCTGCCTAACAAAAGGAAATATATATATATATATATATATATATTCTTCTTCCTTACAAGTGCTACAAACAAATAGTATTCAGCCATAACCAAGCTATTGACAGTCTGATAATGTGTCATTTTGCATGTGCATCTGTGCATTCTGCATATCATGCATTCATGAAAGTAACATAAACACATGTCATTATGTCACTTACAAACAATAGCAAGAGAAATGTTTATGTTACTTGTGTCGCTTACAAACAATAGCAAGAGAAAATAGCCACATCAATCAAATCGTGTGACACAAAAAAGAAAACAGTCAACAAGTTAACTAGATATGCACTCGAAGAATAATAATGCTTTGTGAAGCCAAAAGATATTTGAGGCAAAAATATAATCTCTGCTACAAATATCACGCAAGAAGGTACTGCTGACCTTTGAGAAAAACTTCTGCGCATGACTCCTGATCTGCACTGCAGTTTTTGTTCCTATATGTTCTGTGCACCAAGAAAGAAACACAAAGAAGAGAGGACACATATGTCTAATTAAGATAAATATATATATATATATATATATATCATTTAGTAACAAGCAAAAACAAAAACAAAAGAATAAAGAAACCAAGCTCAGGAATTATTGCACATTATAACCTTCTATGCGCTGCCAAGCTCTACCATAGAGCTTCAAAGCCTCTAGGAACCTATTATGTTCCTCCTCTGTCCATCGTTCACGTTGCTTGGTAATCGTATAAGGTTTTCGTGTCTATTATTAACATAACTTCACAATATTAGATACTTAAACGCTTATTTTACCACCATAAAAAGTCAAAAGAAACACGGTTAAGTTATGTTGTAATTTTACCTTAACAACCAAGTCTTCGCCGGAGGAGTATGTGTCCATTACCGGACCTGGCAGCTACCGCTGCTTCAAATCCTCTCTAACGAGCAACGGATAAAACAAAAACCTCCTTTCATTTCTTTCAACGCCGAATACTACGAATAAAGCCGTTGTTTTTGAACTCCAAAATACCTGATAAGTGAATACTACTGCAAAAGAAGAAAAACAGCCAGAACAATCGATAGAGATCCGTATTCAGACAATTAGGAATGCGAATTCACATACACTGTGTAGTTACATAGTGTATTAAACTGGAATATAAATTCTCTAAGAATTTAAGAATTTTAAGAATCCACCAGAACAGAAATGGAGAGACAGAAAGACAGACGCTTCTCCGAAAGAACTAAAAGTAAATTCCTTTATTCAGAATCCTCACCAAAACGAACGCGTAGATGCCAAATCCTTTACAAAGTGAGAAAGAGAAAAGAAAAAGGAATAAGAAACTTGAATCAGTAATCAACAACAGCTACTTCTATTTATCCACCTTTCATTAAATTCTCAATACATCACAACTTTTCAAATTCTAAATCCTCCATTCGGTTGCCGAGAAACATTCACCAGAATTCCAAATCTAAATTGTTGACATCATTTGTCAAAAAAGAACAATGAAGAGCAAAGATAGCAGCTGTCAAGCTCCACAAAACAAAAAAAAAAAACAAGTAAATTAGCCTCGGCAGAGATCAGATTTCGTTTTGTGAAACTTTCTCGGCAACCATACAGAAGAGTTGAAGAACAGAAAAGCCCTAGAAAATGCGAAAGAAAGTACCTTCTGGTAAAGCCATGGTGAATTAAAACTGCTGTATCACTGATGGAGTCTCCGATCATGCATGTTGTAAACTCGCCGGATGCTCACATGAGAACGCACAGTTTCCGGCAATGGTGGATCGGAATATGAACAGAACAAAGGAAAAGAAAGAAAAGAAAATCGAAAGGAGTTCTCTAGAGAAAAAATGGAACAAGTAAAGAAAAGAAGAGGAAGCGAAAGCGAGTTTAACTGGGGCCTAAAACACCAGAAAATACAGTAGAGGAGTGAGGAGCAATCTCAGCCACTATAATTTCTTGTCTATTTATTTTACTTAAAAAATTTAAAGAAATATATTTGAGGCTGCAATGAACTCAAGTGTAAACTGGAGGGGAAGATGAAACAGATGATGCCAGGTGGCAAATATTTAGTGGCTGATCAACCTAAACCCAACCTTTGCACTTTTTCTAAATTTCTTTTTCCCAATTGCCTGTACATTCATCATCAAATCTCAGCCACAAACTCCAACCCAACTGAGGTTATCTCCGTAAAAGCGCCCTTCCGTGGGCCCCGGTGATTACGTGGTCCCTCTTTATGGACCGGTTTCATCCGGTTGTGCGTGTACGGACATATAAAAAGCGGACAGGGTTATGCCAACGTGGAAATTAATACCGCTACGTGGGGGTTTCTCAGAAAAGCTTGTGAGGTGTTCGAGGGTGATGTTTTCAGTCAATTGCCAATTAGTGCGGTTCGTGCTGTGCAGTGTGGTTGGCGCCTGCCAGCCTGGGCGTGGACGATTCTCGACCGTGGTTTTGTTTCGGCCCTTTAGGGGCACTTGGTCAGTAGCATCCAGCCCACTACCAGAACTCATAGTGGGTGGCCCAATATAGTAACTGGGCCGTTTGGGGGTCCATCATGATTCAGGATGGGCTGAAAGAACCTGCGATGGCTTCTGTTTCCATATTTGTGTCCTTCACGAGGCTTAAAATGTTGCCCTAGTTATTATTTAGACCTTGGAGAATCAAAAATTGAAGACATAAACAAATGTGCTAAATAAAATCATGCTATTATAGAGTTCTTCTATAAATAAAAGCGCTTTATAATTCCAAATATAACAAGTGATGCAGCTGGAGTTTAAACTCTAGCATTCGTGTTTACGAGGGAACAATTAAGTGATAAAAGCTATATATTTTCTCAAAGCATGCCTTAGATTCGAATATCTTAATCTCTAATAGTATCCCGTGATTAGCTTTCTCCTCTTGTTATAAGAATAACAAAAGAAAATTAGCATGCGCACTAGTTTATGTTCCGCTGAGGAGACTAAACTAGTAGATCGGCGGCCTATATAGATAGCTACTAAAAGAATGACAGTTTTCTTCAATTGTTTACTTTTTTTTTTTTGAACAGAATAAACGGAAAATAATAGGAGTTTGTCGAAAAAATTTTGAGAAACTATTTAAAAAAAAAAAATCTAATTATAGCATGCAATTACTGTCCAATCATAATCGTGAGTGATTTATCATGAATTATACTATCGCTAATCGAGAGCCTGAGCTAACGCAGGTCTAATATTTACTGAAAAGCTAAAATGGGAAGAATCCATTGTTAGTAGGAAATTACCATCCAATCATAGGCAATTGATGGCTTGTGGTGAATTACGAGATATTTGAGAGCATCTACTAAAGTCAGAGCAAAGATGTCATTAATTTAGAGATTACATGAAGGGATCGATCGTAATTGACAATTATCATTTAATCAGAATTCATGTGAAAAAAGTTGCCATTAGTGGTTTGTCATAAATTACGAGGTAGTTGAGAGATTTTCTACCAATGTGGCTGTCCAGATGTCCATTAATTATAAGTTTTTTATTATTAATTTTTAAAAATTTTAATTAATAAATTTTAATTTTAATATCTATTTAATGGTTATATATATATATATATATAACCGAGCACCCTGCAAACAGTTCGGTCTTGTCATGATTAATGAGTTCGATTTTGTCTTACCCTTAAGTCCGGACAGTCGAGCTAATCTGAAATCTCTAAACAACAGGTCGGTATTATCCATAAGTTCAGTAAGGGCTCGTCCCTCAAAATCATCAGGATTGTTGGGGTCTTTCAAGGGTTTCTATTGCCTTGTAACGCGTTTCCTACACGGTTGATCTTATCCGGCTGGTAATTCATTTTTACCCAAATGAAAATTATCTTTATCTGATCAGAAAATACCTTTATCTACTCAGAATTCGAGTCCTGCTCCAGTTAGGACTCTCAGCTCCAGCTTCTAGCTCTAGCTCTGTTTGGAATACCTGTCCCTCGCGGAAAAGGATTTCTACTTCAACACTGATTCTTGACTCTATAAAACGGGGAATCCAGGTATGTCTTTCTTCTTAATTCTTTTACAACTTTTATACTATATTAATATTAATTTTCCTGACTTGACCGTCGGAGTATTCTAAAATGGAAACCAGCCGGAATTCTTTATTTTCAAGTGACTGATTCAAGCTGCCGGCTCAGGAATTTTGAATAGTCATCATTTGGTGCAGTGAGCATGGAACCTTCAGGTCTTTTAATGGATATTTTCCCCGATTTAACAGCTGCTGTCGCCCCTCCGGCCAGCCAACCCCCACAAATTTAGCCTCCACAAATCCAACACCAATTAATCCAGCTAGCTCTCGTCCAATTATTTGGACAAACAATACAGCCCCCGCCAGTGCAGTACGAGCCAATCCCGCTGCTACTACCTCCCCAACCTTACTACCACGCACCAAATCCAACTCCCCAAGCCATTCCCACTCCTGCCATCCTTAGCTTCACTCCCCAAATAGCTCAAGCCTTTTTAGCTTCTCTGAATGCAATGGCCGCTCAAACACCTGCCCCTCCACTTCACATCCAAACACCAATGCCTCAAGCCGCCACTCAATTTTTTTCGCCAGCTCCACAGGCTACCACACCTGCTCCTCCAGTTTTTTTGCTTACATTAGCCCCAGGCTCGACCATAACGCTTACCTCGGATCAATTTGAGAGGCTTTTTGAGAAATGGATACAAAAGTACCAAAATCGAAACACTTTGTAGTATCAAAGCAATTTTCGGTTGCCGCTAGCCAGGGAGATTTTGGCTACTCCGTTTTCGAAAATTAGATTACCGAACCTTGTAAAGTATAATGGCAGTACGGACCCTTGGGCCTATCTGGACCAATTCCATCATACTATACTCGTCTATACCTAGGACGATGCTGCTATGTGCAAAATCTTCCCTCAAACACTGACCGAGTCCACTCCGATCTGGTTTCAAAATTTTCCCGAGCACTCTATAGCAAGTTTTGAACAATTTAGCGATATGTTCATCGCAAAATTTGTGACAGCTATTCGGCCTACGAAAGTCTCAGTTGACCTCAACCTAGTACGATAGGATAAAGGGGAAACATTGCGGGCATATGTAAAAAGGTTCAACAATGTGGCAATGAACATTCAGAACCTGAATCTAGAGGTGGCCAATAATGCTTTGATACGTAACATCTGATGTCAGGACTTTAGTGATTCTTTGAGCAAGAAACCACCTAAGGATTTTACCAAGCTAATGTCCCGAGCTCACAAATATATAAGGATGAATGAAGCTTGATGCTTGCGTAATAGCACCCTATATGAAGATTCGGTTAGTGATTCGTACAGGTCAAGAGAGGGGCAATGGGAGAATCGAGTCCATAAATCGAGGGTCTAGTGGATCCAACCGAGCTTATGTAGTCTCATCAAGGTCTGGGAATCAGAGCGATGAGAAGTGGACGCTTTTGAATGCCTCGAGGGCATAAATTTTGAAGTGGATAAAGGAAAATAATAGGATGAACTGGTCGAGACCCATGAGGGATAGCTCCAATAGAGATCAGAGTCTCTACTATGTCTTCCATAAAGACAAGGGTTATGAGATGAATGACTGCAATCAGCTAAAGAGGGAGATCGAATTCCTAGTTCGGAAGGGGAAGCTTGCCCAATTTGTCAAAATTTATAAGGGCAGAGATCGGTTTAATTCACCTCGGAAGCAAGACAATAGGGCCAGTATAAGTAAAAGGGCTCCAGCTGGGGTCATACATGTCATTGCAAGGGGAAAACATTACGATGTTTTTGAGGATTCCCGAAAGAGGAAGGCAAAGGAGGTGTTCTCCCTGGATTCTAACCCTCCTATGACGAGTTATGAGGTAAAGTTCTCAGATGTGGATGGTGACCATATCAAACAACAGCACATGGACTCTCTGGTGGTCAAGGCCTTAATTCAGGATTACTTAGTCCAGCGGATTCTAGTGGACACGGGTAGTGCGGTTAACCTTATCACATTACAGGCATTTAAGGCATCGAAAATGTCTAGTAACATCATGGAACCAGTTACTGCCCCGCTCATTAGAATATTTGTCCAACCGGTCAAGGTAGAGGGGTCGGTTAAATTATCTTTACAGCTAAAGAATGACGAATTGGTCCGAACTTGCACTAGCTGTTTCATGGTCGTAGACATTCTATTGGCCTACAATGCCATTTTTGGAAGGCCGTTGCTAGCTGGGGTAGATGCATACATCTCGATGAGGAAGCTGTTGTTTAAGGTCCCGACTTCGGGGGGCATTGCGGTGCTCCGTGAAAATCAGAAGGTAGCTCGGGAAACATATGTTACGATAATGAAAGAAGCAAATCAAGCTCTCCCGTTGGATTCCTTAGATGTCTCCACCAGTGAGGATCGGAGAGCTGAACCAATAGATTCATTATTAGAGGTTGAGATAGCTCTGGGCAAGGCGGTAAAGATTGGGGCAAACAAGAAAGGGGAAGAAGTTTTGGCCCTTAAATCAGTTTTGCATAAATTTGCGGACGTATTCGCCTGGAAGACCTCGGACATTAAAGGAATATCTGACGATGTCATATGCCACTCACTGAATGTCAAACCGAATTCTAAGCCCGTCAAGCAGAAAAAGAGGAATCATGCTCTGGAAAGGCAGATTGCAATGTCAAAAGAGACAGATATCCTACTCGAAAATGGATTCATCCGGGAGGTCTTATATCTGGACTGGTTATCCAATGTTGTCTTGGTAAAAAAAGCTAATGGAAAGTGGAGGATGTGTGTAGATTTCACTGATCTGAATAAAGCTTGCTCCAAGGACAGTTACCCATTGTTGAACATCGATCTTCTAGTTGACTTAACAGCTGGGTTTGAGGAGTATACCTTTTTGGATGCTTTGTCCGAATACCACCAGATTCCAATGAACCCGGAAGATGAGGATAAAATGACATTTATTACTCATCGAGCTACTTACTGCTATCGAGTTATGCCATTCGGGTTAAAAAATGCAGAGGCTACATATCAAAGATTAATGAACAAGCTATTTGCTAATCAGGTCGGGAGAAATATGGAGGTTTTGTTAGTGGTTATGCCCTAGGCCAAACATTTGGACCTTGATGTAATCATTACATTTTCATTTATATAATGGTTTTATTCACATTGATATTATTGGCATGTCACATTATTGTAATGTTTATGAATAACAATGTTATTCACGTTGTCCCTAGTCATTTATCAATAAAGGGCATAAAGATAAATTAAGACCAGTATAGATTTGCATTGATAATCATGGGATGATTATATATGTTGATATAAATCAAATCTATAGGTACTTGCTAGAGAACAAAGTACTGGATAGACCCACTATAAGATCACTTCATGGGATAGTGTCATAAGTGATCTTATAATAGATATATTATTGAATCCTTTGACCTGAGGTTATCATAGTTTCCTACATAAGGATCATTATGTTTTGACATAATCAAACGTTATCTTTAATCGGATAATTATAAATTTTATGATCGGACATAATGAGAATTATGCGGAAGAAAGTGAATAATCAAGATGGAATTTGTCCCTCTCTAATGAAAGAGATATCTATTGGGGCCCTCGATAAGTAGGACTGTAAAATGCATGGTCGTGCTCGAATGAATTGATAGTGTCATCAATATCATTTGAATTTATCAGTCTGCTTAGTGATCGAGAAATTATATGTTTGAACAATTTAAGTTTGACATAAACCATGACTTATATTCAAATAAGATATCGTGTGACAAAAAGGATAATAACATGTTCTATTGTCAGGTTAAAATCGGACTAACGATATTTATATTATTTGGGTAGTTATAATGTCTTGTTAGAGACCAATTATGACTTGTGGGCTTATCATGGGATTAGGCCCACTGCTAACATAATATAAACCTATTGGGTTACACACACCAAGAGCAGAATGAACAGAATGGATTTTATTAGGCTATTTCGGAATAAAATATAAATATAGGTATTTATATTTAATTTCGAAATTACATATTTATATATATATATATTTATATACATATATATATCTCTTATTTTGAATATGAGATAATAATATGTATTAATATATTATTTCTTATTATTTTGAATAAGAAATAAATAAATAAATATATATAAATATATGTATATATATATATATATTATCTCTTAATTTTGAATTAAGAGAAAATATCCTCATTTATCTTTTCCTAAGAGGAAAAGGATTTGAAAATATACATACAGTTATATATGAGATATATATGTTAAGGAAAAGAGTTTAACCCTTATCAAAAACCTTCAATCACGTTATTTTTCATATAACAAGAGATTGAAAAGTGGCTGTAAGTGGGATACAAAGAATAAGAAAGAAAATAAAACCCGAGCCTCCTTCTTCTTTGTGAAAGAAAGAAATTCAAAATCCATTCGCATTCAAGGGAGCTAGCACCCCTGCGTCTTCTGATCATTTGTTCGAACGTGTGGATACCGGTAGAGGGTGTTCGTGATCAAAGCAGCACCTAAAGTCCGAATTAAAGAGTTATTTCGTTCTAAAGGTCAGTTCATCTTTATCTCTTCCTTTTGAATCAATCGAAAATACTTGGATCCTGTTTCGGGTTTCAATTTTATTCCGCTGCGTTAATGTTGTATTAATCCGTTGAAATCCAACAGGTTTATGTGGATGACATGATAGTCAAGAGCAAGACTTTCAGTGATCTGCCCACCGAACTCACAGAAACTTTTAAGACTCTCAGGAAGTTCGGTCCAAAGCTCAATCCGGAGAAGCGTGCATTTGGTGTACAGTCCAGGAAATTCTTGAGGTTTATGATTTCAAAGAGGGGTATTGAAGCCAATCCAGCCAAAATTCAAACCATCACAGAGATGGAACCTCCAAAGTCCATTAGAGAAGTGAAAAAACTTAATGGCAAGGTAACTGTCACGCCCCAATGCCCCTTGGGAGGGCAAGGAAGCGCTACACGATAAACACATTTTCAATTAGGTCCAATTCTGTAAACCCTAATTAACATGCACACAATTACACTAATGACACTCCATTCTACTAGGGTAATTTTTGGGATGTTACAGTAACGGCCCTAGGTAGGTTTATCTTTTGTTTAGCTAAACGTTGTCTTCCATTTTATAGGGCACTCAAAAACCTGAAGAAGTTTGAATGGACCCCGGAATGTCAGCGAGCTTTCGAAGAGCTCAAAAAATTTCTTAGCTCACCACCGTTGCTAAGCAGGCCTCAAGAAGGCTAAGTGTTGTATATGTATCTTGCAGTTTCTTCAGGAGCGGTGGGTTCAATTTTGATCAGAGAGGAAGGCAGTCAACAGTTCCCAATTTATTATACAACAAGGTTCTAAGAGGTGCCGAACTTAATTATCTCATTCTGAAGCAATTAGAATTGTCACTGGTCATATTATCCTTCAAGTTTCGGCCCTATTTTCAGGCACATATTGTGGTAGTTCGGACAAATTCTAATCTCAGAAAAGTGCTTCAAAGGCCGAAAGCATATGGAAGGCTCATAGAATGGTAGCTCGTTTGGGAGAGCTAGATGTTCGGTATGAGGCCCGCCAGTCGATGAAGGCTCAAGTTTCGGCGGACTTTGTAGTAGAGTTGCATGCCACGCCCCCTGAGCCCAATACCCAAACTTGGAAGTTGTTTGCGGATGGAGCGAGCTCATTTGAAGGGGCTAGTATCGGAGTAGTCCTTATCGGACCAGGGAAGATAAGCATCAGGGGAATGGCTCATATAACGTTCCCCGCTTCTAACAATGCGGCAGAATATGAAACTCTCTGTTTTGGATTGCAACTAGCCATTGAGGTAAAACCGGACTCATTGATAATTTTTTCTGACTCGCAGTTAGTCATAAGTCAGTTACTCGGCAAATTTGAAGCTAAGGAAAACACAATGGTTCGATATAAATAACTTGTGGCCCTGCTATTGTTCCAGTTGGAGAAAATGGGGGGCGCATGATCGATTGAGCAAATACCTCGAACGGAGAATCTGGGAGCAGATGCCTTAGCCAAGCAAGCCTCTTGTCAGGACATAATATCCTCGATGGACATAGTATGGTCGGTCATAACAGCACTAACGTATGAAACATACAAAGTTCAGTTGAATAAGCCGATGGATGGCTGGAGTCTGCCCATTTATCAGTATCTAAGTTCGGAAGTTCTCCCAGATGATCAGGTTGAGGCTCGAAAGATAGTTCGGCGGGCAAGCCGGTATGCCATATATATATATATATATATATATATATATATATATGGAATTCATAAGGATAATTTTTAAAATTTATTTATTTTCATTTTATGCTATATAAATATAAATATATTTTTATACTTTAATTACCAAAAATCATACATTTATTAGTATCAATGACTCATAAATTAGTATTGAATTATTTTTTTATTATTATCTCATACTCTCCACATTTCATTTTATGTGTTACTTTTAAGTAAAATTCAAATTATATTTATCTGATATTTTTAGATTTTCAATGATATTTTTAGACTTCTAATAAAATTTAATTTTTTTTTCTAATATAAGTTGAACAATTAAATTTAAGTTTGTGTATTAACTTATTAAATTTTATCTTAAATTTGAATTTAATTAATATTCCTTAATTATAGTGAAAACAATAAAAATGACACATAAAATGCAATGGAGAGAGTAGAATATTTATGTAATTTTTTTAATTATATTCATACTAAATTTTAATAATATTTATTTTTATTTATACGTTTATATTTAAAATTCCTAAAATTTATATTGTAATTTTATGAATATATGCTTTTTTATGAAGTATAGCTAAATATATATATATTTAATTTTTTAGTGGTTAACTGACTGTATTTAGTAGTTAATTGACGTAATGAAATTTGACTTGGCAAATATTGTCAACATGCCCCTGCCTTTCCTGGTAACATAAACACACATTATTTCTAAAATTTGTCACCAAGAGAGCAAAAAACTTTGCAGGTGTGTAACATGTAGCATGGAACACGTTCGAAACGGTTCCAAAAGGAGATGCCATTTCCATGAAGGTTGGCATTCAAATTCTTTCACAGTAGTTAATTACGTACATTGACTAATGATATTGTAATATGAACATTCTTTGTTACAGTGGATACTTCATAATTGCAGTGATGAGCACGGTGTGAGGCTGCTAAAGAATTGCTATATATGAAGCAGTGCCAGATGCTGGAAAAGTAACAGTTGGGGATGCAGTTATTCCTGTTAAGCCCAGTTCTAGTTTGCTGCCAAGGCCAGATTCCAATTTGATCTGCTTGTGATGGCTACTACCAATGGAGGAGAAAAGAAAGGAACAGAGCAAGAATTCTTGGCATTGGCAACTACAGCTGGACTTCGAGGCATTAGTTATGAATGCTTTGCGTGCAAGCTTTGGACTATGGAGTTCTTCAAGTAAATCCGCCTCGATTCTAGTATTCGAAATTCAGTCGCTTAAAATGTCTGCTGTAATGAAGAAATTCAGTCGGCAAACAGAATAAGCTTTAGCTTAGTGGTATTGGTCTAGTTCGAGCAACGTAGAACCTTGTAGTGAAAAAAAAAAATGTGACAAGCAATATAGAAGTAGCTTTGGTGAGCAACAAGGTTCAATGGGTCCTTTTTGAGATCAGAATTTGTACAAGCTTATTATGTGACATCCAGATAATACTTTTCTAGGTAAAGTTATTAGATTGAGCTGGCTTGCTCCATTTAAAAAGCCTTTGTGCAACTGAAAAAGCAATTTTATTATGGGCATGAAAATATTCTTAAAAAGTAGAGAGACGAAATACTTAATTACATGTATCTGAGAAACATACATTGCATGGATTTACTCTGGTCAGAAATTTCATGGGAACAAAAAGAAGCATGTTTAAATCCTCGTGCACAAATGCTGCAAATTATTTGCTTCAGAAATCGAAAAAACTTCCGTTTTCACTGCAGCAAAGGATCCCCTAATTGGCTTCCTTCAACTGCTCCCAATTATATCATTGTATGTAGATTTTACTTTCGCTATCAAAGCTTCCCTGCAGTTTCAGAATCGCTTTGTTATCCTCTTTCGTTTCTAAATCCAAGTTCAAGTACATTCTTGCTCGTTAGCAAATAGAATCTTACCTATCAGGTTTGAAGACGAGGTTCCTGTATGCAAACCACTGCAAGGAACAAAATTACTTAGACCAATTAAACTGTTCACATGGAGAAATCTAGCTTAATCTTGGCATGAATTTGATATCTGGAATTTAAGATAAATAAATAAACAATGAACATTATGCTTACTCCAGTGTAACCAATGCCAACAAGCTCAAGAACCCCAGGAATCAGAGGAAGCCTGTCAATTGCCTGTTAAAGAAAAAGAAAATGTATGAAAAGAGCAAAAAAAGTTGAAGTATCCAAACCAAACTAAAGCCATATTAGGGACAAATTGTGCTCACCGAGATCATCCCTGTAGAGGCCCAGAGAGCAACAACACCAGCAACAGCAAGTGAACTCACTGCATACTTATCGTCAACCTTATCCCACTGTCCAATCAAACAATAGATTCTGGTTCAAAACTAGCTAAACCTAATTCCAACATAGCCTTAATAAAAAGATGATTTCTTACAGCTTCTTGAACTGTCTTGGCAAAATCTGGCAGCTCAGTGGGAGCAACTTCTGCTGGAGCTTCTCCTGTAGCCATGGCCATGACATTGCGGGACATCTTTTTGCCTGAAAAGGAAATCAGAAAATGAAGAAATGTTTGGTAAAGAAAGATCAGCATTTCATTTTGAGTGACATTAATCTCACAGTAAGAAGTGGCCTTCCATGAGCGACTCTGAGAGTGCAAAAGAGGACGAGGGAGAGTAACACATTGCGATGATGGAGCAGATGATTGGCGAGGAGCCTTGGCGTCAACAAAGGTTGATGATGAGGAGATTGATAAGGCTTGGGAGGAAGTTGAGGCCATGGCTAGGCTACAGCTTATATGATTCTATTGAACTGTGAGGCTTTGGGTTACCGAAATGTTTGCAGTCAGTGAGTTTTTATTTATTTATTGCTTTATTTTTATTGGTAATATATTTATTTGCTTATTTTTCTTGGTTTAGTTAAGTGGGGAGAAAGAGCAGGATAATTGGGACAAATGCGGAGATGGGCATTGTTCCAAGTTAGGAGAAAGGGAACCACTCGTTTGTCTGATCAAAGATAGTGCTGAGGTGGCTGTTGGATAGGCAATTAACGGCTTTTCATTGGATAAACAGGACCCAACACCCTTCATTATGTTATCTCTTCTTCTTTTCTTCCTCCCATCACATGCTCTAAAAAATATCTGCTCCTTTGAGCAACCAAGAACGGCTAAACAAAATATATCTTCTTCATTCAACAACCGACACATAATTTGACAAACCTAGTGCGAACTCAATTATATTTTATCTTAAAAAGAAAAATAAAAGAATTAAATTATGGGATATCTAAATTTTGAGAATTTAACGAAAAAAGTAATGACTCGAATTGATACAACAAAAGTTAAATGATGAAGTACCTAAAGATACTTTTTGCCTGTGATAAACAATGTACATTTGAAGGTAACAACCAACATGTACATTGGCACAGACATAACTAGGGAAGGTAGAAGAAACAACAGTTTGTCTTTCTTTTCTTTTCCAATCCTTTTGTTGGCAGCCATATGTACTACCGTAGTTGGATTTTAGTGAAAAATAGTCCATAATATGATGGTAGTTCTATTCTGAATTCTTTTTCATTATTTTGCTTCCTCATATATCTCACTTGTCTATGCAGACAGTCAAATTCGGGAAACAAAATGCATTAAATATATAGGTGTAGTGAAAAAGAAAGAAAAAACAGAGACAGGAGTTTTCTTGAGCATCAAATTATCAATAGAAGTTATGGAACGCAGAAAAGGTCTTTTTTAATTTTTTTGATGGGCCTATTATGTTAAGGGCTTTGTGGCCCATTTAACATAGATGTCCGGATGACCAATGGTGTAATAGTCGTGGCGACAGATACTTGATGAATACAGGACATTAGGGTAAGAAACGATCGGTTCGGTTCAGTTTAATAATCGAATCGAATTGAAAATCGATTTATTATGATTTATACAAATTGAATCGAATCGAAATTATATAATAACTGAATTCAAACATAATCGATATTTTCGGTCAATTTAGTTCGGTTAACCGATAAAATCGAAATTTCAAAATTATAATTAAAAAAATTATCTAAAAATTATATAAAATTACAAATTATAAAACTAAAATAAAAACATTCAAATTAAAAAATGTACATATTTTTAATTTGAGTTCAAATCTCTTAAATTGAATTAAAAATACAAAAATAAAGTTAATTTTTGTAAAAAAATAATATATATTAATCACTATTCAGTCGATTCGGTTATTTTTCGATTTTTTCCTTTTAAAATCGAACCAAATCGAAATAACTAAAATTAATATATTTTGAAAATCGAAACAGAACCGAAAAACAGAACCAAATTAAAAATCGATCGGTTTGGTTCAATTTTTCGGTTTGAACCGAAATTTGCTCACCCTACTCTGCAGTAGTTAGAGACAGTGGCGATAGATGTTTGCCATTTATTTTTCGTAATGCCTTCTGTCCTTATACCGGCGGTTTTCATATCATCTGAACATTTTTACGTCTAGTTCCTGTCATTTTCTCATCGCCAAGCAGATCTTTCCGTCGCCAGAGATCAAGCAAAGAGACCATAGCGCCAGATTTTTCTGCCGTTGTTTTTAAAATCTTCTTAGTGAATATATAATATATTTTCTTATATGTTCCCTCAACCTGCCTGCGTGGCCCAATTACGTTCTTTCTTTAACTCTTCTCGTTCAACAATCAACGGGCTCCCTCTTCTCAGAAAAAACAAGTGATATTGAGCCCGGCCCATTTAAGATCAGAGAATTAAATGACGAAATTCACCTCTTGCTCGTGGAATTCGATAGTAAATTTTATTTGCCAAAAAAAAAAAATAGTAATACTTGATTTCATTATTTTGGCTAGAAAAAGTGGAGCTCTACCAGTATTTATAACCCCTAGAAAACGTAGACAAAACAGGAAGACAGTGAAGGTCTTTCTAAGATAAACAGTAAAAAGGTTGATCTAATGGTTGGTTGGGAAGCTAAAAAGGTAAATATTGTGAGAAGAGGATGTAAAAGGTGAATAATTATTGGCGAGGACAAGAAGAGATGAGGGAAGCAAAAGAAAGACCTTTTCCCTTTGGGTCCAACTTCAAAAATTCCAATACTGTTTACATTTTTCAGAAATGTATTACTTAGAAATCAAAATTAATGCCAATCAATGTGAATCCATAAAAAAAAAATATATATATATATATAAACATAATTGACTTGTTATAAAAGTATTATTTATAGTTATAATATTTTTGTATACTAATGTATAGTTTTAATTTATATAAATAAATTAGGTGTGGATAAAGATTTTTTTTTTTTTCCCTTCTAGGTGGATAACAAAAGTGTGATTCGGATTCTTCGAAACTCTTAAGGTAGAGATCAGGATTTAAGTCGCAGAATTCATACTTTTTCTCAATAGAAATTGGAATGTGCAATTATTACATATTTATGGTGCTTGCTTCTTTCGAAAAGTTCAAGCTTAGTGTTTGATTTGTTTAATTTGTTTCTTTCTTCTTCAGATTTTAAAAATATATATATATATTGAGAAACATTTAAGAGATTTTTTTTTTTATAAAAAATGCCATATAGTTCTACTATAATTATATGATTATTATGAGAAATTAGATTCGAAATTTTTTGTATTTTTTATTAAGTTAGACTACCGAAAATTATTTATATTTCAAACACTATTATTTCAATTGACTATTTCTAAATATGTAATTATATTAAAAGAAGTGTTGGCAACCAATATCAAATTCTAATGGTTAGTATTTAAGAAATTTAATGATTTGAATAGTAAATAAACTTATTATTTATATATTCATAACTGGTGAGTATATAAAAAATAATTCAGAAAGGAGAAGGAATTTTCTACTTTTCATGGATGGGAAACATATTATTATTAGCATATAAAAAAACCAAAAAGGAAGTCTAAACTGTAGGAGTTACTAATGAAATAATTAAGAAGTGATAATTACGTACAGCTGATAATCAACGGGTCAAATAACAGATCACGCCGAAAGCTAATCATGCGCATTTCAAAATCTTGAAAAGAATCAAACACTTTTCATGCAACCGTGCAATTATACATCCAATTCTACACCCCATTATAACAAACTACTCCTACAAACTGAGTCCCCCACACGCGCACTCAGTGAATGCGTGATTGACTCCACAAGACCGCACTCTAACCAATCCAACTCTTCTTTGACGGTTTGACCTTTCCATTGACTTTTATTTTATTTTATTTTTTTTACTTCTTTTGTGAAATGGGTTGTGGTTGTGCAGGTAGGTTATGATGGAGCCGTGCTATTGGTCAAAAAAGATCATAAACTATCTTACTGATTCTTTTTTTTTAAAAAAAAGAGTTTCTTTTTAAAGATTTCCCAAACAAAGTCTAGTAATAATGAAGAAGAAATGCCCTAGGATCAGGAATCTGGGGTTGGTGGAGTCAACAGTATGTACATGTCTGCCCCAAGGTTACCTTTGCCCATCTCTATACTCAACCCTGAAAAGGATACCAACATTGCACTTTCTTTCTATCTCTCTCTCTCTCTTAAATAAATAAATATACAAGTAGTCCTCTATGTTTATTTTCCATGCTTAAATTGGATATTATGGATTGATAGAAAATTAATTAACAGTCTTGTGATCAGTTGTTTAGCTCATAATGCATAAGATTCCATGTAATTTTTTGTGAAAACAAATTTAGATGTGGGACTGAGTTGTCCACATTGGGATCAATTGCAACAGTACATAAAACATATTTTTGGGAGTTTTATTGCTTATTTATTTATGAACATGGTAAATATGAAATTCAACCTTAAAGCCATTAAATTTGGATTCAATGTTAATTATTTTTAGAAATAAAAGAATTCAGTGTAGAATTCATGATAGTTTAGAAATCTAAAAATATATTTTTTCAAAAATAAATTATGCATGTGAGCCTCATTTTAATTGTATACTTATGTCAAAATCGTCAATTTGAATTGAATACGGGTCATTCAAGCTTTCTATGCAGAAATTCAACTTAGAAAACATAATAATTCAAATACTTTAAGTGTGAGAAAACATAGAGATTGAATTACCATTTACCATTGCTTTAAGTGTGAAAATTATAAATATGGATGTTTGTTAGCTACACAAAGTTTGATTTTTTAAAAAAAAAACTCAAATAGGGTTCGAATTAGCTCAAGAACGAGTACAGTAAATAAATAAATATATGCAAAACTAGGACAAATAACCAATTCCAGAATGGCAGCGTTTTCAAAGTAAAGTCATAGGTGAAAAGACAATATATATATATATATCACGAGTTGGTTTGTGGTAAATATACGATTAAATTTAAATGTATAAAAAATTAATATCGAATTTATTTTCTTATAATGATATTAATAGCTGTAGTTAGATACTGTGGCTCTTTTAAAAATAAAGACAAAAGTAAAGAGAGACCAGCAAATTGAAGCCATAAGAAATAAGGAGCAGAGATAAATTGTGATATGGCAAGGTATTGTTTGGAAAAGTAGAAAATGAGAGACAACACAGGAAAAAGAAAATAAGAAAGTTAATTTTTCTACCACCATGTTTTTCCTATACCGAGTGTGAAAGCCGAGGCAGACTTTTCAGAAGAGAAAACGAAGAATCAGTTCAATCTCTGGCAAAAGTGATCCTCCCCTCGGTTGGTCCATAGTCTTGCTCAGCCTTTTTTTTTTTTTTTCCTTTCTTTTTTGTTTATATATATTTGATTATTTTCAGAGCCGACGGCATTTTCTTTGGTAATTCTCAACTTTTTTACATTATTTAATTTTCAACCATATTCTTATACTAGAGCAACGTTAAACTTTTTCTTAATTTATTGTATAATTGGTTGATAACTAAATAAGTATAAATTACTTTCTTCAAGAAAAAAAAATAGTAATTATAAAGTAGCAAATATTGTAATGCCAAGTATAATATGGAAATGAGAGATGAATACAAATTCATTCCATGCCAATGATGTTCTAGGGTTACACTTTATGATAGGGCTCAGCTTCCCAAATAAAACACTCCCTTATTCCCAAATTCTGAAACCAATGTTCTTTTCGATCCATCATTTTCAAGGTTTGGCTTAACCGAGATTTTTTTAAATGGGTTACCCACGATTGTTACTGCTTTTAGCCTTTTACTCAATAATTATTTACTACTCCTTATTAAAAGATACCCGTAAAATCAATAAAATTTACTCTACTTGCGTTAATTTTGTATTAAGATTGAAAGGTCTCAAATTAGGAAGATACTAGCAAAGACGCAGTTGCATGAACAATAAATCATTATATATGAGTGTAATAATTGGGAAAGATGGAGATGGTAGAAACCGTAAAAAAAAGAAAGGAAGTATAAAGACAACACATTATCAACGATAATAATAATAATAATACCATATCATATCATATATAATTTAATTGAAATGGTCCATAATATAATAACATAATTGAAATGGGTGTGAAAAGAAGAGTCAAAGGGAGCAAAAACAGAGAGCCAACTTAGCAGAGGCTAGTGATGGTTGATCACATGGAAATGTGCGTTATTATATTACAGCTGATGGGTCTCTCTGCTTATGACAATTTATTCAGAGACATAGGATTAGGAACGTGGGTTACCTTCCCCCCCTCCTTTGACTTTGCCCATTCCCATCAACACCACGTCACTCCTTTTTCTTCTTTTCATTCATCAAATCAAACTATTTCAATCCACTTTTACCTCTAATTAATTAATTAATTAATTAATTAAAATCTATAAATATCATTTCAATCCTTCAAAAACAGTCTAGAAATTTTTCCAATTTCCCAACATGCAGCCCCATTTCTTTTTCCTATAAAATTTTCCTTGTGAAAGATTGAATTATGGCTACAGATGGCCATGCATAAAGCTTTTCCCTTTCTATATCCACATACAAATTGAATTCTACATTATTTTTTCGTTCTGTTGTAGCTCATATTTACAATCTCTTTACGACAATGCAACTGGAGCTCAGATTTAAAATCTTAAGTTGTTTTCTATCCCCGAAAAGCCAAAAAGAGAGGATTTTTTTTATGCATTTGTAACTTAATGATAAGGGTAGAATAGGAAAAGCAGAGATGATGAAACATCTATATCCATACACATTCGGATATCCCAAAGTCAAATATAAAAAGAGCAGCATCATTTGCACTTTTTCATCATCACATGTTACATTATATATAAATAATAACAATAATATCCCCAAATTTCACACCTTATATTAGCTCTATTTGACTAGGCAAAGCTGGACCACCCGTCTCATCCCCATATCACCATACATCTCAAATTACACCAATCTTCTAATAATCTCTCAATTACCAAAACAAAAATAAATCAATTAAAATCATCTGCAACTCTCTGCTTGTGTTCCCTATCCACCATCCTCAAAAGCCCAGTTCCAGCTTCCTCCCCCACCCCGCCCCCACCCACACACGCACACACCTTTTTTTTTTTTTTTTCTTTCTTTCCATATTCACATACCCTTTCATAAAGGGCATTGACCAGTGTGCATTATAGAGTCAGCTACTGTTTATCTTGCCTGCTATTGTCCGCCGATCAGCTGCCGTTGATAATGTTGAATATTTGTTGCACCGTCGACGCTATCTCATCCGCTGATCCCAACTTACAATCATCCTCTATCTACATAAAAAATTCAAATCAAAATTATGACATTAGGGTTTCGGAAATTTGAAGCCAAGTCAAATTAGTTGACCAACACCAACTATCGTACCTTGAGATTGAATGAGTAAAGAACTGTAGTTTCAGACGAAGTAATGTTAAGGTGTAAAATTGTAAGCCTAAGATCCTCCAATGCAACTATAGCTCTCAGCAATTGCCCTGGGCTTCTTTCACATTCTATCTTCAAATTTACATGGTTTTGTACGGTGGTTACTTCTATCTCCGCCGAATCAGATTTTTTATTTACCGTTGTTTCCTTTTCGCAATTGCTGCTCTCTCGCTGAATGTTATAGTCTTTCTGCGCCGTAAACAACCCGTTCGATGAAATGCCCATGAGAGCTGCGGCTTCTTCTTCTGTTTTTCTTATTCTCTTTTTCGCTTCCAGAGATTGTAGAAGCTGCTCCAGTTCCTTCACGAAGTCAATTGCACCTCCTACAATCGACGCTTGGTCACCCTTTTAATCCATGAAAAAACAGAAAAAGGTGAATACTTTCTCAATTTAATAAAGATTTAATTTTTAACACCTGAAAAAAGGCGACTTCCAGCTTGTTACACTGAGAATAATTCTGTTATTACCCTTTGAACGTAGGAAGGAGGCATGAGTGCACGGAGAGAGTTGAGGTGGTCGTTCATTTGGCGACGGCGGTTGCGTTCGACGGCAATGTGGGTCATACGCTGGCTCTCTACTTCTTCTTTATTCTTTATTGGCCTCGCTCGCTTTCGTTTTTTCCTTTCTCTGGGGACTAAAGGAGGTGATTTGGAGAAACGGGTCTCATTAAGTATGGTCTGCGAGAGATTCCATGGAGCCGAAGAGCCTGAGTTGGTTTTTTTACAGAGGCTTTCTGTTGAGTTGGCTCGTTCGTTGATTGGGTCGGTGCTTAAACGTTCAATACAGGAATTGGAATGTGGGTTTTTAAGGTCTTGGCTTTCAGATTTGACTGGTGAGGGCAAATCAGCTATGTCATGGGTGATACAACTTTCGAGCTCCAAAGCCTGAGCTTGAGTTTCCGTTTCAGCGACGTAGTTGTTCGTGTCCCATGGCTTTTTGAGGTGTTGAAGTCTCAGCAATGTTTGAAAGTTTGGTTCTTTTATGGGAAAAAATGGTGGGGATTCTATACCTTGAAGCATTTGAAGGAAAGGGATTTTGTCTTCCAAACTTGGCATTGAGAACTGTGCTCCTTCTAGTTCTTCATCAAATCTCAAACTTGCTGTGTTAAAAAATCCTCCTGAGATCTCCACATCGAATTGTTCACCTAAGAACTGCATGAAAAGCTAAAACTCAGTTAAAAGGAAAACAAAAAAAGGAAGCAAAGAGAAATTCTTGATTGGGTTTTAGGGCCGAGTTTCAGAAAGAGAAAGGTAGAGCAAAGCAGAATAAGAATAGAATGTTAAAGAGGAGAAGCAGCGTAGCAGATATTAACATTTCCAGGAAAACAACACAATGCATTGAATGCAAGCACTGGGAGAGAAGTAAATTCAATCGATTTCTTGATTCTAGTAAAGGAATTGAAGGAAAGAGATAGAGAAATTTAAGAAAAGTACTAAAAATGAGAAAAGTAACATACACAAAGATCAATGGGGCCTTGTAGCCTCTCCATTACAGCTGAGCTAGCAGAAGTTGCAAAATGAGCTTTAATTTATCTCTCACTTAGTTACTACCAACATTCCGTTGTGATGCTAACAGAACAATAATAATAAATGTAACCCCAAAGAAGCAGAAGGAGAGACCCCATATACAATGCACAAATATATTCCTTTGTTTCTGATGCTGCTGGTGATACTCTTAAATAGAATAATATTAAATGCTTTCCAGGACTCAACAGTAGAAGAGAGAGAGATGTGTAGACTGTAGAGTAACCAGCTAGAAATGGAGCCCAAGTAGAATCTTTTGATGGGTAAAAATGAAAAACCAAGGTTGAGAAATTGCAAGAAGAGATGAATATCTGTAAAACAACCAAGTTAGAGAGAGAGATGCTTATAGGAGTACTGAAGAGAGTTGGTGAGTTTTAACAGAGAAGAGAGAGAGATGTCTGGTTTACAAGGTCCCAAGCATTATTGGCGGTGGCAGTTTTGTCCCGCAGCGGGGACAGACAGTTGTGGGGACTCTTCTCTTCTCTCTCTCTCTCTCTCTCTCTCTCTCTCTCTCTCTCTCTCTCTCTCTCTCTCTCTCTCTCTCTCTCTCTCTCTATCGAGTATGCACCAAATATTAAAAAGCTTTGGAAAGTCCTCCTATGGATTGTGCCACCCAGTCTGATGATAGGTCTTTTCTTTCCCACATCGTCCCACACTCATATCTTATTTTAATCTTTATACAAAAATTTCATTCATATTTGGTGAATGTCATGTTAATCTTGACATTCAGTGGTTAATTTTGTGTTTATAATCAGAAAGAAATTTTTAGACGAAGCTAGTACAAATTTTCTACCACTTTTTATTCCATATGTGTGAGTTGTATACTTGAATGTATAAAAAATGATTTACATTACTGTGGTTTGTTTTTTACCCATGAACTGAAATACAATGCACATGGAGTCTCAACAGTACGATTATGACTACCTGCCTGCCTTGTAGTCATACTTAGGGTATTCTTGGAGTTTTGCTGGTGGCTTTATCTATCGTAGCCCTTTCCTTTGTTTCTTCATTTGTTCGAAATTTTTCTGATTTTTGTGTTTAAGATTCTAATCTTATTCTCCTTGTGGTGGCTGATATCTGCTCTATGGGCTTCTCAGGATTAAGTCTTTTTATCACTGAGATTACACTCTATCTTTTTCTATGTTGCTTTACATGCGGTCTACGTATGACCTTTAAATTTGTCAAACAATAATTAAAAAAAAATAAAAAATGTTCCCTTGAAATTGAACGGTTTACACGACTTAATTTATAAATATATTTTTTGATACGTTTAAAATCGCAAATGGCAGTTCAATTTTAAGATTAACGGTTCATAAAACCGATAGTATTTAAAGAATATTCTTTTGACATGGTTAAAACTCTTAAAAAATTAAGACTATACTAACCTAAGATCTGTTGTAAAATAAGGACCGGATTAGAGCAAAACCGCAGCTAAAATAGAAATAATAAGAAACAAAAGATTTAACGAGGTTCGGCCAATATTGCCTACGTCCTCGGGACTAAAAATATTATTTCACTAAAACTGAACTGTGAAATAATATAAGAGAGAAGAAATATGCTTAACTAATTGATAAGCTAAGCAATTAAGGGATGATTTAAACCTAAAACTAAAGGCTATATTTATAGTTACAAAATCCTATTCACTTTTCTTAAAATCCCGATATGGGATTCAAAGAAATTGTATTTTTTTTTTTTTTTTAACTTCCGCCAACAATTGTTGGCTTTCTAAATTAGCCAACAATTGTTGACTAATTTAGCCAACAATCTCTCACTTGAAGATTTGATTGAGCATCAATCACATCTTCACACTATTATTTCTCTCTTGCCAATCCCGTTGCCAATCACTTGAAGATTTGAAACCCAGCTTACAGCTCCGCCAGCAAGTGTAAACACATATCCCGTAGTGGATTTACTTTTATCCAAATCTCCAGCATAATCTGAGTCAACATATCATCTGACAATAAAGTCTGATCTTCCATAACACAATGCAACATCTGCGGTCCCTTTAATGTATCTAAGGACCCTTTTTATTGTATTCCAATGCTCTCCACCAGGATTCGCCATGTATCGACTAGCTGCTCCCACTGCATGTGCAATGTCCGGTCTTGTACAAATCATGGCGAACATTAAACTCCCCACTGCTGATGCATACGGTACTCGAGACATCTCCATCCTCTCTTCTTCATTGCTAGGACTCATCTTTGAGGATAACTTAAAATTAACAGGAAGTGGGGTAGAAATTGGCTTACAATCTTGCATGTTGAAACGTTGCAAGATTTTCTTCAAATAATTCTTTTGAGAAAGCCAAATCTTCCTATTATTTCTGTCTCGGTGAATTTGCATCCCTAGAATCTTGTTTGCTGGTCCCAAGTCCTTCATATCAAATTCCCTAGCCAACTGAGCCTTTAACTCCTTGATGCGATCTTTGTTGGGGCCTGCTACCAACATGTCGTCTACATACAACAGCAAGATAATGACATCATTTTCACCAAACCTCTTGAAATATGCACAAGGGTCTGCATTCAGCCTGCTGTATCCAAGGCTCAAAATGAAAGAATCAAATCTCTTGTACCAACACCTTGGTGCCTGTTTTAGACCGTACAGAGATTTGTTCAACCTGCAAACCAAGTTCTCCTTTTCTTTTTCTTCAAAACCTTCTGGATGGAGCATATAAATTTCTTCTTCAAGATCTCCATGGAGAAAAGCAGTTTTGACCTCTAACTGCTCCAGATGCAAATCAGAAGTTGCACATATTGCCAAGACTACTCGAATTGTAGTGAGACGAACCACAGGTGAGAAGATTTCATTAAAGTCCACCCCTTCTTTCTGAGCATATCCTTTTACCACCAATCTAGCACGATATCTCTCGACTTGATTATCACCATTCCGCTTGATTTTATAGACCCATTTATTGCCTATGGGTTTTCTCCCTTTCGGTAATGGCACCAGTTCCCATGTCTTATTCTTATGAAGAGCTTCAATTTCCTCTTGCATTGCTGCCATCCACTGAGATACATCTGAACTGTTCATTGCTTCTTGGAGAGTTGATGGCTCCCCATCCTCAGTTAGAAGACAATATGCAACATTGCCCTCTATAATATAATCTGAGTGCCAATTGGGTGACCTTCTTGTGCGAGTTGATCGCCTATTATTTGAAACTTCAGTTTCGACTGGCTCTTCTTCCTCGTGCTCTGGTTCAGCTTCAGAAGAATTATTGATTTCTGATTCTCCTTTTACACATACTTTTGTAGTCTCGGACCTTTCTTCACTTTCTGCTTGCACTGAATCTTTATCTTCTACAAAGATAACTTCTCTGCTGACAACAACCTTGTGGGTAGTGGGATCCCACAGGCGATACCCCTTTACTCCTTCAGCATACCCCAAGAATAAACATTTTCTGGATTTTGGATCCAGTTTTGTAGTTTCTTGGGCATTGAACATCACATAAGCAGGACTTCCAAATACATGAAGGTTTGAATAATCCACCGGTTTTCCAGCCCACATCTCCATTGGTGTCTTACACTCAATTGCAGTTGATGGAAGCTCGATTCACCACATAACAGGCAGTGTTGACTGCTTCCGCCCAGAATTTCTTATCTAAGCCTGCAGTTCTCATCATTGCTCTTGTTCTTTCCAACAGAGTTCTGTTCATCCGCTCTGCCACTCCATTTTGTTGAGGAGTGTATGCCGTAGTGAATTGTCTTTTGATGCCTTCTTGTTTACAAAATTCATCAAATTCTTTACTGGTGTGTTCTCCTCCATTATCTGTCCTCAAACACTTGATCTTTTGACCAGATTCAAGTTCCACTCGCGCTTTGTAAGTTTTGAAAACTGGAAACACATATGCTTTCTTCTTGATAGGGAACACCCAACATCTCCTGGAGTAATCATCGATAAACGACACAAAGTAGTTTGCTCCTCCTAGGGATGACACCGGTGCTTGCCATACATCAGAATGAACTAATTCCAGAATGGCCTTGCTTCTGAAATTTGATGTGTTGAACTTCAATCGATGCTGCTTGCTTACAATACAATGCTCACAAAAGGGTAGTGAGACCTTTATGAGACCTGAAAGTAGATTTCTTTCGGCAAGAATCTTCATTCCTTGTTCAGATATATGCCCAAGTTTCTTGTGCCAAGTCATTGCACATTTTTCGCTTGGACTGGTCGTGGCAACAAATGCCTCTCCTTCTTGCAAAGTTTCTCCCATTATCATGTATAAATTTGCAGCTATCTTTTCTCCCTTCATAAGTACAAGCGCTTCTCTTGATATCTTCAAGATTCCTTTCTCACCATTGAACTTGCACCCCAAATCATCCAATTGTCCTAAAGACAACAGATTTTTCTTTAGGCCCTCCACATGCCGTACGTCTTGAATAGTACAAATTGTACCATCATACATCTTCAGCTTAATAGTTCCAATGCCAACAATCTTCAAGGCATGATCATTGCAGCTATACACAGATCCTCCAGAGATGGGTTCATAATGATGGAACCATTCTCTTCGAGAGGTCATGTGAAATGTAGCTCCTGAATCAAGAACCCATATTTCAGCAAATATTTTTCTACCTTCATTAGTCGTTGCTGCTTCACAACATAGAGCATCTCCGCTATTGGAACAGCTTGCCACATTTCCTTGAGAATCAGAGCTTTTCTTTAAACTCCAGCAATCCTTCTTCAAGTGACCCTTCTTGCCACAGTTGTAGCATTTAACATTCTTCTTACTTCTTGATTTTGATCTACCATGATTGTGACTCCCACTTGAGCCACGTTCCGTTGATCTTCCTCTCATCACTGTCAAGGCTTCCACATGCTGTGAACTTGCCTGCCTGTCTTCCTTATTTTTGCGCCGATTTTCTTCTTCTAGAACAGCAGCTGCAACATCATCGAAGACTAGAGCATCCGTATTATTTGTTAAATTGATGATGAGTTGATCATACGAATCTGGTAAGCTTTGAAGTAGAATCTCAGCACGTTCTACTGGCTCTATTTTATAACCCAACGATGTGAGTTGAGAAAATAGAGTATTCAAAGTATTTAAGTGCTCCGTCACTGAAGTAGATTCCTCCATACGAAGAGTATAGAGTTTTCTTTTGAGGAAAATTTTGTTGTGGAGTGATTTGGCCTCGTACAATTTAGTGAGATGATCCCACACCTCCTTTGCCGTCTTCTTCTCTTCTATACTTGACAACACCCCATCTGCTAATGCCAGATGAAGATTTGCCATAGCATTTCCATCCATCTCGTTCCACTTATTATCATCTGTGAAATCAGCCGGCCTTTGACTTATAGCCGCTAGGCAATTATCTTTTCTCAAGATAGCCTTCATCTTCAATTTGCACAGTGAGAAATTACTTCCGTTAAATTTCTCGATCTCATATTTTGCCGCCATTGCTTCTATCATGTACTTTTCTGCTCAAAAATCAGCTCCCACTATTTCACGTGAATAGTAACCGTATATGTGAATAGTAACCGTATAGATGAACAGTGACCGTATACGTGAATAGTGACTGTATACGAGAACAGTGTCCAAGGAAAAATCTTTTCTGATTTGGAAGATCAGACTATGCTGCAACCACAGAGCATACTAAGATAAAACCTCGGCTCTGATACCACTTGTTGTAAAATAAGGACCGGATTAGAGCAAAACCGCAGCTAAAATAGAAATAATAAGGAACAAAAGATTTAACGAGGTTCGGCCAATATTGCCTACGTCCTCGGGACTAAAAATATAATTTCACTAAAACTGAACTGTGAAATAATTCAAGAGAGAAGAAATATGCTTAACTAATTGATAAGCTAAGCAATCAAGGGATGATTTAAACCTAAAACTAAAGGCTATATTTATAGTTACAAAATCCTATTCACTTTTCTTAAAATCCCGATGTGGGATTCAAAGAAATTGTATTTTTTTTTTTTTTTAACTTCCGCCAACAATTGTTGGCTTTCTAAATTAGCCAACAATTGTTGACTAATTTAGCCAACAAGATCGTGACTTCATTAAATGATAATTTCAACATCTTTGTGGCCTCGCTTATAAATGGCCCATCTTTCATACAATACAAGCATTCACATTAAGATGGTTAAGAAAAATGGCACAAGTTGGCGCATTGTTTGATTTCTTATCCACAATATGGCTTGGTTAATGGTGCGATATACCAAATGGTATGGCATTGCCCTTAGTTGATTTACTTCTCAATAATTGAAATTTTCGGGTAGGGTATAGTGCCCATGGAAGATGGCAAAATTTCATTAAATGTGTCGGGATATAACTTTTGTCTCTAAGGGAAGCATTGCATGGATTTCTATCATTTCCATTATATTTTCTATATCATTCCCATGCCCCTTATATAATTTTTAATGTGATAATACATATAAAACTCCCCAAACTATAAATAAAAAGTAACTTTTCACAGTTCAATTAATAGAATGTTGTATTACAATTATGTATATACTAATTACATTATATGAAATATTCCATATAAAGATAAAATCAAATTTAGCCATTTATAAATTTCATTTGTATCACGTATTTTTATATAAATAATATGACATTTTTATTAGTTCGATCCATAATTTAATATTCTATTAATTAGATGAGGCATGCATGCTCTATCACGATAGTTTGTTGGTTTTATATATTATCCAAAACTTTAATCTTCCACGTACTAATACTGCATTTATGAGCAACACAAAATCTTATATACCTTCAAGTCTATGTACCCAAGTGATTTAATTGATTAGTTATCTTGAAGAAGATTTTGTTAGATTTGAGATTCATGAATCTATCCATAAATTAAGCCAATGTACTATTATGTAAACAAATTATTATTTTTATTTGCAAATACTAAACTCATTATAACAAATGGCTTTTTTTTTTAAAAAAAAAAAAAAAACAAATTGACATAACAATAAGTTGTGTGCTAAATTCATGAATAAAGATAGAAAGTGGCATGGGTTACGAAATGGGCTTATATAAGTAAAGGCCTTTTATGGATATACATGCAAATTAAAAGCATTAAAAACACCACAAAACAAGAGTTTTGTGTCTCCATATTTTTGGGATTGGAAAGTGTGGTTGCTTTCAATTACTCTGATGAACAATATATATGTGAGTACATTCATTGCTCTATTAAGCTTAACATCTCAATATCTCCATATAAGAAGTAACTTCAGCTTACTTCAGCATTGAAGAAGAAAATAAGGGAATTGCATAGTAAAACCATTTACAGCTGCTCAGGTCCTTTGAATTGACAGGTAGATTACCTGATGATGAAGGCACTATGCCTCGAGAATCCATAAGAACCCCTAATACAGACAATCTTGTAAAGGGCCATGCATACTCAAAATTTTAAATTTGACCATGCATGTGTGTCTTGTTCCATTAGTTTCTTTCAGCCATGTCCTATAAGGCGCATTTTTTTTTCCCAAATCATTCCTTCTTCTCAATCATCAGCTCACATGGTGGCTTCCTAGCTCCTTTCTACATCATACAATGCCATCAAATAACTTCACTTATCTTGCAGCTTTGACAAAATGGTGAAGCCGTAAGGCGTATGTGGAGATGTATGTACATGAAACTCTATTTTTACAAAGCAGACAAACACGTTACCACAAAATTCGTGCAAAGAAAAACAAAGTCTAATATATAATGTGCAAGTACTGAATTGCGGCAGATATAAAATAAGAGTATGGTATGGATTTAGCCACAGCCGTATGCATCAAGAAAGCTTCAAAAATTTTCACCTTTGTCCTGTAGCTGCGTATCTATAGAGGCCAAAAGAAAAACATAACATTTTAAATATCTATTAGGCGCTTCAACCTTATCCTGAGTTCACAAGGTGATGTCTCTTTGCAAATTTTGAGCCCTACGGATCATTTCGATCGCAGTAAAAGGCAGAGTCCATAGTTTAGTATGCTCCGTTGGATGACATCACTGCCCCCACTTCGCAACATCATTCATCTTTACAGCTGTGATTTTAACTGAATGATTCTTGTGACTCGTAAATTATTGATGGTAGACCCGACAGTGAGTATATGCCTGTGGTGAAGATGATGCAAGTTCCTCTCCAAGCCTACGAAGAAACTTCTTAACATAGATAGAATGATGCCTATAATACATGTGACATTTATTTGATAACTTATATATATGAGTTAATGATTTGAGGAACATAATGGGAATAAACTTTGTAATTACAAATCTAAGATACTTAGATAAGCAGAGGCCATGCGGATTAAAGATTTTGCTTTTGTAACATTGAAACTTATTTCTATAACTTCAACGGGTTGAAGATTTTGTAGTACTACAGGACCGCATTGAAAATTGCATACATGCAAATTTATTATATCTAAAGTGATTAAAAGTTGATATTTCCAATGCTTGCTTCTTTTTTTTTTCTTGAAAATATTATAATAACTATTGGCATTGGGGAAAGGTGACTTCTACATCAAATTGTAATACCAAACAGATGTTCTTTTATTAGAATATATGTAAACAAGTATTCTTAGTATAATATTATGGGAGCTTTACATAATTATACATAAAAAAAATAAAAATAACAAAAAAAACACCCGTTTTCAAAATATTTCAAATATACAATATTTTAATATTTTAATTTCATTTATACAAATTTTTATTTCAAATATGTCACTCTGCTCTTATTCTCAAATATTATTAAACAAAGTTGAAGAAATCAAATTATAAAACCCTCATTCTCTTCTTTACTCTACTTCTGAATCGCTAACACTTTGGATTTTGAGTTGTCAATCTCAGTTACCAAGATGACGGATCTTAATGCTCCTCACTCTATGGGTACTACAATCATCGGCGTCACCTATAACGGCAATGTCTTCCTCGGTGCCGACTCTCGCACCAGCACAGGTATTTTTATTAACTTTACTATGCATTTTCTTTGCTCCTAGGTTTGATCGATTGATTTATTTGAAGGGTCTTTTCTGTTGAAACTATATGAAATTTGAAAGAACACTTTGTGGATTTTATAGATATTTTGAATTTGACAAAAATTTCATAAATCTGTGGTGGTACTTCTAGGATTGTACATTGCAAACAGGGCATCAGACAAAATTACTCAGCGCATATTTGAAATTACTGAGCATATGAACTATGGACCAGGATCATATACAAAATACAGATTTAATTGGGGAGGGTATAACAATAATTGCAGTTAAGACATTGTGAAGCAGTTTACTGTAGGGAAATTCTTGCATGAAGTGGATGATTGGTTAGTTTCCACAGGATTTTCTCTATTTTCTGGTTCGCAGTGAATCATGGATTTTGCAGACAGGAATTCTATGTACATTTAGTTGTGATTTTGCATGTTGATGGGAAGATTTTACTGATGTAAACTGTAAATTCAATTGTGAGAATTCGGAATGAAATTCAATTCAGCGTTTTGTTGTGGAAAGAGTTATAATTTTGGGTTTACTTAGGTGAACATTAATTTCCAGAACACCAATATTAATGTTGGCTATGGCAATAATATGATTTCTTTCAAATAATACACTGAGGTATGATTTGTTTTCATTCATATATGATTTGTTGTCAAAAAAGGATGAATATATGCTAAGCTATAGTCAGAACTGAATGCAAGGTTGACAATTTTCAAGGTTTCTTGCCATCAAAAGCAACTTTGAGAACACCTAGCAATATCTCCATTTTTTGAATAATCTAATTTTTATATTGAGTTGATAATTTTCCAGAAAAATATATTTGCCAACCAAATCTAAATAAATTCTCATTTCCAAGTCAACTTTTATTTAAGATCTTTGTCAAATCCTAATGATGCAAAAATCACATCAAGAAATGGCTCTCTCATCTTATGCCTTGCTTCTTATAACATTTGTTGTACATTTAATCCTTTCTTTTGCTAATTACGGTACAAAGTCACAGAAACTATTGTGAATCAAATCTACTCAAAAACTGATGACAATTCCTTCTGCTTGCAATTTTTGAATTCAATTCCTGAAATATCCACGGTTGATCTTCATGACCTCACC
Source organism: Excoecaria cochinchinensis (assembly GCA_947683425.1). NCBI lineage: Eukaryota > Viridiplantae > Streptophyta > Magnoliopsida > Malpighiales > Euphorbiaceae > Excoecaria > Excoecaria cochinchinensis. The sequence continues at coordinate 6,680,698 of CANTUQ010000045.1, forward strand.
TAAATCATAATCGATTCTACCTAGAAAAAGTCTCACAAAAATTTTGGGAGAATACAAAGCCTAATTAATCAAATATCAGATCCAGAAATAAAGAAAAGATTCACAGAAGCAAGTGTTGCTGGTACTCATTTGAATCTGGTAATTTTAGTAATGCGAGTAAAGAAGCTAAGTGTTGCTGGTACTGATGCCAGGGACTGTGAAGATGAGTTTAGTACTCCTCCTGCTTTGCCTTCGTATCTCTTACAACTTCTTCAGCAATTTCAAATTATTTGTAATATTATTCAGATTTGTGTTCAGCTTTTGCAGCAAAAATTAGCATAGATTCAATAATAAAAAAAAAGTAATAAGAGCATTATGTACTATTTGTAGTTTAAAAATCCAAGCTAGTGATGGTGAATGATATTAACTCTATTAATATTGGATAAAATAAAATTTAATAAGAGAAATTAAAATAAAAAAAAATAAAATAAAATAATTTATATTTAATTAGAGCATTGGATTACTATTTATATATACTTTCAGGCCTAACCAAATAGTAGAGAATATTTTTCGGGTCATAATCTTAATTTCTCACTATATATAATATTATCACTGTTTAGTCATAAGTTCAAAACACAACTCTATACCTCTTTCAATTTGAATTTTTCAATAAGAGGGAGAGTTAAAAGCAAAAAAAAAAAGTATTTTTGAAAATAGAAAAGTAATAGGGAAGAAAACGGTTGTTAGTTCCTGAAACCAAAAATACAGAAAGAGCAAAATTGGTAAAAAGAAATGAGAATAGAACACTGTTCCCCTAGACAGTCCAAGAATCTAATTATACGCACTATATACATCTAATATATACATAATATACATATAGTATACATTTAGTATACGCACTATATATATCTAGTATACGAATAATATATATCTATTATACGCACTATATACATTTAGTATACGAACAATATATATCTAGTACACATCTAGTATACGCACTATATACATCTAATATATGCATAATATACATCTAGTATACACACTATATACATCTAGTATACGTACTATATATATCTAATACACATCTAGAATACCCACAATATACATATAGTACACATTTAGTATACGCACTATATACATCTAGTATACGGACAATATACATCTAGTACACATCTATTATACGCACTAGATACATCTAGTATATAAACAATATACATCTAATACGCATCTATTATACGTATTATATACATCTAGTATACGAACAATATACATTTAGTACACATCTATTATACGCACTAGATACATCTAGTATATAAACAATATACATCTAGTACGCATCTATTATACGTATTATATACATCTAGTATACGAACAATATACATTTAGTACACATCTAGTATACGCACTATATACATCTAGTATACAAATAATATACATCTACTATATACATCTAGTACACATCAAGTATGCACATAATATGCATCTAGTACACGTATAGTATACACACTATATACATCTAGTATACACTATATACAGCTAGTATACATCAGCTTCTCTGTTTTATGACATTAATATGAGAACCGTAGAGATTGCACGAGGAGCCAAAGGACAACTAGGCGAGAAATGAAGAAATGAAGAATCTGAAGTGAAAGAAAAGGCAAAGTATATGATATCCAAAGGCAAAAATCCTATCAAGTGTTTCTGCTGCTAAAGATTAATATTATACATGGCTAAGCAAGGTAGTTTCTATTTCATATACATCACAAATTCAGAAGATTACATTTTTCTATTTCCTTACAAGATAAGGAAAAAGAAGGTTGTGAAGCAAAATTTTTGCTTTTGCCTCTATACAGCATAAATATATATATATATATATATATATATATATATTCTCATTGGGTGGTTTTACATCCTTTCCCCACAACGTTATTATGTTCAATTTGAAATGCTTTCGAGATCAAGTGGAGCCATTGTTCCATAGGTTGAAGCCAGAAATGACAGAGCTAACAGCAAAGGCAATGTAGGCAAGGAAGGCCATTGCCAGCGAAGCACTAGCCATCTCTGTGAACTCATCTTTGCCCCAATTAGATTGCCAATCATCAACGCGGGTGGCTGCAGATGATGATGCCGAAATCAAAAGATATGCTAATATCTGCCAATTGAACCAGCCAAAAAAGCTTTCCCGTTAGATACACATAAATGTAAACTATAATCATGCATGCTTGTGTGATAATATTGTCAGCAAATTATGTTGTGAAGTTGGTCAAGGAATCGATAACTTGTCAATTGCAAACCATAAAAACATCATTTGCCAAGATAACAAAAAATGGACTTAATATGAATCCAAACCCTTGCAACATCGAATAGAAAAAGCGAATTCAAACATGTAAAGGTCCATCATGAATTATCAACTATTTTTGTTGTTGAGCAAAAATCTCAATTAATGGGTTGGGTTGTTTTAATAGCAATCCGCATAAGTGCAGAGTGAATATTTTTTTTAATCAAAGAAAACTCTGGACAACCAATTCTAATAACAATCTCCTAACTTCATATATCCATTATTTAATCTTTGTATCAATGGGACCTGGAGTTGAAGGAATTGCAGAAACATTTTAAATTACAGTACACATTCGAATTTTGAATATGCAATTTAGCTCCACAATCTTGGATTTACCAAAAAGAGTATACGATTTTAAATCTTAAATATAAATTTCTTATCATAATGCTCTACTGTGATGAAACAAAATAACAAACTCATTTTGGAACTAACCGTCTCAAGGCAGTTTTTCTTTTAGCAATTAGCATAAGCAAAAATGTCAAGCAGAATAACTGGAACTCTACCCATCCAAAACGATCTCTTTCAAGTGTCAGCACCAAAAATAGTTTAGCAGCTACAATAACTCTTCTCAACACCAAATTAGGAACTCTTCTCAACTGCTGCAACAATTAGACCATCAGTTAAGCAAAACCACCCTCTTAGGAAGGGAACTAATATGAATAATTTGTAATTAAATTGATTATGCAAAAGAATTCAACGGAAGATGTAATAAGAAATAGGATTTTCAAATCAAGAAATGGTAGTATTGAAGAAAAAGAGTATAACAATTTAGAAAAAAAAATATAACCATGTCTAAAATCTAAATCCCTTGATTCGGATTTCTTTGGGTTAAATAGATAAATCTAAATCCTATAGAAAATAGGAGAACAACACACCTTGAATCAGTTTAGAAACAGGAAAACAAACACTGATCTAGAACAAGCTAGAGAGATAAACCAATGAAGCTAAGATTGAAACTAAAGAGAAAGGGAAACAAAAAAAAAATAAGCCAGTCTACGACGGAGGCTTTAATCGGTGGCCGGCGAGTCAAAATCTGGCGATGTAGGCTTTGATCGGTGGCTGGCGACTCAAAATCTGGTGATTGTGGCTAGGTGAGAGAAGAACGTAGGGTGGTAGGTGAAGAAGAACATGATATCGAGTTTGTAATTTTATTTTGGGCAGGAGAGCAGTGTGAGTGAAAAAACAAATATGCTATTTTTGAAAATAAAAATTTAAAAAATTACATTTATGTAAGAATGAAAAAATTTATTATATTTTTGAAAAAAGAGTTAAAAATGTGACATTTGTCGTAATTTCCTCTAATATTATTGATCTGAAATTATCTCAATTGCAAAAATTACCCAACATAAGGTTCAACTTCTAGTTTCAAAAATAAAAATGAAAAAAGATTCAGCTTCTTGGCAACTTTGAGCCTAAGCTTAGCATATAGATTTTTGTTTGGGCTGAAACCCTCATAGCCCATATGTTATTAAGGCACAAATAAGGCCCATCATCCAATTCCACTGCCCAAATGCATACAGCTTAAATAATTTTAATTTCCCAGCTTCAATAATTTTAGTTTCCCTTTCTCATCTCAGGCACGATGTAGTGCGCAAACACCACAATACACCGAATCACGACCCATTGAGGACTAGACAAATTTAGAAATTAGAGAATTAACTTTTACAGATAGAATGAAGCAAGAAATGGATTAAATGGGTACTTTTGATTTTTCACCTGATACTTATTACCATTTCGAATCGATCCAACCATTTATTATATATAAAGTAAACAGTATCATGGCTGATTTGAAATTTGATTTTAGAAAAAACAGAATTTTACTGGTGTAAGTAACCTAGAATTCTTACATGACAATCATAATATCCAGTGCATCAATATTGATGCAATCCAATATATCAGAAAGATGCAAACAACACTGTTGCTAAATGTCCAAAAGTCGCTAAAAGTAGAAACTATCACTTAAGTCACCATAATTGTCACTAAAAGTAACCAGATTTGTTGCAAAAATATCAAAGGACCATCGCTCAAAGTAAACTTAACAAGCTGTTTTCGAAAGACAAACACTGTTGCTACAAGTTACCATGACGTTGCAAAAGAAATTAAAATGGAGATAACTGTTGCTAAAGGCTATCAGACAGTGGCTAAAAGTCACAAGAATTGTTGCTAATTGTCATTCTAGCTGTCGCTAATTCTCTACAAAATAATCATTAAAAGTGCCGAGAACTATTGCTAAAAGTCCAACTCTTACGCTAAAAGATTGCAGGTCTATCGCTATAAGTCTCCAATATGGTGTATAGTTGTAAACTGTTGCCAAAGGAAACAAGACTATGGCTAAATGTCAGCAACTGTTGCTAAAAGTGACCCTCTGCTGCTAAAATGGAAAAAGACTGTTGTTTAAAGAAGTGATACTGTTCCTAAGGTGACAAAATAGATGTTGCTAAATGTCAAAACCACTGTCGCTAAAAGTAAAAAGAATTGAGGCTATAGTCCAAAGGCCTGTGGCTAAATCACAAAATCTGTCGCTAAAAGGGAAAAGTCGTCGCCAAAATTTACAATAGCTGTCCTTAAAAAGTCAACATATCTATTGCAAAAAGTAAGACAGTTGTTACTGAAAAGTTTGCAAAAGGTTACTAAACGTCGAGGAACTGTTACTAAAGTGACTTGTCGTTGCTAAAGATCAACTATTGCTAAAAGTCTGGATTTTTGCCGAAAAAAGCTTTCAGAATAGTGGCTTAAATTCATGGAAACTGTCGCTATATGTTGAACAAATTGTTGCTAATGTTAAATACGGTGTAGCTTAAAGTCTTATTTCTTGTCGATAAAAGTCAAAAAATGCTGCTAAAAATACACAATCTGTCTCTAAAGTATATAAATTGTCGCTAAACTACCTGACTATTGCTAAGTTGAGATTGTTGTTGGTAAAAATCAAAATCTGTCGCTAAAAGTCCAAAGAATTAACCGATGGCACAAAAGCTGTCACTAAATTTTAACTATCATGTCGCTAAAAAGAAAACATTTTATCTCAAAAGGCTTAATTATCTGTCGGTAAAGGCAATATTATGTCTTTCAACATTGAAACCTATCATTAAAAGTCGTGATTGTTGTCGATAGAAGCTTTTAGAATAGTGGATAAAAGCCACATGACCTGTCGCTAAATGTTAACTATGTTGTCGCTAAATGTTGATTTTGTGTCCCTAAAAGTCTTTACTTGCTGAGGTGATAGTCAACATAACTGTGGCTGAAGGTACACAATCTGTCACTAAAAGTTGATATAACTCTCACTTAATGTTCATATGCTATCTCTAAAGTTACAGGATTATCGATAATATTTACATACTTGTGGTAAATACGGAAAGTGTTGCCACAAAATGTCCAATGAACGGAAGCTAAAAGTCCAAAGTACTTAGACTTGTCACAATTTTTGTCACAAAATTTCAACTGATCTGTCGCTAAAAGTTTAAGAGTTTGTCGCTAAAAAGTGACCACATCTGTTGCCAACAGTTAAGCTTCCTGTCTCTAAAAGTATATATTATTGTAGGTAAAAGGCCACAGGACTATCGCTAAAAGGTAATGTAAAAAGTCACCAGAACTATTGCTCGTTGCCTCAACATAAATTATGAGATGTCTAGAAGATTTTCAAGACGAAATTAAATAGGATTATGACATAGTTTAGTCACATTAGTGATATTGAAGAACTTCGAAATTACGAATTTATATAAGGGCTTTTATATGGCTTAATGCAAACGAAATGCATTAAGTAATCCCAGAATTTTCTTGTCTCCATATTCTTGGGAGTGGAAAGCCCAAATTCCCATTGGTTTCAACTATTTTATATTGTATTGATGAAAAATATTTAAGTTCATTTGTCGTTGCTGTAATAGAGCCTAAGATCTCATTATTCCCGCACGAGTGGCGATTTCATCACCTAGTTTCAACCATGTTTAGGGACAATTGGTTTCTTCCCTTTAAATTATTCCTTTTAAACCATCAGCTCACATGGTGCCTTCCTCCTTTCTGCATCTCTCAAAGCCATCAAATAGCTCTTCCAACAAGTTTGACAAAATCATTAAGCTGCAATTCCTATTGATGCACAAATATGCACACGAAACTCAAATATGTTTGGAAGCAGACTCATAAATTCCTAACCTAAAAAAAAAAATGAATCTCAATAGATAACGTTTAAAAAGGTTATCCATTTTGATTTGCGGCATCAACTCCATATATAAGAAGATGAAACTATGGCATACATTTAGCCACACAGCACAACCATGAGCATTCTCATTCTCGTTCTTGTTCTCGTTCTTGTTAGAGAAGTTCAAAAGTTTCAACTGTCCTAACTGACTGATTAAGTATAGCCTATTAAGAGACTGTTAGTCTTTAAAGAATAAAAGGACATAAAGAAGACAAGAAAAATTGGACTGTTAAGTCTACATTTTTACTATTGAAAGAGGGCTGCTTAAATACAAAAAGATCCTAACAGAATTGCAATAAAATCTGAGACACAATCCTACTAACTTTCAAAAAATAGGAAGGAACAAAGCAACAGTTACATGCCTAAAGCAGCTCTTGGTTTGCACTTCTCTCAGAAAATACACAGCTTCACAATAAAATGCTTGGTTTTTCCATGGAATACTGGGTTGGCAGAAATGGCAATAGCTGCTTGATTGTCTACAAACACCTCAGTGTATTCCTTTTCTTTATGTCCTTCGTTTCTCTAAATACTAACAAAATGGTAGCAGAGCCCTTTTACTAAGGGACTTGTGAGTGTGACTGACGTGTGATTATCGTCTGAGTGAAACCTAAAGACTGACAGAGACCATAAAAAAAACATACCAGTGAGATTGCCGTCGTCTTTGAACCTTATCCTCCCTTCACAAGACGATCTCACTTTGCACCTGCAATTAACTTCCTTCCAAACAGCTGCAATGCCACATCAATTTACCGAGTCCTACCCATAATTTCACAGTAAAAGCCAAAGTCCTGAGTTGGTAACAAATATTATAAGCTCAATTTGATGACATGACACCACTGCCCACTGAATGATTCTTGTGACTCATCAATGGCAGACAGGTGGTGAATGTATTCCCGTGATTATGATGATGCCAAGTCCTTTCCAAGCCTGACTGAACTTCTTTACTGAGGTAAAGATGCATGCATATGCGACATTTATTTGGTCAATTGAACGAACTGAAGTCAAAGCATTTATCTGAGGAACTTAATGGGGATAAACTTTGTAATTGCAAATGTATGATACTTGGACAAGCAGCGATCACGCAAATTAAAGAGCATTTCTCTACCTACCACCTAAAATTAATTTTATAGCAGTTGGTGGAAAGATTATATGCCTCATAAGATAGGAACAATATGAGAGTTTCACAAACAAAAGGCCCAAGATACAACTAGACAGTTTATTGCCTCCACTAACGCTCTACCTGGATTGTAACATGGCTAATATTGTACTCCCTTCTGATGTAGTCTACCACTTTGTCTAGAACCATGTCTGCATTAGCTTCTGGCCTGATTTTCACATGGCAAGCCAAGAGAACCTTTCCAACCGTGATGGCCCATATATGCAGCTCGTGAATGGCCACTACTTCATCCATCTCCAACAACCCCATTTCTAGCTTTGTAGCATCTATCTCTCTTGGGGTACTTTCCATCAAGACTTCAAGTATGTTTCGCAGCATTTTGATGGTTGTACCCAGAACTACAACTGAAAAAATTAAGGTGCAGATCAGATCAACAATCTTCCATTCCGGCTTGTACCATATGATTGCACCTCCAATCATTACCCCAATACTCTGGATGGAATCACCAAGAACATGGAGATAAGCTCCTTGTACGTTTATGTTTCGTTTCTTTTTACCATGGGTGCCTTGTCCTTTATCCAGCAGTGGCTCAGTATTTTCTTCAGAAGCAGGATGTTGATCATCTTTTGATGGCTCCTCATGATTATGGTGGTGGTCATGATGTTGATCATCTTTTGATGGCTCCTCGTCTTTTGAATACCCTCCATGGTGGTGGTCATGATGATGATGGTGGTGATGAGTGGTAATTGTCGTCCCATGGTTGTGGCCAAACCCATGATTGTGATGATCATGGCCATGCCCATGGTCATGACCATGCCCATGGTCATGACCCAACAAAAAAGCCATGATGATATTCACCACTAGACCAAATGCAGCAACTATAAACATTAGAAAGCCATCTACCTCCCCTGTATCATGAATGAGCCTAACAATGGCTTCATATACCAAAATCCCTGCAAGCAACCATATGAGCTGTATGGAAACCAGTGCGCCAAGAATCTCAACTCTAAAAAACCCATAGGACTGACGGGGTGTGGCTTCCCACCCAGCTGCCCACAAAGAGAACAAGGAGATAGCAAAAGCAGCAACATCTGAAAGCAAATGAGCAGCATCAGTCAATATTGCAAGACTATTTGCTTTTATTCCACCCACTACTTCAACACTCATAAAGACTACACAAAGTGCAACTGCCATCAAGAGCTTGCGCATGGAGGCTGATCGTTCTTTGGCATCCTTGGAGATAGCTCCAGCATCTGAGAATCCACAAGGTGCCTCCCCACATATCTTACTCCCTGCATCTCTGCTTCCCCCATCAGGATCGTCCCCACTTATTTCAATAATTTGAGCAGCTTGAGTATTTTGTGCTTCCATCTGAAATCCATTTGCATAAGACCATTAGTAGAACATAAATAGTATAGGACTGCAATAACAGTTGAAAACAACTTTCTGTATGACCACACAATTTCCCATTTCAAATAGTCAGAAATGTAAGTCGCACCATGCAAGAAACTACGGTGTTGTTCTGTATAAAGATTGCGTATTGAAGTAGTATGACAAGTACCAACTAATAAGAAAAAGGAAATCAGTAATAGAATAATTAGCACTCCTGCAAGTGTACAACTGTTAAAGTAATAAAAAAGAGCACATAATTGGTAACAGTACATCGCTCCAAACTTCAGGACTCTCAATTTTCACTACTCTCTAAAATCAGAGCTTGTGGATGAGTAAGCATGAGATGCAAAACTCTAGCAATCTACCTCCTACAAAAGACTACCAAGAAAATGTTTATGCTTTCAAATTTTTAGCATCTTGGGGTAATACTCATGAGTAAGAGTGATTTCAAATTTGAGTTTCCAAATAAAAACAGCACCCTTGATCATTAAGCCTAACAGAAAATAAAAATCACATAAAGAGGCCAATAATAATTAATTTGTTCTCCTTATGGAAAATTTTATATCAACTGGAAGGAAGCTCAAACTTGCATGGATTCAAATTTAAGATGAAACATAAAACAAAAATATTAACACACGAAGTTACCTGAAAGGTCAACTTGTTGCAAAATTTCTCAGGGCTTAACAAATGGGAAATCTAGACAAACCATAGAGTTTGTAGTACAAACATACTACCAAGGACCAGTGGATTTTGTTTATTCAATCCCTTTGCTTCGGGAAATAATAAATAAAACCTAATCAAATTAGAGTCAACGACAAGATAATATTCAATCAAAACAATGCCATCATTGACAAACATATACCGGGAGCATATATCCCATCCAACAACAATATAAGCATAAAAGCCTAAATAGAAAGAACAAAATTGCATTAAACTACAAAAACCCTCAAAATATTCTATATGCAACGGCCAATAACAATTCCAAAAAACAAATAAGAAACAATAAACACAAAGGGGATACATCCGCGGGAACACCTCAAACGTCGCCCCAAAAAAGAAATTGCAGAACAAACCAGATTAGAAAATAAACCCATAGAAAAATCATTAACTACAAAGAAGTGGGAAACTAAAAACCAAACAAAGCAAACTAAATACATCTATAAAATCAGATTAATTCACCATATTTATACCTAACTCAAAATACGAAACAAAGGCAATAATTGGTTGAGTTTTGAGAACAATAATTAGCATATACCGACCTGTGAATCCTTCTCATACTCCACCATGAAGCTGATGATACTGTAAACCTAAATGGGAGTCTCAGGAATTATCTTTCCACTATTACTATTTCTAGTTTGGCTACAGTTTCATCAGATTCAGTGAAGAAAAAAATATTTGAAGTGTATGACTAGAATTACTAAAGTGTCCCTAACAGATCGATCTGAAGTAAGCCAGCTGGGCTCTAATCTAGGTAAGTTGGAAATTGGAATAGGAAACCACGAGAAGCCTGGACCTGTCAACTTTAGCAATAGCGTCTGCCTTTTTTTCCGGTTTACTTTCCCAACCTTTTTTTATTTTTTATCGTTTTAAGTAACTGTTTGTTAGGCGAGTGTGCCTTTACCAGCTTTCGACTTTTAGTTGATTTAGAATTTCTATTTGGGCCTAATAGTTAGGGTTCCAAGCCCAATATAGCCGATCTGATGTGTAATTAAGAACTTGTTTCCAGCCCATTGGCCGGGCCCAATCTCTCCTTACTCTCCAAGCGACACAAAAAAAACTCTATAGGATTAATAGAAAAAATATATAAAAGCTTAATTTGTGGGTTCATTTGATAATTTAAATGAAGGGTAAAACAACATTATATATGATGTATTAAAACAGTATAGTAATTAGAATATTATTGGGTTGATATGTGTGGGGGGGTCATTCATGTTAAATAAGAATAATTTTCTTTTGAAAACAGGATTTCGTCTATATAGTGGAGAGCAGAGCACCCAACTTTAAATTGAAACTTTATATATTATATCCTCTAGGCATCTAATACCATCACAAACAAGTTTATTAAGTTTACCTCTAACATTAAAGTTACATGATTCTGATTCCTCTTCAAATGATTCTAATCTTATAAAAAATTTCTGTTCTATTTATATTCTAATATCTATCATCAATTCGACTAGTAAACAAACACATAAATTTATTTTTTTTAAAAAAATAAAAAAAATAGCTACGTATATTTATTGACTTATTCTTTCTTAATGGACCATATAGAATAGATTCTTTCTGTAAACTGAAAACATCTAGATGCTTTTATTATATGCTCAAGTTCACAAAGAATCCATATTCCATTAAAATGGTTGAAAAATATGGTAATTACCGTTTATAGACGAAACTTCATGATTCCCTCAATTCATGAACAACAACTTTCCTAATAGTTATGGAAATTCTTTTCTTCTCTAACTTACTCAGAGGACTCTAAAAACTGGTTCAAAATGAGGCAGTAATTAATTAGTAATGATTACTGTATAACACCTTAATTAATTTATTGTCTGGTGCTTAATTAAATTAAGCTCTGTACCCTTACCCAAAAAAATAAATAAATAAAATATGCTCTGTACAATCCTTACCCATGGCTACATAGTCTAACGTTTTAGATAGCTAAGACAGATGGTGCCCAACAGGCATGCATGCAAAGCCACGTGTTTCAAATGTTAATAAATTAAAACAGCAAAAAAGACAAAATTTTATTTTCAGAAAGTAGAGGAGGAGGAAGATGATCATCATCGATTCATCGGTCTTTGATTGATTATCGTTGCTCTTCATATAGTTGAACTGCCTTGATTGATCTCACATTCGCTTTACAATATCTACAAAAGCTGAGACTCCAAGTCATAAAAACTACATTAAAATTCATAGAAAACAAAACAAGAACAAGAAGAAAAGATCAAAGAAAGCAACTTACAGTTACAGCCTTATTAATACATAACTTGCTTTGGTAATTAAGGTACAATTATGACTTAATTTCATATATCAACTTTACACTGAGGAGACCCAAGCAAAGGCACTTGTCCTACTAAACCCTTCTTTAAACCCACCCAAACATCACACTTCACATAAACCCCATACCTTCCTGTCTTTATAGCCCCAGCCTTCCATCTCAGCCGCCCCAACAACACAACTCTCAAAGCCACCACTCCATAACTCTCATCCATCACCAACCCATTTGCCACCTCCACCGACACCGGCACATGGGTCCCACCCAGTACCGGCGACAGAGCCACCGTGCTCTTCGTGTCATGATAAAGCGGAGGCAAAACCACTTGAGGAGTAATGGCCTGGTTCCTATAAGAAACATAAACTGAGAGTCTATCGTAGATGATAGAGACCCTCTTGTTTGGGTTTCTAGTGAGGAGAGTGAACTGCATGGAGGTGGAGATGAAGGGAGGAGAAGTAGTGTTAAGGTCATAAATGGCGGCACCCACAACAGTGTACTGAGGTTTATGAGGTCTATAAATTAACCAGAGAATGAGAAGAGTTAGGCCAATTAAGAGAAGGAAGATGGTGATGAATGTGCAGAGAGTTCGTCGAAAATCTCTGGGAACATAAGGTGTTGTTGCCATGTTGCGCTTCTCGTCAGACATGTTTTTGTGGTTTTCTTCGGCCATTAGAGGAATTAGGATATGATATTATATGATATGTTTAGAAGTGAAAAGAAATGGAAGATGACGAAAGAAAAAAGAGTAGGTTAGGTTAAAGAAAAAGCAGAGGTGTGTGGTGGTGGTGAAAAAGAGAAAGGAGGAGAACAATCTGTGGGCCAAATGGAACAAAAAATGAAGACGAAAAGAAAGTTGCATTAAAGTCATTTATTTATTTTTATTTTTAATTTTTTATTAACTTGGTTTTCTCTTTTCTGGTTTCTAGCTGGAAATGAGAGAGTGGGAACTCAATACAAAAATAAAAGGAAAACTAAAAACTAAAAAGAGATAGAAATATTATGTCTAATACAAGATTTTCCATGCTTTGAATAAAAAAGAACCATTGCAATTAAGCCCATCCACGATACTATGTATGTATCTCATTTTGATCCAATTTGTGCAGAAAACATACTTAAATATAGTTTCCCGTGTTAATTGATTGCTGCCTGAGTCAAATTTTTTTTTAGAGAAAAAGAGATAGAGAATTGATTGCTTAATGATATATGTGGTCCCTCCGGGTTGAACTTAGAGTTTAGGCAAACCCAAGATCTGGCAATTTTTTTTTTTCAGATCTAAAATTTTAGCACATAACATGGTTGATATTAAAAAGAAAAAATGAGATGTAGTGGTGTTTGTAAGTAAAAACATGGTTGATAAATTTGAATATGCAAATAATTTATGTGTAAAAAGATTTATACTGTTCATAGAGATGGATTTCATTAAATCTTTAAAAAATGAAATGAGGGGAACATCTCTCTCTTTTTCTCCGTTTGGATTTAGTGCGTACCCTGGATAGCCACCGACATATGGATAAGTATGATAGTGTTCGTGCATGGGAAAATTTAGGTGGCTGCACTCTGCTTTCGCTACATGCTTCTTCTTTATTGGGGCTTTGCTTCGTCGGATCCAACATTTTCTTCGTCACTAAGGAGCTCAAACTCTCTAATCATAACGAATTGATCGTAATTTTAATCAATACATTCAAATTTAAAAGAATAGTCTTTTATTAGCGATTGGATTTTGAATGATAATGCTAGAATTTTTGCCACTGTATGTATAAATCGCTATCTTTAACCAACAGAAATTTATTAGCTGGTAACATGCATGATCAATTGAAAACCCAATATTAATGATTATTTGCAATTTCAACTATGCCATTAAAAATGAAATAGGAATGAACACGAAAGAGAACAATAATAAAATCATTTTCTTAAATGTAAAAACCAGGATCAATAAGGTTTAAATGAATGGTATTAGTTTCGTGCCAATTGAAAATAAATTATTATTTTTTTAAACTACAACCTCAAATTTGAATGCCAATTACGAAGGAATGAAGTCTAAAGATAAGAGAGAGGAAGTTACCCTAAATCAGTAAATCCCCGTAAGTCGATCTCTAGAAAGGGTGCGAGTCTATAAAAGCCACTTACTCTTAAGAAGATTTGAGCAAAAAATTCCATCTGTATTGACAAGCCAACAGTTTTAAAGCTCACTTCAACCAAAAAAATGGTCCAGTGATTTAATATGAGTTATAAATTCGGAAGGTTTTTGTATTTGGTGGAGCAAGCAGGTATGAAGAATCCCTGTCTATAGGACAAGTTAGATCTCCGAGACCAAAATCCCATACCATCGACATGAATCTGTATAGAGAGAGACGTCTAACTCTGTTGAAATATCTCTCCATCCTCTACTTCTTTGACGAGGCTGTGACATGAATAAAAACATCCACTAAAATCTGGATGATGTTGAGGCGAGTTACCCTCAAATCCGACTGAAAAACAGCAAGAGCCAAGGAGAAGAAATTGGAGGGGCAGCAATATTCCAGGACCATCAAAACTTAACAGGTATACCTACTCAATCAAATTAATTTGTGCACCAAAACAACTAATCTAACACATATGCACCTATTTATGTTTCTATTTCATACTGCCCTTCACAGAAAGGGCGATAAAATAAAAGGCTCAAGTCAATCCAATTTGTCTCGTTGATACAAAGAGAGGGGCAGGGAATTGCAAATTGCTATACAAGATTCCAAGCTAACTGAACGCATCAACCGAACTGAAATCTGTCGATCCAAATTATCAATACACCCATTAAACCCGCCTCCTAGAAGCTATCAATCAGTCCTCTAATGAGCAAGCAAACAAATGAACCAAAGTAACAACCTTGCTAGATAATTACAAGATTACCTTCTTTCGGCAGACCCAAAACAATAATTCTATACCATGTCCATAAAGAAGCTCCAGAGCATGTTCAGATTTCGCATCACGATCGTTCATTATTAGCATCAGCCATTGGGACATCAGTTTGCACTTGCCGAACAAATTGGCCTTTCACACGGGGACGCAGCTCTGCTAGTCTTTTCCGGCTCTGGTATCGAACCTGCGCAATAGTATGCAGGTATCAAATATCTAGAACACTTTTGCTTTACGGTCATAAAATGATTTAGCTACTATCAGCACAGGCAACCAAACATGGCTCGCAGACCATTTTACACATTTCTTGAAATCTTTGGTTTAATTTAGATAAGTTTTCTTGAACTAGTTTAAATTCTAAGTAGCAACCCATGTCGGTGCAGAAAGGCCTACGAGCAGACAATTACATGATAAAATGTTCCAGCAACGTGATCTATCTGCAGTAATCTCGAAGACAAATATGTGATCTAATTGCAGATCAGCCACCAATAGTCCTCCAACCCGCATTTAGAGGCTTGTAATTCGGCATAAAATAAAAATTTTTATTAAATGTGTCAATACATTTGCATATGCAACATGAAGTACTAATGACAGTTGTACCTTTTTCTCATAGCATCGATCTTTTCGCTTTAGTCGGAACTTTGTCAAAGCCGCTTCTCTTTGACTGGAGCGATGAGAATCTATCCCACTTAATCCATCGCGGAAGAAGAGACTACCGTCATTTGAGCTCTCTGGGACAATAACCTTCTCAGATGTTGCAGCAACAGTAGCATTACCATCACTTCTACTGCTAAAGCTTCCATATGCACTGCTGTTATTGTGATCTGCAACACTGTTACACATGCTACTGCTTGCACTCTGACCAGTAGCAGGGGAACCGTGTCTCAGTTCCTCAAGTTCCATGTTATTCTGCTGATGCGTATTTTGGTCTGTAGAATTGATGGCAGTTTCATCAGATTGCCTACTCTTTCTTTCATTGTCATGAATTTCAGGATTTGAATGAATTGAGGAACTAATGGGAAATGGAGATGGTTCTCGTTGGCTGACCAGTTTGGGTTTACAACCTGCTTGTGTATAATATCCAGGAGGAAAAACATGGTTACTGATATTGCCGAGCATTACCCCAGAGACAGGAATCAGCTCTTGCGGGTTTGGATAAGCTAATTCAGCTTGCCTAGATTGACCTATGACCAGAGTTGTCACAATTTCTTGACCACCACTCTGATTGGCACAATGTCTTTCTGAAGTGCAATTAACAATCTGTGAAACACGATTGGTCCTATCTGGAGACTTATTAGTATCTTCCTTGAACTCAGTGCAACTACTGGTTGATGTTGGGAAAAAAGGTTGCAATGTCTTACCAGTATACCTGCAGAAAACCCAGAAATTGATTAGAAGGTCACAAGGAACAGTTTAACGTAGTGTTTTACCAATATAAAACAGATCAGATTCCAAATTAAGTGTTGTGGAAGAAGGTAGATGGCAATTCAAATTCGCACTCACACTAAAGAAACTAAAAAATCAGTTCTCGTTTCTTTTCAGTCGGGCACAATTTAAAAAGTGTATACAGTGGATCACAAATCACTAAGACTGAGGCAGTTATGCAATTCTGGTGGCTGTAAATGTGGAGAATGCACCTTGATAATCTGTCACCACCTACACCAAACCAGACATCTCTACTATCAAATCCACCACACCCCACAATTTTACTTTTTCTTCAACATTATCTGCCTGTATACTCTCTTATTCACAAGAAAATAATTCTTTAATGAACACCTAATAAAAGTTAATTTGCATGATAACAAAAAGAAAATTGAACCCAATATAAAAAGAAATAGAAAGATCACAAATAAAAAGAGCAGAAATTCAAGGAAGATGATTTCTTGCTTCTGAATCTTACAAAGAAATGTTAATGCCCAAGTATCATCAAATTTTCAGCATTTTGAGTGTTACAACAACAAACTCACCATGAAAAAGCTGAGGCATTAGAATGGTTTAGTGCATGCCTTTCCTCAACCCCTTGATTCTTTGAGTTATTGGGAAAATATCTTCTAAGAGAAAGTTCTAATTGTGGAGTGTTTTCAAACTTGTTCGCACTATCATGCATGGTCATGTGTCCATGTGTGGCCTTCTGGCCACCATCAAATGTACCGATCAAATCAATAGCTCCACCAGAAGATTCAGCCAGTTCATCATTGTGGCCATGAGAGCAAATACATTCCCTATTATTTTCTGGCTTCGTACTTTCATCTTGAATCATTATCTTGCCACAAGTAATTACTTCTCCCAATCTCGGAGCAGGTGGATTATGAGCTTCATTTTGTGATGCATCCGCTGATCCCACTCTGGTTGACCAGTCTGCAATAAATACCATTCAAGATGCCCTGTTCTTAAGTGGCAGTCGAAAAGAATAATACATTTTCATCTGATCAAGGAACATGTAAAAGAAACAAAAGAACATATACCTCCAGTACTACTCTCAGGAATGGTTGATCTTTTGCCCAATATTTTGCATTCTTTATACTTCTCTTTCTCTGTATCACTCAGATTTGAAGCACTCCTACACTTCATCTGTGAAAGACCCTACATTTTTGGAATATGAACACTCTCAGCTCCAAAGAAAGATGTCACACAAAAGGTGGCAAAGCATGCAGTCTCTATGTAAAACTTCATAAAGCCTTAATCTGGAAAAACAAATTTCCTCGCAATATAAGTGACTTCATTAATGCACTTGTCATGGATCCCTGATGCATCTATAACTTGCTGATTTACATGTAGATTGTGCAAAAAATGAGGCAAAAAATGAATGGGGAAAGAATAAAAGATAATGATTAATTAACTGCAGAATAAGGATCCTTAATTGATTTCCTTGCTTCAATGTACCACATTCAGTTGA
Source organism: Excoecaria cochinchinensis (assembly GCA_947683425.1). NCBI lineage: Eukaryota > Viridiplantae > Streptophyta > Magnoliopsida > Malpighiales > Euphorbiaceae > Excoecaria > Excoecaria cochinchinensis. Next base: position 6,698,496 of record CANTUQ010000045.1, read on the forward strand.
GACGGGCATTTAGGAAATTGATTGGCAAACCAGGATTTGTTAAAAAGGATTTTACGTCTACACATATTTGTAATCTTACAAGAGGTAAGTAATACTTACATGGGAATCACTTCCCTTATCACTGCATTCCTTTCTTTTATGAGAATAAGTTGCACAGTCACTTGAGTGATCACTTGCTGAATTGTTTCCAGAGCTGGCTTCAATCTTATGTTGGGCATCAAGTGAATCTTGAGGAATATACCCAGCTTTTAGCTGATGAAGAATTCAAGGAAATATTTGTTTAGTACACAATTGAACTAAGAAATAGGCAACACTTAAAAAATGCAAAGACAATCAGAAAGATGAAGCCTACATTTTGCCTTCTCCAAACATGATGCCAGAGGTTCCTCAACTCATTTCTCCTAACAGGCTTAATAAGAAAATCAGCCGCGCCTTTCAACATGCACTTCAAAACCATGCTAATTGAATCATGCGAAGACATCACTATATAGAGACAAGTAGAGAACAAATTCTAACATGTTCAGTTCCTCACTAAAACAAAGCTTAATTCTGTTAAGACAATAAAATAATTTGTTTGCAACAACATACTTATGACAGGAATGTTTTTGCAAACATCGTGCTCCATGACCAGTGTAAGTAGCGCATATCCCGATATTGATGGCAAATCTACTTCTGTTAATATTAGATCTATGTTATGGGGTCCACCCTTTAAGGTCTCCCACGCCATTAATCCATCAGGAACCGCAGCAACTGCTAGCAGATAGAAGAAAAAGAATGCATATAAGCAAGGGAAACTGACAAAAATATAAATTAGAAAAAAGAAGATTCAGATTGTGAAATAAACATGAAAAGCAAGATGATCAGCGAAAACAACATAAAAGAAATCTAGTGACAAAGTAGCCCACACAGGGTGGAGAGGAGGAAGGAGGCAAGGCAACAGGAGAAGATACATGCTACTCAAATTCACACATCTTTGTAGAAATGGTTAGGTTGCTGTTCCCACACCTACAAGACCGCTAGTAACAACAACAAAAAAATTATTGACCAAGTCATGTATCTAAATGGGAATCCAGTTACAAGTAATTGCATCATTGTTAGGCACTTTGGAGGCTTCTAACCACTGAAGCATACTTTTTAGTCAAGGCCAATAACAGTATAGTCTTCCTTCAATCAACTATGCATACACAGACAAAAAATTGATATTGAAAACACAAATTCAACTTCACTGCTAACCCTTGGGGGAAACAAAATAACGAGTTCAGCCACCAAAATAATCAAATAGAGATTATAATATATAGTCACAATTTATGTACAATTCTCTTGCTTTCGTGATTCCAGTCACAATAATGATGCAATTTCTATAGTAATTTATTTGAACATTACAAAAACTACACGCCCATAAGAACAAACTATTGACGCCCATAAGAACAAACTATTGACCTAATTCCGTTGCACATGACCAAAATGGCAAAGAAAAAAAAGGTCAAGCAAAAATCATAATTTCATTACTATATTTACAATATATACCTTTGGACAATTTCACATAAACGTTGCCTAAGGGCGATGGCATAAATTAACAATTCAAATAGCCCGACGAATAGATAATAATTAGTTTCGACAAACATAAAATGTCATCAACGCCCACAAAATATCTAAAAAAAAAACAAGCAGAGACACCGGAAAACTAAGGAAATAATTATTTGCATAATTAAATTAACTAAAATTAAGGAAATAATTATTTACAAATTTTACATGCAACATATTTTTGGAAAATAAAAATTCTCAAGCTAAAAAACTAGAGCTAAAATAAAATAATTAAAATTTATACCAAATGAAGAAAGAAAGTATCAAAGTAAGTAGCTAAGAGTTGAAGAAACTGACCTCTGTAACTACATTTTCGAAGAAGAGCAGCGATAATCTGCCGCGTAGAATCATCGGCTTCAACTAATAGAACTCTAAGCACCATCCTTGGAAGAAACTTCTCCCATCGGACCACCTCTGATGAGCCATCCTTGTTCTCCGTTTCTTTGCTTCTCTCATTCTTCTCTGCCTCCTCCTCTGTCCCCACCACCACTTCCGCCTCCATCCCACCTCCGCCGCTAACCACCACTTCACCCATTTTCAAACACTCTAGTATTGAAACCAAAAGAACAAAAAGACGGATCAAATTGAAACTAATAAAGAAAAGACCTAACTGTGTATTGCAACAGTATAAGCAAGTGGAGATGTGTGCGTTAAAGAAAAATTAACCTCATCCTTGGGAGGATTAAAAAAATATCTGAAAGTTGGCTGCAATTAGAGCGTGAGAGAAATAAAATTTTGATATCCAACTTTCGCTCACAGCCGCGAGAACCGCGAAAAAATATCTTCGTCTGCCTCCATAGAGTAAGACTTTTGATAGGCGAGATTTTCTCTCTCAACTATCAAGCTCGATCAAAATGTGGGCCGCCATTGGCGTCTGGCTGGTCTCGCTGACGTGGCAAAATATGGGCCACTCTTTTTGATTTTTGTGCGGTGTGATGGTATATGTTGTGGGTCCACCGAAGTGACACGTGTTGGGCTATTTGGGGATTACAAGAGTTGATATTTTGTCAGGGCTGCCACGCTGTCCTGGTGCGAGATCTTTAACTTGAGATCTGGTGGTTAGGATGCTGACACGTGGAGACCTGAAAAGCATATTCATTCCGTGATTTCAAAACCCTGTTTAGCCTATAGCGTGATTGCTGTTATTATATTCTTCCTTACTTTATGGTTTTTTACTTATGAATTTTGATTTCTTAGACTCTTCAAAGAAAAAAAATATTAAATTAATTTTTTATTTTCTATTTATATGATAAATTAAAATTTACTTCTAGTAATTTTTCAATCAATGACAGCATAAGTTATTAATTTAAGTTAAAAGATTGTTATTTATTCAAATTTATTTTTATATATGGATTGTTCTGAATACGTATTGTGTTATTAATAGCTAGTTTCAATACACAATGGGATTTTATTTTAGGCGGTCTTATCCGATGAAGAAATGAAAAAAGAAATTGAGAAACGTAGATAATGCTGGGTGGTTGTTTTGTCTGCAACAATTAGAACCATCCATTAGTTTGATGGTGGATATTATTCTTGATTTTTATAGGTGACACGTGACCTCTACTATTGTTGCTGACAAGATATATAAACCATGTGTAAAACAATAATATTTTATTATTATTACTATTACAGATGGTCATTGGTTGCATGATGAGTTGGCAAAATATTTATTATTGGCTAAAAGTGCTATTTGTCCCTTAAATTTGCATAAAATACATGTCTTGATACCTGAATTATAGTAAAATTACATTTGACACTTGAATTTTTATTTTTTTCAATTCTTTTAATACAGTCATTTGCATTTATACTTACTGGACCTGAATGTGTAAAACACGCGTGACTAAGAGCATCATTTGCTCCATAAACTTATTAAAAAAAAAAGTTTCAGTACCTGAATTTTATTTAAGTCATATTTAACACCTGAAGTGTTATTATTTTCAATTCCAGCAATTCAAATGATAATTAAGATAGTGCGTGTAAAATACGCAACGTGTACAACCTGAATAAAAGTTTATTGCAAAAAATTAATATAATATTGATGTTATATTTATATATATATATATAACGGTAAAATAATCAATTTTTTTAAATTCTTAACCCGTTATTCTTTTTCTTCTCATTTTTCTTCTTCTTCTTATTTTTCGTATTCTTATTCTGTAAAATTCACAATTCAAACAAATTTCATTATTTTTCTTCTTTTTCTGTAAAATTCGAACAATATATGTGAAAATTGAGAATTTTACAGAAGAAAAGGAATAAAAAATTTGCTTAGACTGCGAATTTTACAGAAGAAAAATAAGAATGAGAAGAAGGAGAATAATGAATTAGTGATTTAAATAAATTAATTTTTTTACCGTTACAAATAATAATATAATATTAATGTTATATTAATTTTTCGCAATAAATTTTGATCCACGCTATACACATTGCTTGTTTTACACTCGCTATTTTAGTCATTATTTGAGTTGTTTGAGGTATTTAAAAAATTGAAAATAATAAGATTTCAGGTGTTAAATATGACTTAAATAAAGTTCAAGTATTAGAACAATTTTTTTTTTACAAGTTAATGGAGCAAATGTTGCTTTTAACTTATTAATTTTTTGCATTCACGCGCTATATATTGTGTGTTTTACATGCGCAAATGGAAGTATTAAAAAAGTTGATAAAAATAAAAGTTCAAGTGTCAAATGTGATTTCAATAAAATTCAGGTGTCGGGATAACTATTTCATAGAAGTTCAGGAGGCAAATGATTATTTTAGCCTTTATTATTTTATCAATTATATAATATTTAATATCATTATAAACATTAAAAAAAGTCTTTATTTGAAATAAATAATATATAATTTTTCAAAGACAACTATTTTGTTTTTTACATTACATATATATATATATATATATATATATATATATATTTCAAATACCATCACTCGCAATTTTAAAATATATATATATACTTGTAGAAACACAAGTAGACTTAGAAGATAAGTCAAGTAATAAAAGAATTAACTAAAATTGGAATAATTTATATCGATTCCATCTGGACCCGGCAAAAAGGGATCAGATCAGATTGAGATAGGTCAGAACATAAGAATAAATTGGGTCATAAACGAGTTGAGTCCTAAATATATTACATTGGATTGTGTCACATTCAGGTTAAAATGAATTTGGGATCGATGTTCTAATTGATCCAAATGGGTCGGATAATTTATTTTTTCTTCAGTTCAGTTGTTTGGCTAGCACAGTATAATAAATTAATACATTCTATTGCATAATTTGTAGTTTATGGTTCAATAGTGGTTCATTGATTCATAATATAGAAGCTATCTTAGGACCATTAGTTGTTATCTGATAAAAAAATTAAATTAAATAATTTGGTATGAGGATTGCATAGGAGACAATTACAAAATTGGAGCAAGAATATTTATTTTTGGACACTGGTTTTCATTTTGCCTTTTATCTTCCAAATGTAGCGCTTGTGAATGATGTGAAACTATAAATTGCCATGATTATTTTAGGGGGTAAATCTTTAACTCGATCCGGAAGGAATGTAAATTTTTTCGAGATATTCGAGTTGGATCGTATTTAAATTATTTACTAGTTGAATCAAATTTGTGTACAGGTCATATGGATTGAGTCAAATTTTGACATATTTTCCACCTACATATAATAATATTTAACAAAAATCATTTACAATTTAAAACAATTAAGAGTTTGACAAACTTTTTATTAATTCAACATGGTTCAATTTCCATCCCACCTCCAAAAAATTTTCTAAGCTTATAAAAACCACAAAGCCCAAAGTACAAGTGATAACGCAAATCACTTTCAGGCCCAATTGATAATTCATTGGTATGGGCCCAATCATGGCCCACTAGATCAGAATACAATTGTTATGTTATTTCATTATTTTCTCCACCGCACCAGCCAGCAGCTAGTTGCCATAGCAAATCACGAAAAAAAAAAAAGAATGCATCGACCATTTTTTCGTTCTTCCAGAAAACCAGGAACCGCAATAACTGTCGTTCGATCCATCATCTTCCCGCCAAAACAACAATCACTCATCATTCACTCCTCATCAACCCATCAAGGCCACCGGCAACAACAACAAGGCGAAGATAAAAAACCACAGAAACTGAAAGCAGAACATTCGAACTCTAATCACGTCTCCAAATCACCAATTGGGTCGCCATCTCGAGTCCAAAAGCTCATAGCTTCTCAATCAGATCCTCTCCTTGCCAAAGAAATATTCGATTACGCTTCTCGACAGCCTTACTTTCGCCATTCTTACTCTTCATATCTGATCCTTATTCTTAAACTCGGTCGAGCCAAATACTTATCTTTCATTGATGATCTTCTCCTTGATTTAAAATCCAAACAGTACCCAATAACCTCGACGCTTTTCACTTACATAATCAAAATCTATGGCGAGGCCAATTTGCCGGGTAAGGTCCTTAAAACTTTCTATAAAATGCCTGAATTTAAATGCAAGCCTTTGCCCAAACAGTTAAACCGCATTCTTGAATTCCTTGTATCACACCGGGACTATGTTAAACCTGCTTTGGATCTTTTTAACAATGTTCATAGATATGGCGTTTCACCCAACACGAAATCTTATAATATTTTGATGAGAGCGTTTTGTTTTAGTGGCGAAATTAGTATTGCGTACAAGTTGTTCAATGAAATGTTTAAGAGAGACGTTTTACCGGATGTTGAGTCATATCGAATTTTGATGCAGGGCTTGTGTAGAAAAAGTCAGGTTAACGGGGCATTTGATTTGTTGGAGGATATGTTGAATAAAGGGTATGTGCCTGATTCTTTGAGTTACACTACGCTATTGAATAGTTTGTGCAGGAAAAAGAAGCTTAGGGAGGCATACAAACTTCTCTGCAGAATGAAAGTTAAAGGGTGCAATCCTGATATTGTCCATTATAATACAGTCATATTGGGATTTTGCAGAGAGGGAAGTGCAATGGATGCTTTTAAGGTTTTTGCAGATATGGAGTCTAATGGGTGCTTGCCCAATTTGGTGTCTTATAGGACTTTGGTTGGCGGGTTATGCGATCAAGGAATGATTGATGAGGCAATGAACTATATGGAGGAAATGATGTCAAAGGGGTTTTCTCCACATTTTTCAGTTTCTCATAGTTTGATAAAGGGCCTATGTGATGTTGGTAAGATTGAAGAAGCTTGTGGATTGGTTGGGGAATTGCTGAAGCATGGAGAAGCTCCTCATACAGATACTTGGATGATTTTGGTACCTAAAATATGTGATATAGATGACTTGGAGATGGTTGGAGAAACTCTGGATAAGGTCATGAAGGTAGAAATAAAGGGCGGTACAAGAGTAATGGATGCTGGAATTGGCTTGGAGCAGTACTTGATTAAGAAGATTCAGAAACAACGGCGAGTCTGAATGAATTTTTGGGCTTTAGCTTAACTAGTTTGTTTTGTTTCACCCTTTAAAGGGAAATATTTTGTAAATTTTCTTCCAGGTTCAAGAATATAAATTATATTAATTTTCCTTCTTTGCATCTATGAGTTCTCTTCTCAAAAAAAAAAAAAAAAAATGGCGTTGCTTCTTCAAGGTGAATACTTCCAAAACCTATTTTAATCTAATATATGGCTAGATAACAGGTACTTCAGAAATCTTGTGAACTGCTAGTTTGCCATTAGGGCAAAGGATCACTGGCATTTTCTTTTTCCTGGTTTACTGAAAGCTTGTATTCATGTGGGTAAACTCACGACAATACCCCATTGGTCTAAACAGAAGTAGTGGAAACCATTATAGTTCATGTGATATAAATCGATATCTTTGGAAAATTTCAAGTCGGAACCTTTCACGAAAAATGTTTATAAACAGTAGATCAAAGTAAAAGTAAGTTCGGGATATCTTTTCCTCATTTTTTGATGGGTCAAGGATTTTCCAATGGATTTGGGGATGCTGGGTAGTTCGATAGTTACGATAAAATTGAATCATATTTTGGGTCGTGTGGTGCATAACTGAAACCTATTTGGGCCCCGGGTAATTCTTAACTCTATAAAATTGGCACTACTTTTGAGCTCCTAGCCTGTCCGGAGATCAGTGTGGCTCAATAACTAAACTGTTTAATAAGCAAGCGATTACAATCGAAACATTTCAAAACCGTTATCCTAGTTGAGTTGCCAACAGTATGCCAAGTTTGCAGAAATAATGCACGTGAGGGTTCCTCTGTCTACTTCAAAATAACAGTTAACAACTGTCATGAAGTCTTGGTAAAAACATCAGAAATGATTATTCAATTCACCGAGACAAAAAATTTTCCCGGAAGCTGTAGAGCCATTTTGCAATATCAATATAGTATCACTCTAGGGGCAACCTGGAAGTCACATGCCGCATGCTTTTGTAAACACTGGCTAAGTAATTACTAATTACATAGTTATCACTATGAATGTGGATCTCTATTCATCCATCCAAACATGCCAATAAGGCAATAACGCATTTTACATATCAAGATTGACAAAAGCAATGAAAGCTTGAAACTCTAATGAGTTCAACTCAAATACCGTATGAGTTTCTAAAATACTTCCATAAAAAATTGAAGGATACCTCAAATTCAATGCAAGATACACAACTTTTAAAAATGTGGAAATGTGAATAAGATAGCAAATCTTCTATTAATTTTGATCGACCAGGATTCTTTGAGCTCTCATATTTCAAATATAAAATGAAATTAGTCCTTTAAAATTATACAGCAAGCAAAATTTCTGTTGAAGCTCAGTCGTCTCTCTCAACGCCTTTTCTAACCACTAATATGCGACCCCGGAAATCCTGCAAAAGAGATTCCAATAAGAAAAATGCAATGGAAGAAAGAATTCAAGAGGAGGTTACAAAATGGGTCATGGTAATAGACTAAACCTTTCCATCCAAGGAAAGTGCAGCCTCACGTTCTGCAGAAGACGAAAAGGAGAGAAAGGCATAGGCACGATTCTTTCCAGCTTTACGGTCATAAAGAACTCTTGCACTAACTACAGTTCCAAATTGGCTAAAGTGATGCCTCAATTCCTCAGGTTTTACAGTCCAGGCAAGGTTGCCAATGTATATCTTATATGGACTTTCATAAATAAGATTCTTAATGGGTGCTGAACTCAATACTTCAGGGTTTCTCCTATGAGAACTCATATCAATGGAAAATCTAACCCGCATTTCCCGGCCACCAACATCCTATAAAGCACAAATCTTTTCATAAATTTCAGGAACAATGCTAAAAAAACATAAAATGATGAAAAGGATAAGCTAGTTCGACACTCAACAGATTCATCCAGTGCAGCTATTGCATTTTTTGCAGAGTTTATAGAACCCATTGTGACATAACCACATCCTCGACTAACACCAGTTTCAGGATTCCGAGATACCTGCCAGAAAGTTACCAAGCAATGAAATTCAGTACAGATCCTATCGTGCAATCTTTTCTTTATTCAGCTAAACCCAAACAAGTTACTGAGATTTTAGTAGCAGTTGAATCATGAAAATCTAACCTTTCCTTTTTCAGCTGAAAACGGACAGTTCTATTGTCAAAAGGAAAGGATATAAGTTAATTGTACCTCAACAGAAAGAACAGTGCCAAAGGGCTTGAACATCTCTACAAGCTCTGAAATGTCACAGCTTCGTGGAAGATTACAGACGTATAGTTCACATGGTCTTGGCTGTTTCTTCCATTGACGGCTGAAATCGTCGTCGTCGCTTTCGTGCGCACTTTCCTCGGCATCTATCTCTTCCGCAACCACTGATTCTTCATCCACCAGAGCTAATAATGTGAAAAACCTCCTCCCTTTATCAGCTGGCCATTGCAGGGGAGATGGAGAAGAAAGAAGAGAAATTTCACGAGAATGAGGCTGTAGCAAGTTTGGGCACGGAAATTGAACTGAGGGATGCAACGGCAACGAAGAAAACGACGGCGTTTTGGCTGATGAAGGAAGGGAAGGCAGTATTAAGCGAGTGGTGGCCATTGAGAAGAGAGAGCTTCCACATGGGAAAAAGGATAATCTTTTTACTCTATACACCAGATAGGCAGATACCGAAAAAATTTAGTTTGAAATAGGGTCGAATATGGTAAATGGGCCGGACATCTATTTAGCCAAGTCGGGGTCCATGGTCCATCGGGTTAGAGCTTCTTCTTCTCTTCCTCCTTCTTCCTCCTCCTGGCAGATCGAAATTCTGTATTGATTCACTAGCAGAGAACTGAAAATGCTAACAACTCCCAATGGATCAGTCCATAAATCTCAAGAAGAAGATGAATCCACTGTATCCTCACCCACTCTTACCTCCTCTATAAAATTCGGCACATCGGAGGCTCTGGATCACGTGCGCAACCTCACCGACGTGGGAGCTATGACTCGCCTGCTTCACGAGTGCATTGCATACCAGCGAGCTCTAGATCTTGACCTTGACAATCTCCTCGCCCAGCGCACTGATCTCGACAAGCACCTCCTCCACCTACAGAAATCAGCGGAGGTTCTCGACATCGTTAAGGCTGATTCCGACCATATGCTTTCCAATGTACGCTCCACCTGTGACCTCGCAGACCACGTCAGCGCCAAAGTTAGGGAACTTGACCTTGCCCAGTCGCGTGTTAACAACACGCTTCTACGGATTGATGCCATTGTGGAAAGAGGGAATTGCATTGAGGGAGTGAAAAACGCACTCGAATCGGAGGATTATGAGTCTGCCGCGAATTATGTGCAGACATTTCTGCAGATTGATGCAAAATACAAGGATTCTGGATCAGACCAGAGAGATCAAATGCTGGCTTCGAAGAAGCAGCTTGAAGGTATAGTGAGGAAACGGCTTTCAGGTGCCGTTGATCAGAGGGATCATCCAACGATTCTGCGATTTATTAGGTTGTATTCACCTTTAGGATTAGAGGAGGAGGGATTGCAGGTGTATGTAGGGTACTTGAAGAAAGTGATATCAATGAGATCTAGGCTTGAATATGAACATTTGGTGGAGTTGATGGAGCAGAGTCATAATCAGAATCAGGTTAATTTTGTCGCCTGTTTAACAAATTTGTTTAAAGACATTGTCTTGGCAATTGAAGAAAATGATGAAATCTTGAGGAGTCTTTGTGGTGAGGATGCAATTGTTTATGCCATCTGTGAGTTGCAAGAGGAGTGTGATTCTAGGGGTTCTTTGATTTTGAAGAAATATATGGAGTTCAGAAAATTGGCTAAGTTATCGTCTGAGATCAATGCCCAAAACAAGAATCTGCTTGCTGTTGGAGCACCAGAAGGTCCTGATCCAAGAGAGGTTGAATTGTATTTAGAAGAGATACTGTCACTAATGCAATTAGGTGAGGATTATACTGAATTTATGGTTTCAAAAATCAAAGGGTTGAGTTCTGTCGATCCAGAATTAGTTCCAAGAGCCACTAAGTCATTTAGGAGTGGAAGTTTTAGCAAAGTAGCTCAAGATATCACTGGGTTTTATGTGATCTTGGAGGGATTCTTTATGGTGGAGAATGTAAGAAAAGCTATTAGGATAGACGAACATGTACCTGATAGCCTTACCACATCAATGGTAGATGATGTGTTCTATGTTCTACAGAGTTGCTTGAGAAGGGCAATTTCCACTTCAAATATTAGTTCTGTAGTAGCAGTCTTGAGTGGTGCAAGTAGTTTGTTGAGCAATGAGTACCATGAAGCTTTGCAACAAAAAATGAGAGAACCAAACCTTGGGGCAAAACTATTTTTGGGTGGTGTTGGCGTCCAAAAGACAGGGACAGAGATTGCAGCTACATTGAATAATATGGATGTGAGCAGTGAGTATGTGCTTAAGCTGAAACATGAAATTGAAGAGCAATGTTCAGAGGTGAGTGATGATTGTTACTATTTAACTGCAATAGGGATCACCAGTGATCTGTTTTTACTGGTTTGTTAACTTATTTTTTGCTGGCCTTCTAGCTTTTAGTGACATGAGAAGGTAGATCATTTTCACTGTCCGGTAATGTTTATCAGAATCATTTGAGAGTATGATTATTTGCATGCTCATATGCATTTTATTATCTATCCCATATACTCAATGAATAATGTGGCCATAAGAGAATGGTGCAGAGGTGAGTGAACATTTTGTCTCTGTAATTGCTGGCAGTTCACTGTTTGCCACACAAAATTGTAGATTAAGTTTCCATTTACTAAATTTATGTATAATCTTATGCCATCGCATGCGCATTTCCATCATCTTTTTCTTTCTATGTTTGCGATGGAAAACATTGCCTTTGGTTTCTTGAAAAAAAGTACTTTTCAGGTTTGTTGCTACTGTTACAAGCTAGAATGAAGTATAAAATAGGGGTGGAATGATTGACTTATCGCCTTATCAATTTAGATTTGGGATTCAGCTAAAATTTTCAAGTCAAAAGTTACATTTGCAATTGTATGAGGTTGTTATCACACTATGGACCTTCCACAGCTCTGCTTTGAGAGGTCGAACTGAATACAGTATAAAAAAAATGATTCGATAGTTCTTGGCCATGATTACTCCAAAGCTTTTTCATCCCTGTAGCTTTCCTAAAATATATCAAAATCTTGTTATCTAATTGTAGTTTTGTTAGAATGTATTGGAAGTTGTTTGGAGTGACTAATTTGACGCTCCCCTTGTGCTGAAGAATTTGTCCAAAATGTTTTCTTCTACAGACCGTTTTTGAAACAAACTCAGCATAATAGGATGTTGGCCGATCCCATATATTTGTAGACATAATCTGTGCACTGTAAATAATGTATTGCAGTCTATTATATAAAGTGACTATCTTAACACTAGTTCAGGTTTGCCTGCATGATTCAATTTTTTTGATGGCTGTTTTGCTATCAATTTTTTTCTTTTTCATCTATGCATTGACTTGTTGCTGAATTGCTGAATGTAATGCATGTCTGTCATGCTGGCATCATCCCCTAATTGAGTGGTTTAAGTGATTAAATTTCTCCACTTTTTTATAAATCTTGCACTTGTTGCTGGGGTTTTGAGGGGGAATTGAATAAATTAAGTTTGGCCCAGCCGACTGGAATTTTCTTGGATGATCTTATCGGGTATGTTTCTATGTTTCCTTCGTTAATTTTGATGCTAGCTATCTTTAGTGCTAATTTGGTTTTCTGGTCTCTGCTGTTTGTTGTCAAAACCATTTTGGTCTATATGAGTTTAATAGATTACAATAATTTTCAACAGGCATTTCCTGCTCCGGCTGATAGAGAAAAGGTGAAATCTTGTTTGTCTGAGTTGGTTGATATGAGCAATAACTTCAAGCAAGCCCTGAATTCTGGACTGGAGCAACTCATAGCAACTGTCACACCTCGAATCCGTCCAGTGTTGGACAGTGTAGCAACCATCAGCTATGAGTTATCCGAGACAGAATATGCAGATAATGAGGTGAATGACCCATGGGTCCAGAGGCTTCTCCATGCTGTTGAGACTAATGTGTCCTGGCTCCAGCCGCTAATGACTGCCAACAACTATGATTCATTTGTACACTTAGTCATTGACTTCCTTGTGAAGAGGCTTGAAGTAATAATGATGCAGAAAAGGTTTAGTCAGCTTGGAGGCCTCCAGCTTGACAGAGATATAAGGGCTCTGGTAAGCTATTTCTCGAGTATGACTCAGAGAACCGTTAGAGATAAGTTTGCCCGCCTCACTCAAATGGCAACCATCCTTAACTTGGAGAAAGTATCTGAGATTCTTGATTTCTGGGGTGAGAATTCAGGACCTATGACCTGGAGGTTAACCCCTGCTGAGGTTAGGCGAGTGTTGGGTCTCAGGGTTGATTTTAAACCTGAAGCCATTGCTGCTCTGAAGTTGTAATTCAAAACTTCCCTAATTTTCTATCCAGTCTGCCATCGAACAATCATATTTGGGGGTTGTCCTCTTACAGATTCTTGTGCTGGAGGAGCTGGGACACGGTTGTCTTAATGCTTTTATTGTTTGCTTTTGATACATTATATCCTTGCGCCAAAATGAACAGACTTGTTGGATTCTTTCTCTGCCATCTTTTCTCCAAGTTTGTTAGCTTTTTATACTTTTTGAACCTCAAGAACAAGAAGTGCGAAACTCACATGTATTATGAGGCAAATAGGAATTTTGTTTGTACAAATTCGAGACTTTTGTAGCATATCACTTTGTAGCGCTATTGTTTTAGAAAGTGACGACATATTTTTTTTTCTGTCAATACCTAATAATGTGCATCACAAGCAGGATTTTTATGCTTAAGCGTTTGTTTTAATTTTCTCGTAGACTTCTTTTTCATTCAGACAAGTTGGCCAGAAGTGTTTGTTTGGTCGTTTTAATAGTTTTTCTACGCAAGAAAGTTCTGAACTTTATGGATTCACCACATATTCTATGTGGGTAGATGCCTTTTGTTAATGTCTACAAGATTGTGCATCTTTAATTCTTATATGAGTTACTAGGGGTGTTCACCCCAGTTGGATTTTTAAAATCGAACCGTGCGGACTCTTACAGTTAGAATGCAGTGTCGTTTGCAGGCTGAGAGAACAATCCTTAAGTATCAGATTCCTAACCAACAAAGACAAACTTCGGAATAACAAGGCAAAAACAGAAGGTCATAAGCCAGCAACATCTACAATGTCTCCCTTTCAATTCCATAAAATTGAAAAATAACTCGAGCGAATTCTAGCAACACTTATATAATTTGAAAATGCATTTTAAATTTGCAAATGAAATGAATTTCTTGAAACATAGGCTAAGAGATTGAAAGGAATTTCAAATCCTAGGGAAAGAAAGGCAAAAATTTCAGCAGCTCAAAATTTAAAAAAGCATGCGAATAATGAATTTAATTCAACATCCAAATATAGAAATAACATTTTTCAAAAAAGCCACTTATCTGTTGATACAAACAATGCAAACAAAGCTAATTCAACATCCAATCATAGAAATTTCTAAAACTTGCGAGTGTGAGCTATTTGAGGTTTTGATTTGAAGCACTGCTCCAATGAACAAGGATAAATAAGGAGAGACCCATTCCAAAAATTTAAATAGAAAACAATCTAAGCAGCGTATCCTGAATACATAGGCATTACAATTTAAGGGCACAAGGGACTGCGGGCAATAATTTATATGGACCCATGTAGACCAACTAAAAGCCACAACAAGCAGAGTTGATGAATTTCCCAACTCTGAAGTTTAGACATGAGCTGTGCCTTCTGTGAATTTGGGATCCTCGCATCTGTACTTCCCATCAGGTCCAATTCCAAATCCTTTAGGATCTGCAAATACATTTTCAAGAAGTTGGCTGCGAGCTGGATGAGGGCTTTCATCTGCAAACTCAACGGCATCCTCAACCACCTCATCTATCTTCTTCTCGATGGCCTTCAGCTCTCCTTCATTTGCTAGGCTGTTCTCGATCATATACTTCTTCAAGAAGGTGATGGGATCTCTTGCAGCATAGTGAGCCTTCTCGGCTGCCAAAAGAAAACCAAGCATTTATCAGCAGAAAAACATTATGAACTTCAGGATAGATAATAAAAGTATAGGTCTCCTATAATTTGGCCAATCGTTTTTGTGAAGCTCTAAGATGCTATATTCAAATGTTTGTTTGGCAGACAAATGGGGTGTCTAAACGCTACATGATTATATTAGGCTGAAAACTGGAGAGTAATCATCAAACCAAACTCTTGGTAATTTTATTTCGATCATAATATCATATTGTGGATACCAATTAACAAAGCAACTTCGTTTCAAAAGACTAGCAACTGGATTCTGATAAAAAGGCTATCACGTCATGATGTTAATAAAATTGCTAATATTTAAAGTATTATTTTGTATTATGTCCATAACCAGAGACAGATGGGCCCAAAGCACACAAGAAAAGGGGGGCACAGTAACAGGGGAAGCAAATAAAAAGGGGGAAAAGATGAGCACAACGAAAGGTTGGTGCTTGAATTCCTAAGGACCTATCTCGAAATACATACATAGAGACTGTCTAACATCTGTAAACCTGTAGATAACAGGAAAACTAAACCAATTAACTTTTCAATTATAGAGGTGCAGCTTCATCAAGCATAAGTTTAATAAAGCTTCAAAATTGGGGGAAAAAATCTAATAGATGGTGTGTGTTTCAAGTTTCAACAAGGGATTACAATACCGCAGAGGCCAGTGTCAATGAATAAGGTACACAAGATTGTAAAACAAATAATCACTAACGAATACAGTAAGTAGATAACCAAATGAATTAAATTCTCACCAGGATCACGCAGCTCATCAGGATCAGCCAATGAATGTCCTCTAAATCTGTAAGTTTCGCATTCCACCAATGTTGGCCCTTCGCCCCTCCTAGCCCTTCCAATTGCCTCCTTGGCCACCTCTCTCACCTTCAAAACATCCATTCCATCAACATGAACACCGGGCATCCCAAAAGCTGGACCTTTCTTCCAAATCTGTGGATCCGAAGTTGCCCTCAAGTGAGACATTCCAATTGCCCACAAGTTGTTCTCTACAACAAACACAATGGGCAATTTCCACAAAGCTGCCATATTCAAACACTCAAAAAATTGGCCATTATTACAAGTTCCATCTCCAAAGAAGGCCAAAGTCACATCTTCACTGTCTGTTTCCTTCAAAACCTCCTTTCTATACTTTGCACTAAAAGCAGCACCAGTTGCCACTGGAATTCCTTCACCAATAAAAGCAAAACCACCAAGCAAATTGTGCTCCTTGGAGAACATGTGCATGGATCCACCTTGGCCACGACAACAGCCAGTTGTCTTGCCAAAAAGTTCGCTCATTACAGAGCGAGCTGGGACTCCCTTACTCAAAGCGTGGACATGATCACGATACGTGCTGACAACAGAATCTTCCTTCTTCAAGAGCTTGATGAACCCAGTTGAGACAGCCTCTTGGCCATTGTAGAGATGAACAAAACCAAACATTTTTCCCCTGTAATACATCTGAGCACACATGTCCTCGAAAGCTCTGCCCAACACCATATCCTCATACAGCTCCAATCCTTCTTCTTTTGTGATCAACTAAATTCACAAACAAGAAAATAATTAAAGAACGCATTATTAATCTATGTTTTTGGTTCATGAAAGAAAGCAACTTTAATGTCCTTATTGGATAATTACAGCCAATTATAAGCATTATTGTTATCGCCTATATGGATGTGGAAAAGAAGATACATTAGACCTCAAATTCATGTAGCTTAATCACTTTAAATCGCAGAATAGGAGAATTAATAGCAATTGGATTCAATTACGCCTAAAATGATAGAAATGTCATCAATTCCAGCCCCGACTTCAAAAAAGAAAAAAAAAATCCAAACTTTTAAACTTCCAAGGAAGATTTATATCAAATTGAAAACAAAAGGACGATAAATTTTTTAAAAAAATAGAATACCAGACTAGAGGTGGATTTGAGCTTCTTTTCCTTGACGGCCTCGGAAACAGCAACAACACCAGATTGGCGTACACAATTGACATGATTGAATTTGCGAAAAGAATTAAAGCGAAGTTTTTGAGTAGATCCCAGAAAAGAAGAAGTGGTTTTAAGAGGATCAAAGAGAGGCTGGTGCTTATCGTGAGATCTGGAGATGGGCAAAGGGTGAATGAACTTAGTAGCAGAGAAAGCTGAAGCCATTGAGCTTTCTCAGGAATGGGAGAAAATGGGATTGAGTGGAGAATGAGGTGAAGGAGAAAGAAGAGTATAAGAGGAGAAATAGGAGCGGAGGAAACGAGGGAAGAGGGCGTGGAAGTAACCGCCTTTACCGGTTGAAAAATGAAAACAAAAGTAAGAAAGCCCACCCAACTCCCAACTGCACTTGGCCTTTGCTTTGTGTATTTAGTTTACATGTGTTACTCTTGTTCTTTCTCCGTTTCCCCCTTCAGCTTGTCCTGTCTAAAACACTGTCGTTTTTTACTATTTTTATAAATTATTATTAATATTTCTTTTGGAAAATAGTATCCCATATGTATCATGTACTATTTCATGCCTAAGACTCAATATGGAAACATTCATATTTAGTGTCACGTGTTATAATTAGATTTTGGTTCAGTTCAATTATGACATGTGTTCATCAATGATTCTTGTTAATTTTGATAAGAAATGTGAACCAATCATAATAAAATTGAATAAACCTCTCTAAAAAATTTGAGTTGATTCCTTAAATCTCTTAATGCCGAGACTCCTTAAATTATCTGAATTTTCTATAGCATTATGAATGGAATTTATCGGGAAGGAGAGTTTATGTTACCCTGCTCCAAATTCCATAGTGTGTTTTGATTTGTACAGAAAATGACCATTTAGTGGCACCATGTGCATTTTAGGCACTTGTTATTAAGTGGAGTTATCAAATATAATCAAAAGCCAAAGAAAATTGGGTCCATAGCTCAGTGGTAGAGCATTTGACTGCAGATCAAGAGGTCACCGGTTCGAACCCGGTTGGGCCCTTTTGGCAAGTTCCTTTTTTTACGTATTTTCTTTCCATAAATTAATTTACTTCCTTTAAATTCTTCCTCCTCTGGCCTCTTACACTAGAGATTCGAAAAAATCATAATAGTCCTTTTTTCTCGTTTTTCTAATACTCTCCACTATGTCTATGACTTCACTTGAAATGGTCTCTTGGTCAAGAGAAAATAATTAAGAATATAAATGTTTAGGGCCTGTTTACTTACAGAAAACAGTTTTCTGTTTTCTGTGTTCTATTTTCTTAGAAAATTAGAGTATTTATTTTCTGTAAAAAATTTAGAGAACGCGTTTATTTATCAAAAAATAAAAAATTAGAGTATTTATTTTTTATATATATGTGTACGTATGTACATATACATATGCATATGCATATCAATAAATGAAAAATTAGAGTAATTATTTTCTATATATATGTATATGTATGTACATACATACACATAAATGCATATACATATGCACATACATATCAATAAATGCTAAATTAGAGTATTTATATTCTATATATATGTGTATGTATATATATATATATATATATATATATATATATATATATATGAATAGCATGCACATGCATATGCATATAAATATATGTGTTTGTGTGTGTGTATATATATATATGTATGCGTGTGTGTATATATATATATATCTATGCATATGCATGCGCATGTGCATATGTATATATATATGCATATGCATGTGACATGCATGTATGTGTATATGTATATGCATATATGCGCGCGCGCGCGCTCACACACATATATGTATGTATCTATATGTATAAATATGTGCATGTACATGTATATGTATGTATATATATACGTATATATATATATACACATATGTATGTGTATGTCTACATACATGCATACATATGTATATGTATGTATATACATACATATGTATATAAGTACATACATACATATATGTATATGTATGTATGTATATGCGTATGCATATGTATATAAGTACATACATACATATATGTATATGTATGTATGTATATGCGTATGCATGTAGATACATACGTGTCTATGCATACATATACATATACATATGTATGTATGCACATACATGTGTATGTATGCACATACATGTATATGTATGTATCTATATATATGTAAATATATACACACATGTATATATGTATTAAAATGATTTAGAAAATTTAGAAAACATTTTTTATTAGTTTTCCAATCTCTTCTTTATTTTAGAAAACTAGAAAATCTATTTTCTATTTTCTATTTTAGAAAATTGACTAAAATAAACACGATCTCTATTTTCTGTTTTCTGTGAAAAAATTTTCTGAAAAACTGGAACAGTTTTCTGTAAGTAAACAGGCCCTTAAGTTTTAAATTTTGATTTTTAATGTCCGGAGAAAAATTGATATTTATTTTAGCATGAGGCATTCCATATACTGACTTTGAAAAGTACAGGACGCTAATTTACTAATTCTGAAGTATGGTAGATGGTGATTACTTAGAAAATGATATGCGAAACTGATGATGTACACCGCTTAAATTGTAAATGAAACTAATGCGATCTGAAGCCCTGAAAAACAATATTTACCATTATTAGTTTATCACTACGTCTCTGCTCATTGAAAATCTGTTGATGCTATACCTTAATAGATAATTATATGCTAGTCGGACGACGAACAGAAGATCAGTTACATCTATTGCAATTTCATATTGGTCTACTTGGTAAGATGACACTCCTCCAATAACATTCGCGTTAGGTTTGGCCTTGCAGCTTAAAAGTAAAAGATACAAACTTATTCAACTAAGAGCACAACATACTTTGATTCAATTCATGATTTTATATATAAACTAATAATAATAAACTGCTTAAATAATTTTCATAATTATTCCATAAAATCATAAATCCAGTGATACCTCGAGTGTGCACTTTTAGAAGCAAAAATAATAGAAATCCTAGATTGCACTGTAAAAAGATTGCAAATGCCATTGAATAAGAAACAAAGCTCAGAACTGTCCATTGGATATTGTAACTTATATTGCTTCAGGAGATATACGGTCATTATGCAATAGCACCAAACGTAATAACGGGACACAGTTGCAACTGCTCTAAAAATTACACAGGTCTAAATACAATATTTGCTATTGCTGGCACAAAAATGCATTCTGGTGACATGTCCTTAAAGAACACGAGGAAACAAAAACTTTCACATCCTAGGATATGATTTACAAAAGTAATACACCACGTCAGTTTATATAGTTTGTGTGATTGATTCTGAAAGGAGAGGCCTTGTTTGTTTCTACTATTACTAAAACAGCCACAAGATAAGATTGTTAAAACAAAGATGCATGTCGCAAAGACTTTAAATGTCAATCTATTAAAACACAAGTCATCATCTTAGATTGAGATCCAAGCAGAACTCATTCCCCACATCTATGTATAGATAGAAAAGTGGCAAATTTTAAATTCATTGCACAATCGAGACACAAATTCAAAACTCAAAACATGGGCATCGAAACTCATTTGAAATACTAATATATACTAGAATCTGAAGCATATAATGTTCAAAACCATACCTCTCCATGTCTACATTCATCAAAAAGGGTATTTGTACCGACAAAACATAACGGTAAAGGATCCAAAAAAATAAACTACTGTTTAACTGTTACGACCAACATAGGACTTGTGCATCCTCAAAGGAGCTCCTAATCAAACAAGCTGAAACCCATGTCATCATCACTCTCTTCCTGAGGCTCTTCCTGTAAAATCATCACAAAAAGTCACATAACAATCAGAAATTTCCAAGATACAAGAACAACTTGAAACTGCGTGCCAGCTCAACTGAAACTCGAGTGTGATTATGCATAATTACCTTCTTCTTCTCCTCGGGTGGAGGAGCAGCTGCAGCAGCGCCACCAGCAGCAGCACCGCCAGCTGGGGCAGC
The DNA here is from genome assembly GCA_947683425.1 of Excoecaria cochinchinensis. Classification (NCBI taxonomy): domain Eukaryota; kingdom Viridiplantae; phylum Streptophyta; class Magnoliopsida; order Malpighiales; family Euphorbiaceae; genus Excoecaria; species Excoecaria cochinchinensis. The sequence goes on from CANTUQ010000045.1 coordinate 6,719,436, forward strand.
AACAGCAACTGCTGCACCCCCACCAGACCCGACGTTCATGATGAGATCTCCAACGTCACGCTTCTCCGCAAGCTTAGCAAACAAGCTAGGCCAGTAAGACTCTACTGACACATTAGCTGCTTTGACCAATTGTGCAATTTTCTCTGCCTATTCACCAAGTTAAGGAAACATAACATATTCCCCAAAGTTTTTTGTCAAACGTAAGAAATATAAAAGCAATTTTCATGCTTCACTAATTAATCAGTGACCAGAAATACGGCAGAGAACATCAAGTAAAAAGAAAACTAAATTGAAACGTATATGCACAAAAATACAAAAGAAAAGAAAGATAGGAATTTGTGGAAATTCCTCCAACAGTTTGAAGTGAGAAAACTTCATAATAGAATCTAAAAACTAACTTATGAAAATAAATTAAATAGCAGGAACGTATTCAAGGATACGGTGATTGGAATACCATCATCGTAGAGAATCAAAGCAGCGTAAGTGCAAGCGATTTCTCCGACCGACATCCTTTTATCTGCATCACGATGAATACAGGTAAAAATGAATAAAAAAAATAAAAATCTAATAACTATAGTTTCCTAACTATGAAAGTAGAATCGCGGATATTAAAACACCATGAATTTTCAGTAAAATTAATACAATGGAAGCAAACAAAGGGAGTAAGAGATGGAGAAATGCGAATAACCTTAGGGTAATGAGATCTGTGAGAAGGAGACGTGGCTGCGCTGCTGCAAAGAAATGTAGTCTAGGGTTTGAGAGAAATTGGCAAGAAAGGGTTTTAACTTTTAAAGATTCAGAGATATGGGCTTCCTGTAATATTAAAGGATCCAAATTTTTTTTTATTAATGGTCCAACCGGGTCGGGCCTTAGCTGATTAAAGACTCTAGCCCATTATTAGCAATGTGTTTTTTTCTTTTCTAATTTTTTTTGGGTGGGGAGAATTAACTGAACATGCGATTAAATGTAGATTAATATGATAGATTACAATAGCTAAAAGTTTTTTGAAAATAACCCCATTAATATGATTTATTGTATAGATTACAATAGCTAAAAGTTTTTTGAAAATAACCCCACCGGTCGTCAAATTAAAAAAAAAAAAGAAATTATATGCCTTCAAGTTTTACCGCTAACAAAATTTTATCATCATTTAAAGATAAAAAAAATTTTGATTGTTAGTTAATTATTTTTTAAATTTCACTTCTTCTTCAGTTAGTTAATTTTACCAGCATTTGATTGTTAGTTAATACATTTTTTATTATAAAATTTATATGTATTATTATTTAATTTGCTACTTTTGATAGTTGTTTTTGTTATATATCTCAGATAAGCAAAACTATGCAATAGAAGATGTTATTATTTGATCTCCTTATATTTTGTATGCCATATATGTACCTAAGTATTCTGTAATTTCTAGCTTCATATAAGTTTATGTTGATTTTTTTAATTTTTTGTGACAAGTGTCGAAATTTTATAATTTGTAATTATTTCATTTTTTTTAATTTTATAACACTCCATATTTGCTGTTAATTTGACGTTTGTTGATTGAAAAACATAACAGGTGCGTACGTACACATATTTTAATAATTGAAAATATTTTATTTTGATTAAAATAAAATATTGTATTATGAGCAATTATGTTTCACGCTCATACTTGTCCTCACTTTCAAGAATTACTATTTCAACATTATTTATAGAGAACATTAAGAATAAATGATTTATTATTAAATCATAATTATCTCACCATTTAATTGTAACATTTATCTCAATTATAGGTGACAAACAGATCGGATTAGTTTGTGTCGAATCATAAAAAATAGGATTAAAAATATGTCAAAATTTTGTATGTCATATATGGATTTAATTTGATCATAAATGGAGAATTAGAAATGTAGAACCTATAAAAACAATGATTTTTATATTTAAATTGTACATTACAAAAAAATCTAAGATCGTTACCATGAGACTAATTAAATTCCAAATAAAAAATTTAACTTTATACAGATGGACAAAAGGAATGGGGTCATCATCTCTGCAAAGAATGGCAGACTAAATCAGCCCGAGAAAAATCTGTAATATATTATAACGAACAGCTGTGATACCAAACTTCATATGAGAACAGCTGCTCCAGGAACAGCATAAGCTATCAAAAACTACTAAGTCGCTTAAATGTCTCAAAATGAACATTAACGTCAGTCTTATTGCAGCATATAGAAGCTAACAGAGCTCCATACATTAAGTCTTGGTGATTGACCCCGGCTAATCATTTCCTCTGACCACAAAGTAGCTTCACATTGCCTGCCAACATGTAAGCATGTTATAAGTGTTAGCAATAGGATGATAAGACTTGGTTAACATTTCCTCCAAAATCCAACTTGCTTCAACAAATTGACCATCCCCACACAACCCACGCGCTAAAATGTAATAAGTTTCCTCATTGGCAACACAGCCAACCTGCTTGGCCATCTTCTTAAAAAATTCAACAGCAATTGCTGAATTCCCTGCATTGCAAAGGCCTTTCAGTAACAAACTGTACAATGATACATTTGGAACCCAATTTCCCTCCACCATCTTGACTTCAATTACATTAATTGCTTCATGACCTCTGCCTTCCCTGCACAATGCCACCACCTTTGCCTTATAAGTCGAAAGAGATGGCCTAAAGCCTCTATTCTGTGTATCATGAAGCACTTCATCAGCTTGACTTATCATACCTTCATCGTAAGGATCCACAAGCATAGCTGTGTAACTTTCTAAGCTAGGAATTACACCTCTCATTAGCGCTTCATTAATAAAATGCTTTGTGTCTTCTGATATCTTCGTTGGTGTTACATTGATTGAGATCAAGATGATGGCAACATTGTTTAGGGGCCTTTATCCCCTTCCTTAAAATCTTACAAAGAATTTCTAAAGCTTAGTCAACCATCTCATTATCGCATAATGCATCCAAAAGGATTCTATATATCACAACATCTATGCCACTGCCCTTTTGAGAAATCCTCCAAAACATTGAATATAATAAATGGATCACCCCATTCAGTCTTGCCTCCTTATATCAATTCAATAACTATGCCTATCAGGGTACCAACCCTGATAATCCATCTCTTGAAATACTTGCAATGCAAGGACTGAACGGTTATGCTGACAAATGACTTCCATAAACCAGTTCAACGAAACAACACGGGATTTCACTTCCCAGCAATGTGGACTCTCCAAGAAAAGATGGTGAACTTTTTCAGACTTAGATTCTTTCACCATAAGTTGCAAAAGGGTATTAAAACATTCTGTACAATATACGCAATTGAAGTGTGGAATGTTGTCGAAAAGTGATCATTCAGAGGTCCAGCTCTTGTGTGTGTCTTGATTGCAGTTGCAAAGACCGAATCTTTGCACTCATAGGAATCCTCTCTCATCTGCTCAATAACCTCCTTCATCTACATGATCTGATCTAACCTTCCAAGGATGCCAATCATAGTGGCATATTCGGGACCATAATGATGATAGTCGGGGTATTTGTCTTTTGCTTCCTTAAAAATCTGAAGAGCTCTGCATGTATTTTTTTGGGTTCCTAATGATTTGAGAGAGAAGAGTTGGTGTTAGAAGCCTTGGCCATCTTACACTCATAGTCGTGGAAGCAGTTAACGCAGCACTTAGAGCAAACTAGACATCCAAAATGAATTATCAATCAATCTACTGCACAAATATTGGACTAGAAAAGATAATTGTACAGTTACCAGAAAACAAAGCCATATAACAAGACGACATCAAAAATGAATTATCAATCAATTTACTGCACAAATATTGGACTAGAAAGATAATTGTAGAGTTATACATGAAAAGAAAGCCATACGACAAGACGAGTATCCCCACGATTATCTTGGAAAATTGGAATTATAAATGTTAAGAAATTGGAAAATGCATGTTTGATCTGTAACTCATTCATCTCATAAAAATTTGAAGTATAACATATACGCTGTAATCAAAGAAGATTCCTAAACTAAGATTTAATCGAACTTGTTTTAGAAAATTCCATTACTTTAGCCAACTAACCATTTAATAATGCATTGCAGAATATTGCGTCATGCAGTAGTTCTGATTTCATGTAGTTTTACAAATTGTGCACATTCCATTTCTGTCAGGCAAAATAACAAGCATCTTGCAAGCCAACAAGAAGTATGATAAAAGGTAAAAACAAAATAAAAATTGAAGCCCAAAAAAAATACCAAGCAGCCAAAAAGCGAACCAGTGGCAGCGATGATAGCCGACATGGAGATGAGAAATCAATTCACTTCACAGCGCGGGTGACCGAAGACAAGAAAGTACGTAAAATCCTGGTTCTGTTTTTTCCTTTTCCTCCGCTTGCTGCTTGGTCATGATGTGTTCATCTTCCGCCTCAAAACTACGTCGTTCCTGGACGATTTTCTTTTCTTTTCTTTTTTTTTTTAAAAAAAATCATCTGATAAGGGCTTTGAAGAGTCAACGCTGAATTGTAAGCGATGTCGTTTGGTCCTTAAAAATGCTATAAAATGTATTGCCGGAAAAGTAGTTTGCGCCATTTACTTCATCGTGTGACGCTCTAGCGATTCCTTGGTCAAAGTAGGTGCGCCCTCTCTTTCTCTCACTCTCTCTGTTACATTCTATTCTACCATGTGTAGTGATCGCATATCAGGTTATTGAGTTGATCCTTTGATGTTTTTAGAAATTCAGAATGTGCTATATGAGTTCAATTATTTTTTATTATTTTTTTTATGTGTGTTGAACAAATCTAGCTTGACTTCTGGGCTGTAAAGATCCCTTTTTTTTCTTTTGCTATCTTTTAAAATTTTTGTGTAGAATATATACTTGAGGATCTGAGTAGAACTAATTGAAATTTAGTAGCGAAATTGGTGCGAATATTGGTGCTAGTTGGGATCTAGATACAACCTTTATCATCTACAGGTAATTAAGGGTCACAGATGAGACACTATATAAATACAACCTTTATCAACTACTGATGTTTGGGGTATCTATACTATTAGGTTTAGATTTTAGTGCATTTCAATTGGTTTGTGAGGATGGAGAATCATTTATTCATTTTTAAAGTGCCCAAAACAGTCGGGGCCATTTGTATTTGAGTCTTATTACAGATGAAAACAATTGAATGGCAAAAGCTTGCATCAGGAGTTTCATGTTACGAGGAAGTTCTAATGTAGGAAGATGTGTAGGTATTTGGGACACCCTTTCCATCTTCGATATCATCATTATGATCTTCGGACTTCTCTCCTTAAACTTTGGACTTAATTAAATTATTTGAAAAAAGGCTACTGATATTAATAGAGAAGGTAATTTTTAGGTTAGAAGCCAAGGAGATGTTTGAACTGTTCTGAATGTGTATGCCTGTAGATTTCACTTGATGCTTTCCCTTATGCAGTTTAATGTTGTTGGGAAAGTTCTAATACACTAGCTAACATTGGAAAGAGCTGGTGGTCCAGTATCCAGGACCTTGATAAAGATCCTAATAAATGGGCTCTAAAATGGGTTTTTATAGCAGATTTGCAGTCTTCTTGATATGAATTGACAGAAAAATGGAAATGCTCAATTTGGGCTGGAAAAAAAATTTGCTTCATAAAATGATTTTTAAAGTAAGTTGATCAAAGATTTAGTAGCCTCTGTATGTTTCATTTCAAGTATATATACTCGTGCTCCTAGGAGGTGATCTAATTTTAAATCAAAATTTGTTAGTTGCTAAGTTTTTGTTATCCACTCATCTGTGATTCTTGTCATTATTCATCTATATTTCTATGGGTATTGTCATACTGTGTTTCTACCAACAAAACAGTTCATTTCATTTCAAATCAAGAATCACAATACATTGATAGAAATACCATCCAACAGTAATAAAATTTTCTTTGTCGAACTTGAAACATGTAGTTAATTCATGTAGAAATAAGGTTCAGCAAAGCTCATCCTTAATGTAGACACTCTCTTACTTCTAATGTGAGCAAGTTGCACTACTTTCCATTAACATGAACCAACTTTGTCTTTTTTGACTCACTTTTAAGGATCTGCAGCTGGAGAAGTATTCGGTTTGAGTCTCCCATCCACCAATATGGTGTGATTTATGGGGGAGATGGGGTTCAGATCGCTATGTTCTAGACCATAACCCATTTGACCTGCTAATGAATCCAAAAAGAAATGGCAATGAGTGCATTACTTTGAGCTTGTGTTATTTTTGTGGGATTCATTATTTGATAGATTTTGATTCTTGATACATTGACTCGCGATATATGATATATGAGTAAAATTTAGTTGGCACTTTTTGTTTTTTGTTTTGTTTTTTTTGTTTTTAACTTGAGAAAATCTTGGATATTCTTCTTTTTTTTTTTTAATAGAAAGATTTTGAATATTTGTATTACTATTGTGGGATAAATGCAATTTATTTTAATAGATAGGATGGTTCTTTCTCTAAAATTTTGTTGCTTTATTTGTTAGCTGATCATCTCATCGTTTGCATCAATTAGAGAATTAAAATATTTATTCCATTGATAAAACTGCAGCAACTGAAGGGAGTGAGTTACAGAGATGGTCAGGGAAGTTGGCAGGCAAGGTAGGGCGAGGGGTAGACAAAGCAATGAATCAATGTTGACTCGAATGGTTAATGCTGTATTTGCATTTGTAAAATATGCAGAATTTGAGTTACTCTTCTTTTTCTTTTTTGTGGTTGCTTTTATCCTCTTCAAAGATATCACATCGAGGCCCGAGTATAACCAAATTCTTGTGAAGAAGCCTGGTGGTCCTGATTTCTGGGCTTATTAGGAAACATTGAATGGTGATGTTCAGCCAACTTTCCTTCACTTGTAGAATTTTTATGTTATTACAGCATCTACTTTTCTGTGAAAATATATGTGGTTTTATACAATAATCGTATGAGGTGTCATGTAATGCTGAATTTGTTCTTTGATAAATTTTGAAACTGGTGATGTCTTTCCATGACTTGATCCAAAAAGAAAAAAAGAAACAAGCAATATAATGCAAATAGATGATCTAAATTTCACAAGGAGCATGCCTATGCCTAATGATGTAGGTGGAAAGAGCTTTAAGGTAAAATCTTTTACTGTTAGCATTTGATGTCATAGGACAGGATCCCACCCCAAAATTAAACAAACTAGAAGATAAATCATCTTCAACGGCTATCTGTCTTTATGATGCTATATTTGTTTTCAAAGACTTTGCTTTTATTGTTCAAAAATCAATTAACCCCTTAGGATTCTATGTCTAGTTATCCTTACTGCTCAATCCAAGCAACCATATTATCTTTTACTTGTAGGTACATAATTATTATTGGCAACTTTATTAAACTTCTTAACCTTTTTTTTTTGTCCTACTATGAATTTGTTTAGATATTATTCTTTTTCCTTATGATTTGTTATTTGTCAGAAGCTTGTGATTTTTCTTCACCTTTCCTCATAATTGAATTGCATTTGCAATTAAATTATTTTTCTTCAATTTGACATTTAAAAGTATGAAAAGCGGTATACGAAATTCAGTATACGTATTTGCCTGGTTTGTTAGCTACTGCATACGATTGAAGTCCTAAACAAGTGAAATTTACTAAAAAATTATGCATGTACCTATGTGACTTCACATGCATAAGGGAAATTTTGTCTCTGGATGCTGCATTTGCGTACCCTAAGAGAATGTAATGTGCAAAGGTGCACGAATTTTTATCAACTGAAGACTGATTTGTAATTATATTTCTTTCATATATATCTTGTGGGCTAGACCTTTATATTCATTTGTCTATGTTAATAGACCCAAAAAAAAAGAATGCTGTTGTCTTTTTCCTTGGATGTATATGCTGTCAAACATAAAGTTTAATAAATGCCTTTACAAATCTAAAATGCCAAAGTTTGAAGAAAGACAAATTTAGTGTAGACAATCAAAATGGATGGTGTGGTAACAGATTCTTAGATAGAGGAAAATCACAAAGAGAATCACATGATGGCCAATTCAAATCTCTAGCGTATGAGAATGTGCTAAAGCTTAACGAAGTGCATTAACTTTAATATCCAAAATCAAATCAACAATTTTAAGGAGATTCTTTGATGAGATTAAGGATTTATTAGGCTTAAAAAGATCTTCATTGTCCGTTAAAAGCTCATTTCAATTCTATTTTGTGTGGGTATGTGTGTAAGTTGTATTTTGTGGCTAAATGGACATGTATACTTGTTAATTAACCAAAAATATATAATTTTTTATGATTTCAAAGAGTTTAGACTCGTAGATAGCATAAATACAACTTTAGAAATGCCTTCTGCAATTTTTTGGTAAAATAATTGGACTGAAATTTTAATTCGTAATATGATAAGTATATCCAATTACATGAATATACTTATTTATCTACTTATAAATGTGAGTCTGTTCAGTGCAAATTCAAATTATCTAGATTCTACACGAATATACTTAGAATACCGATTATGCAAAAAAAAACTATACCCGTCTTATTTTTCTTTCATCCAAACAACCAAAAGGAAAATCCTATTTTGTGATACAGAGAGCAAGGTGTATAATTTGACATAATCATAATGATCGATGTTGTTTGATTAATCTAATTATGATTTGTTTCCAGAAGGAACTTGAACCCCACATTGACATGGAATACCACCAATCATAGCCATGAGAAGATTCAAACATCAAACCCGCATGCCTAACTTTGAAACAGAAAAAAGTATCCAACGTCCCCATGTTTGAGTTCCCCTTGGATTCCAAGCAAATAAAATAATACTAACTAGACATTCAAAAGAAGTATTTGAATAAGTAACTGAAAGTGAAAGTGAAAGTTCAGTAAAAAAGAAACCATCTTTTTTCCCCGACCAATAATCTTTCCTAATCCTATATATCATTAAAAAAATAAATATCAATCATAAATAATGAACAAACCAAAAAATTACAAGTTAATGGCTGAGCTATCCCATGCAGCTCGCCCTTTCTTTTTTTTCCCTACTTGACCAATATATTGGGTTCAAAGACATAAAATCAATCTTTTGACCCCAAATATAAACAAGCGTATATATATATCATCGGATGCTCTCTGCCTCCGAGACATAATAATCATCTACTAAGCTGGAATCCAAAGCCAATATTGGTTTCCACCTTATGCTAACTAATTAATACATGAAATGAATATGATTTCCTCCCCTAATTCTAATAACTCCTTATAAAAATCCCCAGTTTCCTAATTAACCAAGCATGTATAATGATGAAGTTGATGCTGTGTTGGGGAATGAATGGAGACAGTTAGTGGAGTGAGATCTGCATCTCATCAAATGCCTGTTTTTTTCCATGAATATATCATTTTTTTAATTCTTCAACTCCATATGTGTTTGTTATGCTAGCTGATCAGACTTCATCCTCGTGAATCATCTCCTTATTGATTTCTTCCATTTTGGTGTCGACCCTTTTAGCGATTCGTTCAATATATTGTTAGTCTTGTAAGAAAGACATTGAATTTTACCATCGTCATTAACTAGGTTGATGAATTCTGTTCAGAAGCAACTGTTCCTGTTCCTACCACGCCTGCTGTTGCAGTTGTTGTGGTGGTTGTTGCTGGCGTCGAAGTCGTTGGAGTTGCAGTTGTTGTTGTTGTTGCACCTGTTAATTTCAATTAATAATGTTAAGTAGCATATAATGGATTGAACAAATCATGAATTTGACAAATTTATTTCAATAGTTACCTGTGGTAATACTAGTACTAGCCATTGGCATTGAAGAAGGAAGTGATAAAATTCCTGTGGCGCCATAATTTTGAGGTAAAAATGGGTATTGTACAACTTGAGGATACTGAACACCATAACCATGACCTTGACTGTTCTGTGCATACTGGGTATAGAATGGGTAGTAATTATGGAACATCCCTAAATTTCCTGATCCTCCAGTAGAGTAATAAGGTGAAAATTGCTGACTTCCATATACCCCATAATAATTCTGTACCAATTCCATATATTTTATACTCAACAAATGCAGTTAAAAACTGGAAAAATAATTCATTGGCTATGCAAAAATATTAATTACCAGAGGGTAAAGGGTGTCTTGAGAATATCCAGCGTACCTGTGAGTTGACGAAGAACAAAGAGAATTTAAGAATCAGTAAAGAATTGAATGCCCAATACAATAGGGGATTGGAGAGATTTAGAAGGAAAAAACTAAGAAAAGGAAAGGAAAGAGTAAAAACGGAGCGTTTTATTCCTTGTAAGCTGTTTTGCTTACCCATAAGCTGAATAAGGAAATGTGTACTGCCCAGTGGGTTGATGGATGTATGACGATGAAGAACCATGATAAGCAGCAGGTGGAGCTACCAATCCAGGTGCTGCTCTAAACCGTCCTGTTCCTGCAAGTTTTAACTTAAAAATTGGTCTCATACTTCGTTTTTTGGATCCAAGTTTCAGTTTTTAAAAGCAGAGATGAATCTAAAGAGTTTGTTATTAACTTGTTCTAGTTTGCTAGAGTTGTGAAAGAGATTGAACATATGAAAAAGAGAGGTTTCATTGACCAAACTAAACACATTATAATTGTTTTATTGCTCAATAATGTAGGTGAATATTCAATTGAATCATCAACTTTTTTTTTTCAAAAATAAAATAAAATAAGAGATAATGGAATGGACCATGTTGAGGAGTAGGTGGGCGAGTTTTATGTGCACCAAGAGATGCAAGATTGCAATTTGCCCTTCTTCCATCAATAACTGGAGATGGGTTTTGACAAGCTCTAATGGCTGCCTCAGGGTCCTTAAATGTAACCTGTACAACAACATTAACAAAGATTCAAACTTTTTGAAATCAAACAATCAAGGAAAGAAAAAAGGGAAAGCTAAATGGGGCATACAAATCCATAACCCTTGGATCTCCCTGTGTTCTTATCTGTAATAACAACAGCCTCTAAGATCTCTCCGAACTGCTCAAAATAACGCCTCATGGTGTCTCTTTGAGTCTCCCAAGCTAACCCACCCACAAAAATCTTTGTAAAAGTTGTGTCATTGTAGTGCCCTCCAGGATTGCTGCCACCCATCATCTGAAATTGTCTTTGTTCAGACATCATAAAAGACCAAAAACCAAAATATCCACAGCAAGAAGAAGAAGAAGGAGAAACAGATAATCAAAATACTAGACACTCTTTATTTCTCTCTCGAACACTCGTGTGCGTTGTTTTTTCTAAAGTTATAACTGCCCCCTTTTCACACCCACAACTCCTCAGATTCCACAACAACGATACCCTTAACGAGAAAATCATTACTGTCAAGGGTATGACAAATAAAAAGAAAAGAAATTAAATATATTTATATGTACATAAACATAAAGAGCTAGCGCGCACACAAAAGAGAGATGAATAACAGAGGAAGAAGAAGAAGAAGAGAGAAGACAAAAAAGCTGCAAGTGGGCACCCACAAAAAAACAGTAAGCAAGGTTGTCCAATGAAAATTTGGAGAACCAAAGACTATACCTTTTTCGCTGTATCAGCACTTTTTCTCTCAATATTATACATATCGAAATTATACATGTCAAAAATATATGAATTGTTTATGTGGGTCTGCACAAAACATCTGCTTCGCTGTACTCAACCTTCCATTTCACCTCTTCTCTCTCTTCTTTCTCTTAATATTGCATCTTCTGTTTATGGCAGGTGTGGGTCTTCAAGATATCATACCCTCTCTCTCTCTCTCTCTCTCTATTCCTGTTTTGTTCCGTTCAACTCCCTCTCTCTGCAGCTTGCAGCTATTCTCTTAACCGAAAAAGTACAGGTAATGGAGGTTCTGTTTGGTGGGCCTAAACTTTCTGGCACGACCTTCTATATCTCTCTTTTAATAATAAAAAGATAAAACAAACGAATCCTTAAGTTAAGACACCATTCTCAGCAGCATTAATCCTTTTTTTTTAATTATTAAAGAAGGAAAAAGAAAAAATATATATATATAACTACCCTACTATTCTTTGTTTTTCTTCATCATGGTAATAACGAAAAAATAATGATTAAAAATCAATCACTGCCCTAAATTTCTCAAAGTTTTTAACAAAAAGGGTACATCATCATCATCATAACTCTAATACAATTAGACTACCTAATCTAAATTAAATCTAATCTAATCTAAAACTAAAAACCCAGCTGTAATTACTTGGTGGTTCTACGTTACACAGCTAGGACAACATCGTCTTTCTAACAAAATCTTGGTGGTGTATGATGATGTAAGAAGAAGAAAGGGCACCCCATTTTAGTATTTTCAATCCTAAATCAACCAAAACAAAAAATAGTAATAAAGAATTAGAGAATAAAAACCAATGGCAAGCGTAGTGAGCGGCGTCTATAATGGTCAAACGGGACATACACAGATAGAGAGAGAAAGAAGAGTAATTAGATCTCCGCAGGATATAATTAAGACTCTGAAACCGAATCATGACTGTCGCTACCACACAAAACGCCCTTGGACTCTCCATGAGATGGGTCAAACCTTTTTTTTTTTCTTTCAGTTTTATTTTTAATTTTTTTTTTTTATTCTTTATCTATTCCCTTAAATTATTTTAATTTTCTTTAAATTTCTTTAGTTTTCAATCTCGCGCGCATATATATATATATATATATTATTTTGTCGGCTCTCATGGCGGCTACTTGCGCTGGGCTTAGAGTTGGAAGAATTTGGAAAATAACAGTGCGTGTTATCTTTTAATTTAACAGTGTATATTAACAGTTTTTTTTTTAAAAAAAAGGCAAATTAATACAAGATCAACGGCTGTTGACACTGGGTGAGAAAATAACAGAGAAATAAAGAAGTTCAGTCCTCGGAAAAGGATTGACGATGACAGCAGATACGGATCCTGAATTTTTAAGGAAATTCTGTACTATGGTGATGGGGTCATTATACATAAGCACAGGTTTAAATTTTCAACTTAATCAGAAGTAGAATAAAATTTTAGGTTTGAACTTCCACTCTTCTATATATTTTTCATATTCAACCGTAATGGCATAAATTCAGGACATTGTTCAATTCTTTACAAGTCCAAAAAATCGTATTTGGAAGGACGAAGCTGCACATTATAGTCATATAGATGATGAGATGAAATGCATATATAAATTTAATAAAAATAAAATATCTTGTTCTGATCCATTACAAAATCATCACTCAAATTTCCTATTAAATCAATCACGCAAATCTGAATTTATAATATCTTCTTCTTATTATTATTATTATAGTTTTGTCATTAACTATATGTGGCGAATCTGCTCTGCCCTTTTACATTAAGATGATGATGAAAGTATAGAATATAGCCAAAATATATAATTTAGAAGCGCATCATTTTATTTTGAAACCATTTAATTAGAAGCCCATCGTGCCATAAATAGCTGTGACAGCTGTATCTTTAACTTGCGCAGTTATTATTTTTCCTATTAATCCACTCATGCCCTATATAATTAATAATATGTAGAGTATCAATAATAATTGGTCCATCACCATCTTCCCTCAACAAAACAACATGACTGCCGTTTATGTCCAAATCATTTCCCCAGTAACTATTAATTTTCTTACATTACCAATTCATTTATATCCTTACTCCAAAATTATTTAAACCAATATAAAATTATACAATAAATTTATCTTATTATTTGTGACAATTATTTAATTGTTACAACCGAAAATGGATTCAACGGTACAATAATGTTAAGTTTAAATTCCAATTCAAATATATTTTGTTCATTAGTTTATCCACCTTTATTATTTTGCTAAATTGTTGATGCGAAATTCTCTCTAATATTCTTTTCAATGGCAACTTATCTTAATTAAACAATTAATTTTTATATGTTTGGACTTATTCTATCTCTAAACCCCGCGCGCACACATATATATATATATATATATATATACACACACACTTAATCTTTAATGTGAAATCTTTCTTCTTCTTGGATCGCAGATCTTCACTAAAATTTGCGTGGACCTTAAAAATTAGACTTAATAACTATTGGTTCATTATTATTCCCAAACAACTTATATATTATGAAATGAATGTTGGATGTGAGTTTCCTCCACATAGTGGAGCCCACTTCATTTGAAAAGAAAAAAAAATAAAAGAAGGTGTGTAGAAAAATCAAAGATTGCGGCTGCAATCTTTGATTTTTCCTTCAAAGATTGCAACTGCGGCCTTGGTGGACAACTTACAATAAGCTGTCCACGCGCATTTAACGCGTTTATTTTTCCTATAAATAGGCCTTTCCAGTTTAGTTCAATTCATCATTCAGTTTTTTGTAAATAGAGAGAGAAAAGTATTTTAAAGAAATATTTGGGATATTTTTCTAAAAGGGGAGTGACAAAACAGTGAGTTTGGGAAATACTTGTGTGCCACTATTTTGGGTTTATCTCAAAATTATTGTATTGACTTTCTCTCTTGTACCCATAAATTTTATTTGTGGAAGAAATATTTTCGGAGTTTATCCCGTGGACGTAGCCCAAACATTTTGGGTGAACCACGTTAAATTGCTGGTGTCAATATTCTGCTCTGCTAATTTATTTTCATTTATCCGTTGTGCCCAACAATTAATTTATTTGTAAATATAAATTCTTATCAGTACTCTCTCCATTTCATTATGTACAACACTTTAAGCAAATTCAAATTTCATTTATATGATATTTTTAGATTTTTCATACAATTTATTTTTTTTTAAATGAAAGTTTACTTGTTTATAACCAATTAAATTTAAGTTTATCCTAAATTTTAGTTTTAATTACACAAGTTTATACTAAATTCAAACCTAATTAATAGCTCATTAATTATGATGAAAATAACAAAAGAGTCACTAGGGGTGTGCAAATGGTCGGTTCGGTTTTGGACCGAACCGAAAACCGAAGTTGAGGAATGTTTAGAACCGAACCGCGGACCAAAATTTTTTGAACCGAAACCGAATAAACCGAAATAATTTTGGTCGGTTCGGTTCGGTCCAATCGGTTCTTCACAAATATATATATTTTTTTTTAAATTTTTAACTTATATGCATCCATAAATTAAATTAACTTATATTCAATAAAATAAAACCATTTAAAATAACTAAAAAAATTATACATAAATTTTTCATATTATTTTTCTAATAAATTAACAAAATTACACTAAAAAAATATATTAAAAATAAATACAATATAAGTTCTTATTAATAATATATTTAATATACTTCAATTAAAAAAAAACATATATGTAAATAAATATAACTATAGTGTATATTTAGATTTAGGTTATATATATATATATATATATATATATATATATATATATATATATATATATATATATATATATATATATATATATAAGTAAAATGGTGAATTTTAAAAACTTCGGTCGGTTCGGTTCTTTCGGTTTTACAATTTTAAGAACCGAACCGAAATAACCGAAATTTAATTTCGGTTTAGAACCGAACAAACCAAAAACCGAAGAAACCGAACCAAATGGACCAAAATCCATTCGGTTCGGTTTTGCACAGCCCTAAGAGTCACATATAATGAAATAGAGGGAGTATTTGTTTTGTAATTTTCAAGGGCAAATTCTTTTCAACAGTTATTACATTACAACAGGATCAAGCTCATTGTTGTTTGTATGTTAATGCATTTACTAATTGCTTGATTTAGTTGAATTCTTATTTTTATGACTATTGATAATACACTACATATTATATGTATTCAGGTCTTGTCGAAGACCCACGATCCAGTCAAATTTCAAATTAGATATAAAGCTCACAAACATTCGATCCAGTTGAAACATTTCATAGCCCAATCGGAAGCTCCGTTACCTATTTCTTTCTAATTTGACGTGTTAGCACACTTAATTCTATAATTATTAGTATAGCCATCGTTAGCACTCAATTATTATTACTTCAACACGCAACATATGTGGCACTATAAATAGCCCCTCCATTACAACAAATAAAGGATTTTTGGGATTCTTCTAATATTATTTCTCTTCATTTTACTTCTTTAATCTCAATTGACGTGAATTTCGGTGTGCTTATCCCTTACAGATCAGGATTGAGCATTTTTCTATTACCTCACAGATCCTATGCAAATTGAAATTTACAATTTAATCTGATTGGATCTCTTGATAGTGAGCTTTTCTAATACTCCTTCCGTTTTTTAATATCTGTCACTTTTGGCAAAAATTGAAATTACATTTATCTGTCACTTTTAGATTTTCAATGCAATTTAATTTTTTTTTTTCAATTTAATTTTCTTTTCCAATACATATTAACCAATTAGATTTAAATTTATACATTGAAACACTCAATATACATTGAATCACTCGATTTTTTTTTTTAAATTTAAGTCTAATTAATATTTCTTAATTCTAGTGAAAACAACGAAAGTGACACTTATTTAGGAATGGAGGGAGTATAATACTTTGAGTGTGCATAATCTAACTCCGCATATTAATTGCTTTATTTTCCTTTTCAGCATACAAAACTGGCATTAAAGAAATTAATTATTACGTATAGATTGCCGTTTTGGTAGAAAAAAATATGAGGAAATTAAAATTATTGCATGGAATAAAACACGTAGAATTGTTTATTAAAATAAAAAAACAGATACTCCCTCCATTCCTAAATAGTAGTCATTTTTGCTATTTTCATAAAGATTAAGAAATATTAATTAGACATAAATTTAAGATAAAATTGAGTATTTCAATGTACAAATTTAAATCTGATTGGTTAATTTGCATTGGAAAAGAAAATTAAATTTAAAAAATTAAATTAAATTGTATTAAAAATCTAAAAGTGACAGATAAATGAAATTTGAATTTTTATCAAAAGTGACAGATATTATAGAACGGAGGGAATAACATTTAAAATATAGTTATTAATTTGCAAGTGGACAATGAAATCCACCTGGCAATTCCATACCTCCATCATAAAAAGAACACATGACCTCTTCCTCTTCAAAATGATTTATATCTGTTGCTAACTTTAATCATTGGATTAGGTGGACTCCATTTGTAGCTGGGTTTTGAATAATGTGTAGAGCTTTGGTGTAATAATGAAAGAGACATGTAGTAACGTATATGTTTGAATTTTAAATGAAATTGCCTAAATTATATAAAAAAATTTAACATTAATTATAAAAAAATACTTTAAAAAGTACATTTATCATCAAACATTAATCATAAAACATTATTCATTTAACAAAAATTTAAGATAAGTATAATAAAAATTATAAATATTTAAAAATAATTCATCAAATATAAATTATATTTTTTATTTTATTCATAAAAAATTCATCAAAATTGCCTAAATTCTAATTATTTTGTATTTATATTTTTATTTTATTTTTTTAGTAAAAAATAATGGTGTATGGACATTTTGGACAAAAATTAATTTTTCGTTTCAAAATTTCAAACTGATTTTTTGGTTCAATCCGATTTTATTTTCAATTCAATGAGTTATTTGTCGATTCATAACTGTTCTATCCAATTTTCTAATATTTCGGTTTTATATATTGGATCGATCCGAATCAATTGTCTATTTTAGTTCAATTTTCAAATACAATTAATAATTAATTATTTTTTTTAAGAAAAAAAAATTAATAAAAACACAGAATAGTAAATGAAATGAACACTTATTCGTGAATTTGCCCATTGAAAAAATAAATAAGAAAAACTTAAACATATAGTTTTTCAAATCTGATTAAAGATTGCAGAGTATAGTGCTCACACCAAGCAAGTTCTTATCCCATTAAAATCCGACCATTTACTTAGTACCCCGAGAGTTACAGTTTAATTATATTTCATAGTAAAAGGAATTTACTTAAAAGGTGAAAACAACGTACATGTTTATATTAATTGCAATTATGGTAAGCAGTATTAATTTTGAACTTTTTTTATGGAAGAGAGATTGTGATGTAATGCCACGCACCCCGTAGTATTGATTGCTTCCGTGCCATAAAAGGGACTACATTAACCGCTTTTATGTATGTTGACTTCCTAAACCAAATCAAATCACTTGATTTAATAGGAAAGTGGCACTACCCACATCATTCATCATCTATAAACCTACTGCTTATCGTAGTCTTACAATAATGTCCCACGTAAAACTTACTACCCAAGTAATATCCATGATAAAACTGCTCAATATCTGCTCTTTAAATTTTGACATATCTCAATTTTTATCTAGATGTTGCCATTATTAAAAATTCATTTATAATAATTAAATATTATTATGATAAACTATTATATGAACTGCTATTTATTTGTAATTGCTCAACTCAGTTAATAAAACACTTAAATTGGCATTTCAATTACACTGCATAAACTATATAAGCTTCAAGCTCAAGTCAGATCTTATATACTTGACCATTAAATTATTCATTAGTTGAAATTCTGCCGATATTTATCCATTTTCAAGTCTGAAATTATTCAAGCAATCTTCAAAGTAATTAATTAATCTAACACCAGTTGAATATTAATTAATATTGCGATACAACAATCCATAAGTTTTTTTGTTTTTTCCTTAACAATTGGTTTGAGTAAGTCAGTGAATTTTATACTCCCTCTATTCTTTTATAATTGTCACTTTTTGTTATTTTAACTAAAATTAAAAAATATTAATTAGTCTTGAATTTAGAAAAAAATTGAGTGATTCAATGCATATTTAGTGATTTAATGTAAAAAAATGAATCTAATTGGTTAATTTTTATTGAAAATGAAAATTAAATTGGAAAGAAAAAATTAAATTGCATTGAAAATTTAAAAGTGACAGATAAATAGAATTTGAATTTTACTCAAAAGTGACAGATAATAAAAAACGGAGGGAGTATTTTCCAAAGTATCACATAATTTTTTTTGATATAGTAAGCTATTTATGTTTCTGGAAATAGATGCTTCGTAATCATAAATGTTGCAAACAGGTGTAAAATTCGGAGAGTGTTCCAGTGCAGTACACCATTCCTACTCTTATATTCAATCAAGTTATATATGATATACTCCACTACTATACTTAATTTGGTTTAATTCATTGATTCATCATTCATGATTAGATCCATCCTTACCGGGAGGAAGGGAGAGTAGTAATTTGGTGTGTAAATGTGAGTTTTTTCACCGTTTAATAATATTTTTTAATTTTAATATAACGGTCCAAGATCGTAATATCATAATCTTATATTATTTAAAAAATGAGAGGGTGATTCTAGGAAGTAGAGGCTAGCTTGGTGAGAATTAAATGAAGCCGAGCCGAGAAAGAAGTTAAGAAAAGGGGAAATGGTAAAACTAAAAAGAGGAGAGTGTGGCACTATCCGCACCACATGAAGGCTGCAAATCCAGGCAGGCAGTGGCACCCGTCAGAACTAGCACATGCCTTTACCCACTACTTTCCAGTATTGTCCCCTTAACTTTCTCTTTTCTTTCATTTTACCTCCCTTCTGGATCCCGTTAGGACAATCCGACGGTGGTAATTCAAGGATAACATCCAGTAGTTTAGAGTGGGCGGTAGGGCTTGCACGTGATCAGTCAACGGAGAGTGTTTTTACCGTAACGTGGCCAGTTATGTTTCCTTGGACTTGCATTGTCCATTCTATTTTGTTTTATTACAGTACAGCCCTCGTTTCAGGCTTTATTATGTAATCTGCCATTGTCTCTTACTGCTATACAATCTCATATATACCGCTTTTGCCCCCCGAGTAATTGACCGGTTCAATTAAGCAATCCGTAACCCGGTAAATTATTTTATTATAACCGGATTTTACATGTCTCTATCCAACAACGCTTAAACGATCAAGTGCAATAATATGTAAAACTAATTTAACTGCAACATCAGGATTTGAATTTCTATTTTTTCACCATTGATGTTCAATTTTTTTCTTTTAATTTTATAAATGACCCATAAAAATAGTTACTTCATACTAATTGAGTATAGATCAATTAGTTTCTCTATTGATGTGCAGTTAGGATGAAGGTCCTTTCCACTCGTACAGAATAGCTCAAAAATTATGTTTAAAGATTAGAAAAAGTGGTCCAAAAGCAGCAATCTCAAAATTTTATTATGGGTTAACATCTGATCCATCAATGTTTTAGGCTGGGCCTATTAGTATTCAGAAAATGATGGAGGATGTTACGAGGCCCAAGGCTTTTAATAACCACCTCATAGCTACTACTACTACTCGTCACAAATGAAAATATCAACATGTATTCACTTCCAATTAGCAATAAAGGATAATCACATATATTTTTACGGTCATATTTCAAATTAAAATGAGGCATATGGTAAATAAAATGTAAAAACTTAGTAATGAATGAAGGGTGTAAATTACCCGCTTTGGCTATTTTTATATTAATATTATTTAGAAAGTAAAATTAACAAGACATACACATGCCGTACGCCTTTGCTACTGTTTTAACATTTTTTTTTTTTTGATTAAAATTTTTGAATGGTTCAAAAGCTCCATTTCCTTGAACCTATGGCTTTTGGGCCATCTACCTGCAGACAAAGTACATGGAAGCCCATTATTTTTTATTTCAAATTACTTTAGAAAAAAATTAGGGATGATCACGGGACGGGAAATGGCTTCCC
This sequence comes from Excoecaria cochinchinensis, assembly GCA_947683425.1. Lineage (NCBI taxonomy): Eukaryota > Viridiplantae > Streptophyta > Magnoliopsida > Malpighiales > Euphorbiaceae > Excoecaria > Excoecaria cochinchinensis. The sequence goes on from CANTUQ010000045.1 coordinate 6,739,998, forward strand.
ATCTATTGCTCCACCCAAGGGCATCTCTGCCCCCAATAGGATTACGGGGAGAAAATTTACTCCATCCCCGCCCCAATGGAAATTTCCGTCTCTGGTCAAAAAATATATATATTTTTAAAAAAATTCAATTATAACTAAAATATAATATTTAACAACTAATTATAATTAACATACAACATTTAATAATTGAAAAATCTAAATTCAATCACAAATCAAATTAATATAAATTTTAACAATTGACAAAATTAAAATTAAATATAATTTAAAAATAAATTATATAAATATAATTACTAAATTTCGGGGTCGAAAAAATTTCGGGGAGGGGACCACAATTCCCGCCCCTGCCCCCAAGGGAAAAATTTTCGGGAATTTTTCGCCGCATTCAGGGCGGTTTCCCACCTGGGACGGAAATTTCCTACCCCATAATCATCCCTAAAAAAAGGTGGATCACATTGATCCAAATGCAAACTGGTTTAAGGTGGATTTCTTTTCTTTTCTTTTTAATTTTCTTTAAGAATTTGTCAATAAAAAAAAAAAAAAAACAAAGGCATAATACAATTAAAACATTCTGGAATTTAGCTGAATATGCTAAATAATTTTTTTAATCGGTCTTAAAATTTAAAAATTTAAAAACATAATGCATCATAAATTTGTAGAGAGTGGAGATGGAAGCATTTTATTGGATAAAGATAAGTTACAAGTAAGAAATGGAAGTGAAATTGATTACTCTTCCTTGATGGTAGTCGGAGAGCTATTAGCAGAGTGTGATAGAAAAGGTTGGCCACCGACAACACGAGGACATAATCGACCATTTAGGCATTCTTGGAAAATAATTCGACCAAGCTCAGAATCAGCTTTGCTCATATCCACCCGATCCATCAACTCCTTTAATTGCCTTCTACTCATAACCACCTTCAACCTTAACTTTGTCGATGAACTACTGTCCTCATGCCTATGCTCCAATGCCGTCTTCTTTACACTATTCCCCATTATTTACTTTCTTTTAGTCTGTTAATTTTCAGTATAAGAAACTGAAAAGCACCTAAGCCACTATTTATAAACAGTGCAATTTAAAAGTTCAGTTTAGCAACATTTTTCATGCTTTGTCGATTTGGTCCAGGACCGCAAATAAGCTTACTTTTAAATTAAAAATAAATTAGAGTTCTGACTTCATGTCGCATTTAAGTTACAGCCTATAGCATTCTAGATGTTGACATATTTAATATGATAGTTATCACATGAATTGCGATACATATGCCATGACGAATTTTAATAGGCTAAATGTGAATTTCTTTAACTAATTGCACCACTCGAGAATCATGCTTTCAAGCTTATTTTCTTTTTTTTTTTTTTTTTTTTCCGTTAAGAAAAAACGTACATTGAGCGTAGACCTCACCTCATCTATATATAAGTGATTTTACAGTTTGATACATATATGTAACCACACTCTAGTATTTTAATATACAATTAAGCTGAAACGTAATATTTTTGTTATTAAAGAAAAAAAGAAGAAGAATAACAAAAAATGTGGAAACGAGTCAACTATATATTTTCTACGCTATTAAGATTTTGTAGGGTTGATTTCTAGATCAGTGGGCAAAGCTTGAGACGAAGAGGGCGTGAGTCGTACGTACCTCCACTTAATGTAACGGCTTTGGATTTATAATTATTTTAATTCATTTTAGTTAGAGTTTAAGGCTTGAATTTTAATTTATTATTGTATAAATAATCTTTTTTTTTTTCATATTAAGCAACTAAACAAGCTCAAATGTGATTGTAAATTAATATAAATTTATAGTTTTTAAGGTACCATGTTTATTATACTCAATATAGACATAAAATTCTTAACTAACAACCAGCCTGTTAATTAGACGAGAATAAAAAGAAAAAGACTTATCTAAATTTAGTTCATCATAAAAAATTATGTGAGATGGTGTTGCAATGTGGTTTAAGCACATGCACATGGTATATGCTAAGTTAATTTATTTTCTATTTAATATCCCTTTGGAAGGTGATTTAAGGACGTTGATATATCTTGAATGGTTACGAGAATAGGACCCAATGATGATGATTAAATTCCTAACTAACTTCAAAATTTAAGTAATATTCCCACTCTCACCCTCCAATGACAAACCATTAATTGGTTACATGAATGAACATGTCAGTGTCACTACTTGTATGTTAGCTGGGATAATTGTGTGCATCTATAGAAAATTATCCGTTTTAAAAGAATAGGGGTTAATAATGATTAGATTAATTTCTTTTTGTCCACAATCACAAAAGTTGTGAACTTTTTCAGTACTATTATGCCTATGTTTATATAAATTGAACCTATTGTTTTAGAAATTAGAACAATTCTGTCATCATTACCGTTTAGAAATTAGAAAAAATAATTCAGAAACATAATGAGTGCCACCGAAAGAGGCCAAGTATGCCGCAATTGTATCCACCGTATACCAAAGTTCTTATTGATAGTGTTAAATTTAATAATCTCGTTAATTATAAGTTATTAATTAAAAGGATAAAGTAGACTATTACAGCATCATGACAAGATTAATTTGGTGTTAGATGCTGGTCAGCTTTAGCTTTAATGCTACTGCTGCAATTTATGTATTAGCTAGAGTCGACAATACTGACTCGTTTTTGACCCATCCTTCTCTATCAATGGCCAGGCCACCAATGATCATGCTAATATACAAGTCTGATGAAACCGACACCGTTTGGTAGTTCACCGGCACCCATATCTTATTATGGCAGACAGATGTATCAACTAAAAAATAAAAATAAAATATAAAATGCAAAAGCCTATCTCCTTTTCATGGTCCTAAACAAAAAGCGATATACACATTGATGTAGCGGTTGACCCTTAAGAACCTTTGAACAATTTTGACCTTTGAATTCTAAAAGTGCAAGCAATCCCTATCACCCATTCTGAAACCAAGCATAAGTAAGGTGGAAGCACCAGAGCAAACCCCCCTGCGAAGAAATCAACGTGGGACCATCTCACTATAAAAATAAACCACAAAATTGTGATTTTCATTTAGCAAGAAAAGGATTCTTGTGTCGGCCAAACATGGCCCTCATTCGACAAAGAAACCCCCAAGAAACTCTGCACCGACGCATAATCATCTCTTCATAATATATCCCCATCAGAAATCTTCTCCATCTCAATATTCTCACCGCCGCCGCCGCCTGCAACATTCAAATGGGGAACTGCGTATTCAAAGGATTTGGAGCCGAAGTAGACGAACTAGTAAAAGTTGTCACAACCAACGGAGGCATAATGGAACTATATTCGCCTATCACGGCGGAGTGCATCACAAATGAGTTCCCTGGACACGCCATATACCGAAGCAATGACGTCATCTCTCCGCCTCTCCTCCACAACGAGGAGCTTCACGGCGGCCATCTCTACTACCTTCTCCCTCTCAACACTAACGATAATCCAAAAACCAAAAACAGTTCGCCTTCAAAATCGAAACTGGCTCCGTATAGGATGTCGTTTGATAATCAGAGGGCGGTGAAACGATCAGCGGAGGCAGAGGTTTTCCCCAGGTACAATAGTGGCGGAGTTTGGAAAGTGAAGCTGGTGATAAGCACAGAGCAGCTGGCGGAGATACTGGCGCAAGAAGCTAGAACGGAGGAGTTGATAGAGAGCGTGAGAACGGTGGCTAAGTGTGGAAATGGTTTGTCTTCTTCTTCTTCTTCTGTGGCTAATTCTGATCAATGGAGTGTGTGTAGTAGTAGCTGGAAAGGAACTGCTGAGAAATAGTGTTTTTAATTTTATTTTTATGTATTTTAGTAATTACTACTAGTGTTTTCTTTTATTTTAATTCTACCTTATCAGATTAACTGTTTATATGTGTATATATGTCTGTTTACTCTTGATTGGGCCTTCGACTTATATATATATTTGTATTTTGTAGGTTAAGTTTAATTTGGAAACCTCTATATAGTATATTAACAATGAAAATATTAAACTAATTAAAAGCTCGAAATACCAAAAATATATGTACCTTATAGTATGTTATATATACAAGACCGATGTGTGTTTAATAGCTCTACCTTTTCTTATATTTTAACCATTTGAGGGGAAAAAAAAAAGATGAACAAATTCAGAATGTATTTTTCCCAACAGGAAAAATATGCATCGAGGCTTGAGGTCGTGGCTTGTGAGATGAGAGAAAAAATTTTACATTTGAAATTCACTTCTCAATTTTCATCATATATATATATGCATTTGATCGTTAACCGGTCCTTGTGAAGAATTTGAATTCGCAATTGAAATAAGTAAAAGCCGCACTTACAATGAAATAAGGGATTTTTTAATGAAGTTCTTTGGTTGTAAATTTTTTTTTTTAAAATAAATGAGGGAGTATGAATTTCTTTTTATTAAGAATAAAAGTTCATCTTTGGGTCTAGTATATTTACATCTTGTTTGAATTAGAGGCTAATTTCACCTATAATCACTGAATTTTCACTCAAACAATACTAATATAATGAAAAAAAAATATTTTCTTAAAAAATCATTGAATTTAGAAATTTTTTACATAAAAATAATTTTGACCGTTTTTCGGCGAGGGGACTGCCAAAAAATCCAATTGGCATGCACAGTCAGCGCTAATGTACACGTGGCGTGTCACATGGACGAAATTTTCACCACATGGAATTGTCATGATGATGTGGCAAAAATTCTTCCATGTGGCATGCCACGTGGCACACCACGTGTACACTAGTGCTGACTGTGCATACCAATTGGATTTTCCGACAGTCTTTTCACCGGAAAACGGTCAAAATTATTTTTCTGTAAAAAAGTTCTAAATTCAGTGATTTTTAACAGAACAAAACTTATTTCATTAAATTAGTGTTATTTGAGTGAAAATTCAGTAACCGTGAGTAAAATTAATTCTTGCATGAAGTGTATGATATGGTATATAATATGGTGTGAAGGAATTGCTTCTTTGATGGATATGAGTAAGAAGAGGAGTGCATTGCGCCGAGGAGGTAAATAAATAAAGTTTTCAAATTTTTTAATGAGAGGAAAGAGTTATAAAATAAAGAATAAATGATTTTGATAAGATGGAGAAGCATATTAATTAGGATACAGGAGAGTTTCAAAAACTTAATGAGAGCAGTAGAGAAGTTAATAAAAATATAATAAATCAATCTAAAACACCAATTCATTGTTTAGAAATTTAGGCAAAAATCATGATTTTTAAAAATATGAGTTAACCATCAAATACCATATAATTATTAATTGAAAATCTACCCAAATATTGACAACATTTGAGCTCTATCTGAACAAAGGGTTAGTTGTTGAACTTAATCCGTAATTAAATTGATATGTGAAGATAACATGTATACCTTAGCTTGTTATCCTGAAAAATTGAATTTCAGAGCACAAAGATAATTTTAATTTTTAATTATGGTAATTTTTTGATCTCATAAAAATGCTTGGTTTTCCCTCTCCTGGTTGGCTACTTTACTCTAAATTTATGTTCAAATGCTAAATCAGACTATTCAACATTATTGAGTTAAGCATAATTAATTTGATAATTTTGTTCTTTTCCTCTGACAACGGATAATTTTGCATTATGTCCATATATTTTAATTTAATTTAATATGGAAAAGAAGCTTACCAGATACCATAGAAATAGTCCAACAAACCTCCATTCAGGCAGGCCTAAGGCAGTGAGCGAAATTCAGGCCCAAATTTACCTGGCAAGCCCACTGATTTGCCCTTCACCATTTTTTCTAAACAAAAGAACATATTTTTTTGACGGTTTGTACTCCCTTACAGTAAATAGCGGTTGTTGATAAACGAAACATACATGACTACACTGAGAGTTGATAAAAAGAATATTATAAAATTTTTATATGTGTACACATTTGAGTTATTATTATTGATAGAAAAATGGAGAAATGGCCGTGTGAGAGTCCAAATTTGAAATTTTCCATTATATAAGGACCAATTTTACGGTTGATGATAAAGCCATTTCTGACCTTATCGGGAGGTACGCCGGACACTGTACAATATTGTCCGCTTTGGGCCGGAGCCCTCACGGTTTTGTTTCTGAGGCTTTGCCCCAAAAGGCCTTGTACAGGTGAAGGGTGTCCATGACCTTTATATGGCCTACTTCAACCACTTCAACAGCCGATGTGGGATTCATGATAGCATTGCTATCACTATTCCCCCTCCCGAGAGAGGGCTCGGCGCTGGCCGCTTACGGGACTGGCCGCTTGTCGGGACTGGCCGCTTTGGGCGTTGCCGATCGGGCGCTGGCCTCGGCTCTCAACGAAAGCACCAAATGATAAAGCCATTTCTGACTTTATCGGGAGGTACGCCGGGCACTGTACAATATTGTCCGCTTTGGGGCGGAGCCCTCACGGCTTTGTTTCTGGGGCTTTGCCCAAAAAGGCCTTGTACAGGTGAAGGGTGTCCATGGCCTTTATATGGCCTACTTCAACCACTTCAACAGCCGCGGCAGTGCCCAAAGCGAATAATATTGTACAGTGCCCGGCGTACCTCCCGATAAAGTCAGAAATGGCTTTATCATTTGGTGCTTTCGTTGAGAGCCGAGGCCAGCGCCCGAGCGGCAGCGCCCGATCGGCAGCGCCCAAAGCGGCCAGTCCTGTATGCGGCCAGCGCCGAGCCCTCTCTCGGGAGGGGGAATAGTGATAGCAATGCTATCATGAATTCCACATCGGCTGATGAAGTGGTTGAAGTAGGCCATATAAAGGCCATGGACACCCTTCACCTGTACAAGGCCTTTTGGGGCAAAAACTCAGAAACAAAACCGTGAGAGCTCCGGCCCAAAGCGGACAATATTGTACAATGCCCGGCGTACCTCCCGATAAGGTCAGAAATGGCTTTATCAGTTGAGATACACATTATTATTAAGCCTACAAAACAATGGAAAATGACTAAAATATTAATGCATCTAGCAGATCATTCCTATTGTATATTCGATTATTTTCAGAGGGTAGCCATCGATGGTATGACTAATTGATTATTTTTCTTTGGCCCTATATATTCCACGATTTGAGTATTTTATTTTGCACAAAAAATAAAAAGATAAAGCGACGTGAACATCGCAATATTCACATGTTTTTTTTTTTAATTTCAACTTTGTTAATTTCTTCAGTGCAATCAAATTAAGTTATATGCTTTAAAATTTTGGTGACCCCAGCCGTGGATTACATATCTTGTGAATTGCCTTCAAACAGAAAAATTAGACGGGTGATTCTTGAAAATGAGATTTAAACTTTTGCTATTAAACACCATTTTTCTTATTCAATAATGATAAATTTAATATCAAAAGCTGCTTTTATTTATTTATTTTTTATTAATACAGTAAAGGTGATTCTTTTTTTTTATTATTATTTTTTCCAATAATAAGTGGCCCATAAATGGAATAGTTGAAATATTCCAAACAATTGTCTAGATAATGATGTCTAATTGATGCTTAAAGAAAAGAATTAACCATGGTATGATTCAAGGAACCAGGAATAAAGCCGAAATAAATATATCGGACTTCCTTCCAAAAAGGTTGAAATGAAATGCACATGCTTCGCTTAATTTTCCATATTCCCACGTAATAGCAAAGCTATTTCAAGTTTGCTACCGTTTGTGATTTTATTACATTAGTTCGTTTGGCTATGATTAATCTTTTTCTGAGCTAGGAAGATTAATCTCTATTTAATTACTAATCTTAACTATATTAGTTTGAACAGTTTTGTTACATGGCCGAAATATTAACTATATATGGCTAAGGATTACGTAGTTCCAAAAAGAACGGATCGGTATTATTATTATTATTATTATTTTGTAGTGTGTAAAAAAAAAAAAAAAACTATATATGGCTAAATATACTGAATTGAAATTATTAACTAGTTAAAACATGTTTGCTTGGATCGACTATAAATTAAAAACACTTACTAAATATAGTAAATATTAGTAAGTAATGAAAACAACATGTACTTAATGAAAGACAATGATATATAAATCCAATTACCATTTTGTAAAAATCAAATTTAAACCTAATTAACTAAATTCTTGGACTAACTCATGAAAACATCCACGAGAAAGGAAACAAAACCGTCATGTGAAATGACATCCACAAAAGAAGAAACTTATTAGTTTTATAACGTGAAGAATATCATATTGCGGAATCTAATATAGAAAAGGCACATTTCTAGTGAGAAGGAGATTTTTTAGCAAACAAAAGTGGGCTGCTAATCTACGCGATAAAGAAAGTAATGTTCCTTTTTTAGTGACATCTTTAATTAATTATAGCAAATAATTAAACTGTGATTGAAGAAGATAAGGTTAAAGAAAAATGATTAAATTAATCACAAATCTCACACATGCCCCCAAATATATATAAATATATGTTATACGTACCAAAAATTACAACGTTGATCTATGTTTTGCAGTAAAATTCACATGAAATTTCTTCATGAATAAAGCTAACGAAGTGCTGCCTATGTATAAGCCAATTATAACCTCACTTCTCTTTCAATTACCTTATTTTATGTGAATTTTACATGTTGGATTGTTCCATGAAAATTTTATAGATTCCATCTGAGTTGTTTTCGGGAATGAATATCCTAATTAGCAGCTGTGATTTTGAAAAGGATAGTAATATAGGGAGCTTATATGAATTAGTAGGCAAACCTTTATGGCCAACCCCATAAGGCATCTTCTCTCATTTCATCTCTTTTGGTGGTTAAATATTCTCACCTTTTCCTTTGGAGAGAAAACCAAGATATTCTCTATCCATTAAAATTTGGGGCCAAGTGAATGCAAATGTAGACAGAATGCAACACTTTTTTCAATTAGTATGCAACACTTTTTACAATTAGGGTTGCCAATTTTGCAACTTTTGTAGAAAGATTATCAGTTATTTAAGTAGCTAATTTGGAAAAGGGTTGGTTGATTAACATTGACGCTATGGACCAGCGTTGGTGTCGCCAAGTTATAGTCGCGGATAATACTTTTATAAATACGTCTGTCCAAGCTTTTAAAATCGTTAAGAGAATAATTAGATAATCGCGGATAATGCTGATTCTTTTTTTTTTTTTTTGGTAACTTCCAATCCCTCTTTTACATCCCCGGACCCTTTGTATAGCCCAGCTCCATATAATTTTTACATAATTTTACAAATTGCAGTATTAGGTCCTTAGTATTCAATAAAATCGATTCGAATTTAATTTAATTTCAAAATCTAAAATCATTAAAAAGATTAGTGTGCTTTTATAACTAGCTGATGGAGACTTACCACTTGGACCGACATAGAAGAACGTAGCATGCAATGGTGATCAAGATTTCTCGTACGTGTATATGTATATATGAGAGAAAATACTTTTACAGATGCAGTGCATAAAATAAAGTCAATGATAACTGCATAAAATAAAGTCAAGGAAGTCTGTGGAACCGATAGTGATCATTTAGTTTCATTAATTATTATTATTATTATTATTATTTTCTATCAAGGGGGTACAAGTGGTGGGCTTTTCAATCCCTAGCCAGTTATTTCTGCATCCTTCAATGATCGACAAATTGCCAAGCATGTACACTAATTAAATTCAAGGTTTCTGCATGGAAAGGAAGGTGGTCCATATGCTGACTGTGCTTCCTCTCAAATTTTATTTTATTAGATTCTCCGTTTTTACTATAAGCCACACTTTGATTCCATCAACAGTTTTCAGCTTTATTTTGATTGTTTGATAAAAAAACATGCAGAAGAGAAATTCACGGAGCTTGTTCCCCATTTGTTCTTTTGATAATTGACAACCGGAGGGCTCAACTTGATGGGTTTAAGTAGTTAATTTTTATTGTATTAACTATGGTTCAAGTTTTTCTGTAACAAAAAAATAAAAATAAATTATATGATTCTACTTCTTATAACAGAAATAACTTACTTGGATCTTTCTTCAATAAAAAAAAAAAAAAAAAAAAAACTTTTTTAGATCTGATGGTTCAAACTAATAGGCCAATACTAAAATATCACATTAATTATATATATAGTAGTTGAAAAAAAATATAGTAAAAAGTTATAATTTATATGTGACTACCAAAGCGTTTATCTAAAAAAAGATTGTCATGGATGATAATTAGACAATTAGAGAAAACAGAGTCAAATTATATATATATATATATATATATATATATATATACTAGATGAGGGTGGATTGGTTTTTGTTTTAACTATTAAGTAAGTATATATACTTTTGATAATGTGTTTGGAAATTGAATTTTACTGTTCTTGATAATAATTAATTAGATCGATTTTGTCTCTCAAAAAGTATATCCTTTCCCTTTCTATACCCGTGGACGCAAATTCGGATTAATTAAATTAATAAAAATTAATCATAATAAAAAAAAAACTGAAGAAAAAAATATATATCCAGCTGTGTCGGAGTTGTAATGGTAATTAGTCAACAACGTATATTATTACTCTTCCTAGAGACTTTATGCATGTATAGAGTAAGAATCTTGCACATATATTTCCCAGTACCTAATTTTTTTTCATTATAATGCCGAGAATAATGAGCTAAATCGCATTGTAATTAATTAATTAAATACTAAAACAAGAGTTCTACGTTTTTCCCCACATTACTGACCTCGTACGTAATAGATGGGGTGATGTCACTTTCAAATCCTATTTTTTTCTCAAATATGCAAGTGATGATGAAGATTGAAGAGTAGAAATGAATCATAGCTATTTATTCTAATTTTCAAATACTGCAATTTACTACAAAAGATTTATGAAAAGTGACATTGCAGCTTCTATTCGATGCAGTTAGATTTCTTGTCGTCTAGTAGGATTTTTATGTGAGTTGTAATGTTGTGGACAAAGAAATGGAGAATTTCCATAATGCTTAACAAGAAATAATATGTTTTGAGCTTATAATTAATTCAATCAGGAATACCCAATTCGGACATTTTTAAACACCATGTATAGTTAATGTTTTCAAAATCAATTGATTTTTGTATCAGCGAGGAAATGTTTCGGTACATTTTTTCCCTCTTAGTAGTCAGTACTGTATTTCTAGAACATATTCTTTTATAAATACTGAATAATTATTGATTTTCTTTCAAAACTTTAACAACCTGACGGATATATTTAAAACAAAGAAAGTAACTTCCGATAATAGTAACTTTTTATATATTGCAATTAAAATCATTTCTACTAAAATGTTATGTATTTAACACCCAAATACTGATATAATAAGTTACATTAATCTGAAATATTTCAAAACAAATAAAATAAAATGTTCTAAACTAACATGGCCAGCGATACTAACATTTATGCTTCAAATTCACAGTTTTTTTTAGTTAAAATTATTTTAGTATACAATTGAATAGTTAATAATTAAAGTATATAAGTAATATTGCTATGAATGAAGTTAACTCCAAAAGCGACCTGAATATTGTTACGTATATAAAAGCATTAAACACTATCATTATTCGATTACAATTTATCGGTTATCATATATTAGTTTTATTCTTTCTACAGTAAACCGCGACAACGAAGTGTAGAAATATATTTGTAATCTAACGGCTTCTGTAAAAGAAAATTAAAAATATTAAGTCTTTACTTCAGTAGACACATATATGAAGGATAGAAATAGGAATATCCTTTGTCATGTAATACTAAATAAAAAGTGAAGTGGTTGATGTGTCATTTATCCGCCAAAAATAATGATTAGCATCACGGAATTCAAAGGAACATTAAAATGATAGGAATTAAGACCTCTAAAAGTTTAGAATAATTCAGGGTTTATACATAATTTATCTGCTAGAAAATTATGTCCATAACAATTTCATAGATCAATTTAATTTGAAAATGTCACATAAAATAAATTAATTAATAAAAAATGAAGTAGAAATTAATTTAGGAAATTACATGTAGTTTAAATTGTTAAAAGTCTTACTATTTTTTATTTGATGGAAATTTAAATTACATCCTTAATTCTCCTATATATAGGTACGTATACACATTAATTTGGTCAATTAATGAATAAAATTTTTGAAGAATGCAGGGTACCATATGGATTATTTTGTTATAGACGGATATATACATTGAAGGAAATAATTATTTCCCTTCGAACTCAAGTTGGTAAGGTCGAGTCAACTGGATGATATTACAGAAAGCAACAGTTGAAATTGACCCATATTATGCCTTTCCTTTGAAAGTGTCTAGACTTTGCCTGCCAGAGCTTTATATATATATGTGTGTATATTTATAAATATGGATCGGAATTGATAGTCCAATAGTAAAAATAAAAAAAAAAAAAGTTCTTTTTCACCCCAATTAATTAGATATTAAGAGAGGGTAAGTGATTATTGGGCTTAATTAATTAAATTTTAACTATAGTACTTAGTGCTAGCTGCTTCTTTCAAAAAAGCATGTCAAGGAAAGAAAATACGTGTTTGACTTAAATTCTAAAAAATGACCATTTAACCGAAATGCGAGTGAATTATTAAGCGGTGAAATTGTAAATTTGTCTGTGGACAATCTTTGACAGTAACAAATTAACCAGATGACTAAAAGATCAACATTGACAAATAATATAACCAATCAAAAAAATCAGCACTTTATTCTAGTTGTACCCAAATTATCAGTAGAGCAAATTAAATTAACCAGTCATAATGGTTGTAGCCCTTAGTCAAAAGTTTTTGATATAAAAGCAACAGACTAACCCCAATTTGTTTTCTTATCACTTATGATTGTTCCTGCATTTATGACTAAACATGTGCCAGCGCCATTTGCATCTAACAACAATTGCAATTTCTTTTCAGTTTTCATATGTCAAAATTCCATAATTTTGAACCAAGTAAATAAAAAAATAAATGAGAAAAAACACCTTCATTAGCTTGTTTAATTAAAAAATAGTTTTAGTTAAAAATATATATATAAAAAATTTCACAAGTTTCCCTACTTAACCTTGAAAATACATTTTTTTTGGTTTGTTATGGAAGAGACATATTATGTATTAGAAAGGGTCGAATCCCATGATTTGTGTGCTCCATCTGTCATCTATCATTTTTGTTATTTTCACTATAATTAAAAAATATTAATTAAAAATAAAATTTAGTGATTTAATATAAAAATTTAAATTTAATTAATTAATTTTTATTAGAAAAAAAATTACATTAAAAATAAAAATTGACATATAAATAAAATTTAAATTTTACTCAAAAATGATAAATAAAAAAATATAAAAAATATTAATTATGTTCTAGTGGCTAATACCTTAGCAAGTCCTAATGATTAATCTCAAAAATATATTAGTAGATATTTTCTACCGGACACGATAGCTGAATGCCTACCCCATCATGTCATTCTTGCTGCGGTGGTTGTAGGAAGAAAACAAGAGAGAGAGAGATAGAGAAGGAGACCCCACCTCCATTATCCCTTTTTTCGATATATTTTTCTTGTGGCGGTGGTTGCACAGATAGAATTCGAGAGAGAAAGGTCTAGGGTTGTTTAAGAGATGGTTTTCTATGGAGATCATTTTAAGATAAAGTGTCGTAATTTTAGATGGGGGCTTGCCTGCTGTTCTCGATCTCTTGTTCCTAACCATAAAGTCCATGTGCATATTTGATGGCCCCACACCTAATTTTCCAAATACGTACATATTCCCCTTCTCCATCTTTATTGGTAAGTGGCTCTTCTCAAATCTATACTAAAACTAACCCCACTTCAACCCACTAATATATATATATATATATTAAGCCTCTCTGCCGCTCTCCAGTAAAATCAATCCTTTTTAATTTCGTCCTTTGTACATATATATACTTACTTTACTGTACCCTATTTCTATAAATTAATTTCTTCTTCTCTCTTATTAAATGCATGAAAAGATGAGTATATCTGTAAATGGGCAATCACAAGTGCCTCCTGGCTTTCGATTTCATCCCACAGAAGAGGAACTCTTGCATTACTACTTGAAAAAGAAGGTATTATGTGAGAAGATCGACTTGGATGTGATTCGTGATGTGGATCTTAATAAGCTCGAGCCTTGGGATATTCAAGGTTTGTTTTGCATCATTTATTTCTTTCTACTTCTCTTCTATGCTTTAGTATCATATGATGTTAAAAATTTGTTTTTATTTCACTATTTTAGAGAAATGCAAAATAGGAACCACCCCTCAAAATGACTGGTATTTCTTTAGCCACAAGGACAAGAAATATCCCACCGGAACTCGCACAAATCGCGCAACTGCTGCTGGGTTTTGGAAGGCTACTGGTCGCGATAAGGTAATATATAGCAATGGTAAACGAATTGGGATGAGGAAGACTCTTGTTTTCTACAAAGGCCGAGCTCCACATGGTCTAAAATCTGATTGGATTATGCACGAATATAGATTGGACGACAACATTGTTGATACTAATGTAAGCCTTCTCATAAATTAATTAACTAATTATGTTTGCATTAAATTGACCATTGATTACACCTGTTCTTACTTATGTGAAAAGGTATCCAATATTATGGGAGATGCGGGACAAGAAGAAGGATGGGTAGTTTGCCGTATCTTCAAGAAGAAAAATCTCCACAAAACCCTAGATAGCGATTTAAGTTCATCATCCATGGAGGCAAGGGATCAGAAGACGTTGAAATCTCGCAACGAGGGAGCTGTAGATCAAATTATTCAATATATGGGAAGGACATGCAACGAAGAAAATGAACGATTCCTCACACCAATTGATACATCAATTGATACACCAAACAACATCAATGCATACAAGGACAGGTTCTTAAAACTTCCAAACTTAGAGAGCCCAATCTCAAGCAGCAGCCACAAATGTTACCCGTCCATTATCAATGATGGTCCAATATCCAACCAAGTGAGTTCCATGGATCAGAACTCGACCGTAGACTCTAGCCTCACAAGCTGGGCAGCCCTTGATCGGCTAGTAGCTTCTCAGCTCAATGGCCAAACCGAGAATTCCAGGGAATTTGGTTGCTTCAATGACCCTATCATTCCCTATTCTAATTCCAGTGATCAACCACAAAATGATTTCAATTTGCCAACCCTAAGGTCATCATTTTCATTACCATCCAACGGCCTGTACCAACCAACTGTTCAAGATTATAACAGTGAGATCGAGCTCTGGAATTTCACCACTCGATCTTCGTCTTCATCCGATCCCTTGTGCCACGAGTCAAATTCTAGCGTATGACAGCTCAAAATAACCCATCATAGTATTATGGTTACTAAAGTCAGAATGAGTATTATGATACACAAGAGGAGTAATAGTTGTTTGATATAATATATAAAAATATATAAGTGGTATAGCATAATTAAATAAAGTTGAATGAAGATTTTCTTAGATGAGGTGCCATTGTCAGCCATTATCTTTACTTGATCAAGATGTCCACCATTTATTTATTTTTTTAATTTTAATATATATTTCTTTCTCATTTTGTTATCTAGCAATAAATTTATGCGTGTGGAAGGATAATGTTTCTCTAACAGCAGTAATAATTATGCTTTTTATTCGTCTAAGATGATGATGAAGATAGTCTTTGTATGTAATTATTCTTGGGTTGTCACATGGTTTGTCGGTTCAATTTGATGAGCTGAAACCCAGTTCCAATATTGGTCCATGCAAATATAAGAAAAGACTGTGGGACACAGAAACCAGCGTGAGGACGGCAGCTCTTCCTTACAAAAATATTTATGTAAGAATCTTTTTATTTATTTATTTTTTTTTGAGAAAGAATCTTTTTAATAAAATCATAAATATTACAAATTTTTTATTATTTTGTAATATCTTATTATTAACTTAATCACAGTCTTGTCAACTTACCCAATCACGAATTAGACAAAAGAAAAAAGAATTACAGAGCATGAAATATAAACGTGGATTTTGTGCATGTATTTTTCACGAGGGAAAAAGAAAACTAACATTGTTGGGAACTTGGGATTCGTTTTGTTGACTTCATAGCTTGGGCTTTCTTTAAAGGAAAAGAAAATAATTACAAACTGCAAAAGAAAAATGATGGTTTTTTTTTTTTTAAATCTAAATATTTTTGGTAAGCTGACTTCAATTTGTAATTAATTTATATGTAAGCTAATCTATGAAAGGCAAATATGTTTTGCTTCGGATCGATATCATGATTTATAATGTTGAATTTAAGGTTTGAACAATTAACATATTCGAATAATTTAGTTTTCTTTTCAATTATTCAATCGATGTAATTGAGTCCATTTGGAAGTTATTACAAAATTATTCTCGGATTATTCTATATAATTGTTCAATAGAATTCAAACAGTTTTCCTATTACAAGATAATTGCAGTTATTCTATACGCAATTATATATAAACCATATGAAAAAAAACAGAGAAATAATATATATATAATATATGGTTGAATTATAAGTCGAAGAAAAAGAAGAAATGACAGAAAACAAGCAGCGAGATTCTAGGGCATGCCACCAACCAGAAGATACGATAAAAGCTGAATGTCCTTAAGCCTTTAACTACGTATTTGGTTCTATCTTCTATATAATCCGACAAAAGACCAACTTAATGACGTGCTATTAATTAATCTTATTTCATTATCTTTCTTAAACTTTGCTAGTTGCCACTTCTACCTTTTTTCAGCTAACATTTCGCTTTCTACGCCATATTTGCCATAAATTAACATCTATCATAATTTCAGTTCGCACCCTTTTCCAGTTCTTATTAAATCAAAAGTTTTTGCACCTTTTATTTAAAGCAAGTTTTTCATCAGAATAATCAATCATTACTTTATTAGATTCTTTATCTTTTTAAAAAATAATTTTTAATATATATATATATTGTCAAATTTCGATATCTACGGCTTTATTTTGCTAAGACTGACTTCTTGTCATGCCATGAATAATATAGGATATAATTTCAGCTGTGTGTAAGTTTGCTATGTGGGATTTTTTTTTTTTGGTGGATGATCAAACTAAAGATCTACATACTTCATTCCCTAGATCAAGCCCTTTCTAGTTTGTTCGAGTTGAATCTGACACTGGTGGAAAATGATTTACAAGTCATTAAATTTGATGTTGTGGATCTCAAAAGCTGTCAAAACAATTTCCAAATTGAATATCATATTTTTATTAATTTGACTTGTCATAAAAGAATATAGTTTACTTTTTATTTAAATGGGATTCATTAAATTATGAATTTTTTTTATGAATAAAACCGATAATAAAATGTCACTTATATATATTAATTAACCAACATTTTATTTTTTTAACCATTTCATTTCTATTTTTTATTATTTGATTCATAAAATTTCCATACACCAATCTAACTAAGACTTTTCCAAAAAGGAGAGAGAGAAAGCAATGCAATCAAAAGGTGTTGAATGTTGAAAACTTCCAATGCATGAATGATTCATTTTAATTACAAAGATAATCTTAGTTAAAATTTAAGATTTAGCTGAAAATTCAGCTGTAAAACTTCCAATTAATTAATAAGCGATACATTAATATAGGATAAGAATGACATACTAAATAAATATATATTATCAAAAAAGATATATTAAAAATTTATGGATTGAATAATTAATAAATTTAAGTACTTTGAAATATTGAGTATCAATAAGAAAACATGGATGTATTTGTGAGACAAATGGAAAAATAATTAATGGAATTTTTTTACCTAAATAAGGTTACCAGACCAATTACATCTTAACATGCATGAAAAAAAAAAACTACTTTACATGTATTTGGTCCGCTACTTTTTATTTTATTTTATGAATTTTGTCCAAATAAAAATTTTCCATTAATTAATATCAACATCAGCTTGTTTTTTTGCCTAATCAGCTAAAGTTGTTGTCAAGAGAAAAAAAAAAAAGAAAAGGGTTATGTAATCGAACTGAGCTAACAAATTGATAGCATAAGACATTCTTGGAAACAGCGATTTAAGTTCACAAAATTAAGGTAGCTATTGGTAGATTCCATGTGATTAGTAATTTTTTAGAATAATTACTAAGAAAATGATTAATGATTTCGTCGCCCATTATTCCTTTCATTGTCCAGGAACAGTATTTTCTAGGGCTTTTTTTTAGTTTGATGTGAAAATGGAAAATAATGGGAAGAGTGGTGCAACAGTAAACATAATTGGAAAAAAGGTGTGCCAAAAAACGGCAAGAATTTTTGCCGTTTTCCGATTTGGTGGGGCCCACGGGATAAGCGGATAGTGTGCCAGAAAACGGCACCAAAATTTGCCGTTTTCTGGCAGGGTGGTATTTATTTTTTTAATTTTTCAGGCGCAAAACGGCACCGTTTTGCGCCTGGAGAGAGGCGTCAGAAAACGACAATAAATATTGCCGTTTTCTGACTTATTCAAACGGCGCCGTTTCAATATTCACCATCGAATAATTGGGGGTGGGCCAGGCGGACAGAAAACGGCACGTTTATGTGCCGTTTTCTGTCTTGAAGCGGACAGAAAACGGCACATAAAAGTGCCATTTTCTGACTTCATTCTGCAGCGCACACGGGAACAACTGTGCGCTGCAGCTTATCAGACCCGTGCCCTCTGTAAGGCACGGGTCTTCATAGGTACAGAAAACGGCACTTTTATGTGCCGTTTTTTGTCTTGAAGCGGACAGAAAATGGCACATAAATTTGCCGTTTTCTGTCATGATTCCCTGCAGCGCACAGTGAGAAGTTACTGTGCGCTGCACCATATCACACCCGTGAAGCTCCGTAAGGCACGAGTCTTCATAGGTAAATGTAAAATGGTTTGTTTTTTAATTTTTTTTTTTTATTAAAATTGCCTATAAGAAGCCATCATAGTTCCATTTGCAAATTTTAGTAATCTGAAATTGAAAGGTAAGGTTTATAAGTTATTACTTTCGTTGGATGCTTAAGTATATTATTTTAAAGAAGTTTTTGATCGTATAGTTAATAATTTCATGAAATTAATATTAGATAATATTTTAGTTGTTAGCTAATATTTTAGCATTTGAACATTATAGTTTAATTTTGATGTAAATATGTAATGAAGTTGTTATTCCTGAAATTAAAAATACTATTACATTAATGTGATGAATTTGACTTACATAAATTTATGTTTTGAAATGCAGGCGGATTATATTGAGAAGCAGTATTTAGTTCAACATTTTGAAGTTAAGTTTTTGCTTATTTGTAATTAGTAAATAATATTGTAGTTGTGAGATAATACTTTAATTGTTAGGTAATATGGCATGAAAAAATTAGTAATTAATATATTGTCATTTGAATATTTAAGGTTTAGGTTGAACAAAATATATTAATAAGATGGTATTGTTGAATTAAAAAATATTGTTACGTTAATATTAAGAATATGACTAACATAATTTTATGTTTCAAAATGCAGGACGTTTGGGTTGTAAAATTTAATTTTTCTTCAGCATTAAGAAGGTAAGATTTTGCTGTCTATTTAGTACTAAATAAAAGTTAATGATGGAAAAATTAATAAATTTGTAATGTAGGTTTGTTTAATAAGTAAATTTATTTTTTTGATACTTTATCGCGTATAATCAATTTAGAAAACATATAATATAACAGCGTAAAATTTACCAACGTGAAATATTTAAATGATAAAAACAAATTTTATGTTGCATATTTTAATGTAATTTTAATATTATAGATGGTGCGAACGTTTTTAACTCCTAGAGCGATGAGGGGTGATTTGGCGGAGGCAATAGTTAAGATGAAATGGGATGATTTGTATTGCAGCCGAATTGAAATTGGAATGACAATGTCGGAGTACTTCGTTCAAATGAATAAAAAATTACAGGATATTATAATGCACGGATATCCAATGACGGAGGCTAAAAAAGTTGAGGCACTTTGGATGACGGTGCCACTAATTTTGATGCCAGTCATTATGAGAATTTGGAAAATGGAAGACGTGACAAAATATGAGGAAGTTGTGACGATATTTTTAAAAAAGGTATATGGAATTAGTGAAAAACAATTTTTAAAAGTTAGAGATACAATACCAGTACCCCAAATAACTTATTGTAGGTGGCGTAATTATAATTTATGGCCTAAACATTATGTCCATTAGATCGTGAGAAGGGAAAAAAATGTAATTGTTGTTTGATTTTGTAATATTATTAATGTTCGAAGAATGGTGTTTATTAAAATTTAGCAATGTTAAGTATTTTTGAGAATGGTAATATGTATTTAAACTTTTGTTTTTTTGTAATATTATAGAAAATGTAATGTAATATATATTCGAAAATGGTATAATAAAATATCGGAGTGGTGTAAATTGTCTTTTAATTTGTGTTATCTATATGGGAAATTAAAATCAACGTGAACGATCATAAGATAGTAAAGCGAATAAAACTTAATATCCTTTTTAAAAGAAGTTAACATATATTTATGGAAAAATTGATACAGTTGAGGACATGGATCGATATGTGGGAGCTGCACGAATTAATCCGGGTCCCATTAATAGGTAACTGCTGATTCATCAAGGGAGACACCGATCTGATGCAATTTGGAATAATTCGGTAATTATTTTGTTATAAATTTAACGTAAAGAGAAATATCAAAATTATTTGTGACTGTTGACCTTACGGCATGGCTTATTTTGTGAATGCTGAAGGCTGAGAGGGATTTGTTGAGGACCCGAAGGTGTAGTGTAGATGAGCACTATACGGCTATTGATCAAAGAATTATTCCTTATATAAGGGCAGCGGGTCTGCTGGGGCTAGTTAATATAGGAGTGGTGAGTTTAGATTGGAATTTAATTACATCACTTGTTGAGCGATGGCGACCGGAAACGCATACATTTCATCTGGCATGCGGTGAGGCGACGATTACCCTTCAAGATGTTGGAATTTTGACTGGTTTACCGATC
The DNA here is from genome assembly GCA_947683425.1 of Excoecaria cochinchinensis. NCBI lineage: Eukaryota > Viridiplantae > Streptophyta > Magnoliopsida > Malpighiales > Euphorbiaceae > Excoecaria > Excoecaria cochinchinensis. The sequence goes on from CANTUQ010000045.1 coordinate 6,760,852, forward strand.
GACGGTGAACCCGTGACGGGTCGATCAAATATGAATTGGCCAGCAATTTGTAATGAGCTACTAGGAGCAGTTCCAACTGAAAATAATATGCGTGGCGGGAAAGTAAAATTGACCTGGGTGGATGCTACCTTTAATGAGTTGCCTAACAATGCAACTCCGGAAGTCGTTCGACATCATGCTCGGGCGTGGATGTTAAGATGTTTTGGCGGTATGTTATTTGCTTCGCAAAATGCTTCACTGGTTCACTTAATGTTCCTACCACTTTTAGCGGATTTAGAAAATGTAGGACAATACAGTTGGGGGTCGGCCTGTCTACCATGGCTTTATAGAGATCTTTGTAGGGCAACGCGTCCCGATGCCAAGGGAGTTTCAGGATATCTACAACTCCTACAGTTGTGGGCGTGGGAGAGGCTCCCCCAATTTCGACCGGAACATGTTCCGCCATATACGATAAATTCGAACATGCCTTATGGATTCAGGTATACGTGTCATTGAGAAAATAAATTAATTGACTTGAATTTATGAAATATTGGAAATAACTGATTTATTAGCAATTTGTTTTATTAGGTGGGCACAGAACGTCGAGCCGCGCGTCATCCATATGCACAGGATGGAAACGAATACGTATCGAGAAATTTTGGATACGCAGTCAATTGAACAGGTTCAAATTGAGTTGCAATGCTTAATTTGTTTGAGTTAAAAAATATAAATTATTGAATACTTATTTGATTAATTTCATGTGTGTAACAGTTTGAATGGGAGCCCTATGCAAATGTGATACAGTTGCTCCTAGAATTTTGTAGAAGGGGCCAGTGCTGTTGGATGTCTGTTGTACCACTTATTTGCTTCCATATAATTGAGTGGCACCATCCAGACAGAGTAATGCGACAGTTTGGTTTTAACCAACCAATTCCATCTCCACCAATGGTACAAGATAACTTACATTCTATAGACTTGCGTGGACAAATTCAGGTTAATTGGGCTTTAGAATTTTCATCATTCATTAATGAGTGGACAAACCGTCATAATCGGGTTGTAATTGGGCAAGGGCAGAGAGTTCATTTAATCATTCGTTCTGAGTACATGCAGTGGTATGTACAACGAACAAGACGATGGATCACTCCAAGCGGCGCATCTCGAGCATCAGCCGTAAGTATTTCACACAATTGTACACGTTTAACTGAGTGATTATTTTTTTCACACACATGTATGGCAATTAATTTGGTGAATGATTAATTGTATATCGCGTAATTTAATTTTAGGCGGATGGCCTCGAAAGACTAGTACATGATGAAGGTGATGCTGTAACGGGTCGAGGGTTAATGGCTAGCATACTTGGTGCAATTGGTCATGAATCTAGATTACAAACTGAGTATCCGAGGCAACCAGCACCAAATACAATAAATATACAACCGATGGAAACTCAGTTTCAAGACTTTGGGACACAGCGACGTCGAAGAGGGATGGCTGACAGGCGAGCAGTTGTTCCAGAGAGGTATAACAACCCAAACGTCACGCAAATTCCACCACCCATGTCATGGCCTTTTAATGAGATTCAATGTCCGCTTGAACAATGCACGACGCCATTTCCAAGCATAAATGTTACATCGTACGAAGTTGGTTCAACGAGTTTTGATCATGCTGATGTAGGGGGTTCAAGTCATAACAATCCAAGTGTTCCCTTTCCTTCAGATGTTTTTCAGACACCCATAGAATACAGCGTCCCGGCATTTGGTACTGATCCTCAATCGTCGATCGGCCAGCACCAATCACAATTTGTCCATAGTATTTTTGGAGGCTTTGAGGACACCAATATGCAGCGAAATGAAGGACAAGCACCATCATTCACACAATTCTACCGTGATGTAGTTAGCGGTGATTCGAGCTCCAGTGGGGTACCCTCCGACCATTTCTTGCCAACAGATCCACCTACCGACTCGGACGAGGCAGGAGGTGAAGGCCCAAGCAATCCTGAATCCCAACATCCTCTGCGTAGGCCCCCCGGGCGACGTAGAAGGCCAACTAGATGCGGGACAGGATCACATCTTTTACCGTAATAATCAATATTTGAGTTGAAAATTTAATACGTCAATGCCGAAAGACTAATAGATTGAATAATACCACTATTATCTTCGTTGTCCATTTAAATTTTCATGTTGAAATGTCGATTATAATATTAGCGCAACAAATTAAAATAACATTTTAAGACATTAGATTAATATATGATAAAAAAACATAATCATACAATAACAAATATTATCAAATATGTCACACTTATACATACCTTCAAGTTAAAGCATACATTACATATTAACATTACATATAAACTAAATAAATCAAGGATAGCTTGACGTATACTCAGATGGACCGGCAACATTTGGGCATGTTTTTCTATTATGACCTTCATTCCGACATAACGTGCATCGATTAGGCCGACTGCGACAATATTAGTGGTGGCGTTGCCATATCTTTGCCCATTATCATGCGACAATGTCCACTTATCCAAATTATTTTGCATGGCCCAATTGTACGAGTCATCATCGAGTTCCTTTATCTCATCCATTATTTTGAAGAATTTTCTCCTCTGAAACTTGCTTGCTGCAAATAAAAGAAGACATTTACATTTAAAAATGCGCGAAACGGTTTATTCTAAAATTCTTTACGAAAATTACTTGTGACGTACCTGCTTTATATAACATGTCCTTGATTTTGGGATTTCGGTGTGCTGTATTGTAGTTAGAGACAAAATGGCGTAGACAATAACGATGGAATGCCAATGGCTCCTTCCACCCGCTATTTTCATAGCGAAATAATGCCAAAATGCCAGCATGTCGGTCAGAAATTACTGTTATTCCTGACTGTTTTGTGACATACCGCCTGATGCATGTCATGAACCACGACCAGCTAGATTTATTTTCGCCCTCAACAACGGCAAATGCTGTCGGGTACAGATAATTGTTACCGTCAACAGAACTAGCAATCAAAAGAGTTTGGTGAAACTTGCCTGTCATGAACGTACCATCTATTAGCAATATCGGCTTGCAATGTGATAGCCCTTCTATGCATGGCTTAAATGTCCAAAATAGTTTTCTGAATTGCGTGCAATTTTGTTTCGCGCATTCATCAACAATAAATTCATAACAGAATCCCGGATTGTACCTTTCCATTGCTTTTAGATCAACAGGCAATTTCCCGTACGAATCCGCATAGTTGCCAAAAATTTCTTCCAGTGCTTTAGTCTTCGCATACCAAGCCTTGCTATACGAGACTTCGTAATTGAAACGATTCCTCATGTCGGCCATTATAACACTAACTTTTAGATCAGGGGCTGCACTAACCATCTCTAAGATACAGTCACAAATGATCTGCGTATCTAACTGTCTGTGATTCTGAGAAAGCAGTGATGCTGTGCAACTGTGGGATGCCTTGTACACACTTATTATCCAGTATGCACATGTCCTCTTTTTCATGGCACGTAACCTCCACTGACAACCAGTTTCATCTGCTCTTGAGCAACAAACAACCCAAAAAGATGGCTTCGATTCCACAACCTTGTATGAAACATTGTTCATAATTGACCATTTCTTCACACATGCCTTCACTTCATCTTTCGAAGTGAACAACAAGCCTTCGCAAAATTCAGACACACCGTCCCACCTACCCGTTGACGTATCATTCGACATGTTAATCTCCGCTTCTGCAACATTGACATTTGTATGGTGCAATGTTGGAAATTGAAAGCGTGCTATCTCATTCGGTCCTCCCGCATCATATCTGACATCGTTAAAATTCAAATTCTGTATGCCTTCTGAAACATGGGTTGGACAAACTGTAGTAACTTGATCAACTACTCTAATACCGGTTCCCTCAAATTGATCATTCAAGTCAATCTCCTGGTCGTCATCCTCCGGATCTAAATTTGGAGAAATGTACCCATCATCGGGATCAGCTATGCCGCTACTTGCACCGTCTTGACATTCAACCCTTGAACTTATACCAATATTAAGTTCATTCTGCCCTCTAAACTCTCTTATTGGACTTGCATCTATCGTTTCCAAATCATCATTCCCTGCCCTCTGTGCAGGTTCCTCACACTGTCTAGCAAATACGGGCCCACTGCTACACGCAACATTTAACTCATCAACAAATACATTTCTCTCATCCCCCATCGGAGTTGGATCTCCAGCGTTATCCCTATTCATGTCATCAACATTATTCACCACGTTATGTTCATCCCCAATTAGGATTTTTTCGGTCTCAATAATTAACTCCGCCACCGTATATCCAGGAAACATTACAAAATTTTCAAATATTTGATCTATGTCATCGTCGTCGGTAACATCCATAAGTGCCCAAGAATACGAGCCCTGACTGTTTACAGGACACTTATATATTACTCTACTAACCCTTACATCAACAGATAAATCCAATTTTACCGATATTTTATGAATAAGTTCCTGATATGTCGGTTTATTTCTAAGTTTCATTCGCCTCGACCGTCCTGATGAGCTTGACGTATCATACTGATAACCGGCCATACCCCATATTGACTGCCCCCCACTATGTAATATAAAGATGGCTTGAATCGACATTTTCGTTCTCCTACATTTAATGTAATGACATTTTACAATTAATCAATAATTTTAATCTCATCGTTGTTTACATACTACACATATTTTCATTTCCCTCGTAAATTAAATTATTTCATGCAACTAAATTTATTTAATCTAAATCATCTAATAATTTTATCCCAAAACTTTACAACAATATATATCACGATTATAAATTTATTCATATAACTATACAACAATATATAATCGATAACTTTCATATCCTATTCAAATTATGTTTATAACTTAACACATGCTACTTAAATATGGCAAAAAATAGCGATTTCATCCCTTATCCAATTCGCATATTGACAACTACAAATTTATTCAATTGACTAAACAATAATATATAATCGATAACTATTATAATCCATTCATACATAATTTATATCACACATAAAAAAAAAATTAAACTGTTAAAATTATATTTGTACCTTTAATACAGCTTTTCTTATACCAGTGATTAAAATATGACAATAAAAATATTAAGCATGCACTCAAATATTATTAATATTATTATTATTATTATATGATTTATTCAAAAAAAACATACCTTTTTTCTTTTCTTCACCGCAGCACTAACGCCTCAGTTATTTCAAATATTAAAACGAAATGAAGATGAAATAAATCTGTAAAGGATAAGAGAAACTACGCACAGCAAATATAAGAAAACTGCTTATGCAATTGAAAGTAAAAAAATAAAACATATAGGAAGAGTGCATTTATAAAGATAGGAGGGAGAATTCAACTACATTATTAAATTTTACAGATCCATTATTAAATTTTACAGACCCGTGAAGGGATGCTTCACGGGTGTGATATGGTGCAGCACACAGTAACTTCTCACTGTGCGCTGCAGGGAATCATGACAGAAAACGGCAAATTTATGTGTCGTTTTCTGTCCGCTTCAAGACAAAAAACGGCACATAAAAGTGCCGTTTTCTGTACCTATGAAGACCCGTGCCTTACAGAGGGCACGGGTCTGATAAGCTGCAGCGCACAGTTGTTCCCGTGTGCGCTGCAGAATGAAGTCAGAAAACGGCACTTTTATGTGCCGTTTTCTGTCCGCTTCAAGACAGAAAACGGCACATAAACGTGCCGTTTTCTGTCCGCCTGGCCCACCCCCAATTATTCGATGGTGAATATTGAAACGGCGCCGTTTGAATAAGTCAGAAAACGGCAATATTTATTGCCGTTTTCTGACGCCTCTATCCAGGCGCAAAACGGTGCCGTTTTGCGCCTGGAAAATTAAAAAAATAAATACCACCCTGCCAGAAAACGGCAAATTTTGGTGCCGTTTTCTGGCACACTATCCGCCTATCCCGTGGGCCCCACCAATTCGGAAAACGGCAAAAATTCTTGCCGTTTTTTGGCACACCTTTTTTCCAATTATGTTTACTGTTGCACCACTCTTCCTATTATTTTCCATTTTCACACCAAACTAAAAAAAACCCTATTTTCTATGGAAAAGACAATTGATTATTCTTGACTTTTTATAACATGCCTCTCTCCCCAAATTAAATTTTTTTTTTTTAAAAAAAAAATAGTGGACAACTTTTTCTTTTTTAGAGCTTGGAAGCAAACAACAACTCGCGACTTTATTAACAACGATATGAATTAACACTTTTGTGGTTGCGGGACTTAATTAGCTTATAAATCTCCGTTGATGCTATATACTCCGTTTTTATATGTTTGACGTTTAAGGTTATTTGGCAAAACCAATAACCTATTAAATAGGCTATGTATATGACTAATTTATCCTTATTAACCTCCTCCTTGAAAATAGTGTTCATTTAAGATGAGCAAATTAATTAAGGGCAAATATGGGATAAACTAACCAAAAGTATATCAAAAGTTTCAAAAGTCATTCATAAAACAATTTTTTAACAATTCTAAAACGTCAAACATAAAAAACCGGAGGGAGTATAATGTTATTTTTGGGTCAAACTTTCACAATTCTTTCAAGAGCACCACCACGTTTATATACGTACAACGTACTACGTAGTGTCTTCCCATGAGACTTTGTTTGCACATCCAATAATTTTCTTCTTCAGTTAAGTACCATATTTTTTTTTATCGTCATTTTCTGATGTGGAACTTTATTTCCCCACCCAACAACCCCCTGAAATTAAATACATGCCTCAACAAAACTTGTGGACTTCTATTCGGATATCCATCGTGTGCAGTCCACATCATTAGATTATTTTTATGGCCATTATGTCTACACTCTTTTGCTGTGAAACCTTTTTTGTATTTGTGTTTTTGATCTCCGGACTAAAGCAATAAACTCGTGCATGCTATGCTATCAACCCATTGACCGTGCTTGCTTTTCACCGATTGCCAATATAAAAACCGTTCTCCGCTATCTTCATACTCGTTCTGCCAAATCATCGACTTTAATATGACATATTAAACATAGATAATTCAACAATTTATCTTCAATGCTATGTTTTAGACAAAAATTTCACAATTTGTCCAAAAATCCTCAAACTATTAAAGAATACCACTATTAAAGCTGAAAGTTGTAACCATTATAACTCCATCATCATATGAAAATGAAATCGTTTGTGACTACGTGATAATATATATATATATATATATATATATATATATATATATATATATATATATATATATATATATATATAAGGAAAACAACCATTGTATTATTATATCATGTGAGGGTCTATAGTGCAAGGTTTTCACTTTAACAAAATTTGAGGAGGCAATAATTAATTTTGTATAGAAATTTTAGTACAAATTTAGGAGATTTTTATTTTGTATCCCAATAATATAAAATCTATAATTACTTCTTTTGTATTATCAACTATATAATTGGGTTCAATTGTAGCTCAAATGGTCGAAACATTTTAATGCTTTCTATCAATTAGTGTTTAAATCTCAATCCACTCCCACCCCACCGCACCCCAGATATATATATATATATATATATATATATATATATATATATATATATATATATATATATTATTCTTCTCCAACTCAAACTTTTTTCAACTCTTTTTCTTTTCTTCCTATTATTAACATCTTTTACCTATTTAATTCAATTCTACACCTTGGATAGAATATAAATATTAAACTAAGTATAAATGCATTTTTTAATGTCCATAATTTATTGTGTTTTAAATTAATCTTATTGATTATATGTAATCTATTTATGTATTGTTTTTTATATTATAGGTGTTAATTGTTAATATACTTAAATTACCAAATGAACACTACCGATGGTAGCGATAAAAAAAACTGTTACAAAATATAATAAAGATGTTGCAATTATTTTATAATAATAATTTATATCTACTTTTGTTACTCTAACTTATTACAACAGTTTAAATATATTAATACAATATATCTTTCATATTATAGCTTAAAAATGTTGCAAATATATTGTCTTATAGATAAAAAGCAATAATTTACTACTAATACTTAAAATGTATTGCGGTAAATGTATTATGTGGTAGTGGAAATAAGCCTGAAAATTTGCTAGCATCGTAAGTAAGTTATTTTTATCAATTTTAATTTATTTATTTCTCATCTTGTGGAAAATAATTATTAAAAGAATGAAAATACATATATGTATATATGTTTTATGTTAAGTTTAAACAAAGATAACTTATCAATATAAAGTTGTTGAATAATTTTTTAGCATAAAATAAAAAAAAAAATCCGCAAGTCATGTTAATGAAAATATTGTTGTTTGTTAATCTTTGTTTTTATGAATTTAAGTTTAGTTAGATTAAGGTTTCAATAGCTTTTATTATTATTATTATTATTTATAAAAGATAGGTGACATTTTCATTATTAAATTGTAAGGAAAAAAAAAATATTTAACATTCTGAAAAGGCAGTGGTTAGCTATAATTTTAGCGAACCTAATTTATCTAAGAGTACATTGAAAACATATATGACCTGCAGTTTCATACTGAATTGACATTCTATTCTTTGTTTTTAATGCAAAGGAGATGGATTCCACTTTTCTGAAACCGAAAGTCCCACGCGTACTTTTATGCAATAACCCCAGTTGAATCACATTATCAATTAAAAACCCACCTAGCTTCTTCGATCAAACTTTTACAAGAAAAAGTTTCCACCAGACCTACAAACCTATAACCTACTTATCTAGCCATCTCATCATATATGAACAACCCCATCACCAAAATATGAAATATTTATAACCATATAACTATGCCAACGTTTTTCTATTTATTACATCTTCATCACTTTCCTTCACCCAACCAAGAAAGACAACCCCTAATTATATATTAAAAAGTTTTTTTTTTTTATTTTCTTAATGGCAATAATAATTAGAATGGAGAATAGAAGGAAGACACCTTTTGGCAATCATAAAATCCATTTATCGGGGCATGAAACAACACCACCTGTTATGTCAAGATCAATAAACCAACTTCGCAGTGGGAATGGCGACAATCGTCAATAATGAGCAGCGTTTGGGTTATAGTGTGTGTGTATATATATATATTCAAATCTTTTCATGAGGGAAGCTATTGTCCCTTTGTCAACCAAAGTCGGAACTATTAATTACATTAGTACTGCATCTGAGGGAGCTAAAAGTGGCTATTAATTTGGAATGCTTTATAATTCACGATGAATTACTAATGACTAATTATTTTTTTAATCGGTCATAGGTAACCTCTATCATTAAACAAATTATTCCAAAGACTATTTAAGAGACGGCAATTGTATAGATAAGCCATCAGTAGAGCTTTCCCAAAGCAACTAATCATAATAATTGGGGCAAGTAAAATTGTATAATAACTTTGAAAAAAAAAAAAAGTAAATTGATAAGTAGGTGAAGGTGGGGTGGCAGCATATTATTGACAAGGTGTTCCATCTGGGTCGACGAGATTCGGGTACGTACAATAATTCTAATTTACAATTAATTGAATTGGAAGAATTTTTTTTGCTTGGATGGCCATTTCTTTTTCTCATTTTTTTAAAAACAAGGCTGGAGAATCGAATCTCAAAATGAGATTTGATGTGATTAAAAGCAGGGTTGGGGTAATCTCTTTTTCATAAAAGTTAATTTTTTCATAGTTTTTAACTTTTTATAATTGAATCACATTATTATTATTATTATTATTATTATTATTATTATTATTATTATTATTATTATTATTATTATTAATGCTCTTTTACTCTTTTCTGTTGCCTTCTATTGCCCCTGCATTTATACTTCCTATGAAGTTTCATCTTCAAATTCTATTTTGCAACAACAATAAATATATTTTGATATTTAAATTTTTCCAAAATCCATTTTTAGTGAATAAACTCATATTATCTATAACCAGTTAATATTTAATCATTTTAAAATTAAAAAAGAATAGCATATAATATGCATGGAATATTCACGTAGCTAAAATTCTAGTGCATGGATGACATGCGGAAATTTACCGCTATGTATGCATGAATGTTAACTTTTTTTTTTTTATAATTAAAAAAATCACTTTTACAATTTTTTTTTATTAAATATCATACATTATTGAATCAGTGCATTATGCATCAAATTTTGTAAAAAAAAAAAAAATCAAAAAATTATTTAAATTTTATATTTTCCCATTTTCATCATAATAGTAGATTTTTTTTCGTTTTATAGAGGGAAAAAAAAGTTAAAGTTAAAATTCGAAACATTTCAGTACATTGAAATTAATATTTACTGTTGAAATGAGATAAAAGATCTATTTGTATTTATTTATTTTTATATACTTTCAAAGAGATTGTGTATTCTTTTTTTTTTTTTTAGCAAAAATCTCACATTTTTTTTCTCTCTCTGTGTCCTCTCATATGTTTTTTTCTCCCATTGTATTGAGAGTGATTAAGAGTTGGTCAGGAAATGAGATTACACTATTAGAACCAGTAAAATAAAATAAAAAATGTAGACATACTTGACCTTTATCTTAATTTTTGACCAGGCAGTTATTCCCTTCGTTTGTTGTGGGGATTAAATAACTATTTTCGTGAAAATATTAATTAATATATCATCAGGGGACACATGCAAAAGTTATTAGTATTTTAATTTGATAAATTACAATGGTAAAGAAGGGCCAATCGCTGGTAGGGCTAAACAAATGTCCTTTTCGCCATGAAAGTCAATTGAGAATAGATACCAGAAAATACATATACCTATTTGATTACTATGAGACATTATTAATATTATTGGTTAATGTTTCGAATTGTTTTTTTCCTCACCAAATAACTGTCGCGATTATTTTTGCAGTTTCTTTAAATTTTATCAATGGGAACGTGAAGTTGATTTTCTCAACACACTTCTTGTCCTTATGCTTTATGCCTTTACACTTTTATTGATTTTTCTCGATGTTTGTTGGTAGATCATCGATTCACTTGTCTACATAATCTCCATCTTAAATTAATACAGTATAATAAACTGCTAAACGTGTGAAATAATTTAATTATTAGATTCATGCATGTACGGACAAAAACATAATATATCTAAATATTACGTACTTATCTCCTTCATACTAGTTTTATTCCAACAATTCTTTTTCATTATTAATATGCTTCTCATATACAAGTTAATGAGGAAATAGATTGAAGTTGTTCTTTTATAATTTTAAAGTTATGGAGAGTGAAAAAAAATCTTGTCTAGGTTACCAAACTCACAATAAGATTTGAGGAATTGAATAAACATTTGCTTCATAACTTATGGATTCTTTATTTAGCCACAAGTATTAATTTAGTATGCCAATGCATATCAATATACATTGTTAAATTAAAAGATAACATATTTTTTTCCTGTGCAAATGGATATACATTGTTAAATTAAAGGATAACATATATATATATATTTTGATATAACAGTGAATGTTGGTGCACTATCAGCACTGGCACACCGAATCATCCCCTTAGCCTAAGGATTAAAAGAAGGAAAAAAGATTTAAGAACATAAAAGGGACGATAAATCTTATACTGAGATAATGGGTTAAAAGTTAAAGATACTGGGTTTAAGCATTTCCGGCCTTATAAGGAGAAAACTTCAGGTTTTGGGCTACGGGTCCATTGTAGCCCATTGAGTTTTTGCTGATAACACTATGTGTGTGTGTGTGGATATTGATGGGCTTTCAGGCTCAGGAATGATTCGACTGAAGCGTCCCCCACACTATCCAGAGTATCCACATACTAGCTCACTGAGTAGATGAGCAACCGGGAAACTTGTTAAAAATCAAAATCCGTATTTAAGGTATAGATGCATCGTGTTGGCCGTTTAATTCAAGGTACAGCCTCACCTTCTTCTCCGAATACGTAATTTTCATTGACAATTTTTCTTTTTCGGTTCTTATAATTGTTAGAAAATATACTGTCAGGTATTGGAGCGAGATTCACTGGGTATAGACCAGCTGCCACTGGGGAGCTTTTTCTATTGCGGTAATGGATGTTCCTTCACTTATTTGTGTCGATTTTTTTTTTTCTACATTGTGTCTTTTTTGTTCTTGATTAGGGTTTTTTACTCATTGATATTGTTTGCTTGAGTGGTTTGTAAGTTTGCTTTACATTACTAATGAACAAATTACGATTTTACTGTTCACTATTTTTGATTGCAGTGGGAGGTTATCAATTTTAATGGCGTCCAATACGTCTTCAACTCAGAAGGTATGCACTTTCCATGCTTTCAAGAGGATTTTATACTGAAGAAGAAGGGGAATGAGTATTGTGTTGCTGAAACCTTTTTACACTAGAGCATATATTTCTGAAGAGGGATTTTTTTTTTTTAAAAATTATATTTCTTAAGAAGTATTCCAGTTATTATTTTCGATTTTTGCATAATCTTGTATCTTATATAAGGACTGTTGTCAGTTTCCTTGAAAATGCTTTGTTATTGATATGCTTCTTTCCATGTGACTTAATACCTTGTTATCAACTTCATCAAGTGTAACTTCTTATTGATGAATTTCACTAGCAGGATGTAAGTGAAAACATTTCACACGAAGAAACTGTGATATTTGTCTTAGGTAAGCTTTCTGTCATGTTCTAATTCTTGTCTAGGATGTTGCTGAAGGTATATAGTTTTTGCTGAGGCATTAATGATGTTAACAATGAGATTTTTTTTTGTTCCTCCGTTCATCTAAGTTTGGCTGCAGTAAATGCTGGGTTCTTTGCAAAATAATAACCATCTTGATGTTTTTTATTCGGGCCCAGGACAACACACGCATTACTTAAAGTGCTTCTGGTGGAAGTGACTCTTACTTTTGCTGTTTGCAATCAGGATTTAGTTGATTATGCTTATGCTGGAATGGGGAATACATCTCATTTATGTCCTTTAGGTGCTTTCCTGCAAATTCCTAGTTGATATAAGTTCCATTTAAATTGAAGGCACTTGTAAAGTTGTAATCAACCTCTTTCAAAAGAAAATAAGAAAAAGTTGTAATCCAACCTCTATCATAATATCATGTATGAATGAGATTTTAAATGCTGAGAAAAGTCTGAGCTTTTTGTCGATAACATTACCTCATTTGTGCTATTGTGCTAATATAAACCCACACAAGGATTAGTTGTAGGATCGCACTTCCCTTTTATTTATTTCAATTTTCCTTTTGCTTCTTATTTCAACAAGTGTCATTGCAATTTTCCGTTGTAAATTGATTGGTAAACAAAATCACAAATTGTTTTGTTCAATAAAGGCATAGGTTTTGTTGTGGTTTTGTGGGGTGCGCTCCCATTATCATGCCCTTTCTGGTAGTTGTGCACTTAGAGAGGAAAGAAGTGAAAAGGATTTGAATGATAAGTCTTCTGGCATTTAAAGCGGAACATTGTTTCATATTTATTTTATTTGGGATTCTCCTGTATTATCCTTGTGTATGCACAAAGGTGCTCTGCTTGAGTTTTGTCTGCTTTGCTTTTGTCTGTCAGTTGACCATTCATTTTTCTGTTCCCATCATGCTTATTTCATTGTCTGGGTTATGCTTTGATAGGGGGTCCTGGTAGCGGAAAGGGTACCCAGTGTCCCAAAATTGTTGAGCACTTTGGATTTACACATCTTTGTGCTGGTGACCTTCTTCAAGCAGAAGTTCTATCTGGATCTGAAAATGGGTTTGCATCATTGATGTGTTTTTCTTTTATCTATTTTCTTCAAGTGGTCACCTTTGTTCATTATCATCATATTGTTGCTGTTATTATTTTTGATGTTTGCTCTAAATTTATTCTACAATGATAGCCATAAAGTTTTGGTTGCATGTTTTGTGAAAGTTGCTATATGTTCCCAAAACTGTGTCCTCAATCTTTTTGTTGTTGTCATTGTTGTGACAGTAAAATGATTCAGAACTTCAAGAAAGAAGGAAAAATTGTTCCTTCCGAGGTAACAGTAAAGCTTCTGCAACAGGCTATGGTGAAATCTGAAAACTAGAAATTTATCATTGATGGGTTCCCACGCAATGAAGAAAATCGGATTGCTTTTGAGAACATTGTAAAGTTTGTATTTCATGATATCAACATTTTAATGTCTGCTACTATTACTGTTTCAAGATTTGGTTTCTGCAATTGTGATTACTGCTGTTTGTTTGTAATTTCTAAAATCTTTTATTTTGCGGATGAATATTGAACCTCAGTTTGTGCTATCCTTTGATTGCCCTCGAGAAGTGTTGATAAAACGCATTCTAAACAGGAACCAGTTTAGTTTGTTCAATGATTTGGTAAATAAATTTTCACGTCTAATGCATTTCTTTATGACCTTTGCTTTTGAAGGGAAGGGATGATGGCAACATTGAGACCATACAAAAGCGACTTAAAGTATATTTTGAATCAACGCTACCTGTAATCAACTACTAAAGGTCAAAGGGGAAGGTTCACAGGGTAAATGTTTCTGTTAAGAACTTGCTACTCATTACAATTAACTAATGTATCATCAGAATTGGCGGTCTAAAAGCATGCATCAGCTCAGAACAAATTAACTAATGTGTCATCAAATTTTCTATATAACTCAGGTTTTTTATATGCTGAACGGACTATCCATCAAACCCATCTGACATCTTATTTTTCCTTTACTTGTTTTTGGTGCCTTAGATTGATGCTCAAAGATCCATTGATGAAATATTTGAGGATGTCAAGAGAATCTTCTCCGAGCACAAACCAACAGGTACTGTGGATTATTTGAAAGAATGAAACATGCTGCAATTTGCTCAGCGGTAGTAATTCCGTGATTATGTCTCGGATGCATTTGCTCACTGTTAGTTGTTTACATATGAAAGCATATGAAGGGCAATATAGCCACAACTAAATTTTGAAACACAATTTCTACTTGCTGTTGTGAAAATACTTACCAGCCAGTTTATAGCTGCTTATTGATGATCCAGCAGCAACTCCAATCTTAGCTAATCTAACCTCAGAATTAACAGAGACTATATTAGGACCAGAAAAAGCTGAATACTTTGTAGCCAACACAACACGCCAAAAAATAAAAATAATTGTCATTAGTCTGACGCAATTCAAACTAAAAGCACTGAAAATTGAAACACAGATGCCGAAGCACATGTGAAACTGCTTCTCAATGGGCCTTTATATTTAATTATTTATTGTTGTTATAATCGTAGAGCAGTAGACCTTCTATCGTTTTCATTCTGTTGTGTTTGCATGCATATTAGGCTGTCTTTCGGGGATGGACACCCCTAGGCTCGATAGAACTTGGGACCTCGTCTCCTGGAACTGCAGTTATTTTGGTAAAAGACAGGGACGTGTTATCAATTTCTTCGAAGTTTCCTACTGAAGTGCCAATTTATAACGGTACTTAGCTTTCAATCAATTAATAATTTCCAAAATAAAACAGCAATTAAACTAAGGCAGAATGGTCAGAAATGCCGAATGTGTAAGTGCATCAAATGCTTCGTGGAATTTCCAAAATAAAATTGTATATCTAGCAGAATGCAATTAAGAGGGTTTGGTGAGAATTGAATTATTATCATTATTCGTTGATGCAAGTACTTAGGTTCATCTGGTTTGATTTGCGTCATCAAGGAATCTAACCAGCATTGACTGGTCATACATAACATCATAATTGTAATTTAAACAAATTATCAGATCTTAAAATTCTGATTAATTAAAAAGGATTCTGATTGTTTGCGGAACCCAAGTGGTCTAACAGAACCACGTGCCAATTTGATAGATGGGATTTAAGTGAAAGGCTAATGGTGCATCAACTGCCTGCTGCTCTGTCCGTTGGGTGCAAGCACGTGACTCCACGCGAGGCGAAAGGTTATTTTTAATGAAAAAGTGAGAAACACAAAAAGAAAAAAAGGTGGAAATGAAAAAGAAAGAACACCTTTGTTTGGCCCATTAAAGCTGTTTTTAGGTGGCTGTGCATACCCAACTTTGTTATTTCTCTATCTTGGCTTTCATAGTTTCGACGTTCTTTCCAATACCACTCTGCTTCTCCCCTTCACGTTCTATCCCCAAGTCTATATACTATAATGTTTTTCTGTCTAAATTTTATAAATCTTTCCTTTTTAAAAATATGTTGACGTACTCCTCTGACACTATACCATCACTTTCCTCTAGGCCACAAAACAAAAATATATTACCATATCATTATCTCACCTTCTCCATTATATTCTATATTGATATTTTTTATTAGACGTACACTTCCATGTTACATTCTATTAATTAATCTGCTCTCACACCCTGTCACTGGTCTGTCGCAGTTAAGGACGTGGGGCTACTCTCTTTCTTCTATCCATATTCAAGCACCAATACAACACCCCATTCATAATATTCTTACTCTTTACATCACAATTTTCTGTTTTTTTGCGCTGTAAATGCACAACTTAGTTTAACCTTATCTTTTCATGGGGAAGAAGGGAAGTAGCTCATGGTTGACTGCTGTGAAAAGGGCTTTTAGATCTCCTACTAAAGAAACTGACAGGAGAAGTAGCAGAAGAAGAGAGGACCATGACCAGGATGAAGATGAAGAGAAGGTTCTTCTTATTTCTTCAACTTTTAAACCAACCATTTGTTTTTGTTTCATTTCTTGATTTTTCTGTTCTGGTTTTATCTTACAGAAGAGGGAGAAGAGGAGGTGGATATTTAGGAAACCTACAAATCAAGAAGCGCCCCCACAGCACACCCCTCCGAAGGTAGCAACAGATAAGTATACTAGTGGTAGTGGTGGCGGAGCTGAGCACAATCATGCCATTGCAGTGGCGGTAGCCACCGCAGCTGCGGCTGAGGCTGCGGTGGCCTCTGCTCAGGTGGCAGCGGAAGTTGCTAGGCTCACTAGGCCTTCTTATCAAGCAAGAGAACACTGTGCTGCCATTGTTATTCAAACCGCTTTTAGAGGATACCTGGTAACTAGTTAACTGGAGTAATCATCAAAAAAGGCTCTATTTGTTTCATTTGGTGATTTAAGTTTTACAGATTTATATGTTCAACGAGAATAAAAGTCAATGCCTTTGAATTTGCCTAAGATATTGATATGTTGATTTTTGCCGTATATAAAGACTTAATGAAGAAATTAATGAGATGTGTTAAGTTTCTCCCACAGTGGAGTGCTAACATGTGGTTGCATTTGGGGAATGTGAATAAAGGCAAGGCGGGCACTTCGGGCGCTCAAGGGGCTAGTAAAGTTGCAAGCTTTAGTAAGGGGACACAATGTAAGAAAACAAGCCAAAATGACGTTGCGATGCATGCAAGCTCTAGTTCGAGTACAGGCCAGGGTGCTCGATCAACGCATGAGACTTTCACATGACGGCAGTAGAAAATCTACATTTAGCGACACCAATAGTGCGATCGAGTCGCGACATCTTCAAGACATTGCGGACAGAAAGTCAATGGTAATAATACATTGTTTTGTTAAGCAATTTCTTGTTCTTGAATGCCGTAACAAAATGGAAGCAAATATATGGTCTCAAAAACTAGAAAGACACGTAAGATGCATGATGTCAATAATTGACATTTTGTGAAATGTGTGACAGTCAAGAGAGGGAAGTAGCATTGCAGATGACTGGGATGAAAGGCCACACACAATTGAGGAAGTCAAGGCCATGTTACAACACAGGAAAGAGGCTGCAATGAGGCGTGAGAAGACATTGTCTCATGCTTTCTCTCAGCAGGTTTATTTCTTTCACATTCTTAACTGGCCTCTTGAACTTTCTGTTTATCTTTATCTTCATGTTGAGCTTATTGGTTTGACTTTTGCTTAACACATTTCAAAGATATGGAGGACACGTAGGAGCCCGTCAATAGGCAATGAAGATGAGCTCCAAGATAGACCACAATGGCTTGACCGGTGGATGGCTACAAAGCCATGGGATAGTACTAACAGTAAAGCAAGAGCTTCAACTGACCAGAGAGACCCCATTAAAACTGTAGAAATTGATACCTCTCAGCCTTATTCATACTTAGCTCCTAACTTTAGAAGAACAAATCAAAACCAATATCACCAGCAGCAACCTAACCAAAGGCCCAATTCACATTCTATGGCTTCTCCACTCCACAGATCCCATCAAACACCACCTCAACATCACTCTCCCATTACACCCTCTCCATCGAAAACTAGACCTGCTCAGGTCAGATCAGCTAGCCCTCGTTGTATAAGAGAAGATAGAAACTACAATTCCTCTGAAACACCAAGCTTGAGGTCAAATTACTATTACTCTGGCATTTTGCATCAACCTGGTAGTGGTAGTGGTAGTGGTAATAATAGTAGTAACACTACATTGCCTAATTACATGGCTGCAACTGAGTCTGCTAAGGCTAGAGTTAGATCCCAAAGTGCACCAAGGCAAAGGCCATCAACACCAGAGAGAGACCGAGTTGGGTCTGCGAAGAAACGGCTTTCTTTTCCTGTCCCAGATCCTTACATGGGAATGGGCTATGGTGGTGTGGGTGTTGGTTATGGGCATAGTTTAAGGAGTCCAAGTTTTAAGAGTGTTAGTGGTGCACATTTTGGTAGGTTAGAACAACAATCTAACTACTCATCTTGCTGTACGGAGAGCCTTGGAGGTGAAGTTTCACCTTCTTCAACAAGCGACCTAAGGAGGTGGTTGAGATGATTTAATGGCTCTTTATTGGTGGGTTGCCTTTATGTGAACCCACATTTAATACAGAAACAAGGGAGAAGTGAATTGAGTTTCTTGATAGGTAGTTGAAACTTGATATTTATCAGGTGTGATTTTCTTTTTCTTTTCTTGGCTTTTATTTCTTTATTTGTCCTATATGATTTGCTTCAATTTGTAACCATAGGTGAGGTCTTTGTTGTATCTTTCTGCCAGAAATTCTTGAAGATTTTAGCTTGTAGCATGATGTTAGTTATGAAAAGAAAAAAAAAAAAAGAAATTAAAGTTGATATCAAGGATAACTAGCTAAGATATTTCCAGTGGTAATTGCTTAATCTTCATGATAATAAGTGTTTGGTAGATAAGAAACAGAAGGAACACAAATGGACCCAAGAAACCATGATGGGTATGTTATTCAAATAGCATCTTTTGTAGGTTTCCTCTTCTCATTTCCTGACTAGTTCCCTTTTTATGACCCATGTGCGCAAGAAAGCCGCAACTTTGTAATTTGAAATCAAAACTTGATGACGATGCCATGTGCAATGAGCTTTCTAAATCTCATCCTCGCTGAAATTGATAATGATCAGGGAATTGATTATGACTCCCGTGGTTCATCTTCCTTAAACAAACTAGTGGGTACTTCCTGTTATTATCATCTTCTCTTCCATGAAAATACTGGTTGGAGAAATTGAGAACGCTAAACCGCACTTCACATCCTTCAATTGAGATACAAGTTATGTCAATTTCCTAATTAAATTGAAATTAACAATACAAACATTAAAGACAACTTTTCTTACATTTCAGTTTATTATTGAATTATTTATTCTATAAATGAAAGCTGGACATGTCCGACCTAAATTCGAATACCAAATAGTTATATAACATATAAATAGATAGACATGTATTTCACCTAAATAGATCTGATTTATAATGGGATGAATTCAATGATACAAACATTATTATAATCCATTAAATTTCAATCGGATTATGTATAGTCCATGAAGCCCAATTATCAAATATAAGAAAAGTTAATATGGGTTATGGGCTACAATATAACCCATTCAGAAAGCCCAATTTACACTCAACGGTCCAACACTCCAACAGACCCAATAACATGGTTTGGGACGGAAATTTACCAGAGGTTGTCGCTGCTGCTTGTCCTATAATTTGATTATGTTCGAGTACTGAACAGAAAACAAGTTTCACGGATTGAATGTAATGTCAGATTTACATTTTAGTTCCTTACTGACTTAATTTACTTTAATTTCTATTGTCGAATTAAGTTATTACTTTCAATTTAATTTTTTAACAAACTAACAACAATATTAGAATACTATAAAAAAAAAAAAATACACATAAAATGTTATATTTACCATGAAATTTTAAATACACATTTAAAAATTTTCAGACTAGTTAATTTTGGACAAAATTAATTATATATTTTTCGATTGATAAAAAAGTGTACATGTACGTAGTAGCTGCTTGTGCTGTGCTCCAATATATGAAGTTCCAATTATTTGAAACAAAATCATCAAAAATTGCTAAACCAATTTTTCGAATTTGAAGAAAATGAAATTTTATATATTTATTTATAAGGGAAAATGCCAAATTTGACCAATAGAAACTTGTGTACTTGATTGGCTATGGCCTTATAACTAGCCTTGAAACGTGAATCATACAAATCATGATTAAGGAAATTAAAACCACAATAATGTTGAAAGCATTCAGAACAAGAAAGGAACGATAAACGAAGTTCATATGTTTGACAGAAAATACGAGGTTCATACGCGTATGAAAATAAACACTTAAAAGCGGCATGTTTAAATATCTGTATTATATTAGACTATATAGAGTTAGTCTATATAATATTAGTATGAAATATTTTATATTGTACTTATTTAATTTTATAAAAATAAATAAAATTAAGTTATTTTTGTTGTTATTAATCTATTGTTATTAATCTAAACATAAATTATTCATTAAAAAAAATCCAAATAAATTTTACTGTGAAAACAAAAAAATAAAAAGAAAGACAAAAACATGGCATCACAATAAAAAAATATATGCAAATTAGTAATTTTAAGATTTGATGAAATAAATTAACAATTATAAAATGCAGTTGTCCAGTAAGATATACCATTGGACTCATTTTTTTCCTTATTTTTTTTTTCAAATTTAGAACAAAAATAAATTAATTTGAAAAGATGTCAGAAATGAAATCGACACTAAATATAAAAAGAAACTGAAAATTTAACTCTATTTTATAATACAGTATTCATTGCATTACAACACAAATCTAACCGTAAATTATTTATTATTTTATACAGTTTATATAAAATAATGTAAATTGTGATGCATTATATTATCCACTTATTAATTTTTTAAAAATCTTTTCAAATATTTTATTTATATTAACATGTAATATATTACACTATGTGGTTAGTGTAATATATTACACTATGTCGTTAGCAAAACAGTAAACCCAACACATACCACCACAACACCACAAAACACCCACCCCCCCCGCGCGGCCCTATATATAAACACATAGGTTGAATAACAAATTGCAACAATAGCTCAAAGTCATATTCCAAAATGGAAAGATTCCAGCAAGTTCTCCCATCAATTATTTTCTTCTCATTAGTCGTTACAGTGGGCTGTGAACCACCGGCAGACCCTATCAATTGCACTTCAGGAAACACAGATTGTACCATCACAAACGGTTATGGGACATTTCCTGATCGAAGCATATGTAAAGCAGAAAATGTGCAGTATCCCAAGACACTGAATGAGCTAATTTCAGTAGTAGCCAACGCAACCAAGGAAAACAAGAAGATGAAAGTGGCGACTCGCTACTCTCATAGCATACCGAAGCTAGTTTGCCCAGATGGTGAAGATGGTGTTTTGATAAGCACCAATGACTTGACTCAAATGTTACATTTCGATGCTAGCTCTGAGACAATGACTGTGGAGAGCGGGATGACACTGAGACAGCTAATTGACCATGCTGCCTATTTGAAGCTTACATTGCCTTATACTCCCTACTGGTGGGGTTTGACAATTGGTGGCCTACTTAGCACAGGTGCTCATGGAAGCACTTTGTGGGGAAATGGAAGCTCAGTGCATGATTATGTGGTGGCACTCACAATTGTCACCCCCGCTGGCCCTGATGAAGGCCATGCTAAAGTACGTAATCTGGATAATAACGACAGCAGCAATGAATTTAATGCTGCCAAGGTCTCGCTTGGAGTTCTTGGTGTCATCTACAAGGTATATGCTACTTAATTAGATTGAGAATTAAAACTTCTAAATTATTTTATTTACCAACTAAAAAGAATCATTTGCATGTTATAGGTTAGTCTTAAACTGCAACCCATGTTTAAACGATCAATAGCCTATGAGGAAAAAGATGACGCAGACCTGGAAAATGAAGCGGTTAAATTTGGAGGAGATCACGAGTTTGCTGATATAATATGGTACCTCAGTAAAGGCAAAGCAGTCTATCGACTTGATGACCGTGATTCTTCGAATAGTTCTGCTAATGGTGTATATAACTTTTATCCATTCAGACCCACAGAACTTTTTTTTCTGGAACCTTTGAGAGAACAAGGTTAGCAAGCTATACATTTAGTCGATTCTCTTTTGGCTCCCGATATGTTAAAATAGATCTCACATCCAAAGTTATAAGCAAATATTAAGAATTTACAATTGTGAATAAACTATTTGAAGAATTATTTTAAGTCATTTGAAGTAAGGTGAGTTCACAATTATCAAACCTCTTCAGGCACACAAACTTTATAGACACTGTTACTACACAAAGCTATCTACTTTCTGTTAATTTTTGTTTCTTTCTTTCTAATAATGGGTTATTGTTTCCAAAATAGAGGAAGAAGCTGAGCGCAGGCATGACGATAAATTGAAGTGTGATTTGGCAAACTTGACTATAGGTATCCTCAGTAGTATGGGTTACGGACTACAGAACGACGGTACCAAACTAGTGTACTTTTTGCTTTTGAGTTTGTTTTCATTGATCGACTAATTAAAGTATATTTTCTAAATTAACATTGTATATGCTACTGAATTTTTTGGACATGTGTTTCTCACAGGTAAAGAGTTTAAGGGGTACCCTGTAATTGGATATAACAACCGCGTCCAATCATCAGGGACATGCCTTGATAGTCCCATAAATAGTTTTCTTAAACAAATATGTGCATGGGATCCAAGGTACAAGGGTGAGTATTTCTTTGAAAACGGATACAGTATAAAGCTGTCAAATGTTTCGGATTTCATCAAAGATGTGAAAGAACTAGTCAAACTGAAACCTGAAGCATTATGCGGACTGGATGGGTATAATGGTATTCTCATGAGATATGTTAAAGCATCATCGGCCTACTTAGGGAAACAAGAAGATTCAATGAACTTTGATATCACATATTACCGAAGCAAAGACCCCATGGTTCCTAGGCTTCATCAAGATATATTCGATGAAATTGAGCAAATTGCGATATTAAAGTATCAAGCATTACCGCACTGGGGAAAGAATAGGAATGTGGCATTTGATAAAGTTATAGAAAAATATAAAAACGCGGAGGAATTTTTGAAAGTTAAAATGAGTTATGATCCAAATGGACTATTTTCCAATGAGTGGACGGATCAAGTTCTTGGAATAAAAGGCAGTGTCACCATTACAAAGGAAGGTTGTGCTCTTGAAGGATTGTGCATATGCTCTGAGGACATTCATTGTGCCCCAAGCAAATTTTATTTCTGTAGACCTGGGAAGATATATGACAAAGCTAGGGTTTGCACATTTGATTTTTCAAAAGAGATACCCCTACGCGCTATGATGGAGGCATTTGCATATGGTCGGGTGTTAAAGTAAATTTCATAAATAAGATTTGTGTTTTTGCATACTGAAATAAACAATAGTGAATAAAAGCACCCCAAAATTTTATGAGTATATGGGTTGGCATGGTGGCCATCACTTTATTAATAGTGTAAAAAATTTTGGGTGCAGTTGTTTATATTAATAATTATAGTTGTAATTAGCTATAAGGATGTGGTGTAATAAAAAAATTTTATGAATAAAACTATGAAATTCCTAATTTAAATATTTATTTATTTTTTTCCTCAATTCTGTTGCTGACATTATGCATGTCTTGTCATAAAAATAAAATTAATACAATTAAGAAAATTTTAATTTAAATCTTTATTTATTTTCTCCTCAATTCCGATGTTGAGAGTTTGAACGATCTTAATAAAACTTCCATCATATTCATTCACAATTTTCCTTTATTTTTTATTTCAAGATTTACCAAATATTAGATATATAGGACGTATAAGGTAAAAATAGTCCAAAAAAAAAAAAAAAATTTCACAGCGCTAATATATTCACTTTGAAAGTCAATCAAATCTTACTATTGTGGTCGATTTATGGTACAATCTACTTTATCCGTAATTTTTTTTGCAGATCAACATGCATTCAGGTTGACTCATAATGCCATAATGATCCATATAAGTTGCATCGTAAGTTGATCTATTTAACCGGAGGATAAAGAAATGAGGAGGGTTAAGTGGGGGTGAGCAAACTGCATTTTAAATCGAAAAACCCAATGGAATTAATTATTTTTTAATTTTAGGTCGAATTTTTTTTGTTTTTCAGTTTGACATTTTTAAAAATCGAAAAATTTTATTTCTATTTAGATTTTTGAATCTCAAAACAGTAGAAAACTGAAACCAACCTCATAATATGAAACTAAATCGTTATATATATATATATATATATATATATATATATTACATGTTTTTAATTTTTTTCTTTTTTAAGGCTAACATCCACATAGCATATCCATACCTAGGGGTGAGTATGCTGATCCATTAATAAATTTATTAATCAGTTTATTAATTTCAGTTAATAGTTATATCAATTTTAATTTTTAATTAAATTTTTCAAATCGATTTACTGATTAATCATTAAAAAATTTTAATACATAAATTTAATAAAGCATACAATTTATAATATTATTTTTAATAGTTAAAAATGAAAAATACAATTAAATATAATATCTATTAAAAGAATAAAAATAAATATAAAATTTTTATAATTAATTATAAAAATTGAATATATTTAATATGAAACTAATGAATAAATAATTGTAATAAAGAAAAGATTTTAATATTTATTTACTAAAAATATTTATTATAATAATATTTTAGAAAGTTATATACTATAATATTTATAAATTAAAAAAAAAATTAAGTGTAAAAAATAAAATATAATATATAAATTAATTAACAATTAACGGCTTATTTTTTAAAATAAATATCATAATTCTAAATTTTGAATTAAATTAATTTAAAATCGAATAAATTTTGAATTGATGTTCAGTTAACCAAAATTTTCTTTTTTTCACACACCCACCCCTACCCTATACCTATATTTGCACTTTAGTTTTCATAGGTAGCCCCGTTTCATTTTAATCCCTACCTTCCCACCCCCTTCCCCGGCGGCAACCCGCAAATCACCATTTCCATATTTGTCACCACCACCATAAATTAGTAGTCGCCGGCCAGATTTTCAGGTCTCCACTCTTTTTTGCTGAGATTCTATTTCTATCTCTTCGATTTTGATTTCATCTCTTTCTGCCCCCATTTGACATCAATCTCCATTCTCTCTTTTGACCATCATTTCGGATCGCATGCATAGAAGCCAGGGCGATAACTAGTGGTCTTTTTTTTTTTCAGTTATCTTTTAAAGGCAAAAAATTGAAGGAAAGCTTCCGTTCATAATGGTATTGGTTTCCTATAAATTGAAGAAAATGGGTCATGCTGGGTTGTTTGTAATTCTATCTTGTAGTTTTGTAATTTGATTTTGTTCTTGTTCCAGTTTCGGTTTCCTGTAATTTTTTGTTTTATTGTTTATTTGTTCTTGTAATTTGTAAATTTTATAATTTGGTCTTGTTGTTGTTCACTTGTACGTTATGTAAATAGCAAGTGAGTGGTAATTATATCCAACAATTATTGTGTAGATAAAAAGATTATGCAATCTAGAAGGAATTTTTTTTTTCCAAGCAAATGGAAATTTTATAGCTCTATATGTGCATATATTGATTTTATCATCAATACTATGAATTCGCTAAAGAATTTTGATTTTTTCTTTCATTTTGACTTTTAACTTTAGTTTTCTGATTTCTACAATTTTTAAGATATTTTTTTCATTAAAAAATGTAATTATGTTATCAAATAACCGAATTTCTTGGTTCAGTTTGTTCAATTATTATGCTAGTTCGATTTGGTTTCGATTTAATAAATTTATTTTATTTTGATTTTCAGTTAATTAAGTTTTAATTGTATCTGTCACAGCTTTTATAATTCTTACCCTAAAAAAATTAAGTTAAGAGCTCCATTTTTTCTTAAAAAAGTAACTGTAAACTTATAGTTACAAAGATTTCTTTTCTTTTAACATGGCAAAGGGTGAGTTGTTGACATTAATAATCAATTTATATGCAGATGCTTATTATTATTATTTGTCTTTGCATGCTGAATTGAAATTTATAGTTTTTTTTTTCCTCTAACCGTTGCTCTCAGTTAGTCACACTGTGATTAATGAAATCCAAAGATTAACACTTGATTATTAAAAAAAAAATAGTAGAGTTGGATTTTAATTATGAATAAATTAAAGGGGTATGGTTATTGTTAGCAGTTGCATTAATCTTTCTAACGATTACAACTACTAAACCAGTACTTTGATTTATACTTAATATTTGGGGGGTTTTTAGAAAATAATATTATTTAAAAAAAATTGAATTATGATACTTAATATTTTTTTTTAATTAAAATTTCTATTGAAGCCTTTGCAATGAGATCAGTCCTTTTCTTCACCTTCCAAATTGTTGGGGCCAATGAAATTTAAATCTGAATCCTCGTTTCGGTTGTCAGTAAAATTTAAAACCATTATATTATAAATTTAAAATCATTTGTGGGTTGCTACGTACATTTCAGCATCCTACTTATAAATAATAATTCTTCTGGTTTATCAAAAAAAAAAAACATTATATATATATATATATATATATATATACAAAGCATATTTTAAAAATAACATTTATCGAACTTATGATGTTGAATTTATTGCTTTTGATTTTATAGATGTGAAAAATTTCATGGAATTAAGTAATACTACCAATAGCACATAATTAGGTGATACCTAATTGTAAATTTATTATGATAATTTATTTTTCTTTGAATAATTAGGCAATATTTATTATGATAATTTATTTTTCTTTGAATAATTAGGTGATATTTATTATGATAATTTATTTTTCTTTGAATAATTAGGTAATATTTATTATGATAATTTATTTTTCTTTGAATAATTAGGTAATATTTATTATGATAATTTATTTTTCTTACTTAATTGCCATTTGTCAATGAGTCGAGGAAGGAGCCTCCAAAAAAGGGCCAAATACTCGGATGGATTGAATTGGAAATTTTCCTCATGTAGATATATATAAATCTATTTCTGTTTTTTAGGCTAAGTTTGATGACCGAATAAGTGAAAAACAATTTACGAACAAACAAGTAAATCTATTATTATTTGTTTTTGCATGCTGAATTGAAATTTATAGTTTTTTTTTTATTATTATTTTTTTCCCTCTAACTGTTGCTCTCAGTTAGCCAGTGTGATTGATGAAATCCAAAGATTAGCACTTAATTATTAAAAAAATTAGTAGTCTAGAGTTGGATTTTAATTATGAATAAATTAAAGGGGTATGGTTATTGGTTGCATTAATCTTTCTACCTATTATAACTACTAAACTGTTGGCTCAAAAGGCTAATTTATAAGTTTTGATGTATTAACAAAACATTTGCACTTAACAAAATTGGGTTTCTCCTTAGAATTTATATTGCAGGTCCAAGTTTCAGATACTAATGCAGCGTATTCTATCAAGTACAGAACAGACGTGTTCGTGTTCTACATTTGTCAGAACAGACCTACAGCAATGAAGGTTTATTAGGAAATAAAGTTTGTAAAATCATTTTTGAGGAATCCACACACTCACAGCACGTTAATTGCATTATTTTCTGCATTTAACATATTTTACAAATCACATCTTCATTCAAATCAAATTTATTTCTTTCCTAAAATGAATTTTTCACAATTATAATTTTTGAATATGGAAAGAAATTATTTTATTTGAATCTGATTTTTCTTATTTAAAGAAGCATAAAATCTGTAGAAATATCTCTCAATCAGATCTTCATTGACTAAATAAACATAAAAACAAAAATCTCTTCAAACAAAGAAACATTTTTGAATTGTTGTTCACACCTAACAGCTATATTTTTTCAACTATAAAAATTAGTATTGTTGGTGTGTTCAAACAAGTGAGTGGAAAACGTTTTTGTTCTAAAGTGTATTTTATCTTGTAAGTTTTTCATTCCTTCATGTGCTTACACGATCACATCTCCTCAATATGATTATAGTTTTTATATTGTAATCATGTTAGTGAGGTTTATCAAATTTGTGAGATAATATGGTGAGGTTAGGTTGCTAGAACCTAGGAAAATAAACTAGCAAGTGTTTAGGTTCTTTTACTTGAGAAAAAAGGGCTAAGTGTTTTGATCATTTTACTTGAGAAAAATGATTAAGTGTTTTTAGAGTTTTCACTTGGGAAGAAAAACTTGGGGTAGGTACATGTAACAGGCTTTTGACTCTTGCCCGTAAATAGAGTCACATTAGAAAGAGAGAAACTCTTAAGACGGATTGTCTTAAGGAGAGGATGTAGGCAAGGGCCGAACCTCTATAAATCCGGTGTTAAATTCTCTATCCCTTACTCTCTTTTTATTTTGTGCTCTATAATTTTTATGCTGAAATTAGTTGTTCTGTATCTGTTCTGTGTTCTATAGAACAGAGTCAGAAAATCACCTCTGTTCTGAAAAACGGGATGAAATTGATTTTTCTAAATTAATTTATCCAATGAAAGTCTGATTTTTTGCCACTAATAATTTCGTCCATATGTGTAGTTTTTAATGGTAAAGGATAATTAAAAAATTATTTAAAGTAAATTGCATGAAATGGATTTATTATGATGATGGTATTTTGCATATCAACTGTATGTGTTCTAATCTGTCCAGATCACGAAAAAATTATGAAATGATCTATTCACCCTCCCTCTAGATCATATATTTGGGACTCACATAAACCAGTACTTTGATTTATACTTAATATTTGGGGGGTGTTTAGAAAATAATGTTATTTTAAAAAACATGAATTATGGTGTTGCAGTAAATATATTTATAAAATTGGAGTTGATAAAACTGGTAATGAGATTGCAAGTATCTAACACACATGAGTCCACATCAATAGTATTATGCCTATTTTTATACAAAATTTTACAATTGACGTGGGCCTGCGTGTGTCAGGAACTTACAATTTTATTGGCGATTTTTATCAATCTCAATTTTTTAAATATTTCTCTAACACAAATCTTTTTTTTTAAAAAAAAAACTAACATTTATCCTTCATTTGATGTATACGTTCTTAATTAATTTCATTTAAATGTTTGTCCTTCACTTGATGTATACGTTCTTAATTAATTTCATTTAAACGTTTGTCCTTCACTTGCACTTCATCCCCGTCTCGGTTGCCCAATTGCAACATTAGTCACTTAATAATTACCCTAACGGATTTCAAGATTAATCTGTTCCCGAATTCACATGACAGTATCCACTGCTGCCCATGTAAGAACTCTTGGTTAATTTATATGGCCAAAACTTGTTGAACCAAATTAATAATTATTCTTCATACATAACGTAACTTTAAAGCTGCAGACGAGCCTTAGTATAGACTTTGGTTGTGTGTCTCTGAATGTGTGATTCCCCTTTGGTTGTGCTTTTCTGGTGATTTCTTCTTTGGTTGTTTGGGATTTGTATCTGCAGATTCTGGGCAAACTTGCCCGTGTTTAATCTTTTAATGATATTCTTTGACTTATCAAAAAAAAAAAAGTTATTAAATAGAAGAACACGTACAGTTTCTTTGCAATTCGGATTGCATTATCATTAATAAAGTTATTTACTCTATTAATACTAAAAACCACATCTTAAGCATGATATAAAACTGTTAAATGCCTCTGCGATTTTCCATTTAGAAAGAATTACGTAAACCCTTATGCTGTGAATTTCCATTAATAAATGGGCTGTTTCTAGTGTGGGGTTAAGGCTAAATTTTCAAACCAAACTGTTTACGCTAAGGTCACTGTTAATTAATTTAGTAACAAGTCAGGTAAAAATTATCAAATCATCTAAAATTGCTTAGCAGATTCTGTCTATCCACTTTAATTAATTAGGCCTGCATGTGTCTTATCCCCTCGATTGATTTTGCTTGCCATATTTTTTTTAAAAAAAAATTGATCAAACTTTTTTAAGCTTGAAGATAATACATGAATTTTTAACCTAAATAAGCAAAATAATGTCCCGAATCGCATGGTGCAGTTACAAAATGAAAGAATTGATACGACCGAAAAAGAGAAAATGGAATGTAACTATAAAGAAAAAAACTGAATATGGTAAATTATTATATAAATAAACTGTATGCTGGCTACAATATTTCCATCTGTTTCATCCAATTCTTTTATTAAAAAAAATGAAAAAAGAAAAGAAAAGAAAGAGTGAATATGAAGGCACAAACAAATGGATTAAAAACTATCAAGAGATAAGACTTGATGACAAAGAGAAATTTCTACAGACATTTGGCCACTCCATACGCATAATCAAATTGCATAAAACTCATAATGAGTCCACCAACTCCAATTTCTTGTCCTCGACTGAATTGTTGCGTGTAAAAATGCGTTGTTTCCCACACTAGTTGACACATATAGTGCATTGCCATTATGTTCTCTGTTAGTACTTTATTTTTTCTTTCTTAATGAATTATTTTGAACGTGTTATTCTATATGATTGTTGCTATTAAATTAAATATGTTTGTACAAAATACCCAAACCCAATGGTACAAATACAACTCCAATTCTTCCACACTATTATCTCCATTCATATTAAATTATTAATCTGCCATTGTATTAGACTTCACTTTTACGAAGCCAGCAAAAGTGAAAAAGAGGTTCACCGATCTCCTTGGGTAACACGTTGAAGAATTGATGGCTGTGGAAAAGCCACGCGCCTCACGTTACAAGGAGACCAGCCCACTGCCAGGAACAGGAAGGACACTAGTGCCATCCAAAAGATTTCATATATTGTAATAAATGCCTGAATAAAGCAAAAAATAAATAAATAAATAAATCCATATCTTTGACCAAAAAGAAAAGTATAATAATAATAAACCCATATTTCCATTAAGTGGTCATCTAATAATAATAAACCCATATTTCCATTAAGTGGTCATCTACACTACAAATACAAGGATTCAGCCATTTGTAACGGAACGGAGGAGGAAAAACAAACAAACTAGCCCAAGTAATTTATCTTATCTCCTTGACTTCAAAGCATCCTCATTCGGCATCCTCAATTCTCTGGTCCAATTATCCATTCACGCCAGCTCCCCATATCCTATATATATGAATACATAATTATATCCAACCAAACTACATTTAGCTAAACAGAAAATTATTAATATCATGCCACATTCATATGTCCGAATGTGCGAGTCCCGACGAATCCTCCGATCTGGATGTCTCATTCTATTAGTTTATTTCGTGAGCTGTTCACCTCCAGAGGATCCAATCAAATGCACTTCAAAAAACACAAACTGCACCATCACCAACTCCTACGGAGCATTCCCTGATAGAACTATATGCAAAGCGGCAAACGTGGAGTTTCCCAACACCGAAGAAGAGCTAATCTCATTAGTGGCCAAAGCAACCCAAGCTAAAAGGAAAATGAAAGTGGCAACTCGCTACTCTCATAGCATACCTAAGCTAGTATGCCCTGATCGTGAAAATGGTCTCTTGATAAGCACTAAAAACCTTAACCATGTGTTAGAAATCGATGTTAAGTCTCAGAGAATGACTGTAGAAAGTGGAGTGACGCTTAGACAGCTGATTAGTGAAGCTGCAAAAGTTGGGCTAGCATTGCCATACGGACCGTATTGGTGGGGTTTGACCATGGGTGGGTTGCTGGGCACAGGAGCCCATGGAAGCTCGGTTTGGGGTAAAGGGAGTTCGATTCACGATTATGTGGTGACATTGTCCATTGTTAGCCCTGGAAATGCCGAAGATGGGTACGTTATAGTCCGGAGACTCAACGAGAGTAACAGTGAACTGAATGCAGCCAAAGTTTCTCTTGGAGTTCTTGGGGTTATTTCAAAGGTATGTTTTTTCCTGTCATGATATTATTATTTTGGATTTGGTGTTTGGTGTGTTCTGTTAATGATTGAATTTTATTCCTTGTCGTTGTGAAATGAGTCGGTGAAAAGAGAAAATATTTTGATAATAATTAATTACTTGGAATTTAGCTTGATTTTAGATTGATGGTTTACAGTTCACGATAATAAATCATAACACGTTTAGGTCATATCAATAACAGTATACCATGTTTGGCTACTTGTCATCATCTTCAAATGAATCAAATTCTTAACACTTCTGATTTCTTAATTTCTCAACAACGAAGCTGCAAAGCTTGTTGATGACGCAGGCTTGGCTCGTTCATATTTTCTTTCATTTTTTATTGTAAGAGATTAAAAAAAATGATTATATATACACACACGCATTATGTGATAAATATTCAATACGTTTCCGTGACCAACAAAAAAAAAAAAAAAGAAATGCCAAGCCGCCCCATTAGGAAGTTGATACTTGTAGATTGTGTTCGAGTGCAATATTCAGTGCGTAATAGATTTGTTTAGTGGCTCTATCACCTTACCTCTTTTGGCTCTATCATGGTGTTCCATTATTATGGCTTGATGTTGCTGTTTTCTGCTGGTTTTTGTTATCTATATTTGAATGATTCAACAATTTTGATTTTAAATTTTGTTTCCTCTTTTCAATTGGAAAATTAATTTTCTTTTATACTTTTACAATTTTCAAATGATAATGGTTCTCTGGACAAAAGAAAAAGGATAGGTTGCAGGCTAAGTTTTTTTTTTTTTTAATTAAGATTTCTATTGAAGCCTTTGCAATGAGATCTGTCCTTTTCTTTACCTTCCAAATTGTTGGGGCCAATGAAATTTAAATCTGAATCCTCGTTTTGGTTATCAGTAAAATTTAAAACCATTGTATTATAAATATAAAATCATTTG
The DNA here is from genome assembly GCA_947683425.1 of Excoecaria cochinchinensis. Lineage (NCBI taxonomy): Eukaryota > Viridiplantae > Streptophyta > Magnoliopsida > Malpighiales > Euphorbiaceae > Excoecaria > Excoecaria cochinchinensis. The sequence goes on from CANTUQ010000045.1 coordinate 6,793,745, forward strand.
TGGGTTGCTACGTACATTTCAGCATCCTACTTATAAATAATAATTCTTCTGGTTTATCAAAAAAAAAAAACATTATATATATATATATATATATATATATATATATACAAGGCATATTTTAAGAATAACTTTTATCGAACTTATAGTGTTAAATTTATTGCTTTTGATTTTATAGATGTGAAAAATTTCATGGAATTAAGTAATATATACCAATAGTACATAATTGTCATCTGTTAATGAGTCGAGGAAGGATCCTCCCAAAAAGGGCCAAATACTCGGATGGATTGAATTGGAAATTTTCCTCATGTAGAATTTCTCCATCGGCGGGCGATTTGCTAAAAATTGGATTTTAATTAAGCATAAAGTCAAAGTTATCTATATATATATAAATCTATTTCTGTTTTTTAGGCTAAGTTTGATGACAGAATAAGTAAAAAACAATTTACGAACAAACAAGTAAACAACAATTACTGACACGTAGAAGGAATAAGAAAACACAGTACCATTTTACATTTTCATTTAAAAAAAAAAAGGCAGGCTAAAATGAAGCTTATTAAGTTACTTGCAGATTACCTTAAAACTGCAGCCCTTATTCAAGCGATCTATCACCTACGTGGAGAAAAACGACAGTGATCTGGGAGATCAAGCCGTCCACTTTGGCAACCAACACGAATTTGCTGACATATCATGGTACCCTACTCAACGCAAGGCAGTCTACCGAATCGACGATCGTGTTTCATCTGACACACCAGGGAATGGTCTATACGATTATATCCCATTCCGCTCTACATCTTCTCTTATATTAGCAGTCGTTAGAACCACAGGTTTTATTCACTTACTATTTTCTTTAATTAATCTCTTTTTTTCTTATTATGATTGTTCTTCTTTAAATTAACCAGAGGAAAGTCAAGAATCGCTAGGTGATGCTAATGGCAAGTGCATCAGTGCAAAATTAACTACAACTACGCTACTGAAATCAGCTTTTGGATTAACAAACAACGGTATTTAACCAATCAATTAATATTCAGTACTCTCTCTGTCTTAAAAAGTAGCAGTATTTAATAAAAAATAAAAAAAATAAACTGATCGTCTTAGTACTAAAATTTTGTGCATGCAGGTATTATCTTCACAGGATATCCAGTAATAGGATATCAAAACAGGATCCAATCATCAGGGACCTGTCTCGATAGTCATGAAGATGCATTAACCACGGCATGTCCATGGGATTCAAGAGTTAAAGGTGAGTATTTTCATCAAACTACATTCAGTATAAGAATGTCGGATGTTAAAAGTTTCATACAAGATGTGCAAGAGCTTGTTAAATTAGATTATAGAGGATTATGCGTACTAGAATTGTACAACGGTATCCTCATGCGCTATGTTAAGGCATCAACGGCTTATTTAGGCAAGCAAGAAGATGGAATAGACTTTGATATCACATATTATAGAAGCAAAGACCCCATGACTCCTAGACTTTACCAAGATATTCTTGAAGAAATCGAGCAAATCGCGGTGTTTAAGTACCAAGCACTGCCACACTGGGGAAAGAATAGGAATGTGGCATTTGATGGAGCTATAACCAAATACAGAAATGCTGGGGAATTTTTGAAGGTAAAGGAGATTTATGATCCAAATGGGCTATTTTCTAACGACTGGACAGATCAGGTTCTTGGATTAAAAGGCAATGTCACCATTGTAAAGGAAGGGTGTGCATTGGAAGGGTTGTGTGTATGCTCCCAGGACATTCATTGTGCCCCAAAGAAGGGATATCTATGTAGGCCTGGCAAAATTTACAAAAATGCTAGGGTATGCACCCATGTCAATGATATAAGAAGTTAAGGTTATAGAATATCAACTTATACATGTATTGCTAGTTTTTTTTTTTATATGAAAGTATGATAGTGAAAATGATATACAGGAACTTTAAGTTTAATGTCAAAATAACGACATTCAATTTGTCAGTGTAAAATTTACATCACAAGAAATGAGAAAATAAAATTACTGACTGCATCATGGGATAATTTTTTAACACTGAATTTAGCCACGCTTGTGCTGCTCTTTTAAAATAGTTGATAAAATATTTAGCCAGGCTCCGTGTAAGTATGCCAAACTTCGTACCATTGAACCTGCGGAAGCCCAATCAAAACCCAAGAAATCTCTACGCCGGTAGGCCCATTTAACAATCCAAATTTTCTACATGAGAAAAACATAGGCTCAGCGCTATAGTATTGGGTTATATGCAGGGAAGCCATTTTAACTTTGTGAAGTGGATTTACCATTGTAAAGTATGTTATTTTTTCATAAAATTTCTGTTGTTTATATATCTGGAGCTTATTAATTGGTTAACAAGAAATTTCGGATTTAAAATTTTCCATCAACCTATTAAAAAAGAAAAAGCACCAACAAGGTACTATAAAATCTTCTTTTTTATATTTGTATAACCCTTGAGCTCATCTAAATTAATTACTATAACTTCAATTATTAAAAGAGAAGCATTTTAACTGTGAGTCCAATACTTTTTTTTTTTTTTCTCATAGAAGCCCAAAATGAATGAGGGAATATGTTTGTAATTTTAAACTTTTAGAAGGCCCACACTTAAAAAAAATAATAAAAAATGGTGCACTTTCCCCAATTCCATAGTTTATTCTTATATTTTCCTTGATGTATAATTAAGAAGAACTTTTGAGGCAAAAACGTCAAACATATCTTAAAAATGAAATTTATATCATTTGAAAAATTCTAAATTAAACTCCTCAACTTTATTATGCAGTTTTCTTCAACAGGACGCCACTAACATAGTAATATTATGGTAAAATAAAATCAAGAATCAAAAAATCATTCGGTTTGTAAGAACTCAGAGGAGGCCTTTTTTGGTGGGCCGCTCAGTGGTGATGGTCAATAGCTCCCATCAGCTGCAATATTCTGAGGGCAATATAGACAATTTTGATTCGCGGGGACCTCTCTTTTGTCAACGTGGCATTCAATGACTCGCGGATTCAAACATAAAAATAGACTCGTTTGGGTGAATAAAAGCTCTTTCTGAATTAGGGTGTTCTGGAAAGAAACCCATCTTTGGGTGGAGCTGAGGTTCGTCGGATAACAGAAACACATACCCTCAGAAGGAAGAAAAAAGAAAACAAAAACAAAATCTCAGTCCACAATCCCCAAATACAAACACTAAACTGGTACGCCTAAATTTCTTTTATTCAATTTTTCCTTTATTTTTTTTCTTACCTTTCTTTGCCCAAAAAGTTTGTGCCTTTACACTTTGCCCTATTCGATGCTTTATTTGTATTTTTTTATTTTGAGCATTTTTCCCTGCTCATTGCATTCGGGTTCTGCTCAATTTAATTTTCAATTTTAGGGTTTTTGGGTGCCTTTGATCTCGGATTTACCTATCCCACATGCATAGGATTTGAGGCTGATTCATACTACCTTCTCTCTTGTTACCATTAATCGGGTCGACATGGGTTTGTGTTAGTGGCGATATTTTGTTGTGTTTCCTCTTAATCCATTTCTTATTTTCTCTTTAGAGATAGTATGATGGCTGGTGTTAAGATATTTAGATATCTGACCCTTAAACTTATCTTTTTGTGCAAAATTTGTTCATTTTCTTAGGAATTCAGCATCAAATTCTACTCTTGGTTTCAAATGTTTTTGTATTTCTTTGTTTGATGTTGGCTCTACTCTGCCTACTTTCTGGCATCTAGCTATATTTCCCTTTTTTTTTTATGTTCAGAAAGGGAATTAAGACAAAATTCAAAATTCATCTTAATTCAGCCAAGTAATAATGTTCACCTGTGTAATCTTAGTAGAATGTTCTCATATTTCCACCTTTTTCCTCTTCTGGATCCAATGCAAGGGAAAGTTTAGCTTTTTATCGGTTCTCTGATTCCTGGTCAACCAATTCGAGCGAAAGAAAAATTATTTATTCTGTCCTCAAAGTATAATTCATACTTGAATAGAAATAGTAGACCAAATTCTGGTAACTGCTAGTCCTTTTAGCGGAGCAAAATTTGGTAGCTTTACATTTCCCACCTGGCACATGGAGAGTTTTTTAAACTCACATGCCCCACTCAGCCTTGTGTTCCTCTTCGCTTCCTGCCCATATCAATTCTTGTGCATTGTGCACAGCCTTGCAGGTACCATGCATTTACCATAATGGTTAATGAAGCTTGCAGTTAATTTGGAAGCCATTTAACTGCAGTTATTGGATGATAAGACTTGGGGCGTGAAACAGTCATGGCGGAGAGCACAGAAGTTGAGGACCGGGTGGATCTTGAAGAAGACAATTACATGGAAGAAATAGATGATGATGTTGAAGATCAACTAGATGAAGATGGAGAAGATGATAATAGAGATGCACATGTTGAAGAAAATGCGGAAGAAGAGGACTCTGAAGACTCAAAACCAGAGGGCAGCCAGAAAGATCAGTCACCAGAAATAGATAGAAGCCATCCTGATATGGAGCCATCCGAAGATGAAGAAAAGCCTGATGCTTCTGCAAATGAAGAGGAAAAAGAAAGCCATGCGCAACTTCTTGCCCTTCCTCCGCATGGTTCAGAAGTTTTCATTGGGGGACTCCCAAAGGATGCATCAGAAGATGATTTGAGGGATCTCTGTGAACCAATAGGCGAAGTTTTTGAGGTAATAACTGTTTTCCATGTTCTTCTGGAATCTGGGGACTTTTTCCTCGATTTTATTGTTAATATGTATAGACATTAAAAAAAAAAAAACACTTTCAGATAAGACTGATGAAAGATAAGGATACTGGTGAAAGCAAGGGCTTTGCTTTTGTTTCATTTAAATCAAAGGAGGTTGCTCAAAAGGCCATTGATGAGATTCACGGCAAGGAGTTCAAGGTAATCATAACTGTGTGCACCAATTCCATGACGTGCATGATGCTATATTTTTTGTATTGAAGATTTGGATGAACTCTGCAGGGGAAAACCTTAAGATGTTCACTTTCTGAAACCAAGAACAGATTATTTATTGGAAATGTTCCAAAGACTTGGACAGAGGAGGAATTTAGAAAAGTTATTGAAGATGTTGGCCCGGGGGTGGAAATCGTTGAGCTAATAAAGGTTGACTTTCGAATTGAAAATGACTGTACCTTTACCTAGCGATGAATTCGGGAAATCCTTTACCTAGTTAATGCAATTTATTCTGTTTTTACAGGATCCGCAAAATCAATCCCGAAACCGTGGTTTTGCTTTTGTATTATATTACAACAATGCATGTGCTGACTATTCAAGGCAGAAAATGTTAAATGCAAATTTTAAGCTGGATGGAAATACGCCAACGATCAGCTGGGCTGATCCAAAGGGCACACCTGATCATTCTGCTGCTGCCGCCCAGGTGAATTATTAAAGCAATTTGAAGAAGCTTTGTTTACGTAATTGATATTGTCAAATTCTTATCCATCTAGTAAATAGCAATGGCCCAATATTTTGGAATTCCGCATATCTCTAAGTGGATTATAGATTTTGTCTTCTATCTCAATCCATTATATATTGTTTCACAAATGTCAAAAGATTGATATTGATAAGTTATAACTTTATATGATAAAAAAATTTGAGAAAGATATTGGTGTAAGTATAAAGGCAGTTACTTTAGATGTGCTTAATAGTTACATCTGGTGTCATAGAATTACTGATCCTATATTTTTTTTTCTCTAACTTGCTAGCATAGTTGATGCTAAATTGTGGCTATTTCATTGTTTCTTTTATCTGGAACATTTCCTTACATGTAGGAATTGCTGCTAGACTGTGCTTAAATATTTAACTGTTCTCAGTTGATAATCAGTCTGATTTTAGTGAGTTGGTCAGCTTCTATCTGGCGTGCTACGCATGTAAAGTATAGAATTTAATGGATTTGGCTGATGTGTTGGTTTATTCATTACCTATCCTATTGATCTCCTTAAAATTTTTTTGTTGCATGGTAACAGATCCCCAAATCATTGGGTTATAGGGGAAAAACACTCATAAGAAGGTTGTCATGATTGGTTATCATTCCGTTGATTACTGTTTACCTTTTATGTTTCTTGTGGTTCCAACTATCTTGACTCTGAAAACCTGATGAAGGTTTTCAGATAAATTGTATTTGGGTCATGTCCTCTGGCTTCTGCATTGTCAATTTCACAGGAGTATCGATATTTAATTTTTCTGAACATCCCCATCTGGAAACCTCACTATATTATTTGAACTGCATGCATCCACATATGCTTATTAGTTAAAACCATGTCAAACTGTTGTTTGGCTGTCTGTTATGCTTATAAAAATGTTGAACTTTTAGTATTTACTGACGTCCATTTGATGCCAGGTCAAGGCCCTATATGTTAAGAACATTCCTGAGAACACTACTACTGAGCAACTGAAGGAACTATTCCAGCGCCATGGTGAAGTGACAAAAGTTGTTATGCCGCCTGGGAAAGCTGGAAAACGAGATTTTGGTTTCATTCACTATGCTGAAAGGTCAAGTGCATTGAAGGCAGTCAAAGATAATGAGAAATATGAAATCGATGGTAATTTCAGTAACATCTTTGTGAATACTTGGATCAGGGTCAATTTTGGCGCTACATAAGTTGTTAGATATTGGGAATATACTTATTAAGGAAATTATAGAACCTGAAGTTGGTGATTAACATTTTGTTCATATGATATGTGCTTAATTGGTAAATATTTTACGATAATTAGGCAAATTAACATTTTCATGCTTTTGGATAACAGCAGCTAGCATTTTTTGAGAAATTATTCTTACCTCCTACGATTAGGCTTGTTTCCCTATTCCATCTCACTGTTTTATCCCCCTGAGGCTAGCTCAGTTATCCTTGTGTCTGTGAATATGAGATGTTTTCATCAGTGGAACCATAGGATACTATATGAGACTATTAAAATGAAGTACATTTGATACAATTTGCTTACCTCTACCTTTATTTTCTTCTTTATTTTATGATACCATGCAATAATGTTTATGTTTTCATGTTCAAACACTTACATGCCATTAACCCTGAGAGCATAGACAAAGTAACTCAACGAGGAGAGGTGATTGTCAGTCATATGATGGTGTTGTGAACCAACTCGAGATATTATAGTTTATCCTATATTTTAGTTTTTTTTCTTGTGTAACTGAATTTGATACTGATGAGTGATGTGCCTTTTATAACAGGCAAACCTTTGGAGGTTGTCCTTGCAAAGCCTCAGGCTGATAAAAAATCTGAAGGGGTTTATCCTTATTCTGTGGGGCTTCATCCAAACCATGTTCCACATCCTGCATATGGTGGTGGGTTCGCAGGAAGTCCATATGGCTCTTTGGGTTCTGGATTTGGTGTTTCTTCCAGTTTTCAGCAGGTACTTTATGGAGACTCTAATTTTTCTCACAAGGCGTAGTTACTTTTTGTTAAACTTCATCTCTTGTACTTTCCATGCATGAACAGCCAGTCATATATGGGAGGGGCCCAATGCCAGCAGGGATGCACATGGTGCCAATGGTTCTGCCAGATGGTCGAATTGGCTATGTTCTGTGAGTTCCTTTTTCTGTCTCCTGTGTTTTTATCCTTTTGAGACAAAATTTGAACCATCGCCTTGCTGTTTGGAATTGTGCAGTCAGCAGCCTGGTGTACAGATGCCACAACCGCGGCCTAGGAGAGTTGATCGGAGCAATGGTGGAAGTGGGCCCGGCCGGGCTGGAAGTAGTGGGGATGATGGCAACCGCAGCAGAAGGTACCGCCCGTATTAGCAGTAGAAGTGTAGAACACCGTAGCTGATGACTTCTTGTGGTGAACGAAATAACAGAGCCATCTAGTCCCCTCCATTCTCAAGAATTTTAGAGGAAAAAAAAATGAAAAAGAAAAAAGGATGTTAGAAGTAGGACAGTGAAATATTTTGACTTTGATGTGGTAGGATATGATTTACAGTTAGTAATTTTAATTATGATGGTTTATTTATTAGCATTGTCTTGTGGCTTCATAAGGGAATCAAAAGGTAGCCTTTGTTTTCACTTTTCACAGTTGTACATGTCATGGTCTCATCTGCATTGTACGTATTGTTAATCCATGAGTTGCAGGAAATCGATTTACGTCAGGAATGTTTTGCTTTTCCAGGAGGATATTAGACATCATGAGCCTTAATACTAATTTGAGAGGTTATTGAATGGTGTAAAGTATTAAAATGCTCAAGGAATGTTGCATGTGGCTTGTAGCTTGTAGCTAGATTATTAATTCTGTTTAATTCTTGTTTATACACAGACAAAAGTGGCTATTATAGTGGACCAGAAGATGACCTTGGCCTTGATTAAATGGATCACAAATATTTGCTACAATCAAGCACTAAAGTCAGGAAATGCCCTTGAAATAATTAATATAATTGACCAGGAGCAATTACAAGTTAGCAAGTTATTGACTTGGGAAAAAAAACCAATGCTGTAGTTCGTTGAAATAAATCTCATAGGCGGACTGTTCAATGCACACAAAACAGAAGAACAGATAAGAAAATAGAAAATCTTTCCGATATTTTGTCAGAGTTTGCCGTAGGAAGATTGATATCTTGGTTTGTCCCACAATATGAACAAAGATCAGACCTTTACCCATTAAATTTCCAGAAATACACAAAAAGATGTCAAATTTTCGAATTAGAAACCTAAATTTCTTCATTTGGAGTCTAAGAGCTCTTGAAGACGCTTCTCCAAGTCGTCCAATCTAGAAGCCCAATCGTTCTTTATTAACAGAGGCCTAACATTGCGATAATCGCCGCCGTTCTTCTCCCTGTGGCCACTTTCAGAGAGCAATCGCGATTCCTCCTTTCTATTCTTCTTAGTAAGAGCGGGGCTAGCTCTGTTCTTCTCAGCTGCCGCTCCTTGCATAGCTCTGTTCTTCGCAGCTGCCGCTCTTTGCATTGCCCAAAGTACATCCAATCCACTCAGCTGATTCGTCGCTGCTGCTCTTTGATTTTGGGTTTCTTGATTCTGTTTTCTTATTTGCTGCTGCTTTCGATTTTCCGATGAACGGCGACGAGAGGGCTGAGAGTTGGCTGACACCGCCACGGAGACGGGTCGCTTTGTGGGTTTGGCAATGAGAGGAAAGAATGGTCTAGTGATTGGAACTGAGAACACGGCCGACATGTTGACTGGACACTTTTCTTTTTGTCCCTCTACATGTATTTCTATTAAACCTCAATTTTTTGTGGTTGCGTGGCGAGAAATTGTGGAGCTGTCAAGATTAAATATTAAATTTCTAGAAATTTAAAAAGGGTACGTGTACAATGCATTTTATGGATGTTTCAATATACAAATTCAGTAAATTGGATTTGGAGGGAGGAAAAAAGCAAATGAGATTAGAAAGTTGAAAGGAGCAAGTAGACTAACTGAGAACATATATGTAATCTCTTGCGTATGAGCCACTTGACTGGTAAAGTCTTAGTCGGATATCAAACATCAACATCAACATCAACATCAACATCTGAAATTAAAACCAAACTAACTATAAAAAAGGGAAAATGAAAATTTAATTAATTCTATCATTTGCTTCAGCACATGAGGAGGGACGCCACTCTTGACAAACTCAATTCCGCCTACCGTCTACATCTTCTATATCACTTTTATTAGTTGCACCACTTGGCACATGGACTATCAATTTGATATTTAGGATACCCCTTGTCCTTATCTAATATATCTATATTTACTCCTCAAATTAATCCATAAAGTTTTGGATTCAACCAAACACAATATTTATTCATTTCTTTTTTTATATATAGGTTTATAGTTGTAGGTGAGCTAACTTTAGAAAAAATTTAAATCATTTCTAGCATCATAAAAGTTTAAGATATATAATTATATAAATTTCTGACTGGACAGCATAAATAAGGGAGGAGCGGGTATCAATACAAAAGCCGCAAGACCCGCATCCATGATGAGATTCAAATGGACGGTTTAATTCCTGGAATACAAAGCACATGGCAATTGAATTGAACAACTTAATTAACCTACAGGAACCTTCACAGGATACCTATCAATCGACTCAGCCCACGCGTCACCCTTTAATTCAGCCACAGAAACAGACCTGAGAGCTCTCCATACAGCACTGTTACACTTAAAACCCGACCCAAAAGCAATCTGCCAAACCCTATCCCCGCCTGAGACCCGACCTTTGGCTTCTGTATAAGCAAGTTCATACCAAAGTGAGCTACTTGAAGTATTACCAAACCTATGCAGAGTCATTCTGGATGGCTCCATATGCCAATCACTCAGCTGCAAATTCTTCTGCAACTCATCAAGGACGGCTCTACCCCCAGCATGGATGCAGAAATGCTCAAAAGCAAGCTTGAAATCCGGTATATAAGGCTTCACCTTGGCTTTCAATAATTTTCTTCTAACAAGTGTCACAAAGAACATAAATTGCTCACTTAGTGGCAGCACAAGGGGACCAAGTGTAGTAATATTTGTCTTCAACGCATCTCCAGCTACCGCCATCAATTCACGAGCTAATGAAACTCCAACAGTTCCTCTATCATCCTCCTTTTGGTAAACGCATTGATAGTGTTTATCATCGGCTCCTTTATGGGTTCGAACTGTATGGACCAATTGGTACTTGGATCGGGGTCTGTCTCTTGCCTTGTTCGAAAGAAGAACAGCAGCTCCTCCCATACGGAATATGCAGTTTGGTAGTAACATTGATTTGTCTTTTCCAAAGTACCAGTTTAGAGTTATGTTCTCTGTGCTTACCACAACTGCATGGCTGTTGGGATTTGCTTTTAGAAGATCTTTAGCGAGGTCGATAGAGATAAGCCCCGCACTGCAACCCATTCCACCAAGATTGTAACTTTTGATGTCTGTTCTAAGCTTGTAATGATTCACTATCATGGAGGACAGAGATGGAGTTGGATTAAACAAGCTACAATTCACAATTACTATATCTATATCCTCCGGTTTAACTCCCGTTTTGCTGAAAAGAGAGTCCAGTGCACCAAACATGACCGACTCCGCCTCTGCCCTGGCCTCATCCATGCAAAGATTTGGTGGCCGAGATGTTATCCCTTTTGGTAAATAAGTCTCATCACCGAGGCCGGAACGTGTTGATATCCTCCTCTGGAATTGAACAGTTTCTTCTTCAAACGACCCACTTTCTTCTGTCATTTTTATGAATGAATCCACCGACATCTTCCGTTCATCTTCCGGCTTGTAACATGCAAAATCCACCAGATAAATCGGCCTGGAACGCTTCGCCCAGTAGACTCCGAGAAGGACGAGTAAAAGAGCTGAACCGGCCAATCTTGTGGCGGCGTCGATTTCATGGATTTGAAGGGATCGGGTTCTCCACAACTCGTAAATAAAATCAAGTTCAAGACCAGTGATTTGAAAGAGTGTGGCTATGGACAAAGGGAGAATTATGATAAACATGAGTATAGTAGCGGGATTGCAGGAGTAACCATAACCTAACTTAACGTATTTGAGCTTGACAGACTGTAAGAAGTCCGGCAAACGCTGACGGATTCTGATGACGGCGGAGGAAGAGTCTTTAAATGCCATCTCCGCCGTTAGTCTTTCCTTATCCATGTCTATACTCTCCATTTTCGTGTTTTGGTAGTTTGAAGCAATAAGAAAGGTAACGTTGATATGTGTATATATCTAATTTATAAGAAGAAGCTGAATGAAATCATATAAAGAATAAGAAATGGCCACACTGAAAGCAAGCCCTACACGCTTAAGAGCAGTTCACAGTTGGTTGGTAAGCGAGAGAGAGAGAGATTTAAACATGAAGAATGCAGTAAGCTGTACAAGTTTTAGTATGCCATTAACTGCAAGAAAGCTGGAATGATAGTCTTGAATTTATGGCGAGTAGTTCCAAGTTAAGGTGGATAGCTCAACCACCATGAAAATATAACTGCATTTTATTTTATTTTTGTCACTAAATTTAAAAAAAAAAAAAAACTGAAATTCCAACATCTTGTTTTGGTAACCCATAATTTTTCTTTTTTTCTTAAAGAGAAACGTGTATTACTGTTCTGTTTGACGGTAAGGAGGGGCAATTGACTCATTGGAGCATGCGACAATGTGAGGTTTCTTTCAAGTAAGATTTCTTTTATATTCTTTTTTACTTTATTATAATCCATATGATTTTGTTGGCTTGTTCATATAAAAACAAGGTTTCACGGCAATAGGGTCCACATAAAATTTGTAGCAAATGGCAATTATATGCCTGGACGGACCATATTTCTCCATAATAAAGAGAGGGCAACACTTTAAAAAAAAAAAAAAAAAAAAAAGGTTATTAGCTACTGCAATTAGCGACTAAACTAATTTAGTCGCAATATCGTAATTTGTATGTGGGAAAACGCATATAGCGACAGGTAAAAATAATTAATCGCTAATATTTGGCGAGAGTTTGGCGCACTATTTTTTGCGACAAAATTAACGACTAAATTTTTAGTCGCTAATAATTAGCGACTAAAATTCTGTCTCTGAATTTTTTTTTATATATTTGCGACTAAATAGCGACTACAAAATGCTGTCGCAATTTCTCACGCATGTAGCGACTAATTAGCGACTAAATGATGTTGTCGGTGAAGTTTAATAGAGACTAAATTATTTAGTCGCAAATTAGTCGCTAAAATTCGATTTACATACAGAATCAATTTAACCTAAACCCCCAAATTTTGTCTCTCTCAAAAAACACACAAACCCGAAATAGAAGTTCGATCCCCTTTTTCGGCCAACCCCACGCCACCTGTGTTGACCGCCATTATCGCCGGCGGTGTTATCGACGTCTGGTACTCCGACTAGATCGACAGTACGGTGTGAGAGGTAAGCAAATCGTACTTTCTGCTCTTCTAAAACAAATTGGGGGTTGGGTGAATTGTTGATGTGTAAGTGTTCTTGTATGTTGAGGTTTTAGGGGAGATTTGGTTGTGCGAAAGGAAGAGGAAAGAGAACCGAGCTAGCTGTCTGCCATCCGATCCAACTCCGGTGAAGTAGAACGAACAAAAGAGGTATGTTCCAGTTTAATAGATGTGGAATTTGTTACATTCTGAATGTAGAAGTGTTTATTGTGAATCTATGTGTTTTATTCTTTGTTTTGGTGCCTTTTGCTGTACTGGATCTGTTGTATGTACTAGATAGGATTGGAGTTTACAGTAATCATGAATGTTGTTGTTTAGATTCTGTTTTGAGTTATGGAAAATAGTTGTTTTCTGCCAACAAAAGCAAACAAAAGCAAGCATTAGAGTCTACTTGTACAGCTTTAATTAGTTTCTTTAGTTGTAAGATAAATTACATTGATGAAAACTACATATCTTCAAACTAAAACACAAGAGAACAAACTTGGCATATTAATTATATATAATTTCTAATATCATGAATAGATTCTGAATCTGTAGTGTGGTCCCCTTCCTTGGGTTTAATGCTTATTTGTTAGTGATGGTTAATGTTAAAGGAGTTCTGGGTGAAGGAGCTCATCATTCAGCCATCAATAGTGTATGGAAATTGAAACCAAGCTTAGTCAAGCTCTAAAGAATTCAAGCTTAGCTTGCCAATATCTTAACTTGAGTTTTAGAGCTCGAGCTATGGTTTAAATGGAATGTAAAGTTTAATTTCAAGTTTTCTGTGTATTGAGGAGTTAATTTGTAAAAAAATTAAAAATAAAATAAAAGTTTAAAGGATTAATGTTGCAAATGCTGGGTGCTACATTTTATTAATATTATTAATATTTCTCTTGATAAAAGTAATGTGTTTGATGGAATGACAGTTTATTTTAGTTCAATTCTTAGACACCGCAGGCATAATAATTGGTCATTAATTTCGTTAGTGGATGAGGAAATGAGATGATAGGTCGTCTTTTACGTTAACCAAATGTTTTGAGTTTGTGTTTTAAGTATAAATTTGTTTAAACATTAAAACGAGGGATTTGTCCTCTTTTATGAGTTAAGTGAATTTCGATTATCAAACTCATATATATATATATATAGTGGCCACCCATCTCCCTCTTTAGTCCTCCAATTTGTTTGACTATAAGAAAAGAAAATGTTCCAAGGAGATGGGTGCATGATATGTTTCATCACCAAACCCCAAATATAAAAAATTTACTAAGTTTGTTATAGATTACAAGACAATTAAATTAGGACATATTAGATAATTCATATATTAATTATAATCTAAAAAAGAAAAGAAAAACTATAAGATGGAATATAAATTGTGATATATATTTTAAATTGCATTTGCTTTTTTCTAGCTATTTGCATGTAGATACTTGCTTGTGTTGATTTATTTTTCTAATCTTATATTGTTAATGAATTTGGTACTGAATTTTTATAAGAAAATATATAGTGATTTTGTTATTGAATCACATTAATTTCTTCCTCATATTGTTATTTTGGTATTTAAGTTTCAAATCTTATATAATTGTACCTAGTGATAAAAGCGATTCAGACTATGCTATGTTCTTGTGAATAAAAGGGAATGCTAAACATTAGTTTATTTTCTTGTTGTGTTGCAATTCGAATATTTAGGTTTAATGGAACCCTTAGATCGTAGTTGGATGTATAAAATTCAAGTGGAAGGACTAATGCATCATTCGTCTATGGTGTTGAGAATTTTATTAAATTCGCCACTTCTCATCCGGAAGAAATGAGTGGCGATCTTATTAGGTGTCCATGCAAAAATTGTGTGAACCAAAGGTGAGCATGTCTCACGACTGGTAAGTAGTTCAATTCTAACAGAAATTATACTTTTACATTAGTCAATTTTAATTATCATAATATTTGCCAATTGATTTGTTCAATTGAGTAATTTTGAAACATTTAGCTTTTTTTATATAGATTATATAGAACCAATTAAAGAATGTATTTCAATTAATGTGCGAATTGTATGACAATATATTGATTGATTTACATATTGGAGGATGGGCAAATTGTGTTGGTATTTGTTGAGGGGATCGGAGTATATTTGTGCTTTTAAGAAGTGTAAAATGAATTTTTATTGACAGGAGGTTGTCAATATTGTAGGGGAGGTGATGCCAAAATTTTTATTGATTTTTTAAAGAATTTTCACTTCATACAATATAATGAAATAGCATAAAGACGAAAAAAAATTAAAATGCCGTGTTTTAATAACAAAGCAAGTAGTTATCTTCGTTAATCATTTTCTTCTTTTTCAATTACTACTTTCTACTGCACAATATAGGAGAAAGAGTTGGGTCGGCCACCTACAATTCCCGAGGCCTATCTGCACACACATACTATAAATCATGATGGGAAGACGTATGTGGCGGATCGTAGCAGGGAGGTACATGTAAGTTAGATGTACTTTACTTATTCATAATATTTTCAGTTTCTCAAATGCTAAATTGTTGTAAAATATGATTTGTTCTTATATTTACGTTTATTAAAAATTGTGGTTGTTTACCATGTCAGGAGAGGTTTGAGCAACTCCGATCTGAAAGATCGCAGTATGAGTCGTCGGTTGATGAGTCTGAGTTGTTCTTCGAGGCCGCGAGATGCAAGAAAACAATTTACGGTTTAGGCTCATATGTGCCTCCTGGTCTTTATCCATCCGGTTCATTGTGTGCTGCTAGTGCAAGCACAGCCTCTCATTCCGGTGGTCCTTGCTTGACAAAAGAAGATGTCGCGGAAATTGTCGCTACGACTATTCGTTCGTTGTTTCCGCACTTGATCCCTCAGCCGTCAGCCACTCAGCACAGTACCACCACTACATCACCTGCACCACATGATGATGTCGGCCCTTCATGTCCACACGGTCCTGACCCGCCTGATGATTCTCATTTTGGTAGTGGTGGCCTTACCTGAACGTCAATCTCCATATCTTTTTTTTTTTTATGTATGATACTTTTATTGCAATTTATTACTTAGGATGATAATATGTGGCACTTTAAGGTTATTATTTTAATTTAGTTTTCATGTATTCTATATTAGATATATATACTATGCACGTACGAATATTAATATATATATGTTTTGGATTATAATTCCATATAATTTGATTATAATTTGCATATATATGTATGAATATTAATTATATATATTTTGGATTATAATTTCATTCATTTGATTATAATTTATATTTATATTTACATTTATTTATTTCATTTAATAATACCATGAAATTTTACCAAAAAAAAAATTTCAATAGATTAGCGACGGAATTGCTACAGACAATTTAGTCGCTAAATTTTTAGCGACCGAACGTAAATCTGGCGACTAACTGTCGCAGTAACAAAATAGCGACTAATAATTGCGACTGAAATTTAGTCGCTAATTACTCTTGGCGACTAGATTAACTTCTTCATTAGTGACAAAAATTAATAGATTTTGCGACAAAAATTTAGTCGCTAATTTTAGCGACTAATCTTGTTTTAGTCGCTAAATTGCTTGCGACGGCCTGAATTGCGACTAGCCGTCATTCTGTCGTTAAAACTTATTAGCGACTAAAATCTTCATTTTTAACAATTAAATTTGCGGTCGCTATTTCCCTTTTTTTTATGCAAATAAGGAAATGAAAAATAATATGAGGGTAGATTAGGAAAAGCAAATGCATTGGCCGGTGGAATTTAGGTGAGTGCCCGTCGAAATGCCATAAATGAAAAAGTGGTCACTGGTCAAAGAAGGTTACCGCTAACCTAAACGACAGTGCCAGAACAGGAAATTCCGGTGCAAGGGGGTGCTACCTTTTTACGCCACGTGCAATTTTATTTTAAAAATTTGCCAACTGATTAATTACCTGGAAATTTACCAGATAATTATTGGTACAAACACGTTTTCTTCCTTGCAATTTCTAAAAACTTTTCTATTTTGTGTTCGGGAACTCGGATTGATTGTTATTTTTAGATTTTTATTTTTGTAATAAAAAAAAAATTAAACGCCCTCAGTTGATATGAAATATTTCTGCTTTTATTAAATTAAATGAAAATTATTCTACGGAATACACAAAATTTTAAAATTGAGTTTTCATTTATAACTTTTTGGATTATTGTAATATTTTTTTATTGAACACAAGCTATTCAACTTTTTTTTTTTAAATATATATATATATATATATATATATATATATATATATATATATATATATATATATTTTACAATAGACACTCATAAATAATTAATATTTTCTAATAATAAAAAAATTGATTATTAGCATAATAAATAGAAACTAAAAAATTATTTTTTTTAATAAAAATTGATATTCAATTAGTTTTTGTGGAATTATGAGTGATAACACAGCAAATATCATTTGCCTTAAGGCCCATTCAGTCGGCCCACTTAACTGGCAGGGCCCAAAGCCCATCAGTAAAAGGTATCAGACACGAGCTCCCAGGCGATGAACATGCCACCGATCGGCTGATGTGACCGCCAGTCCCATCAGCCGCCTGACACAAGGCAGCACCCATGCCTATCACCTGCTCCATGTCATGTCGCCGGATACCTACTCTGACAGCCAGTATTCACTCCCCAGACACTCGAGTGTCCCTCAACTATCTCATATAAATAGCCCAGCCAACGATGGCTCCAGGTATTGAATTCACGACATTATCTCTCTAAAGCACATTCTCTCTCTAAGCTACTAACTTAAGCTTCGGAGTGCTCACGCCTGGTCCGACCGGGCTCCTCTTATTGCAGGTTTCTCTCATCCGATCGGATCGCCCTCTCTCCTACAGATAAAGACATTCTCGGATTTATCATTTGGTGCTTTCGTTGAGAGGAATGGCGAACTCACGATCCAACGAGAACTCAACCCCCATGGACGTTGATCAGGAGACTAGTACCCGTGCCAGGTCAGGCGTTTCACGGAGGAGTCCAGCCGGGTCTACACTTAGGACCAACCCCCTCCCCGACTTCGACGATGCCCTGTTAAGGCAACCTGAAGACACCCCAGTCACTGTGGGAGACATGCGCTCTCTCCTGGTTGATTTTGCCAAAAACATCGCCCAAACTATAAAAAAGGGCAAGATGCCCGCCACCTCTGAAAGAGCTCAAGAGCGACCCCTCTTGAGCGAAGACTTCAGAAAGAGAAGAAACAAAGGGATAATCATAGATGAGCCGCGAGATCAAGATTATCCAACTGCCACAACTGGGACTCCAGGAAAGCACCGGAAGGATAAGCAAAAGGTATCCGCCAATAGATGTTCCCCTTACAGCAATAGGTCAGTCACCCCCTCCATGGGAAATGACTTGTCGTATGTGTGCGCCCCGAATCGCAGCAGCGCCAAAGCGCGCCAAGGTGACTCTACCGCCACGACCTTGAGCAAAAGAGACCGGTGGTTCAAGCAGAAGCTCCAGCGGTTTGGCTTCCTTGTGCCAGAGAAAGGCCCCTTTGAGGGGAACACATGTGGGAACACTGCTTCTCCCTTTTGTAAAGAGATCACTGACTCGGAGCTACCTCCCAGGTGGAGGAACATCGTGATGGACAAATACGCAGGTAAAACCGATCCCGCTACTCATTTGTCTGAATATTTGACTAAGGTGCAGGTTTACACCTATGACGAGCGGATCGCCTGTCGAGTCTTCCCCACCACTTTGGGAGGAGACGCCCTCAATTGGTTCCACGATCTGCCACAGGAGTCGATCACTTCCTTCGGGCAGCTTAAGGGGCTGTTCACCACGCGCTTCGTCGTGCAGGCGAGAGCCCCGAAGTCGGTGAGTGACTTGTGTAATCTCTATCAGAGAGTCGATGAAAGTCTCAGAGACTACATCGACAGATTCCAATCCACCATGTCCGAGGTGAGGAATGTAAGTGTGGAAATGGCGACAACCGCCTTAGCTGGAGGCATCACTGATCGTCCCTTGTTTGAATCCCTCACCACAAGACCTCCGGTCAGTTTTGCCGATCTCATGGAAAGGGCCAGGCAGCACATTCAGCTGGATGACGCCCTAAGGGCGAGCAGGAGAAGAAAAACAAGCGTCATGGACAGGTTACAGTATCCCGATGCACGCTCGTCCAGCAGAGTCCCACTGTCCGAGCGGCTAGTATGGAGCCCGGACAGGTCAGAGACTTCAAGACACCAGGGCAGACGAAAGGAATCCGGAGCCTTCACTCCACTCAACGCCAGCCCAGCAAAGGTGCTGATGTGGATTAAAAAGAGGCACCGGAAAGTGCACTGGCCCAAGAAATTATCCGATCGGCACAGGTTGGAGAGGGACCAAAGCAAATACTGCGAATTCCACCGAGACGTCGGCCACACGACCGACGAATGCTATTCGCTGCAAAAGGAAATAGAGCGGCTTATACAAAGGGGGTCCCTCAAAAACTTTGTAGGATCGGCTAGAGGGGAAAGTCCCTGCAGACAGCTGGAAGACAGTGTAGAGGACTCCGACACGGATGACGAACGAAGAAATCCCAGGTCTGCAGGACCGAGCAGGCCGTATGTCAGAGGGATAGATTAGGATACTAATTGGTCAGAGGGCAACGCCCCAAGACGACCCCAGAAATGTAGTATCCAAACTGCCGAGCGGGCTCCGTTCCCACAACTGTTGTAAAAAATGTATAAGAGCTGGGCAGCTACCCAATTAATAATGAGGTTTTTTCCCTCGTCTTATTTAAATTATGCTTTATGCTTATTTAAATTATGAGGAATATATCTATAACCTATGCGCTAGGCTCGACGCCCATTCCGAGCCAAAAATGCGAAAGCTGTTGTCCGCTTGTTTGCAGGCCGATCGTCCTGGCGCATCAACACCAGAATTGACGACCATTCCGATCGGCGGACAAGCGGACCCCTCTTATCCGTCCTGATCGATGAATGTCCCGATCGCTCTCTTTTTCTCTCTCGCCTCCAGGATCGGCGCTTATCCCGACCAAAATAGGCGAGCAACCTCCGAATAGGCCGATCGGCCGATAAAATCTTAAGCCCAAGCGCTTACAAGCTTCGAACGTTGAGTGTTCTACGCTAGGCTTGACGCCCATCCCAAGCTAAATGAGCAATTTCTTTCCGGAGGAGGATCTCACCTCCCCAAATACTATCTGTATTATAGAGGATCTAACCTCTCTCCCTCGGCTATGCAATTTTTATGCAAATCCACGAATATCTCTCAACTCGATTTCGCAATTACTATGCGACTCCACGAGTATCATCTAGCTCAGCTACGCAATCACTATGCAACTTTATGAGCATTGCTTATCTACAAGCCTTACCTAGCTCAACTATGCAATCCGTATGCAGCTTTATGAGCATCACCTAGCAAAATGACGCAAATTTTATGCGATCTGAAAAGCCAAGACTGGCCCGGTCGGCCACTAAGCTTTGACGTTTTTCAAATTCAGGAAGTACATGTGAAATTTAATGCAAATTTTAATTACGAGTTCTAATTAGCTCGATTATATTGCAATTTTTTAGTACAACCTTATATATACGTCGATTTGCAAAAATATGCAATTTCATTAATACAAAATGTATTCACTTTACAATTTCTAAAGAATTCTTACAACGAAAGAAACCAAGAGAAAAAGCAAAGTTAATCTCAGCTCCTATGCTAACTATCTATGTCTACGATCTCCACTTCGCCAGGAGGACTAGCGATTTCATCAACGACTGGATCGTTGGCGGCTTGAGAAGGGTTGGCAGCCGAAGGAACGGTTGCTGTCCCCCCTTCAGAGACAGGCCCGATGGAAGCAGGTGCCACTGGCTCAGCTTCGGGCGCAGGAGGAACCTCCATTTCGGCTTCAGGGACTGAAGACGCCACGGGCTCCACTTCAGAGGGAACCTCTTGAATAGTCTCTCGAATTGAAGGGCCTTCTACAGAAGCTCTCTCAGTGACTTCCCCCTCGGGAGCGCCTTCATCGTCATCATCATTTGGAGGAGCAGGCAGTGATGCCGGATCGTCCATCCACGACAAATCAACCCCAGGGAAGCGCCGCCCAGCTTCATGGACTAGCCGAGACAGCAGCTCCACCTGAGTGTCCGCTAACTCATCGATCAGGCGCTCCTTCTGGTTGGCAAGTTCCATTTCAAGAATCTTCGTGCAGGAAGCCTCGCTCTCTCCTGCCGACTTCTTCAAGGACTCCACCTCCTCTCGAAGCTGCCCACTCTCTGCCTTCAGTTTGGCATTCTCGGCGGCCAACTCTTTGCACTCGGCATCCAGTCGGGTTGCATCCGCCTCGAACCGCCTTAGTTGTCCACACTCTGCGGATAGGCGGGCATTTTCGCCCTTCAGCCTGTCAGCCTCGCCCTGCCGAGCTTTAAGCTCCTGAGCACTATGGTGGGCCTCCTTTCTCAGGGCCACCGTCTCTGATTGCGAAGCTGCATACCGCTCCTCCAGCTTGGCCACCTCGGCTCTAAGGTCGGAAGCCTCTTTCTTGGCTACTTCACAACGTGTGTTTGCCTCCGCCTTGGCCACGGCGCCTGACTCGGCCCTCCCTTTCCACAAACCGGCCATCATGTGCAGCCGTTGTGCTCTCCTGGCAGCCTACACAGAATCGATACCAAAAGGCTCAAACACAAAGGTGCAAACAAGCACCAAAAACAAAACGGCAAATACTTACATCTATCAGCTGCTGACTGATAGCCTGGACTTCTCTGTTGAGCTGACTGACGTCGCCGGCGTCCCGATGATCTTCATCCCGGAGAAGACCTCGACAGATGAAGTTAGCCGCTTGGCCCACCGACCATTCATCGCCAAAATTTTCCCTCAGAATGTCCTTCATAGGAACAATCCGCCGATCGGACAGGCGCCTTGGAGACTCACCGGTTTGCACAGCTTTGCCTCTTGCGGCAACCCGAGCGTCTGTCTCGGCTACCGGCTCCGCAGCCCTCCTCTTGGCCGCCTCCTCTGCCCTCTTCTTGGCCGCCTCCTCTACCTCTCGGATAGTGGCACCGATCGGTCTATCATCCTCATCCGACTCATCCCGAAGAAGGTGGCGCCGACGGCGCAGTGGTGGAAGAGAGTCCTCGATCCGAGGCCCAGTCGGTTGCCGAACAGCAGTAGAAACAGGCGCAGTAGTGGCAGCAGGGGGCGCCGACGAGATCGGAACGGCAGCGATGGCCGGAGTCGTTGTGGAGGTACCAACTGCCTCCTTGGAGGCTCGAACCTCAGAAGCAAGGGCCAGCTTCCTCCTTTTCCTTTGCTCCTGGGCCTTCTTTTCTGCCTCACGCTTTTGACGAATCCGATCGCCAAGTTGTTTGGAAGCTTCGTTTCCACCAGCCATCTCAGCTGCACAACAGAAAACAAACTAGATAAGTTTTTTGATCATACGCGATTTCTCTTCATGAAACATAAATAAGGTGCAATGAATGATGTGATGCACGATGATTAGTTTTTCTCTAATCCTAACGCTCACGTTCTACGTTCTCAGCGTCTTGGAAGCCGGGAGAGCCAAATAGGGTCCTCAAAAGGAATTTGGATTCGTAAGGCCCCTCATTCCTGCTGACGGCGGCCATCAGCTTTTTTATGTCGTTCTCATAAAACTCTTGACCGGCGGCAAGGTCCTTCAGAATCTCAACCCTAGCCGATCGGGTTAGGCGTACCCCAAATCCGCCTTTCCTCCCCACCAAGAAATACCGTTCTCTGTACCCTTTCATGGAAGTGGGGACGAACATCAACTTCCTCTTTGGGCGGCTGGTAAAGAAATACTCCGTTCCGTCGCTCCGACCCGAAATATAGAAGAAGTGAGTGAAAAGCTCCAGGGTCGGCGCTACCACCTCTATTTGGCATAGGATTTTGAAGCACGCCACCGATCTCCAGCCGTTCGGATGTAATTGGTTAGGGGCGAGACCATACCCCCTCAGCACCGCCATCTCAAAGGCGCCCAACGGGAACCTGAGGCCTGCATCTAGGCTCCACAGGTGGCAAACGAACCACTCTCCGCCATCTTGGCCAAAGGGCCCTTCGGTCACCGCCATTGAATCAGGGCAGGCCAACACTGATATCTCATCGGGAAGGCCGTACTTGGAAGGAATTTCGGCCACCTCCGCAACGGTTAGTCGAGAACGCGGCTCGGCGGCTGGTTTATTCTCATACCACTCCAAAAAACCTATGTCTAATGCTTCAGCGCTACTAGAGGCCATCTTCACCAAAATAAAAGAATGAAGGAAAAGCGCAACTCTCTTTTCTAAATGAAATGGGTGTAAGAAGAAAGACGAAAGCCGAAAGAAAACAAAAAGGCAAGAGGAAAAACTACTTACTTGATAGAAAGTGCTCAAAGAATTCGAAGAAGAAATGAAAAGTAGTTGCAGAAATCTGGGAATCAAAGGAAGATTTTGGCAGAGCTTCGCTAGGAATTTCGAAAATAAGGAGGAAATACTCTGTAAACTTCCCTACTTATAAGCCAAAAATCTTCTGGAACACGCCAAACAACGCGCCATTCAGAAAGCGCCATGTGTCAAAGGACATTATGTCTCTGCGAAGAACGAAGCGTCGCCCTCGGTACGCTCACTGCATTAAAGGAGAACAGCTGTCTCAGCAGGCGCGTCGCTTCAGAAAAAGCGCCCTTCAAATTCAAAAAGCGCGCCAGTACGCGTCTTCGGATCGGGAATCTCCATAACTGATTCCATCCGAACGGATCAACAAAGGCAAATATATGCCCGATCGGACCCGTTGAGGGGGGGACAAGTGATAACACAGCAAATATCATTTGCCTTAAGGCCCATTCAGTCGGCCCACTTAACTGGCAGGGCCCAAAGCCCATCAGTAAAAGGTATCAGACACGAGCTCCCAGGCGATGAACATGCCACCGATCGGCTGATGTGACCGCCAGTCCCATCAGCCGCCTGACACAAGGCAGCACCCATGCCTATCACCTGCTCCATGTCATGTCGCCGGATACCTACTCTGACAGCCAGTATTCACTCCCCAGACACTCGAGTGTCCCTCAACTATCTCATATAAATAGCCCAGCCAACGATGGCTCCAGGTATTGAATTCACGACATTATCTCTCTAAAGCACATTCTCTCTCTAAGCTACTAACTTAAGCTTCGGAGTGCTCACGCCTGGTCCGACCGGGCTCCTCTTATTGCAGGTTTCTCTCATCCGATCGGATCGCCCTCTCTCCTACAGATAAAGACATTCTCGGATTTATCAATGAGCTTGGCATTTGAATTTTTTTTTGTAGTTATTTCCAACAATATATATACATATATAATCTTCATATTTCATGTTAACTTATAAAAATATGTTTTCTCAAACATGCTATTTTTTTTATATTATATTGTATATACACACTTTATTT
The DNA here is from genome assembly GCA_947683425.1 of Excoecaria cochinchinensis. Classification (NCBI taxonomy): domain Eukaryota; kingdom Viridiplantae; phylum Streptophyta; class Magnoliopsida; order Malpighiales; family Euphorbiaceae; genus Excoecaria; species Excoecaria cochinchinensis. The sequence goes on from CANTUQ010000045.1 coordinate 6,817,906, forward strand.
TATTAATTTCATGCAAAAACTATCAAATTTGTATAATAATTTGTTATGGCAAGCTCATGCAAAAAAAAAAAAAAAATTGAATGTTAATATTTGAATTTTATTTTTAGTGATTTATAATATTTAAATTAATATTTTTGAATATTTTAGAATTTTAGAATATGCTATATATAACATACTTTTAAAATATAAAATAGTTTTCAAAAAATAGATAACTACACATTCAAAATATATTGTAGGTTTTTAAAAACGAAAAAACTGAAATCACGTAATCAGAACACATTCTATTTATTTGATAAGGTAGAAAAATTGGAAATAACATGTTCTTCGAGCTGCAAACGGAGCCACCAGTTTCCTTTTCTCAAAAATACACAATTAACAAGTTTCTTTTTCTTTCTTTCTTTTTTCTAAGACGCAATTAACAAGCTATAGAGTATTTTTTTTATGCGAATTGATTTATCGCTTAGAGTAATAATTATAAAAAATACTTTTCTAAACCAAGTTAATGAATAAATTTTTAAATCAACCTAATAGAAGAATAATATATAGTGGGAGAGCATATGATACTCGCACATCTATATCATCCTATCAAATGTGTATGCACAATCGAACGGTGCAAATACACATACAAGCACATCTTATCATAACTCATAATGATATTTCCTCCGTCCTAAGTTAATTGTCATTTTTTTTTTTTTTTAGAAAAAATGTATTCCATTTAAGATGTTATTTTATATAATCAATATAACATTTATTACGTATATTTCAAATTTGTCTTTTTATTAATATTAATAAGACATTAATTAATATCTTCATTAATATTTATTCTATCTTCATTAAATATGAGAGAGGATATTATAGTTTTTTAAAGTATTTTGTTGGTTAAATTTAGAAAAAATAACGATTATCTTAATATATATATATATAATAGTAAAAAAACAACAAACTGATCCCGGACAGAAGGAGTATCATATATATCACTATAAAAAAAATACAAAATAATGAGAACTCTAATTGATGATTTTTTGTAGCTAAATTAGCTTAGTTAGAACTTAACGAGAACAACAAAAATTTGTAAAAAAGAAGATTTGAGTTTTAAAATAAAAATTGAAATCCTTTTAAAGAAAAAGATTTAGAATTTATATAAATGAATACATATTCAATTCTTTTTGAGATCTTATTTATAGAAAAAAAAAATTGCGTCACAAAGTATTCTGATATTTTGCAATCAAATTTATTGTAAAAAAAAATCACTTGAGTAATTGTCATCGTCCTTTTTTTCTCTGAGTTCAATCTTCTTTGTATAATGTGTTGGGCACAGCGGATAAATAAAATAAATTTAGCAGAGCAAAATATAGACACCAGCAATTTAACGTGGTTCACCCAAAACGTTTGGGTTACGTCCACGGGACAAACTCCGAAAATATTTCTTCACTAATAAAATTAATGGGTACAAGAGAGGAAAAATAACACAATAATTTTGAGATAAACTCAAAATAGTGGCACACAAGTATTTCCCAAACTCACTATTTTGTCACTCCCCTTTTAGAAAAATATCCCAATTATTTTTCTAAACAACTTCTCTCTCTCTATTTACAAAACTATCTCAATCCTTTTTCTTAGGAATGGAATGAATTGAACTAAACTGCAAATGCCTATTTATAGGAGTGTTAACCGCGTATTATACGCGTTAAATGCGTGTGGACAGCTTATTGTGAGCTGTCCACCGCAGTTGCAATCTTTGAAGGAAAAATCAAAGATTGCAGCCGCAATCTTTGATTTTTTCAACACACATTTTTTTTTTTAAACATGTGGGCCCCACCATTGTGGAGGAAACCCACAACCAACAATTCTCCCCCTTCCGACTACATGGTGGGGGGTTTCGCTAGTCCTGCAGCTAGCCGACAATACTCAAAATTCTGTCTTGGTAGATTTTTCGTTAACATGTCTGATCCATTTTCTTCCGTATGGATCTTCTCAAGCTGTAGTAGTTTCTTCTCCATCACATCCCTTATCCAATGATATCTCACATCAATATGTTTTGATCTCGAATGGAATGAGGCATTCTTACCAAGATGAATAGCACTCTGACTATCACAAAATAGCCGATATTTGTCTTGCTGCAAACCAAGTTCTTTCAAGAACTTCTTCATCCATAGCAACTCTTTACAAGCTTCCGTTGCTGCTATAAACTCCGCTTATGTAGTAGAAAGTGCAACACACTTTTGTAATTTTGACTGCCATGACACAGCTCCCCCTGCAAAGGTAATCAGGTAACCAGAAGTGGATTTTCTAGAATCCACATCGCCAGCCATATCTGCATCTGTGTATCCAGCTAACACAGGTTTGTCATTTCCAAAACATAGACATATTTTAGAAGTTCCTCGAAGATACCTGAAAATCCATTTTACTGCAGCCCAATGTTCCTTTCCTGGATTTGAAAGAAATCTACTCACAACTCCAACTGCATGAGCGATATCTAGCCGTGTGCACACCATAGCATACATCAAACTTCCAACTGCTGAAGCATATGGAACTTTATCCATCTCTTCCTTCTCTTTGTCTGTAGAAGGGCTTTGTTCAGAACTCAGCTTAAAGTGAGTAGCAAGAGGACAACTAACTGTTTTAGCTTTGTCCATATTAAATCTCTGATACCAGTTGTTGGGCACAGCGGATAAATAAAATAAATTTAGCAGAGCAAAATATAGACACCAGCAATTTAACGTGGTTCACCCAAAACGTTTGGGTTACGTCCACGGGACAAACTCCGAAAATATTTCTTCACTAATAAAATTAATGGGTACAAGAGAGGAAAAATAACACAATAATTTTGAGATAAATCCAAAATAGTGGCACACAAGTATTTCCCAAACTCACTATTTTGTCACTCCCCTTTTAGAAAAATATCCCAATTATTTTTCTAAACAACTTCTCTCTCTCTATTTACAAAACTATCTCAATCCTTTTTCTTAGGAATGGAATGAATTGAACTAAACTGCAAATGCCTATTTATAGGAGTGTTAACCGCGTATTATACGCGTTAAATGCGTATGGACAGCTTATTGTGAGCTGTCCATCGCAGTTGCAATCTTTGAAGGAAAAATCAAAGATTGCAGCCGCAATCTTTGATTTTTTCAACACACATTTTTTTTTTTTAACATGTGGGCCCCACCATTGTGGAGGAAACCCACAACCAACATAATGTATATACTATACAACTTTTACGGAATTTTTTTTATTTTTTTTATTGTTGGAGGAGTATTTATATTTTTATGTACAAATAATAGTTGATAATTATCTTTTATGGTTAGTAATTCTCATTATCTTTAATTTTTTTTAGGTTTCTTTGTATTTTTCTTGTATATTTTATACATTTTTTTGTTATTGGAGGATGGTTTATATCTACTTTTATTTTACCCAAAAGTTGATATTAAAAATTGAAATAAATAAGTCACAAGTATTATTTTATTTTAATTAATCTGCAATTAGAATGATTTACCTGTATGCTTATTTTCAATTAAAAGTTAAGAACATTATAAATTTTATATGTTATAGTATTTGGAAAAAAAAATACACAATCAGAACTACATTAATGTTTCCTTTTTTTTACACATTTTCTCTATTTTTTTCCTTTTTTTTACACATTTTTTTTTCTATTTTCTAATAAATTAAGAAAAACTAATTATTACTTTAATATGTGGAAATAAAAAGACAATTGATATGGGAAGGAATGAATATCATCTTAATTAGTATTACTTATAAAAAATAGAATGGCAAAACTCGACTGACGCACATATTAAGTTTAGCTGATTGGCTCCAAAAATTCAAACGAGTAGGAATTTTAATTTAAATCTGCAATATAAATAAGATCAAAATCTTAATCTGGGTAGATCGGGATTTGGACTCTGATACTTAAATTAACTTACAAAAATAATTAAGTATTTAGAGCAATGAAGAATATTAAGATTACAAGGTATCTTGTCCATACATATATAGATCAAGTCTCTTTATAGAATAGAACTCAAATTATTTCTTTCATAAGAATTCTTGTTAAAACTCTAATTTCTGGGTTAATTTCACCCATAATTACTGAATTTATACTCAAATAACACTAATAGATATAATGAAATAATTTTTGTTCTTATAAAAATCATCGAACTTAGAATATGTTTACAGAAAAATCACTTTAATTGTTTTCTGACGATTCTTTCGCCGGAAAGTCTAGCCAACACGTACATTCAACACCTTCATGCACACATAGCTTGACACGTGGCATACCATATGAAAAAAATAACATGTGAGCATGCCATTGAGCATGTCACATGAACATTTCGACAAATTAGTTTGCCATATGGCATATTTACATGTCTTTTTTTCACAAGACATGCCACGTTTTAAGCCACTTATATATGGGGGTGCTGAGTGTATGCACCCGCTATAATTTTCTACCTTTTTTTTGCCAAAAAACGATTTAAGTAATTTTTCTGTGAATATGTTTTAAGTTTGGTAATTTTTATGAGAACAAAAATTCTTTCCCTATATTAATATTATTTGAGTATAAGTTCAGTAACCATGCATGAAATTAATTCCTAATTTCTCCATTAAGGATGGGATTACGACATTATCATATTTTAGGAAACATTATAATTTGTTGTATTACCAATTACAAAGCTGGCACATATTCAATAATATTTATCGAAAAATGATACTATAAAAATTACAGCCTAAATAAATATAGATTTCTGATTTGCAAAGAGAACATAATTATACTCCCTCCGTCCCACTTTAAAAGGCCATTATCCCTTTTTTATTTGTCCCATTCTACATGACCTTTTCGCAATTTAAGAAAAAAATTTACATGTTTAACCCTATTTATTATATAATTTATTAAATATATATCACTTACTTTTTCTTTTCCCAATATAATAAATAAGGACATTCTTGTCATTTTATATTTTTTTTTTATGAAATTGATGTATTTCAATCATTTCCTTAATTTTCGTAAAAAAGGGATAATGGCCTTTTAAAGTGGGACGGAGGGAGTATTATATTATAGTCCTATTGCCATAAGTGAGGGGCAGCATATATATTGGTAGGATCGTATGGGCATTAAATTACGGCCTAACTCCCACCTGCAAAATTCTTCAAAAGATGATTAAGACAACTGTCCTGGGAATTAATTCATTATCACATGCAAGTTTAGGAGTAAATCTTACATGATGTGGATGGTCATAAATATCATTAAAAAAAAGAATCATATGATATTTGAAACATGTTTCTTTAACCTCTAACTACAAACTAACCCAATAACGATCCATAGCCCCTTATTCATATATCAGTCCCCCGTGCTGTCGCCATCTAACTGTATTAACTGATTTGTGGCCTCGAGTTTCCTTTACCATATCGAATGTCTTGTCTCATTTGTGTCCACCACTCATTATTTACAAATTAGAGGTGACCAATTTAATTTCTAATAGCAGTCTATGTTTATACTCTTTTTAATTAATTTGAATCTGATTAACAATCATTATCTTTTAATCTAGATAGTCCATATTATAATATCGTGAAACTAAGAGCTTAAGCTATAATCTTGGCATCTAAACTCAATTAGCATGAAAAATGTCAATGCCTTTCTAATTCTATAGATATACTTTTCACAAGACTCTCATAAACGCTTGGACTCGTTTTGATATTGTAAACGTTTGTATTTGAGTGTACATTTGATATTGTATACATTTTGTACTTGAATAAATTAGTAAATTGCGTTATTTAAACAATCGATTCTGAAAGAAGTTTAAGAGGTCAGATCTGGTAGGGGACTGGGGCTCAATTCAGTTTTTTCATACCAAGTTTAACGTATGTATTTGGCCAAAAATAATTTACGGAAAAAATACTAATAATAATAATTTTGTACACGTTTGGTATTGGGATAAACTCTTAAACAGAGTTTCTAGATCCTTTCGGGTGAAATGAAGGTGCAATATTTTAATTAGTTGTCGAGTTTTTATGTTGCAGAAATCAAAAATTCAAGCCATAGTTCTGCTCTTTAAATATTTTTAATCAATAGCTTGGACTTTCAGCATGGAAGAATTGGCAGCCGACTAGCATGTTTTGTTTACCTACATGTTTTGTTAGATTGTTGACTTTATAATATCGTAACAATGCATGCCTATCTTCATCTGAGCAGAAATACCGCCAGCAAATTTACAAGCAAGCCAATTAAGAAATGCCCATTTCATTTGACCGTCAATTTGAAATAAATTTCCATAGGCTTCACACACTATTTTGTAAGTTTAATAACCTGCGCCATTTTTTAATCAAATTGGATAGCATTCTACCCAGACTGAAGTCATAGGTAAAATTCTCGAATTATCCGATAATATTAACTTTTTTTTACACAACTAACACTTAATCAATGATACAAAATCGCTCCCCACCCTTCTTAGATTTGCATGCCAATTTGTGCAGCAAAGCAATCCCACCATACTAGACGCCTCGTTTCTTCCTTGACTAATGAGCCACCGGTCATTTGAGGACCCCCATGCCTGGGCTTCGCTTGCATTGCATAATTCTTAATTGAATATACGAATATACCCAACACAGCTCGAATAAATAACTAGAATTCATTGAGGAATGGATCCAACATTAGAACTGTCATAACCTGCAAAACAAAATTATTGATTCAAGTTTATCTGCTCTAGATAGATGCATATGCCCGATAAAGAAAAGAGAGTAAGAGCGATTACTTCAATCCTTCTATGGTTCCTTCAGATTTCCAGACTATATCTTTTAACCCAGATGAGAAAGTTTTGTAGAACTGCCATGTAATGCAGTACGGAAAAGTAAAAGTAATCAATAATTCTGCAAAAAAGTACTATGATCTGGGAATTCAACTATTTGCTTCAACAGTCTAAAATGATGATGTCCGCATACCTTATGAAACTCCAATGTATCACCACCAACTTTCCGGAGCTCCACCATATGTAATGAGGGTGCCACCTCGAACACCTGATGTTCATAAGCAATCAATTATGATCATACATGGTATCAAAAAATGTAAGCAGCAGCCTGCAATACTCAGGAAAAAAAATGCTCTGATTCTCTCACCACAAGGATTATAATTGGTAAAGATATACATACATAAATAATCACCATATAGCAAAACTGCATAATACTCGGGACTATTACACTAGTCACAAAATATTAATTTAATGGCTTGCCGTTTTTCCAGTACACAAATTGCAACAGCATGCGGCACATTCTCAACTGCCCGCTTATGTAAACTACCTATCAATTTATAAAGAGTTAGATGACTTGTCATATTTTCATAGTCAAAGGCCTTCAGACACCAAGTATAAAAATTTGCCACTTTTGAATAGAATAAGATTTTGGAACTCTGTCCACTAGATATTTAAAACGATTATGTTTCAGACATAAAATGCTTGCATCGTAATAGACAAATAGATTCAACATAATTTTGAAGCAAGGAAAAATAATAATTTCAAGACTGATAAATATAAATTTTTTTTTGTTTCAATTAAGAGCTTGCGTAATTCAATTTCTTCTACAGTAAATAATGGCAGATACAAATTGCTCCAACACATCTCAGTACCATACCATAAATATAATACATAGATGTTCTACCATAACATATCAAACATCAATTATTTGATCTCTTTTTTTTTTTTTAAAAAAAGTACGATATTGAAAACATGGTTGTTCAATCCTTAAAATTCAATTCTATTCACTGTGAAAAAATGTTGTATCTACAGGGGATTAAGTCATTACCTCTGTAGCAACTGAGAGCTGACCCTTCCTCCCACTTTTGTCACCTTTCAGTTTCATCTGTAATTGTTTGGAGTCAATCAAGCAAAACAAATTGGAACAAATATCTTAAATTTAAAATTTATCAGTTTTGGATAAATAAGTCTGAGGACATGGAAACTATGGAAACAGAAAATAATTACCTTGTAGTTTCGCTTGTCAACATTAAAGCCCAGAGGCTTTGCAGCTTCCTCAATTTTAGACATAATTTCATTTGCAGGGCTATGGGAAGCAAAACGAGTTTCTCGTTTCACAAGACCCTAAAGTGCAGGAAAAAAAAAGGAGTAAAATGAGAGGGAGTAAGATAGTGGAGGGGGGTAAAGATCAAGTTAGGCTAACAAAATAAGGTTGATCACTTATGCAATCATTAGGAAATCCAACATCACGAACTAAAACTGCAAAGATGTATATATTTTAAGTGACGAATTACAAAACCAACAATAGTTACTACAAAAGATAATAAGTTATACATACCAACTGCTTTGCAAACAAATTTTCAAGGCTAAAGCCCTGGGTTTTTGAAATAAGCTCAAAGGCATTCATTGAGTCAGGTTTCTCCTTCCTTTCTGTTATGAAATTTTCCTGCAACACTAAAAAGCATCAGCTGGAGCTTTATTCTATCTGGGTAATGAAGAATGGACCCAGGTCCAAACCAATCCCAAAAAAATTCCAAAGAAATAATCTCAGACACTGGGAGTTAGACATATCATTCTAAAGAAACATAAACTGGAAAATAGAAAATAAATAATAATCTCAGTTATAAGAAACACTAGTCCTGGGACTATAATTCTCACCTTTGAGTCATTAAAAGCATCATCAACATCATCAAGATTTACATCCTCATCCTGTTCAAACTGTGGAGGCTTGTATCCTTTCTTGAACCATTCATCTTCTAAAATTTCTTGAATGGTGATTCGCTGCAGCAAAAGCAATCACTACTTTGGTGAGACACAAATTCACTAAGAAAGAATGCATCATATCATGCATTTCATATGCCATGATTTCAGGGCACACTCCTGATAACCAGTGCCAAAACCAAACGCAGTACAACAAGAAAAATCTAGAACCCACCTTTATAGGGTTGGGATCAAGAATGCGCATTATCAGTTTCTTTGCACCAGTCGAGAACCACGATGGACATGTGAAATCCGCATTGCATATCTGAAATTAATTTCACGAAATATCGTTACGTGCGGCACTAATAAAAAGTGAACAAAATTCTTTAGTATCACTTACTTTTTTGAACAAACCCATAATATTTGGCTCGTCAAAGGGTAAATATCCAGCTATAAGAACATATAGAATGACTCCACAAGACCAAATATCAGAAGCGGTACCATCATAACCTTTGTCTTTGAGCACCTGGAAAGGGCAGTCATATGACAGAACTTACAAAAGTTGCAGAAATGAAGAATCCTAACTCTATCAAGTCAGAGTTAAATACCTCAGGGGCTACATAATTTGGGGTCCCACAGGCAGTATGAAGCAGCCCATCCCCCTGGAATTGGAAAAATTGTAAGTAAAGTCTGGCAATTGCACATAATGCAGAGATATTTATCTTATAACCACAGAATTGATAACAAGATTCTATCCCTAGAAAAAGAGATCAGCAAATAGAAGTTTGGCGCTCACATGTTTCATTAGATTCAACATAATGTTACCGGGACTTCTATTTATTAAATTAAAGCACTCAGCAGAAGGCCAATCATACCATGCACTAAACAATGAGTATATTGCATTAATAAATAGTGCTTACCCGTACTTGTTGCGACAATGCACTCAATCCAAAATCTGAAACTTTAAGATTGCCATACGTATCAAGAAGAAGGTTCTCTGGCTGCAAAAAAAGATGGATGGTAGCATTTAGTGATAACTTATAGCCGCACTCACACAAGAGGCAAACATCCAAAATAATTTTTAGCCATGAAAAGTGTCATCAACCCAGTGAATCCAGGAAAGTAGGTTACTAAACCTTCAAATCTCTATGGAACACTCCTCTACTGTGACAGTAATCCACAGCATTAATAAGCTGATGAAAATATCTCCTGGCTTCATCCTCTTTAAGTCTCCCATGCCTCGCCTATAAACAGAAGTCCAAATGTTTCTCACGCATCAAAAATTAGAATAGTAACTCATTACATGCAACATCAAGAAAATTTCCCTTTCAACTGCAAATGAAATTCAGCAGCCTAAATGCAGAAACAATTCAGAATATGCATGTCTAATGCAACAAATGTCCTTACAATTTTGTCAAAGAGCTCGCCTCCATTGACAAACTCGAGAACAATGTAAATCTTTGTTCTACTCGCCATAACCTACACAAAAAAGAACGGGGAAAAAAGTCAAACAAGCGCATTAAAATTTCAAGTAAAGGCCATTCTGACTCTCATTTGGGACACGCGGGCTCAGAGACAAAGCTAGTTTTGAAAGTGCGAAAAGCATATTAGTATCGCAGGTAATCATTCTGATCTTTTATTCGATCGTAATACTTTCAAAAGTATCAACCATATAAATAATAGATATAACAAATCTTTCACAAAAAAAAAAAAATGAAATCAGGATAACAAATTTTTCTTCATCTCACGTCGAAAATAGCATTTAAATGTACCTCATAGATGTTGATAACATTTGGATGTTTGATTAGCTTCATAGTTGATATTTCTCTTTTTAACTGCAAGAATAAATAAATAGATAAGAATAATAAATAACAATCAAAAAAACAATAACTCAATTTTTTTAGACCAATGGTTAGAATAAACAATAGAATCGCCGCAAATAAAGAAAATTAAATTATTATTATGAAATTCCATATCCAAAAAAAGAAAAAAGATCGTAATTATACGGCGAACCTGTTCGACCATCTTGTGGCGTAAAACTTGCTCACGGTCGAGGATTTTAATGGCGAAAACATCGCCGGTTTCGACATTTTTAGCGAACTTAACTTTAGCGAAGCTTCCCTCGCCTAAGGTCCTACCTAATTCGTACTTGCCTACTCGCGTACGTGTTGCAGGGACTTTCCTGCTCATTCTTTCAACGCCGTCCGATTAGAGCAAAAGGACTATGTGTATGGTTGTAGAGTTTTTGGCTGTGGGCTTGACGTGGTTGCAATGCGGTATAGAGGTGCGTTTGAGTATATCTGAATATGAGCTGCGAAACTTATCTTCCGATTGCCGAGCCGAGAGAGAGGGTGAGAGACGGAACTTCAAGTTTATGATGGAATAGTTAATTTTGAGGAGAGGGTAAGGGAAGGAGATGGGTCCAGAAGATGATGTGGGTCCTAATTAGTATCGTCCACTAGTAAGACTCCGCGTTTCCGTGTCTGGTAACTTTTTGTTACTAATTTTATATTCAGCGATTCTATTTTCAGCCCTTCGATAATTAGCTGTTTAAGAAAAATTATTAGTATGTCCCACATAAATTAGTAAGATCATTTTTTTAAGTTATTTTGTTTTTATTATAATTTATTTTTCAATGTCAATTTATATGATACCAACAAATTCAAATATAATTATTTTTAAATTTAAAGTGAATATTTAATCTTTTGATGAAAATAAATTCTTATAAGTTAAAAACAAAAGAACTATTCCTTTTTACAAGGTATATGAAAGTTGACCCAGTGAATATTCTTGCCTTGTATGCACATGAGGTAAATTTTAAATTTAGTCACCATGTTTGTCAACAATTAGAGAGACAACAACATACTTTCTAATAATATATAAATTAAATTTAGACTTCATAGTGAAATTATACAAATAATAAAAATGTTATATTTTAATTTTAGGAACTATATATAGTATGTTTCTTAAAAGAAAATTTTCTTTTTGATAATGCATCCTTATAGGAAAGTTTGATAGGAAAATAATAACAAAATAATTAATGTGACGATGCACAGTTTGGTCATTCCACCAAAGGATGCAGAAGATAAGTGGATGGAATATAATATACGGAATGGTCCTATTGGATATTCATCGTCGAAAATGTTATTCAAAAAAAAGTAGCAGCCTTATCAATAATTGATAACTTCCAAAAACAATAAAGAATTAAGTCTGAATATTAAAAAAATAAAAATAAAAAAGTCGATTTCATTTTGATAATACATACGTAAAGTGAAAAATGATGTAATTCGAAAATAGTCAAATGAAAAAATAATGGGACACTATTATAAGAATAAATTGTAACTTGATTTCATGAACTTATAATTTTGAACCAGATTAATAATACTAAAATAAAAATATTTATGACTCAAATATGTTTTACTGAATGATATTTTTCACTATAAATTTGGTGGTGAAATTTATATATGTTTTGCCTTTTCATTGAATAAAAAATTTAGGGAAAAAATATGGTGATGGTTAGAGGATAGAAGGAAATTAATACATATGATAACATGGAAAGACGATAAATCAAAATGTGATCAGATTAAGAGAAAAACCGAACCTGACAAATGTAAAAATAAAAATAAAGATTTGTTTTTTTTTTTAAATTATGAAAAAAAAAATCAGGTTGAACACATCTGTTAACTGTTTTACTAGATACAACAATTTTGGTGATAGTTGTTTGTAGGATATATATCGATTTTAGGAGAGCTCTGTCCGAGATTATTAAGTGGGAGGGAGATATTCTCTTACGGGTGAATAGTATTTGGTGTGTGTAGGTCCACGGCAGATAATGTCCTGCCTAATTCATTATTGATAGGCACGCATGGATCTTTCAAAACCACAGAACCACATGAAACGGGAAAGAAAGAAATAAATACACTCAACCCAACACAATTTGATGAACAGTGGATTAAAATTTACATGTATTTGTAATTAATAAGTTTTGGTATATGGGATTAAAGATGTTTGTAGACTGAAAAAAGTAATAAATTTTAGTTTAATAGTATTTATCTATTAAACTTATAAGGTTTTGATCAAATTTATCAATTTAAAATAAATTATATTTTGTTTATCTAGTGAATGTTAGGCATTTCTAAACCTTCAAGGTAAAACAAGACTTTAAGTCAACAACTATACTGATGCTGTTAACGGTTGGACAAAATGTGATGTCAAACTGGCTGACAGATCGTCATTTCAATTGCATGGGGGGCGCAATTATTTCTCTTAAAACAAATTATCGAATTCAAATTTTGCATATGATTCAATTCAATTAATTAGAAGATAGAACTTTGCAAATACTAGTAGTCAAACTCAAAAGAAGGCCCATCACTCAGCCCAAAAGTAGGGTATCATGAATGAAATATCACCAAGAAATTTTAAGCAATGGGCTACGGGCCTGTGGGCGAGTTCACAAACACAAACCCATTTTTAAAATTTAAACAAACTTCCTATTATTTTTATAAAACTATTTTCTTAAATAATAATACATGGGACTGGCGAAGTTTCTATCTGTTCCAGAATGAAACCTTCAATTGCGTATTAGAAATTAAAAGAATAATAATATCCTTCACCGACCAATGGAAACAACAACATATTGTATTAATTTTATTCATGATTATTAAAATTAAATACTAATTAATTATTACGATCTAGTAAAAATAACTGTTTCATAAAAATATCCTAATTCAGTATATATTGCAATTAAAAGCCAAAAATTATGAATTCATTGTGGAGTAGCTAATTTGGCAGTGCACATTAACTTCAAACATTTAATTTTAAAAAATTTATGAGGCAATATTCTAAAAAAAAAATATTTTCGAACTAACATGTCTTGCTACATCAATAATCAAATTAGTAGATAACAAAATTCAAATTTGATAATCCCCATCAATTTAAGAAGCTAAATTTGTTTGTAAAACTTTTCTAATGATATAAGATGAGAGCAAAACGCAAAACTTGACCCTTAATTGAATTTTATTATTGCTTTTAACTGTTTAAATTAATTAGTATCTCAACTTTTAAGTTATCGTCGACAAAAACTTTATATTGTTTAATATTTAATATTTAATGAAAGAAAGCATTATCTGTTTAAAAAAAGAATTAGAGTATTTTATAATATCAGACAGAGGGATTAAATTAAAGCATATATGATGTTAAAAATTTCATAAGTTAAAGTGCTATTTGATTTTAAATGTCATAGATTAAAATGCACTCAGAATCCTAAAAATTCTATAATTTTATTTATTTATTTGAAAATTTAAATTTATATAGTTAAAACTCTTTGTAATTGCTAGCGACAGTGTAAAGGAAAAGAATATATATTAACTTACGAATAAGATTTTGTGGGGATTAAATGGATGTGCGACATCGTTTCTTAGTGCTGATTCGGTTAGAACTGCAGGTTCCTGATATGAAGTTTATCTACCAATGCATCTGGAAAATCCAAATCAAATTTCAACACCATCCCATACCCATCTTTAGAAATTCCTTAAAAATTTAATTGAGAAATGCAAATTGGAAGATATAAAAATGAAAGAAGGCACGGAAATTTTAGGGTGAAGAAAACGACTTTTAGCGGCCAGGTGAATTAAAAAATAAATAAATAAGGGAAGGGAGAGAACGTGCATCAATGGCGTGTTTTGTTACTGTTATTTTATTACTAGCTGAACACTCTTCTTATGATAGTTTGAATTTGTTATTTTGCATTTTTTCTATCTGCTTAAACTGCATGTTCCTCATTATTTGTCCCGTAAAATTTCTTTACCACGGTAAAAAAGACCCGTTAATGACTCTTTTAGATTAAAATTAATTAATTTTAAAGTAATAAAAAAGAGATTACATGTCACCCAAATGATTGGATCACTTGAATTCTTCTTAGGCAGGTTTGAATCTCTACCCACTCTAGAATTGTATATTTATATATATACATAAAGCAAATATCATGTAAAACCTAATTTAAGTGAAGAATGAAAAATGGGGGCATTTCCTTTCTGTTTAGGAAATTTTGTTGAGAAGGAACAGTCCGTTTCCTCGAAACAAACAACCCACCATTCAGTAAAAACCCAATAGAAACCTTAATAATTTAAAGAAAAGAAAAAAAACCTACCAAGGATATCAACGTCAACCAGTGGAGTTAAAACCTTAGACGTAATTATTTTCTACTTTTTTATGTATATTTATATTCACAAATGCCAGCTTCGATCAAAAGTCACGTCTGATGTTTAGCTAAAAAAGTCTTTTCTTTGCCGATTATCACAAAATCATGAGTCCAGTCTTTGTCTCTTCTCCATCACAACTCTCTCTCTCTCGCCATTTTTAATCACTTACACGTCTTCCTATAATCCATCTCTTCGTCTCTATATAAAGGTAAAGTATCATTCTTTACCCTTACATTTTGATTTTGATTTCTTATATTAATTCTTGAAATTACTTGAAGGTAATCGCCGGAGATTCAAGAATTGGTTATTGTTGATGGAAAAATTCAAGGAAAATGAACATGGGAGAGATCAAGAATCGAAGAAGAAGGTCAAGAATTTCGTAGCTTTTTTATGGTCATTCTTGGTGAGCATGACTGGAGGATTAACGTTGGGTTACTGGTTATATAATTATCAACTCACCAATAGTCAGCTATGGATGGTACCTTTGGGTCTCATTCTTCTAATTACGCCTGTGATTATCTGGTTTTCTCTTATTGTCTCTGAAATCTGTAATTCCATGGAAGAAGGCGAGTACATAGCGAGTTGCAAACCCGTTGTTGACTCAGTTGATGATGACGCAGAGAAATACCTGAAAGTTTGAAACAAGTTGCAGTGTAATTAATTCGGGTGTTCTTCAGTCTTTCTCACAGTTTGACTGTTACTATGTGTCACGTCACTTGCCCTTATTAGGGCTTGCTTGTGACGATGCTGCATTCTTTTTATATATAGAATCTTTTTTAAAAAATAAAATAAAAGAAAAAGAAGTTTTTAGCTCAAAATTAAGCATTTATAATTATATATTTGAGGTTCTGATTACTTGCTTTAGTACTCTCTTTGATAAATTAGAATGAATTATTGATATAATCAGTGTTATTTATTCTTATCGAACCATGATTGGAGTTTGGAAAAAAAAAAAAAGTGAGAGAAATGATTATAAAATACAAAGTTGAGGCATGATGAGAGTGGTAGGTTTCAACTTGTGAAATTTTAAATGGGGATAGCAGTAACTGATTATGATGGCATGTCAACAATTAGTTTATTAGAGTATATTGCCTTCCCCGGTTTGTATTTTTTTTCTTGTTTTTCTTTGTATTCCACTCGTATCTAACCCTGCCCTACTATTGCCACATACATTCCAATATTAATAAACTAACTTGGTGATTAGAGAGAATCCAAGGTGGACCTACTAAAATGAAGAATCCGAATCTTGTTTTTGCTTTATAAGTTTATATATCTATATAAAACACCATGTTTATTCCATTTAAATTTGTGCGGGCTTATGTTACATAACTACGGGTATTAAAAAAAAAAAGTACAGATACATGTATAAAATTTATTAATAAAAATTATATATAAAAAAACTACTCCAACGAACAAAAACATTATATATATATATATATTGAATGCATATTTATCCGTTAAATAAGCCGCCCCAATAGAAGAAATTGTGTTTCTTATTAGAGGAGTGGGCAATGTCCCCACTACTCAACAAAAATTTCTCCAAATAATTCGTAAATTTCGCTATTAAAATTGAATTCTAATTAATTAAAAAAATTTATTTAAAAAGTTTCTACAGATGGAATGGAAGTCCTTAGCTACATCCAACAATTTCCAGCCCAGACATGGCAATATTATTGCCGCTTTTACTTTGTATTTATCGTAGCAAAGAAACTTCATGTCATTGAGTCGATTAGAACATCAATTAGTTAAATTTTTTATACTAACATAAGCCGGACACGGATTTTCCCTGTACTGCTGCTTTGAGCATGAAAGAGCCATTACTTCAAAATAAATCACATTGGTGAGAAAGTAGCCACACCCATTTGATTTTGGGATTAATTTTATTTACAGTAACTAAATGTATAACATAATAATAATATTATAATAATTTGTTCATATTAAAAAAATCTTGTAAAAATATCTCGACTTTTTCAATATTCAACTAAAGTTTTGCCTAATAATTATCAATCTGAAATTGAAGTGCTAATGTTACAAATTATGTCAGTTTGAAACATTTTGTGAAATGTGGTATAAGATTCCAAGCTATATTTAGTGCTACAGTTTAAAACATTTCATATTGTGTGTTATGTAAAGTTATATATATGACATGTTATGAAATATTTCAAGCCAATGTACAAGTCATATTGACACTTTACCACCATATTGATGTTTTGCTAACAAAGTAATTTTAATTATATTTAAAAATTTGAAATACTTTGATTAAAAAAAAAATTTGAACTGGATGATTAATATGGTTAATTTCAGTGACAGTAAATATAACTGAACTGGCATTACTAAAGCTTTGTCATTTAACTTACAAGTTTTCTTATACGATTTTAACAATCTGGCTATTGTGTTAGGTTTTCCTTTGCAACCAAAAAGTGAAGGAATATGCAATGCAATTATTTCAAATGGGGCTCCAGAACCTTTTGGGCTCAAGTGTGGTACTAAAGCATTATTAGCCTTGTTTTGATGGGCTCGCTTTTAAAATAGTCCAAGTGATTTTAGATCATAAGTGCAAGACATGGAAATTATAACCAGGACCGGACCAAACATTCCATTTTATACACGTGCGCGTCTCCACAATCACTATTGTAATTTGTAAATATAGTTCATTTCAATATGCTGATTTATAACTTTTTTCCGATCATGTTATCCGCTTAATTTCTGACTGCAGCGAATCATATATATGTCATGTAATGAAAATAACAATAATAACCAGACCGATGTATGATTTATCAGCGTAGTTAATATAAAGATCAAAAGAAATAAATGCGAAGGGGAAATTAGAAAATTCAGCAAGATAATGAAAGCTACCTTGAATATGACAGTCAAAGCCAAAGGAAAAAGTGGGGGGAGTCATCGTAATCTTGAAGATTGGTTTTTTGTAAATCCCATAAATTATGGGTGGATTTACATTAAAATGTAGGAATCTCACTTATTAAGAAACGGGAATTCCTTTCTACTCTTTTTATGATGATTACTTTGGAATTATTCTATAAATATATATATATATAATTAAATGAGCTATCGTTTAATGTGAATTACGAAATTAAATTATAATTTGAAAATTATGCCATAATTTATACAGAAAAAAAAAAAGGAGATGCTTGAATTAAAGACCGGTGAAATATAGAAATGTTGACATTTTACCTACACATGACAACAACAAATTAAGAAAATAAAAAATAAAAAATCCAGCAAGGAATGAGGAGAAATGGAGAATAGCCTGCTCTATATAAAAATAAGTATTTCAATACTTTGAAAAAATATATATAAAGGAAAGAAAATGACACGGACCTATTAATTTATATTCAATGTCCAAAGTCTATATATGAAAATTAAATGGATTATCAACATTTATATTCATCTAGGCGTGTTAATCACGCAACCGCCACGCTATTAGAAATAGAAGCTAGTTTTGTTTTTCTTCTATAGTTTCTACTTGTCTTTACTGTTTCTGCTTGTTCAACAAGAAGCAACCAAACCCAATCCATTATGTTTCCATTTCCGAACCAATAGAGAAACTAAATATGAAAGATGATCAACAATCATTTTCTTTTTATCAACGTCAGTCTAAAAAGAAAGCCAGATTCTTGTTAGGACTCCCTCATTCTCTTGCGGCGTACGTTATTCTCTTGCTGCTAGGCTACGCTCTTGGCTATTTATCATCCTTTCGCTTCTCACCACCTGCATCTCAGACTCCTGTAACTATCTTAAACCTTGAAGCCACCCAACTAGATAACTTCCGACTCACCACTCGCTGCGCTGACCCGATTCCCCCTACACTCGTCCGTCAAACGATTCTTGACCGAATTTACAACTTCACCTCTCCTTACCATAATTTCCCCCCTCAACACGTCAGCAAACTCCTCCGCTATAAAAGAATAAAGGGCTGGGGTTCATACGGTGCCGTTTTCGGACACCTTATACAGAGAGTTAAGCCCAAGGTGATCATCGAGGTTGGTAGTTTCTTGGGCGCGTCGGCTCTTCACATGGCGCAATTAACTCGCCAACTCGGGTTAGAATCTCAGATTCTTTGTATAGACGATTTTCGCGGCTGGCCCGGGTTCCAAGACCGGTTCAAGTACGTTGACATAGTAAACGGTGACGTTTTGTTACTGTATCAATTCATTCAAAACGTAATTCACTCGAATGCAACCGCATCAGTTTTACCCGTACCGTTCTCAAGCGGGTCGGCTCTGGATAAACTGTGCGAGTGGGGTGTGTTTGGCGACTTGATTGAGATAGACGCGGGTCATGATTTTAACTCAGCTTGGGCGGATATAAATCGGGCTCACCGGATCTTAAAACCCGGTGGGATAATGTTCGGCCACGATTACTTCAGTGCGGCGGATAATAGAGGTGTAAGAAGGGCAGTAAATTTGTTTGCTCATATCCATGGGCTTAAAATCCAAATAGATGGCCAGCATTGGGTTATTGATTCAACCCAAGCCCGTTCTGGTTAGGAGAAAAAAGAAAAGAAATTAACTCTGCTAATTCTATGAAAATTAGCAAGTGTTAGTAATTTGCTTTTGGATTGCCTCTACTGATTTTGGATTACCTCTTAATTAATTTTTGGTTCTCTGGCTCATGGTATTGAACTTCTTGTTAGTTGTTTGATTTGTAAAAATAATGTTAACTTGGAATATAGATATTTACAATAATGTTAATTTGCTTTATTTTACTTTATTTCTCTTTTAATTAGATTACAATGTACGTGTTAATTTGAATAATACAATAATATATTAGAATTTCCTTAAAAGTCATTAAAATTGATTATTGCTCTGCGATTTTCACTTTTATAGTGCCCATGGATAGGCTTAAAATTGTCGGCATGGGCTCTCAATGTTAACGTAATTTAACCTTTATTTTGTGGGCTTTCATGCTCTGGGCTTAATCACTTCTTATAATCGTATGAGAAAGTTTTTGCTTTTTTTTTTTATATGAGATTTCTTGTCTTTATCTGGTATATATAGGTAGGGGTGTTTAAAGATGGGTTTGATAGATTACAATTAGTTTTTCATCCAACTTATTTAAAGTTTTAAATGAGTTAAATCCAATTCAATACAGTTCGATTATAAGTTAAACTTATTATATTTGATTGGTTAATTTATAACTGGGTTGCATGAGTTATGTTAATTGTTTATAATGTGTTATAAACATAAAAATTATACATTATCCATATTTATATTTTTTAAGTATAAAACATTAATTTCACTTTTGTAAACATTTTTTTAGATAATGTATGCATGTTTCATTTTTTTAAAAAAATCAAAAAAATAAAAAAATTAATAATGTGCAAAAACTTAAAAGTACATATAAATTCTTAAACTGTCAAATAAATTGGTTTAATTATAATTCACAAAAAAAATGAAAAAAAATACATATAAAAAAAGGTTATAAAACTTCAAAATCTTATCAATACACGTATCCATAGAAGAGGAAAAAAGCTCATCCAAACACTTAAAGCTAGCACATGAATTAGTTGTTTGGGTTATATAATAGCCCATAATCCATAAAAATATTTTTTAAATTTTAGAATAGGTTATATATATGATCTATAATAACCTAATAAAATTATGAAAAAATTGGTTAGATTAATTAGAGTAAATTGTCTGGATGGGTTCCGCTATTTTTGAACACTATATATATATATATATCAAGCTAATGAGAAGTTATAAAAATAATTGTTATTTGATTTCGCAATTTATCATTGACTTAGTGTATAAGGTATAGACAAGTTCGCCACACTAAATAGTATACATATTCTCAAGAAAAGAAATATATACGTACATAGCTAAAAAGTAGTACGCGCCATAAGGTAATGCAACCCCGACATATTTTGAAGTACAATTTTTTATGCCGTCCAAATTCTCAGGTGCAAAAGTATTTAATTACAATCAGGAAATAATTCCTGATTATTGCTCACTTCCAGTATATAAGAAGTTTTATACATAAATTCAATAATGTATCGGCATTTAAGTAAAAGTGATTGAAAAGGTGGTTATCAAGCAACAATAACATTTTATAATCAAAAACAGATTTGATCATGTGGAAAATTATTATCGAATTGGCGCATAACTCTTGTCATGCACCAAATATTTTTTTTTTTCCTTACAATCGATACATCTCCCCTTAAACTCGCCCAACACAGTAAATTCTTCATGCAATAAACATGACATGAAAATTATGTCTTTCGGCACCAACCTCTTGTCCCTTGGTTGAATTTAGGGTCACTGGGCTTGTGCCAATATACGAAAAAGAAATGCACTAGATGTAGTTAACGTGTCTAACTCCGTCTCTTGCTTTCTAAAATAGAGGAAAAATAAATAAACATCATTTCTTTAATTATTTAATTTCATATCAAGTCCATATCTTTCTGATTAATGAGTAATAAAATCGTTATTTTATAGAAAATTTGCATTCACGTCTTTATGCGGTTGTTGGTACTTGGTAAGGTTATGAAAAAAAATAAGACTTAAAATCGATATGAAATTGAATTAATTTTTGTGAATCAATTTTTATTTATTGATTTTGTATATTATGAATTTTTAGAATAATGATTACAATTATGATTTGACTTGCAAACCACTGGTTATGGATAATCGACCAATTAGCAGTAATTTTTTGAAGTATTACTTTCTAAGCATGTAAAAAATTATATTTGTATTTAAATAAAGAATTAAACTTTATGTAACTAAAAATGAAGAATTAATGTTGTGCAGCATATTATATTTTTATTTTTAAACTTGTTTGATATTATGTTTGTAATTTATTTTATAGTTTATTTGGTATTATATTTTGTATATAATATTTATTTTTTTAATATTTTGAACAATAGAAATAATATTTGCAAATTAAATAATTTATTATATTTGTTTGTTAGAAAATTTTATAATAGTTAAACAGTAAAAAAATTAAAATTGATGAAATGATTAATTAAAATTATAAGATTGATTAATAATTAATAATTTTTAAAATTCAATAATATTAATGGACCGATTAAATCATTGGTTTACCCTTGGTCGTCTTCATTATTTTGATGACAACTGACTAGTAAATATAGAAAAAATATTAACTATATAATGTGTAAATTATATTATATTATATGCCCTCGACTCCTCGTGCGTTTTCTAATTGGTTGAAAGAACTTTTTCATGACCTAAGACATGACGAACATGTATCTTCGTGGCAGCTTTTGATGGGTTTAACGTACGAAGATTTCGTGGCGGGGACCAATAGAATTTTTTTTTAATACTATAATTTGTTATTTCATTTAGAGTGGTCCGGTTTGATTGATTGCAGACCCTCAATTGAAAGCTCACCACCAGCAGCTTTTTCAAGAAAAGCTGCCGATTTTTTTTTTAATTAAAAAAATATAACTTTTTTATAAATTGAAAAATATAAATAATTTTTTTTTATTAATATGGAGAAAAGAATTTTCTTTTACTTAATTTGATAAAAAAAATATATATATATAAGTTAATATGCATGTTGAATTAAAATAAAAATAGTATTATTTAAATTTGATCATTTATATAATCAATATATTATTTTTTATTTTAAAAAAAATTATAGGTTAACGTGCACGTATTGGATTAAAACGAAAATATTATTTAAATTTGATCACTTATATAAATTTATCTGAGAATTTTCATCAAAATGGCTCAAGTCTTGGTTTTGATGTATATATAGAATTTAATAGTTATATTTATTTATTTTGAAGCAAGAAAAGTTTATTTTTATTAAGTAATATGTTATTAATTCTGCACATTAGTATAAACTTATAAAAATAAATAAGCACAAAAATTTCTTTATTAAACTCCAATCCATAAGTATAAATACTAAATTAAAACATAAACAAAAATAAATTATTTTATAAAAATATCAATATATTTTATTATTATAATAAATAATTTTGCTTGTACGTGATGGAATTCACTATTGGGTTGGGATATATGCAAATAATATTATTTAGATTGAATTATTATTCATATAAATGATCATATTTAAATAATATTTTCGTTTTAATCCAACACATGTACATGAACCTGTAATTTTTTCAAAATAAAAAATGATACGTTCATTCTATAAATGATCATATTTAAATAATATTTTCGTTTTAATCCAACACACGTACATTAACTTATAATTTTTTCAAAATAAAAAATGATACATTCATTGTATAAATGATTAAATTTAAATAATATTTTCGTTTTAATCCAACACACGTACATTAACATATAATTTTTTTTTATCATGTTTATCCAATTTGAGTAAAAGAAAATTAATTTTACCATATTAATAAAAAAAATGGGCAAAATTTATTTATATTTTTCAATTCATAAAAAAATTTTTATTTTTTTATTAAAAAATAAAAAAAAATAAAAAAAAACCGGCTGCCGGTGGTGAGCTTTCCATTCCATCAACATTATAAAAAAAAAAAAGTGAATTCATTTCCGCAATAAAGTGTTGCGGAAATGCAAAAAATACCATTTACCTAAATATTGTTCAAAACACTCCAAAAATACAAATATTTTTTAAAAAAATACTATTTATAAAAAAAGTCCCAATTTTTGAGACGGAATGCTGGTGGCTCTTTTCTTTTTACCAAAAAGTCTTGATTTTATCTAATTAAATAATAATTTGATTAATTACAGTTTTAAGCAAAATTAAACCGTTAATAGTTTGTAAAATTTTGTGCATTAATTTCCCAGTACAATTAAAATTCAACTGTAGACGTAACAAGTAATTTTTCAATTAGCTAGTTACTATCGTCACGTACCGTCATAATGGAATACAATTTAGTGGTCCATTGATGTAAGTAAAACCAAGTAATATTATCTTATCCTGAAGAGCCTAAAATATCATGATTTCAGCTGGTGTATTCTCCTCATTTTCATCTGGAGTCTGGACAGACTTGTATTTATTTGCTATTTGCCCAAATTGAGAGGCTTGACTGGCTATGAAAGTGATTAATTAATTATCTGTTATACAATTAACAAATAAAAAACTTGTCAAGTTTTCGTGGTGATGATATATATGAAAAAGTATTAAATTGCCTTCTTCCACACTCCTTTCATCCACATCAAGATCGCAATCCTTTCTGATAAATGGATTTTGTTTGTAATAAAATACATAAACAAGTTTAAATTGGCAAGTGCGTATTTAGAAATAGAATATAATTATTATTTTTTTCAAGATATGATTTTATAGTGTTGTTAACTCGTCGGTAGCTAAAACACACGTTACTCAAAAGCCAAATTAATATTCGACTGGGTTATGATTTTTAAGCAAACAGATAAGGAGGTATCACCTGCAGGATCATTCTTACCAATTCGCCTTCAAACTTCGTTATCTTGGACAAGAACTTATTTGTACATCATTTACTAGCAAGCGTGCGTCATTAATTAATTCTATATAAAAAATCCGTTATAATATTATTATGAGTCCACTAAACACGGATAATAAAAAGTTTAAAACTAACCCCTCCATATTTTTATTAAATGCTGGACATCATATTAAAGTAGTTTCCATATATATATATATATATATATATATATATATATCGACTAGTAATAAACAAATGCCAAATAGCAATAAGCACCCCTCCATACTTTTAGCGTAGAAAGAAAAAATAAAAGAGCAGGTGATCTTTTGTCTGGTCCTTCCCCACTCTAATTTGACATATGCGCAATTAGTGTGGAATTTACTTTTTCGTGTTAAATAACAGTAATCTATTCTTTTTTTAAGATCTATTATATTTTTTTAATAGTGATAAAGCCAAAAATGTCTTTATCTATATAGTAGAAGGCAATCCGATCGGATGAGAAAATCTGCAATAAGAATAGTTCGGTCGGATCAGGCGTGAGCACTCCGAAGGTTAAGTTAGTAGTTTAGAGAGAGAATATGCTTTTAGAGAGAGAGAGTCTTTGATTCAATACCTGGAGCTATCGTTGGCTGGACTATTTATATGAGATAGTTGAGGCACATTTAAGTGTCTGGGGCGTGATTACTGGCTGTCAGAATAGGTATTCGGCGACATGACAATGAGCAGGTGGTAGGTATGGGCGTTGTCTTGTGTCAGGCGACTGATTGGACTGGCGGTCACATCAGCCGATCGGGCTTGTGCGCTGTCTAAGAGCTCGTGTCTGTTACTTTTGGTTGATAGGACTTGGCCCTTACCAGTTGGGTGGGCCGGCTTGATGGTTCTAACAGCAAATGATATTTGTTGTGTTATCAAATAGGATTCGATCAATCACACGTAGTAATGAAAATTATATTATATACTTCATTACTCTATTTGATTAATAGAAAATGTAAACACATTTTTAATTATTTTTTACTAAATTATTATATTGCGTTTTACCATTTCATTCGTACCACCATCCCACAATGGGACTATCCTTAGGCCAGTGTAGTAGTGGCCCTCCACCTATCGAAGGAAAGTGTAAACAATTAAAATGGTCCCCTTCAAAGACAATTACCCATCATGTCTTTTATCTATGTTCTTTCCATTCACAAATTGCTCCCGTGGCTTCCTTGTTTCGTCCGCAACAATTAAAAAAAAATTAAATCAAATATTAAAATTACACAAATATGTATAGCAAGTTCCTTCTTTTTATTGTATTGTTTGCCACTTATTTGTTATCACCACACTCACTTTATGCCAAAAAGAACACGTGTCCAAACTTAGGTGTCAATATGCAATTAAATTAGTGTACGGTATATTAAATTGGTGCGCTATGCACCGAATTTAGGAAAATAAATTTCTGATTTTATGGTGGTCAAGAACTGAAGCACTTCAAATTTTAAACAATCCACAGAATATGGAGCAAAAATGGATATTTTAGGCCAAGAAAAGTATTTTCCTGTAAAGGGTTTAGCTTAATTTCAATCCATGGTCGTATATGATCCAAAAACTAGACCCCATATGTCTATCTGTGTGCGAGGACTAAGAGGCATAAGTTGCAATCATGAATCCTTAATTCGTTTCGCCAATTAAGGTTTGTTCTCTTTGCAATTAAGAATTTTCAATACGAAGTGCCATAAACATGGGGAACAATAAAGCAAGAAAGACATGTCTTAATTTTAGTGCAAACTCATGGTCTAAAGAACTTAACCAAACCTTACTAAACTATTATTCCACAGCATACATGGTGTTATTTCAGATTCTATTATGTAGACGTTGAAAATGTTTTATTTACAAGATAGCTGGATTATTCAGCTGAATCGGTGCTCCGTATTGATATCATGACATTAATTTATTTTAAGGAAAATTTAAGGAACAAGAAGAAGAAGGAAGGAAAAAAAAAAAGATTAGGTTGAAAGAAACGAAGATATATATTAAACAAAGGGATATTATTACACATTAAGATAGGAAGAACATGAATCTTATTGTTTTAGTCTTCTAAGTAGAGCAGACTTTAATCCCTCTTCATCAGCAGTGAGTCCATCTGGAACCTTAACAACAACATCCTGAAGCATGAGATCGTTAACAGTGGAGACACTAGCATGGTGCACTTGAAATTCAAGATCTCGTAGAGCAGCCATTAATCGGGCAGATGGATAATTCACATTCTCAGATTGGACTCTAATCATGGAGTCGTTCCCTAAAAACTTTACTTCAATTTCAAGTGCACCACCACAAGTATTAGGCCCGGCTTGATCCACAGAAGTTGTTGTGCTTTGATTATCTGTATTTTCAGTGACTTCCAGTTTCACTCTTTTTGATTCCTTCTGCATCAGCTGTGACTCCAATTCATCAATCTTTGCCCTCAATTCGTTTATATAGCACACAGCATCAGATAACAATGATGCTTTGTCCATTCTTGATACGTTTGGTACCACCGCTCTCAGAGCGTAGAATCGGTGGTTGAGCTTCTCTCGCCGCTGCCTCTCGGCCTCCACGTGGTTCAACGGCGTGTCGCGGCCAAGACCTGGTTTTCTCCCTCTTTTCTTGGGCATTCTTTTCTCTATTGCAGCAGCTACAAGGGGACAATCTGAGTCAGAATGCTCGGAGTCTACATAGGATTGGCCTGCCGTAACAACAGTACTGTCTCTTTTAGTTTCATTTTGTTGGGATGTGTCTTCATGAGTTGCATCTCCCATTCCGGCAATTATGCCAATATCAGCGAAAGATATTTTCATGTCAAGTAAGGGGATGGGGTTTGGATTTTTGGGCAAGAGACTAACCAGATCCGACCCAAAAAGAGACTTAGCTTGTTGAATAACGCCCCAATTTTCTCTAATAATATCCAAAGAACCCAATTCAAGAACTCCATTACATGTAGGTATGCAAACAAAGGTTTGAATGCGATGTATGTGTGCTTCTTTGGCTCTTTGACAGTTGTAGAATTGAAGTTCTTGGCCACCACTTAACCACACCAAAGAACCAGTGGTAAGCGCCTTCCCAGGAACGCCATCTCCGGCGGAGAAAGATCTTGTGAGAGACATCATATAGAACCATTCAGCATCATTAACATCGCTGCAATCCATCATTGAGGCCCTCTTTGTCTCGGAATTAAAGCTCGGAATAGTGGTTATTTTTGGAGATAAATCTCTTGTACCTTGGAAATGACCATCTCCCCAAGCAAGAAAGATTCGGCCATTTTCATCGTCATTAATTTGCCAGAATATGGCATAGGCCCACCAGTCCGACTGGCTTTGGAGAATGAATTGAAGTCTCTGTTGAAGAGTAAGTGAGGTTTCTTGAGATAAATTAGAGACTAAAGAAGAAGATGAAGATGGAGATATTATTAGGTCTTCCATGGATTCTGATATGTAATACAGAGAAAATTGTGAGTAAAGGATGAGGACCGCAACCAGATTATATATGAGAGTACACTCAGAAATTTCCTTTTCGAGTACAAAGGATGCATAAAATAATATAGTATATATATATATATATATATCATCATGATATGTACATGTCTGTCTTTTATCTCTATCACCATATGGGGACAATAATAGAGAGTAGTAGATGTGATGAGGACCTATAAAGTTTTATTTATCTTTAGGTAAGCATGATTTTTCAAGGAAGGACTAGTTTTTTTTTTTTGGGGGGGGGGGGTGTTTGCAGTGCTGGGGCTTTTTTTTTTTTTTTAAGCCACAAGAGTAGATTATATATATATATTTTTTTTATTACCACGTGCTATCTTAAAATACTTCTTCGATTAATTTAAATTTATAAAAACAGCAAATAGTATTTTAATGTACTAAAAAAGTTAAATAGGTAAATACTTTTTAAAAGATTTAAAAATACATAATATTTAATATTTGAAATTTGAGACTTTATTAAATAAAAAGACAGAACAGATTCCATTTTACGATCCCTTCCTTTAAAATTAAATTATTAATATATCATCAACACAGCGTATGGGTACCACATGCACGTGAGTGGAAAACGACAGGCTCACAAAGGTGCTGAGTGATGGTAAGCGACACACTTTGTTTTAGATTCCAATCATTTTTGTTTAACTTTTTTTTTTTGCCAAAATTATTGTTTTACTTTGACAGTTTACTGCATTACTGTGTATTGATTGACATGTTTCCTCCAATCATTCAAAATAATGATTAATTTCAACATTATGCTTAAATATTTCATGACATATTTGATAAAGACCTGCGCACTGTGTTAACGTTGTTTCTATATCACCCACAACTAATTATCTTTTAATTTTATTATAAAAAGATTATCTTTTTCTTTTGATAAAAACGATATTATTAAAAATAAAATTTTAATTCCACTATCTTTATACTCTAATTAACTACTTTGAAATAAAAAGCACCCTAGACTTCAACATAATTGAACGTTTGTTTAAAAACTAATTTTTGTACTAAGTTATTATTTTATATCTCACGTCGCTAGGTGATAGTAGCGTCTGTATAAATATAACTATTAGCATATTTTATCAAAATTGCCAATATTTTAATAAATGATGTGTTCTTTTTTATTCGTGTGCGTTCTATCAAAAAAAAATATTATCTTATAAAATATAATTAATTAATTTTTTTTTTCTATTTTATCCTCATCTTTGATGAGGTGAGACGGTAAAAATTATTATCTCCATTCCACTCCTATTTTTAAGGTCGTTTTGTTCCATTTTAAGTGCCAATTTTTAAAATTTCAATAAGTTTTAATTAGATATTTTTCTAGTTTACCATTATGTATGCATTAAAAATAGATAATTGATAGAGTTATAATATATGGTAGAGAATTAAGGATACTCAATAAATTATTATATAATTAATATTAATTGATGATTTTTTTAATCTGTTCGAAAAATTAAAGATTGACATGTTGAGTGGAACGGACATAATAATGAAAAATTAATAATATTATTGAAAATGGAAAGATATTAAAGTCTAATTAGTATTTATTTATAAAGTTAAAATAATTTAATTGTTATATTTTTTTTTTATGACAGAGAGGAAAAAAAAATTCCATTTTGAGATTTTTTAGTATATTAAAATTAATTTTACTCTCGGGATATGTCCTTAAAAATATTCAATCATTATCTTAATACACTATAGAACAGAGAAAAAAAAAAGCACTCATCTTTTATAAGAAATTTATGCATAACAATAATTTGTAAACCTATTCGCGGATTTAATATAAGTATGGAGTTTAATGAGATAAAGATATAAATGGTGTTTTTGAGAAATTTATTTTCCATTTTTGTGTGTTTTTTGAAATAGCTGCGATTTCTGACAATAATATATATATATATATATATATATCTAGACCGATAGCTTCTTGATAACCTAACAAATATCATTTGCACCAAAACCCATTTAGTCGGCCCAATAGACTGGAAAGGCCCAGGGCCCAACAGCAAATAGTAGTAGGCACGAGCCCCAAGGCAGCGCACACGCCCGATCGGCTGATGTGATCATTAGCCGTCTGACACTATCAACTGCTCACTGTCACTTCGCCACACACCTACTCTGACTGCCAGTAATCACTCCCTAGGCACTTAAGTGTCCCTCAATAATCTCATATAAATAGTCCAGCCAACGATGGCTCCAGGTATTGAATCTCTAGCATTTTATCTCTAAAAGTACTTTCTCTCTCTAAGCTACTAACTTAAACTCCAGAGTGCTTACGCCTGGTCCGACCGTGCACTCTTTCTTGCAGGGTTCTTCTCATCCGATCGGTCCTACCTCTCCTCTTAAGATAAAAACATTTCTAGCTTTATCATTTGGTGCTTTCATTGAGAGGCATGGCGAACTCACGATCCAACGAGACCATGACCCCGAGAGATTTCAATTGTAAAGATGATGCTCGTGCTAGTTTAGGCACCTCGCAAGGAGGGGAAAGACCCATCAAGTCCCCAACAAAGACCACCTCCCTTCCTGAGTTTAGCGATGCCATTTTAAGGCAATCAGAGGATACTCCCATCACTGTCAGAGACATGCGTGCCATTCTCGGTGATTTTTCTAAGAGTATAGCCCAAACAATCCAGAAGGGAAAAATGCCGGCTATTCCTGAAAAAAAGCGTGAAAGGGATTTCGTGAATGAGGACTTAGAAAGAAGGAAAAATAAGGAAATTTCCATTAACGAGCTGCAAGCTCACAACACAGGGAGACGCTGCATCGAGACCCCCAGAAGGTATGACAAGGGAAAGGGGATAATGCTATCTGGTAGAGACTCTGACTACCTCCCTACCGAATCTCCCGTTTCAATCAGTGAGGATGACTTGTCCTACATGTGCACACCTAGTCGTGGCGGCTCCAGAAGGTCGTGACCGGAGTTTATCTCCATCGCTATGAGCAAAGGGGACAAGTGGTTGAAGCAAAAATTAAAGCAGTTCGGCTTGACAATCTCCAAGAAGGACACGCTCAACGAAAACATCTGCAAGAGCATGACATCCCCATTTTGCAGAGAAATAATGGAGTCCAAGTTGCCTCCCAGGTGGAAGGACGTCAGGATGGACAAATACACGGGTAAGACCGATCCCACTACTCATTTAGCTAAATTCCTGACAAAAACGCAGGCATACACTTGTAATGAGAGGGTCGCCTATCGGATTTTCCCTACCACCCTTGGAGGAGATGCCTTGAGATGGTTTCGTGAGCTACCCCAGGAATCAATCATTTCTTTTTGGCAGTTTAAGGAGCTTTTTACTTCACAATTTGTGGTGAAGACGCGTGCACCAAGATCAGTAAGTAGCCTGGGCGATCCCTATCAGCGTGCCGACGGAAGTCTTAGAGATTACGTCAACAAGTTTCAGGCCGCTATGTCCGAGGCGAAGAGCCTAAGCGTCGAAATGGCAGCAACCGCCTTAGCTGGGTGCACTGTCAATCGCCCTCCGCTTGAATCTACAGCCGCAGCAACTCCTGTAGATTTTTACGACCTGATGGAGTGGGCCAAGCAACACGTTTAGCTGGATGAGGCCCTGAGGTCTAGCAGGGGGAGAAAGACCAATGTGATGAACAGATTGTGGTATCCGAACGGACGGCTCTTCATTAGAACACGAGTATCCGAGCGGCTAGGAAGCAACCCGGACAGACCCAAGAGCCCGCAACACTTGGGTAAACGAAAAAAGTCCAGGAGTGAATTTCCCAGTAAATCGGATGACTTGGCTCCCATGAGCTTTACCCCGCTCAATATCAGCCCCTCCGAAGTGTTGGTGTGGATCAAGAAGAACCATCGCAGAGTTAACTGGCTTAAAAAGCTCTCCGATCGAAGTCGGTACCAGAGAGACCAAAGCCTGTATTGCGAATTTCACAGAGACATCGGTCATTCTACTGACAAGTGTTATTCGCTGCATAAGGAAATTGAGCGGCTCGTGCAAAAGGGGGCTCTCAAGAATTTCATTAGACCGGTCAGAGGGGTAAGTCCCTGTAGACAGCTGGATCTCGAAAAGGAGTACTCTGATTCAGATGACGACGACAAGCGCATAAATCCGAGAAATGTGGGCCCAAGTAAACCGTGTGCAGCGTCGATCAACATAATTGCTGGAGGAAAAAGGGAAAATAAGTTTACCTCCCCCACGTCGTTCAACAGCTCCCACCGGTCACCGTATCCAGTAAGGATGCACGGGATGTCGTGTTTTCTCATGAGGACGCTCTTGTCATCACAGCTCGCATTTATAACTTCGAGGTAAGAAGAATTCTTGTGGATAATGGCAGCGCCGTCAACGTGCTTACATTGCAGGCATATAAAGCAATGGGACTGCCGAAAGAGGAGTTAAGGCCGAACGCCACGCCGCTGATCGGTTTAGGCAATGCCACTGTCCCAGTGGTAGGATCGGTGGATCTTTTCGTCGAGCTTGGCCAGGAAGCAACCACTCATACCTGCAAGGTAACTTTCATGTTAATTGATATTATCATTGCCTATAACGCCATTTTTGGCAGGCCCCTGCTCGCTCAGACTAGAGCTGTCACCAATGTGTGCTTAATGGTGATGAAAATCCCAACTGATCGGGGCGCCGCCATCATAAGAGGCGACCAGAAAGCATCGTGAAAAGCCTATGTTGCCATGATCAAACGTTTGAAGGAGGTATCTTGACCGATTGGCGAGGGGTTAGAGGGTCGAGAGACCCGTAGACGACACAGGGAGAGCAAGAGCCCGAACGGACATACTTCCCAACTTAGCCAAATTGAGGAAAGTATCAACTGCCTGGACGAATGTTTTATCTACCCGGTAGGATCGATGATACTCCCGATCCTAACATCCCGAGCCCAAGGGCAAGACATCCGCAGGAGCTGCGACGCCGGGATACTTAAAAAACACTATTTGTAAAAATTTGGCAATTGCCAAATCAATAAAGAGGTTCTTTCTTTTATCTTTGTCCAGATTATGCATGATATATAGCTTATGTGCTAGACTTGACGTTTATCTCAGGTCGAAGATGCGAAAGTTACGATTTTTCTCCTTAAAGGATAAAGCTAGTCCATTAGGATTGACGCTCTTCTCGGTCCGGAACTATGGAAACGACTGAGCGCCCGACGGCCTATCTGTTAGGATCGACGATTCTCCTGATCCAAAGATACGGAAAGGTCGATCGTAGGGGTTGGGATCGACGGTTTCCCCAATCCAATACAGCAAAAATGGCCAATCGCAGGCCTCTCCAGCCGTTAGGATAGGCGATGCTCCCGATCCAAAAATACGGAAATGCCCAAATGCACCTTTTCTCGTCCATTAGGACCGATGGCATTCCCGGTCCAAAAATGTGGAAATGGTTGTGTATCAGTCGGCACACCCGTTAGGATCGATATAATTCCTGATCCCAAGATACAGAAGGAATCAAAGCCCGTTAGGATCGATGCAATTCCCGATCCCAAGATACGAAAAGAAGCAAAACTTTTGACAGTTCGACTGTTAGGATCAACGAATATCCCGATCTGAAGATACAGAACTACGAGCCTTATGTCGATCCCATCCGTTAGGATCGGCTATACCCCGATTCGAAAATACGGAATGCGCCCCATTTGCGCTAATTCGTTCGCCAGATTCGACGTTCATCCCGAATCCAAAACGCGAACATGAAGGTTAGATTAAGGTAAACGTTTCTCCCAAGATAAAGTGTTGTGCAATGGTCATGAGCCATAATGCAAATCAGACGCTGACTTGATGATTAAAACTATTCGCCTAATTCTAAGTCTAACTCAAAGCAGTTCCAGATGGCCGACTGATCCTGCATCTTAGGCCAGATTGGGCAAATCGGTCACTGGACTTGGAAAATTACTCCAATTCAGGAAGTCTCTAAGATTTATTGATTTATTTCACAATAGCAAGTTATATGCACTTTAGTGAACTATACTTGAAATTTGCAAACTTTCTGCAATTTTACAAGTTATCGAAGATTTGCGAATGCATAATTAAATTGCAACTTACGCAAAATAAAAATAATAAATGAATGACATTTATTGAGAAAAATGTATATTATACAAGTTACACAAATACAAGAGTAAAGTATACAAAGAAAAATCTCTATATGCCTACAACTTCTAACCTTAGTTTCTATATTTACAATTTCTATTCCGTCAGGAAGCTCGGAAGGAGGCCCCTCATTTGGCTCCACTAAAGCCTGAAAAGGGTCAGAGGCAGGCTGAGAAGGCTCAGCTACCCCTTCGGAGACAGGCTCAGCCGGCGGAGGCGCCCCAGCTTCGGCTATGGATGATGTGTCTTTTTGAGCCCATGGCGAAGTAACTTGATCGTCAACTCCCTCCCTAGGAGCATCTCCTTCATCGTCACTAGATGGAGGATCGGGCAAAGCCGTAGGGTCCTCCATCCAACTGAGATCAGCGTCAGGAAAGCGCCTCCCAGCCTCATAGATCAGCCAAGACAGCAGTTTCGCCTGAGTCTCGCCCATTTGATCAAGCAGCTGCTCCTCTCGAGAGGAGAGTTCCTCCTCAAGCTTCCTTCCCCTGCTAACCTCCTTGTTCGCCAGAGTGGCGTGTAGCCGATCACACTCCGCAACAGCTTGGCCCCTCTCCTCCGTCGCCTTGGCCTTCTCAGCACCTAGCTGCTTGCACTCGCTGCTCAATCTGGCCGCTTCTTCCTCAAATTTGCGGCACTGAGCACTATCGGCAGCCAGGCAAGCTACCTCCCCCTTCAGCCGATCGGCCTCAGTGAGCTTGGCCTTTAGCTCTACAGCATGTCGGGTGGCCTCCCTCCTCGCGATCACCACCTCCTCGCGATCACCACCTCCTCGCGAAGGCCAGAGATCTCCTTCTGAAGATCTGACACCTCCAAGCGGAGGGCGGAGTTCTCTTGTTGGACGGCATCCCGTTGAGTGATCACCTCCACCCTCGCCTTGGCAGCCTCCTTCGCCCTTACCTCCAAAAAGGCGGCCAAGCCATGCAAGAATTGACCCCTTTGGATTAGCTACAAAAAGAAGAATACAATGTCAGTAAAAGAAGATTTTGCCACCTTTTAGGCAACACAAATCAAGACAGACAAATTCTTACCTCTAGGGCCTGCTGGTTGAACATGCTAAGCTACCGACCGAGCGAGCCAGAGTCTCCCATGGCTTTGAAGTCATCTTCTTGAAGAATGCCTTGGCATAAACAACTGGCCACCACCTTGTCACTTATTGACCAGTTGCCACCAAAGTTCTCCTTCAAGAACTCCTTCAACGGCACAGGTCGCCTATCTGAGCACCGAGTTAGCTCGCTCGGCACGACAGCTTTGCCTTTGGCCGCCACATCAGCAGCTTGCTTCTTTGCGGCCTCCTCAGCCTGCTTCCGTTCAGCCTCGTCCGCTCGGTTCTATCTTCCCTGGGCAGCCTCCCTCAAGTTTTAGATGTCAGGAAGGCGGATATCCCCAGGCACCTCCTCCTCCTCTGACTCATTTTCTAGTATCATCTTGCGGCGGTGAAGGGGCTGATCCTCTACTTTGGAACGAGGCGCTGAAGGAGCTGTAACGTCTGGAGTTTGGCGCGCAGTTGTGGCAGCTACTGTTGCGGGAGGAGCAGCAGAGATCGGCACCGCGGCAATGGGAGCAGCGGATGAAGCACCTTGCTGCAGTTTATGCACCTCGGAAGCAGGTAAGAGCTTTCTCCTCTTCCTTTCCTCCTTGGCCTTCCGCTCAGCCTCCCTCTTGGCAACATTCCAACCGAGGATTCGTTGTGACATATTATTTTCGTCAGCCATTTCAGCTGCAACAAAACATAAATAAGATAAGTATCTCACAAAAATATGGATAAGTGCAAATGCAATGCATGTTTAATGACTATGATAGTTTGGTCTGCCCAATCCTAATGCTCACGTTCTACAGTGGCAGCGGTTTGGGCATTCGGAGCAACCCTAAGGCTGGAGGGCCCTTGAAGCTCCTCCAGCAGCTGCTTGGACTCAAAAGGTCCCCCATTCCAGGTTATGGCGTTCATCAGTTTTTCGACGTCGGCCTCATACATAGGCTGACCAGCGGCCTGGTCCTTTAAAATTTTAGCCCCAGCCGATCGGGCCAGATTCACTCCAAAGCCGCCCTTCCTTCCTACCAGGAAGTATCTCTCTCTGAACCCCTTCATTGAGGTGGGAATGTTAATGAGTTTCTTCTTTGGTCGGCTTGTAAAGAAGAACTCTGAGCCGTCACTTCGGCACGAAACGTATAAAAAATGGGTGAAAAGCTCCAGGGTTGGGGCCACTCCCTCCAGAATGCACAGTATCTTGAAACAGGTCACTATTCTCCACTCGTTCGGATGCAGTTGATAGGGGGCGATGCCATACTCCTCCAGTACCGTGATTTCAAAAGCGCCAAAAGGAAGGCGCATTCTTGCATCCAAACTCCAAATATGACAGACGAACCACTCGTTATTGTGCTCTCCGAATGGCCCATCTGTCATAGCCATTGAATCCGGACAGGCTACCATGGATACATCGGCGGGAAAGCCGTATTTGGTGGGGATTTCAGCCACCTCCCCAGGGGTCAATCAAGAACACAACTCAACAGCTGGCTTATCTCTGTATCCTTCCATTAAGCTCTTGTCCAGTGATTGCCCGTTGCTGGAGGCCATCTTTGGAGAAAGAAAGGAGAGGAAAAATGTAAATCCCTAAATTCTAAAGGGAATGAAAGCAGATGAAAAATCAAAAACAAAGGAAGAAATCGAAAAGTGAGGCGAAGAAGGTACTTAGCGAGGCGAAGAAGGTACTTACTTGATAGTGGGTAACTTGGAAAATTTTCGGAGGGAAGCAAAGAGATTTGCTGGAGGAAAACGAGAAAAAATTTTGGCAGAGCTTCGCTAGGGATTGCAAAAAGTAAAGAAAAATCTTTCAGAAATTGCCCTATTTATAGGCCAAAACTTCTGAAATACGCCAACCATCTCGCCACTAGGAGAATGCCACGTGTTGAAGGCATTATGACTGTACGAAGAACGAAGCGTCACCCTCAGAACACGCGCAACATTAAATAAAAATAGCTGTCCAGGCAGGCGCGTCCCTTCGGATAATCGCTTTTTAAAATTCAAAAGCCTGCCAATGAATGCCTTCGGATCGGGACAACTCAAAGCGGACTTCATCCGAACGGAACTTCAAAGGCAAATTTATGCTCGATCGGACCTGTTAAGGGGGGGACAAGTGATAACCCAGCAAATATCATTTGCATCAAGGCCCATTTAGTCGGCCCAGTAGACTGGCAAGGCCCAGGGCCCAACAGCAAAGAGTAGTAGGCACGAGCTCCAAGGCAGCGCACACACCCAATCGGCTGATGTGACCGCCAGTTGCATCAACCGTCTGACACAAGGCAGCACCCATGCCCATCAATTGCTCCCTGTCACTTCGCCACACACCTACTCTGACTGCCAGTAATCACTCTCTAGGCACTCAAGTGCCCCTCAATCATCTCATATAAATAGCCCAGCCAACGATGGCTTCAGGTATTGAATCTCTAGCATTCTATCTCTAAGAACACTTTCTCTCTCTAAACTACTAATTTAAGTTTCGGAGTGCTTACGCCTGATCCGACCGTGCACTCTTTCTTGCAGGGTTTTTCTCATCCGATCGGTCCTACCTGTCTTGTTCAGATAAAGACATTTCTAGGTTTATCACTTCTTATATGTAAAAGTAAATTTTTTTTATAATAAAATGTTGAAACTGCAGACCTACAGCTAAAATCTACCGGTTTGCAACTTTTAAAATTTTTTTAATAAACTATTATTTTATTTTTTAAATAAATAATAGTTATCAATTTTTTATAAATATTAAATTTCAGAATTAATACAAACATAAAAAATTTATTTTAAACATATTTTGACTTAATTTTTTTGTAAAAATATTTGCAAATCAAGTTAATAAAAAAATTATTATATACACAAATTAATTTGCAGGTGTTACATTCTTCAATGTGTTACTATTATTAATTTGTAAATATATTTATTTATTATATAATATTTTGTATGATGTATTTGCATTCTAAAATAAACATACATTTTGTAGAATAAATTGTTGTTTTTATTACTGTTATTATTGTCAAAAATTTCAACTGGCAAATTTACTTATTTCTTATAGGCAAAAAGTAAAAAATTTCGAAATTATCACCTAATCGTTTAGCTTCATCAAATAATTTAGCATTTAAAAACTCAACCAAACCAACATTTTATTTAGAAATAATCTTTTATTAAAAAATTTAAAACACAATAATTTTATTAATACATTATACAAAATATTGTATGTTGTATAATACATTACACGTAGAAAAATGTAATACCTGCAAATTAATTTGTGTATGTAATATTTTTTATTAATTTGATTTGTAAATATTATAAAACTATTAATTTGTAAATATTATAAAAAAAATTATTATCAAAAACTGCAGCTGATAGCTACGATTTCTGACCAAATCTTATTACCAAAAATATTTTAAAAAATACAGTAAAGTGAAAAATTAATTTTTCGAAAATACCATTTATATTTTTGTTCCGAATTTAATATTAGCCACAAAACCTGCACCCCTCTAAAAAAAAAATTATTATTGTTATTTTTACTATTGTTCTTCAATACATGGTTTTTTTGAATGGATCCGATCCAATAATAAAGTTAAGCGTTGGCCCACTGCATTTATAGTCTTATATTCTCTCGTTTTAGTATTTGACTACTGATGGATCGCAGACAAAGAAAATGTGTCCGTTGCTCTACCTGTTTATTTCATTTGTTTTAACGCGTATCATTTTTTTTTTAAATACCCTATATAAAAATAATTTTAAATTTTCATAGATAAACATTAATTTTTAAAAAATTTCTATTATTTTTTAAACCGTTTGCATTTATATGCTAATAATAATAATGCTCTGATCGTCTTCACATAATTATCATTTTAATTATTTTTTTAATATATATGTTTTCTAATTAAGTGATCAATACTAAAATAAATAAAAATATGTTTTATAAGACATTATAAATTTATCTAAAATCTAAAGTCCCGTATGGATTGGTTTTGTTTTTCAGTTTTTTTTTTTTTTTTGCACAATTTTGCAAACTATATATAAATATATAATCAAGCTAAATGTCATTAATTTTTTTATTGGAGAAAATAAAAACTTGAAATTATACTATCCACTTACATTAGATAATATTTACCCATGAAATATTTATGACTAATTTCATGAACTAAACCAATTGATAAATTTCCACGCATATAAAATAATTTTTGTTTGCATGCATAATTAATATACTTTAATAATTTATTAATTGAGTACTCTTTAACAAATTATCACAAAACTGATTGAGAAAAAACTCTCAATAATATACTTCTTCTTTTCTTTTTGAGGGAAATGATGTAGCAACTTTCAAATTGATCCTATGCATCTAATTGTAATCTATCTCAATTTATTGTATATGTCCATTTTACAATTGCTATCTTATGATCCTTTGAATAAATAATTGACAAGAAATGGTAAACGTGATGCTTTTAATCCAATGATTGAGTTGAGCAAAAAAATATCTCCAATAATGAAAATTATTTAAAATCTAAAACTTACTTTAAATGCATATGGGTTTAACTTTCAAGGAGTACTTTGGTATGAATTTGAAGGTTGGCATCACAGTGAAGTATAGGTGGCAAATGGGTGGGTTGGGCGGGTTTGTGTTGGGTCATAAATGGGTTGGGTCGTAAATGGGTGGGTCATAAACGGGTCAAAAATATATGGGTCATAAATGGGTCAATACTCAAATGGGTTGGGTGGGTTTGGGTCGACCCATTTGATATTTTTTTAATGAAAAATAATTATAGATATAATAACGGAATACTAAAAAAATTATTATAAAAATGTTGGCCCAAATGGGTCGGTTAAAATCCAAACGGATCGGGATATCGGTTAACTTATAACTGTCCAATTTACTATTCATTTGGTAAAAATTTTGGTAGTATAACGACTATATATATAACATACCCTTCCTGCAATTCAAACAATCCATAGTCACACACAGGGGTACAACAACACAATAATCCATAAACCAAGTGGCCATTTTTCCATTTTTAAGCCAATTATGTAATCCTAAATTATTTCACTCACTTTCTAAACTCAATTTCTCCAAAAATTAATTTTATAATTCTTAAAATATATAAATTAGTCTCCCTGCAAAATTTCAGCTCAAACAGAGTCCGTTTCTCGATCTGCTACATTTAAATCAGTCAGTTTTGACAATTTTCAGTATTATCAAAAAAATTAATTTTTTGCTATCAAAAATTTCTAAATATTAATCTAAGTCTATATATATAATTAAAATAATTTTTAGACGTTATTTGCTATTTTTAGAGGTCTAGTCAATTTTTGGTCAAACCGGATAACCTTTAAAATGAGCCGGGCTTTTTTTTTTATTTTTGACTTTTGGAGATCTATTTAAGTTCATTTTTTTTCCACATTCTACCATCGGACTCCTTGTGACTAGTATTTTCCGATGGTCAAATAAAATATTTTTTACTTCCGGATGTAATTTTTGTCTCCAGTGCACTATTTTCCATCGAAAAATACTATTTACGACTAACCCGATAACTCGGCCATTACAAATCTAACCAACAAAATACGCATACACATTACACAATAATAATACAGCGGGACAGTTTAAGCAAAAGATCTTGTTCATTAAGGCAAAAGTTTTTAATATTAAAGAAATAATGAGAAAAAAAAAACACCCATTGGGTCAAGGAAGAATGACCCAAATAGGTTGTATTTTATGTGGGTAGATTTTGGGTGGGTTTAAATGGGTCAATTTTTTAGTTGGGTTGGATTTGGGTCAATTTTTTTTGGGTGGGTTTAGGTGAGTTGTTGGGTTTGGATTAATTTTGACACCTCTACAGTGAAGTTATCGTTTTCATTGTCCACTCACCAGTTTAGGAATAATTATTATTTAGTGTGTTATCATAAATTAATAAAAAAATATATTTTTTTAAATTAATTAATTTTCAGTTTATCATAAAACTTATAGCTATACATCATGCTTTATTATTTTTTAATTCCTCCGAAATATTTTCCTAAAAATATCTTTCTATTAATTAAGGTATATGCTTATCCATACCTAATACCTAATATATATGTCTATTTAAATATTGAGTTGATGATAAGTTATCATATAATAAAATTAATTTCCTCATTTGCTATTGGAATAAATTAAAAATATTAGTCAATTTTGAAATCTCGTGTTTTTATTTACAGTTTTTTATTGTATAAAAATTGTTTGTGCTTCCGGAAAGTTAGCCCGAAAAAGGGATGTTTATGTGTAGATTAATTGGAGCGTGTGCATGATGTAAAAATATCAAATTATTTTCGTATTTTTGGAAGAAATCATGATTTGCAATTAATAATGCACGATTAGTATACTTTCGTCTGACCTGGCAATAGACTAATTCGCCGTCTCTTACTCTCTTAGATGGGACAACCAGATCTTTAACAGGCGTAATCAAGATTTTTCTTTTTTCCTCTCCCTTCTACTTCATTCAGAACAAACAACCCTATTAAATTTTTGTGATTTCGATTTACCAAATTATCACTTTGTAAAATTTCAGATAAAATCATTATATACATTTAAATTTTGCGCTTATATGTTATCAATCAAATATTTAAAAATTTTATTAATATTTTTTTCCTACATTTTTCTTTAATTTTTTTTATTCTTTTTAAATACTATTAGATAATAATAACATTAGAAAAGTAAACATATTAATTTAAAATGAAAATATTTTATTCTTTTCAAAATAACTTTTATAAAATTAAATAAAATCAATAATTATCTCAATATTGGTAAAATTTATAAGAAGAGATAAATTGGTGGAACAACTGGAGTAATATTTTAATCACTTTTCTCAAACACCTTGTAAGATTAATAGTAAAGAAATGAAATATTGGAAATTACTCATAGTTTAAAAATTCAAATGGTCACGATCCAAATTAATTAAGATTTAAGTTTTATAATCTCGTCAGTGGCGGAGCCACCTATAGTTGAGAGGGTGCACAGGCACACCCTCAATTATATATATATATATATATATATATATAATAACTCCTTAATTTATTTTAAGTGTTCCCTCTCAAATTTTAACTGTCCCGATATTTTTGAACACATAAATTAAATTAAAAATTTATTTATGAGGGAATATTTTAAGTGTTAAAAATTTAGAATTTTCATGACTAAAATAAAAGTAACAATAATAAAGCTATTAAAATTTTTATGGAATAAATAAAAGATATGGTGTGAAAGAATTAAAATTAGTGATTCAAGAGTAAATAAGAAGGGATCCCTTCTTATAAAAGAATAAAATAAAGCTATTATAAAAGAATCCGGATTCAGTTTTATTATATTTGATTTTGGTTATAGCTTAAGTAAACTAAAGTTTTTATTTTATTTTATTTTTGGGTGGTGGAGATTAATCAATTTTTTGTTTCTTGCAATAAAAATTGTATTGAAAATTGTCAAAAATCGGGTGCGTGTAAGATATTTGGATAAATAATTATCTAATCACACTTATATAAAAAAAAATGTATTTGATAATATTGACAATGAACTAATTATTTAACGGTTTCAAAATATAAAATCGTATCGAAAACAATTGTGAAAGTTGTATTTTTATTTTATTTTAATCATTATACCTTTTTAATTTTAAATGAAATATATTTTTATAATATAATTTATATGTATTTTCAATATACAATTTTTTGTAATAAATTTTTAATGAGCCAGGATCCCGCTCATCTTGGGTCCTGGCTCCGCCACTGATCTCGTGTGTTCAAATATGTAATTATAGAAAGAAAGAAAATAAAATATAATTCGTAATTACCATGTGACTATTTTATCCAATGTTATTAAA
Organism: Excoecaria cochinchinensis; assembly: GCA_947683425.1. Classification (NCBI taxonomy): domain Eukaryota; kingdom Viridiplantae; phylum Streptophyta; class Magnoliopsida; order Malpighiales; family Euphorbiaceae; genus Excoecaria; species Excoecaria cochinchinensis. The sequence goes on from CANTUQ010000045.1 coordinate 6,860,550, forward strand.
ATCGGATTGGACGGGTTGGAGTGGTTCATTATATAAAACTAGAAAAAAACTGGATAGAATCGTATTGAAACTGGAAAACCGATTTGAAAAGGAAAAAAAAAAAATTGTCTAGAATGTCCATACAACATCATTTTGTTTACTAAAAAGTAAAATATAAATAAAAAAATTAAATACAATAAAATTTCAATTTAGGAAATTTTGACGAATAAAATAAGAAGTAAAATTTATATTTGACAAATTTTTTTGCATATGTTTAATTTGTTATTATATTTATTTTAATTTTTGTTATAAATGTTGAGTGACTTTAAAACAATATCTTTTGGTTTTTGATGATGAATGGATTTATCAAAGTATTTTTATTTTTTTATATAGTAGTATTTTCATAATATTTATAAATAATATTATTTAAAAAAAAAAAAACAGTTCGAATTCAGTTAGATGGGTTAAATAGACCATTTTGCAAGTGAAAATCTTTGTCCGGTTTTAATAATTGGTTTTATCTCTCATATTAATTCGGTGAAAATGCAGAATTTGCGTGCCATAAATTTTGTTTTAAGATTTTGATTCTAATGGAGTCATGCTGACTTAAAAATGATCTCAGTTTCACTGTTACCTTTAGGCTCCAATCTAGCAATTATAAATTTAAAGTCTTATGAAAAGCAATCATACATATAATTTCTATTGTGGGATGGAAAATAAAAGTAAAATTCAAAGTTATATATGAAATCATATATAATGGATACCTAAAAGCATATGCGCTTATTATTATTATTATTATTTATTTAATTAATTAATTAACTTGTGGAAAAGATTGGAACAGAATATTTTACATTGATGTGAGCTTTAATTATATTATAATGCTACAATAAATTGATGCTTTAAATATCCAACATATTAATAATGCAAAATGTCTTCATCAGAAAGGACCGTATTTAATTATTTATATTTTAATCTTCATAGTAAATTACATATATTACTTTAGTTTTTCAATCGACGTGGAAATTTGCTCAAATTTCTCAAAAGTATATATTCTCTCAGTTTTTTATTATCTGTCACTTTTGTTATTTTTACTATGATTAAAAAATATTAATTGTACTTAAATTTAAGATAAAATTAAGTGTTTCAATATATAAAGTTAAATCTAATTGGTCAACTTGTATTGAAAAAAATAAATAAATTACATTGAAAATTTAAAAGAGATAAATAAATAAAATTTTATTTTTTCTTAAAAGTGACAGATAAAAAAGAACGGAGAGAGTATAAGAAATACAAGTCATTCTTCATGGTTAGAATTATCATAAAAATCAAATTATTAGATTACAACATTATCAACTACTAAATACTATACTAATATTTACAGTCTCCAGTAATTTAAAAAAAAAAAAATCTTAGCAGCCGGAATTAAGTAAAGGGACAATAATCAACTACTGTGGTTTGATATTATTTTGGCTAATGGCATGATTTCGAAATTAATTTTACCTATTGTCATTAATTTTACTTTCTACTTTTAACTAAAAGTTATAAAATAATTTTTTTAACTAACAAATATATGACCGTAGGAGAATGTTTTTCAGATTTTGAAAGGAATCCTTTTGAAAATCCTGATTGACCACCACTTCAGCCTACCACATGAAATGAGTGTCATGTTCATATTACGATCAATAGGAAGACAACAAATGTAAAAAAAAATTATAATTTTTTTTTATTTTTATAATATTTTTATATATGTCATCTCCTTATTTGTCATTATGTGGTGACTGATAAAGATAACAGAATGATGTGGCGGCCTATGTGTTTTACATTTTGATGAGATGGGTACAGTGGCGTAGCACGCCAACAAGAATTTTCAATAAGATTTGTCCTAAATCCCTGCCGAAGTAGCTTTTTTAAAATATTTTATAAGTTTAGGTATTTTTTTATTAAAAAAATTATTTTATGATTTTTCAATATAATTGGAATAGTTCAATAATCATGAGTGAAATTAATCCAAGTAATTGGCAAAAACCTATTAACATTGTTAATTTAATAATTAAAGCACGAGGCAATAAAATTTCCAAAACTTGTTTAGGCAAAAACATTAAAAAATTACATATATAAAATATAATTAATTAGGAGGTTTTGAATTCTAATAATTTAAAGTTTAAAAATAGCATAATATTTAGACATATACTACACACGATTAAAAATATTTGGAATAAAAGTAAAATTTATTCTTGAATTATTTGAAAAAAATATATGTTTGGCCTTAAATATATTTTTTTGTCAAAAATATTATCATTATTATTAAAATAGCTTACATTTGTATTTATATATATCACAAATTTATATAATATAAACTTTTTTCATATTTATAATTAATAAAATGATATATATTTACTTTTTTCGTTAAAAATAAGCAAATAAGAAAAAATGTGAATGAATTTGATAATAATAAAATACATTTTTTTCAAAAAAAAAAAAAGATAAATGTATACTTGAGGCATTCTTTACAAAATATATTGATTTGGTGATAAAAATATATATGTCTCCTATAGTGATAAAAATTAAGTCCATAGGAGATCAACCAATAATCAACTGAAATACGTCAGTAGCTGATTTTTTTATTCCACCTGGGATATGATCCAGCAAAAAGGAATCTTTACATGCTATTAATATATTTATATATATGAGCACGTGTTAAATGCTTATGCCTTCGAACACTGTTAATGTTCTAAGAAATTCAATGCATTTGAATTTTGGTTTTATTTGGATGAATGGATGTTTTTGACATTATTTATATATTTGCGCACGCGGTGCATTGAATTTTTATATGTTTTTAATTATCAAAATTTCAGGTCAATTGTTATCGAAGTAAAGACTAAATATTCCTGATGGAGAATTTATCATGCTTTATTTTGTGATTCCAACTTCAAATGAAAGACCCATGCCAGTTAATCACATTTTAAGAAGATTATTCTATTCTTCTAAAAAAAAATAAAAATAAAAATAAAAAGAAGATTATTCTATGAACTCTTCGGTAACAATTCAGTGCATGCTCCTATATAATGTACTTATATTTTAATGGTCATGTTGCACGTATTTATATAATTTAATAGTTTAAATACACCCATATAATATTTAATCTCCCATTTTTATTGATAATTTCTTATGACTATTTAAATAAGAACAGAAAGAAGTAGACCGGTGAAATAACGATGAGAAAATAGTGCCTGCAAATTCACAAAATCTAGGAAAAAGAGGATGCCGCAAGCGACAATAGCCACTGAAGACAATTTATTTTTTATATAATTAATTTCAAACGTCAATCTCGTGACATAATTAATCTCAGGACACAATGTACGTTATCGTTTTTTTTTTTTTAACTAGCACGTGTCTTGTTGTCACTATACTATAGTATAGAGGCGCATTTCTGTTGTCACCAGCGATTATTTCAAAATTTGAATCCATGACCTAAAGAAAGAAAAAAGAATAAAAGTACACTTATACCATCATAATACAAATTAATATTTAAAATTTATATTGATTATATTTATTATATTTTGATAGTGGGACTCATATTTTTAAAAATGCAGCAGACTGTTATATTTTCAGATCTACTGCATTTTCAATGTTGCAGTCCATAGGTATACCACTCTCTGAAAACGCAACACGTTATTGCGTTTTTTAAAACAACTCAAAATTCTTAAATATTTTTTGACACACTCTATTTTTCTATTTTATTTTTTTAAAAACATTATTAAAAAAAATCCCACTTATGGGGACATTTTTAACAATAAAAAATAATTTAAAAAATAGGATATTTTCAAAAGTATTTGAAAATAAATATTAATTGTTATTTATTATTGAAGTGGTAAAAATACATTATTCAATTTATGGATGGCACGGATTCAAAATCCATCATTAACCTTTTTTCTTTTTTTTTAGTATATTTTATATTTCATTAAATATTATTAATTATTTGAAACAAATATTAAATGTTACTTATTATATATCCTAATAGTACAAATATATTTTTCATTTTCTGGGTGGTGCAGGTTGAAAATATCTATTGTCCTAGTAGTAAAAATGCCAATTCTCTGTCTATGTATATCAAATACCTGTTGTCCTAGTCGCGTAAATGCCAATTCTCTGTTTGTGTAAACAAAATAATAAAAATAAAATTAAAATCAAATGCTCAAAAGATTTCGTTGGTTATTGATTAATTTCTATAAAAAGAAAATAAAGCGAAAAACCTGATTTGGATCCCTAATTTATAACAAAAAATAATAATAATAATAATTAAGATGATGGAGTATGCAAATAATACGCCATGAAATTAATTAAGACCGACCCACGTACTAGTAATTGAACGGCATGTGATGTGCACATGCCATTCAAGAATATATATGGTTGTGAATTGTTATTTATTACGTATACTTGGCCATTTAAGTATAGATGCTAACTTAAATAAATTTTTATATACATAATCTTCTTAATTGTTATCTTCCTTGGATCAAAAATTATATGAAATTTGGAGGTCAAGTTACAAGAAAAAAAATTCAAATATCAAATTTTACTTTTATAAGAAAATTTTGAAAAAAAAAAATAATTTGCAGGAGGCTATGATTTGAAGCCGTGCCACCAGAAATTGAGAAATGCATTTGTAATGCCAGAAATAATGGATAAAATTTGATATATACTTTCCATACTTAATGAAATATAAAATCTATTAGAAAAAAGAAAAAAGGTTCGAACCCGCACTACCAAAAGTTAAGGAATACATTTGTAACACTGGGATAATAGATAAAATTTGATATATACTTTCAATACTTAATGAAATATAAAATATATTAAAAAAAGAAAAAAAGGTTAATGAAATTTAAAATCTACTAAAAAAAGTTAATAAAATAAAAAATCTACTAGAAAAAAGAAAAATATAAAATCTATTAGAAAAGAAAAATAGGTTGACGGTGGGATTTGAATCTGCACCACCTAGAAATTGAGAAGTGCATTTGTTCCAATAACAAATATTTAGTATTTTATTTCAAATATATTTAATAAAATATAAAATCTACTAAGAAAAGGAAAAATATTGATGGCGGGAGGAAGTTGAATACAATAGGAAGGAATTGATATTTATTTTCAATACTACTAATTAAATTAATAATAAATTTTGATATACATTAAAATGCACCAGTCTACTGTGATTTCAGTATTAGTGTCATATCTAAAATTATAATAGTTTACTGCGATTTCAGTATAAAATTTTTTTAGATATGTGGATTTCATTATCTAAAACAGTAATAACGTATTGCGATTTAAAAAAATATATATTATTAAAAATATTTTCACATGATTTTTTAAAAAATATTATTTTTAAAAATATGCAGAATCAATGAGTGCGATGCAGCCGCATTTACCACGGCCTTTGGTTCGGAGAGGCACTGCATTTTAAACGTTCACATTATGCGGCTTGCAATTCTTATATTATAAACAAATAATATAAATTAATCAAAAAAATAAAAACATATATACATTCAAAAATATTATATTTTTCATAAAAAATATTATATTTGAAGTCTAGTAATGGCAATGAATTAGGTGACAAAAAAGTGAAAAAAATAAAATATCATTTCCGGTAGATGACAGACAGGGACCTTAAATCTATTATATTATGCCCCAACCGGCTGTCAATAAAAAAAATAATTCATATGACAAAATTCTGATGTTAAAATTTGGGATAATTGCAAATAAAATCTCTAACATTAGGATCAAGCCACAATTAGAATTCCATCATCTAACCTAACAATTAAACGTCTAATTTTTAGAGAGCGATTCAATTGGGCTCATCAATCTATAATTTTGTTAAAATAATTGAAAAAATCAGACACGAGTTCGGGTTTAATTTCAGATATTTTCGAATATATTTTTCAAATTTCTTTTGAATTTGAATCGAATTTGAATCATTATTTCGTGTAAGTTCAGATCGAATTAAAAATTGCTAAATCTAATTTAAATATTTTTCACAAATTTAGTTATCTTCCATTACATTAATTTGGATCTTATATTAGATTTTCCTGCAATTATGTGTTAAAAAGTATTAGGCTCCTTTGTGTTGTTTGGATAAGATAAGATTTAAAAAAATATTTAATTTTATCAAATAATCATGTAAAATAAATTTTTTATTTTTATTTTTTAATTCAATTTTATGTTGACTTTTAAAGATAATAGTTATGCACTTATGCTTATTTTTTTTTTTCAATTTACCCTGCCTTGAAAATTATTACCTACATGATTAATAACGGGTATCATTTCTATTGTATATTTGGAAAAAAATGATAAAATCAAAGAATGTGATACTATATATTGGGTTATTAATAATAATAAAAAAATATTATTAATATTTAATTACATTAAATATTAAATAAAATTAATGTTTTAAAAAAAATTGATATTTTCATTAATTCTAATGGAATAATGGATGAAGTGGTTCAATTGAAATACTCCAAGAAGCTTATTAAGGGTCTAATAATTGTTACGTTTTAAATGGTAGAATTATAATTGCTAATTAGTCAAAGTGTTTTATTATTTATTTGTTTTTGTCCCTTAAATTTTTATAAAGTTATGAAAAGAAAACTCTTCTTTCAACCCAAAAGACCAAAAGAAAAGCTTTCATCAACTGAAACAAGCGTTGCATTTTTTCTTTTTTTTTTTTTATAAAAACATCAGTAAATAATCAGTTAGAAAACTTAAAGCAAATTTTATTTTGAGGCAAAAAACTTGAAGCTAATTTTTTTTTTTTTTCAATATATATATATATATATATATATTTTATAAGGGCCTAGTGCATTTTCTTATTCGTTAATTTAATTTGGGGACTGGGCTGCTAAACTATACTTGTGTCGTTATTTACGGGCCAACAATTATTTAAAGGGTAAATTTCTATCTTAGTTTCATAAATTAGGCCCAACCAGATATTGGATAATGAACTTTTCTCTCTAAGAAATTGGTTATTTCTTTCTGGGTCTCTATACCACATCCAACAATAAATTGTGCAGTGATTTAACAGGCAAACCATGCATAACCAGCAAAAGCTTACTTCTATTCGCACAACATACGTACGTATATATTTACATATACAATGTTCAACATCACTTTAATTCTTTTTAAACAAGAACTCCAAACATTACATTGAAATTGATATGATTACTTCCACAAATATATGGTGGACATAAACAGGTATGGTTTTCTTTAAATCCAGCAGCCAATAAACACAGTACGTAGAAATGCAGAATACCTAAAATCTGCAAATTTTCCTTCAATTTCTGTAAAAAAGAAGGGGCCCAACATCGTTTATTAAGAGACACAAAGATTATATCACACAGCATACAGAAGTGAGGGTCCTCCCTCGAGAGATTATTGTCAATTAGTTAGGGCCAAAAAACAATTTATATTTCCCCCTCCGTAGACTACAAACTAAGCAAACATTGATATCTACTACTAATCCATGTTTACAGAAAACACCCATTTACTCAAAAGCATATAAATGGTACAGGTCAACGACCAAAGCATTAAGATCATGCCCAAGCTTCCCTACCTCCTCTATTATTTACAATCCCAAGATCTGAAGTCTTCTTGGCTGGCTTACCCAACTGAAATACAGGATGTCTGCATAGCCTCCTAACCCTTTTTCTCAACCTAAGCCAATCCGCGTTATCATATCCACCTTTACATCCATTATCTGCTGCTTCCATTTCGCACGATGAAGGTGGGCTGCTTCCTGAAATGGACTCAAATTCCTCTTGTCCGTAGTTACTCCTTTGAAAGCTTGAATACTTCTCGTCTCTGTTGGATTCCAGTCTATTCATTGTAGCAGACCTCAGGAACTCTCCACTGGTTGGTTCTTCTGGTACACAAGCACCCATGGGGTTTCCAAATGTTTTGGGGCATAGGTCTGCTTCACAAGTCATGCGCTTGTCTCCTTGAGAATCTGGGAATGTAGAGAGCAGCCTAACATTGGCAGCTGATTCCTTTCTTTCCCGGAGATTCTTTAAGATCAATGTTTTGAGAAAGTTCATCACTTGCACAGCATGAATTAATGCAGTCAAAGGATCAGCCATCTGTTTCCCACAGAGATAAGGTCATAGTTAATAGAATGAGATGCATTTGCAAAGTGAATTCCCTTGTTCCTAGTTACAATGAAGCAATCATCCTTTTCAATGTGATTCAAGATAATGAGTCAGAGTAATTGACCAATAAATGTGCTCAGAACATTAGAATTTTTTTGGTTGCCCACAAGACAGTCCTTCGCATACGAGGCAAACTGTCTTATAATCACCAATCATCCTAACTGAACATCCCAATAAACATATTTAACAAACCTGTGTCATGTTGGGTGCAAAGACCATAGCAACGTTCCGGGCATTCATCTTGTTGTATTGTTCATGCTCCACAACATCTGCCATCAAATTGATGGCCCAGTCAAGAAGTGCAGCTTCTGTCTGAGGGAGCAACTTCACAAGTTGAGTGCAGTCATCTTCTGTGTTGCAGTGCATCACCTGTTCTGGAGTAAGAGAATCAAGGACCCCAGAAGGTAGTTCTCTAAACCATGCCTACAGGCAATCATCAAAATGTACTAATCACTTAAGACCGATAACCAAAGTCTAAATTTGCCAACCAAATTGTCTTAAACCTGTTAATAATAGACAGGCTTACCTTTATCAAACCTGCCAAACAATGAACATCTATTCCCCGCGGCACTACACCATTGTTTAGCTGGTCTCTCACATACTCCTCATGGCTATTTTCGGCATTTATCCGGAATATTCCTTCTGCCTTTATACCAGAGTAAGGATAACAAACCGATTAATTTTGAATATGCAGAACAAGTTGTATTGAGGAAAATTAGTCAGATTCATGGAAGTAGTATTCTACGCATACCTTGAGAGCTCCTTCAACATACAATCGCCTTTGCATCTTAAGGAGAATAGTTGGCACGCTGTTCCCTCTGTCATCAAAAGTGCACTGCATCGATTTGGCAGAAACTCCAAAGACATTTGCACTGGACAAAAAATTGTGAATCATGTAAGCCATAACACAGATGCAAGTTGAACCCATGAACAGTTTGAATTGATTAAAGGATGGCACTAGACATATAGCCCCATAAAATAGATAAGCAACCCACGGAGTCCAAATACTCTCAGAAGAAAGATGTAATCTGTGACTTTTGCCAATGTATGTACAATTGAAAAAGAAAAAACAAAAAAAAAAAGGACATCTCTTGGTCAGTTAATCTTATCAGAATAACATTCTGCCCTGATTACTTTCCTCTACTTCATTGAAAATTATGTTATAACTAGCAAAAAAGTAAAAAAATAAAAATAAAAATAAAACAGACAAGTCAATAACCAAAGTTGAACTGAGGTACAACCTCATTTTAAGAAAAAATATCTTTATAAATCAACCTTGATAAATGGTAAATGGCAGTCCTTTTCGCCCAGAACAGGGTATCCGTCCAGAAATCATATATCCAAAACAGAGATTTCCAAGAAGGCAGTTTCTTGTAGTAAGGAAACTAATTATATCCCTAAGCCTAACGTAGCATTTACAAAGACTAGGCATTCTCCTTCCAATTTCGCGTCTTATTGTTCTAATCCCAATGTTTCACAGCAGTATCTGCATTTATCCATCAAACCTCAACAAAATTTATATTTAAGCTACCACGGAGAAATCAGATCCTTTGTTGGAATCTCCCTATGAATGATTGAGCAACTGACTTTGCTTAAAAATTATGTGAGAAAATGTTCGAGGGCTTTAGTTTCCTATATTTCTCATCTCACAAATAAATCAATGAAATCATAAATGAAATTTCAGCATCGAAAAGAGTCGGCAAGCATAATTCAATTGCATCATCCAGCTAATCCGTTTAGCAATTTCTCCGATAATTGACTCGAAAGTACACAAAATAATAAAAAAAGGAGATTACAGGAAGATTAAAAAGAAGAAGCAAACCTGGCGCTAGGGACCTTGCGAGGAACTTCAGGCTCAAATTCAGAAGGCAAGCCAAGAAAACCGTCGAAGGGATCAAAAGTCACGTGAGAGACGTGCCTAACTTCAGTGGGCCAGCTAATATCCACGGAAGAAACATCTTCCCTCTCTACACTGCAAGTCACCAATGACTTCCTTAACGCCGTCACCAAAACATCCAGTATAGCAAACTGATTGCTCCCATTTCGACCTCTCTCGTTCCCATTCCTTCCTCTACCCCCAAATCTAACCCCCGGCGATATAAACGGCGTGGAGATTGGATTTCTCAATGGACCACTATATTCCTCATCCTCATCGTCATCGTCGTTTTCATCCTCTCCACTAACGCTTTGGTGGGAAAACGGAGTCGGAGGCGGAACAGTAGGATTAAACTCAGTGAGTCCGGCGAATCCGCAAGACTTAGATCGAAAAAGCCGAGTCATGTTAAAGAATTCTAATGCGGAATTAAGAGGAGGAGATAAGAATTAATAATGGGGGGAAAGTACAGAAGAAGAAAACCGTGGAGATTGCTTAAGAAGAGGAAGAAGAGATAGATATGGTAAGAAGGATGGAGACATATGGGTTTGTTTTTGCATGAAAGAGAGGAGACGGATAGTTGAAAAGAAGAAGACGAGTAGAAGACACAATAGTCACAGATCATAATCTGAGGGTCAATAATACATAACCATGTAGCCTACTCCATAGCTGTCATTTCGCGGCTTTTACTGTTTGTTTCTACCTTCTCCTTCTTCTTTTCTGTTAATCTGTTATCACCCAGTTTTGTTTTTTCATTTCACTCATATTTACTCCAATCAATTAATTAGTTACTGACTGCTATATAAACTACGTGTCATTTTTAAGTTTATCTATTTTTTATTTTACAATTCCATAGTAGGGGTGTACACGGTTCGGTACAATTCGGGGATTTCCAAATCTCCGTATTGTATTGAAATTTTGGTTCCTAAAAATTTCGGTACAATTCGGTTCTTATAAATTTCGGTACAATTCGGTACGGTTTTTTTTAATTTTCGGTACAGTTCAGTTCGGTTTTTCGGTTCTTTCGGTACAAAACAAAACAATGCAGTACAATACGGTATTTCGGATAATTTTAATAATTTTTTTTAAAATATTTTAAAAATTATCAATTCTTTAAATTTAAATTTTAATTCACTCCAAAAACTCAAAATAAAAATTTTCAAATTTTATTCTTAATAATATTGCTTTACAACTAAAATATTATTGACATTATTTTTAATAATCCTTGATGATGATTGGTGTGTTAATCATATATTAATTAAGTTTCTGATAATAAAAATTATACATATTATTATCTTCAATAATATATGAATTTATAAAAATAAATTGGTTTTGTTTGCAATTTATATAAAAACACTTAAGATAGATTATTTATACATTTCATTATGTCAACCAAAAAGTGCGTAGTAAAATGAAATAAAAATTTAATAATAATGGCAAAAATTTTGACATATATTAATTCAAATTATAGCAGTGGAAGTAAATTCTAGTTATTTTTTTGGATATATAGAGACTTTAAACTATATATAAAATGTGTACTATGTTTATAATTTTGACATATATATTAAATATAAGAGTTTTTGACTAAATATACTATTTTATCCGTGTTCAATTACTCATATAGATAATTAGATGTTGTGCTAGATATAAATGGGTATTAGTTGAGTGATATTAAATATAAATCAAATTAATTAATAAGAAAATTACATACTCATATAATTAGTTATATATATAGCCTTAGCTAGTTATATTTAGAGAATAGAAGATGGCTTTATGAACTATGATTATGTTTAGGATTTATTCACATTTATTATCTTGACTCAAATATTATATTCAATTTCATTAAATTTGACTTAACAGTTAAGAGATTGTTAATTGCTATTATAGTCAATAGTTATATTATAAGGGTGAATGTGAAATGCAGCCATCTTTTTATAGGTTTTGTAGTTTAATATAATATATAATTAATAATACATATTGAACTTGAACAATTATTTTATGTCTTAATTTTCTTTTATCAAATTATCCATATATAGAACAATTTTCGTAAAAAATAAAATATTGTGATAATGAAAAACCAACATTTTTATAGTACTAATTACAAAGCTAATTAAATTATTCGTAAGATTATTATATTCTTATATATTTATATTAATTGGTAAAATTTCATTGATACAATAATTGTATATAATTATACTATTAAAATACATAATCAATTACTCATATAAATATTATCCCAAAAATAGATGAGTATTGGTTGAGTGATGCTAAAAATAAATTGAATTATTGATAAGGTGATTAATATTATATACACATACATTTACATCAATTGGTAAAATTTCATTTTTAATACATGCTTATTTATAAATAGATTTTTAATTTACATGCTCATAGAAAAATTGTGACGAAAATAGATAAATATTAGTTGAGTGACACTAAAAGTAAATAAAATTAATTGCATATTCATATATATATAGTAATTAAATTGATCAAATTAATAATTAAAATATCTATTTTAATTTATTAACTATTTATTATATTAATTTAATGCATTAAAATATTTAATACAAATAATTATGAAACAAAATTTATATAATAATTATATAATATAAATTATAAATAATATTTATATATAAATTGCTAGTATTATATATAATAAGTAATAAATATCGGTTCTTTCGGTCCAATTCGGTTCCAAAACAGTTTGGTACTGTTCAATACGGTTTTCAGTCCGGTTCCAGTACAATTCGGTTCGGTCCTAGTAAAAAAGTCAACGGTGCAATTCGGTTTGGTTCTAGTCAAAAAAGTCAACGGTACAATTCGGTTCTGGATCTTTTTCTTCGGAATTTCGGTTCGGTAAAGAAAGATCCAGACTCGTGTACACCCCTATTCCATAGTATGGATTGAAATAATTGTCATTTGAGTTTATTCGAGTTTTTTTTTTTTTTTATCGTAAAGAAAATTTATCCAAGTTAATGCTTGTTGATTACGGGAAGAAGTTTATCTGAAGTTAATTACTAATAGTTAATTTTTCTTCATCAAAGAAATAATTTGTTGACAGTTGGTAATACCCAAAAATATAAAAAGCTGAAAAATAGAATAATAAATATATTACATCCTCGTATTATGAACTTGAAGTTATACTAATATTTTATTTCAGCTCTTTATTTTTTTTGATATTAAAAAAATTATTTAATCAAAATACATTTTAATGTGCGTAAAAAAATACTATATTGTCCAATATATAAATTTAACAAGAAAAATTTATTTCTGACATTTTAACTCAAGAGCTATAAATGCAATTTTAGTCTTTAAATTATTTGAATTATAAAATGATTAAATTCTAATTATGACACAAAAATACGAGCTTTACACGCGACTATATGACAGTAATTAAGCATGTATCTGCTCCTTCTGATATTCATTAATAAAACCTTCATAATAATGCCGCCTAATACAATTATTAACTTTTAAAGATATTGGTTATATTACTAAGAGGTGTACCCAAAGGAATAATAATAATAATAATAACAGCAAATTAAAGCAAAGTATAATTAAGTTTATGGAGGACATCAAAATTCTTGAGATAATAATCTCAACTTGCTCAACTACTCATATAAAATCAAAATATTATGTATTAATTAAGAGTTTTTTTTTTCAACTCACGATAATAAAATTTAATTAAAATTTTAATAGAAACAAATTATGGCCACTCAAAACAAATGCCATGTATACAGCGGCAGAAGGTTCAAATTTGAGCACTAGAACATTTAGCTACTGATAGTTTGGAAGCATTGTTAAGGTGAGATATTGTCTTGTATTTTTCTTCTTTGGCATATCCAAAAAACATAAAATAAAAGAAAAGAAAGAGTGGTCACATGTTCACATGGAGATGTTCCTTTCTTGTTCCTTGGTGGTGGCCATCCTAAAATTAAACATACTTTGAGCATATAGTTTTTAAATGTCACTACTAATTTTCCCACTCCTCCCCATCATTATCACAACAATATTTCATTTTATTCCCATTATTATAGTCTTATACGGATTATTTATTGGATTAATAAGTTTATCTTTTATATTATTACACATACGTGATCAAGCTCATGAAGCTACTTTATTAATTACACTGAGTTTTTATATTATACCTAATATATTAAATCGCCAAATGATAGTGATCTGACGGTGGTTCTACATGGTCCCGACCATGCATTTCGACAGTTCGGCCATTGCTGTCCTTAGACAGCTCTTCTTTTCTTCTTTTTTTATTAAAATGAACGTTGAATGTGGTTGTTAGCTTATAATTATTATTTAGAGCCAATTATTATTGTTTATAGAGAATGCAAGTAATTAATCAAATTAAAATGGACACCTTCTGTGGATGCTAACATTTTATTTTATTTTATTGTTTGGAAGATGTTGATGTTATTTTTGTATTGATTATTGTTTAATGGTGCTCTAGTTTCATGCAGACTGAAGTGTTTCCAATCGTCTGCCTAATCCAAGACATATTGGTCCATTTGTATTTTATAAAATGGCGCATGTATAATAAGAGGTTTGTTGAGTAGCTAGAAGTGGCATGAAGACAACAGAATGCGATATAAAATAAACATCATTGAACTAAAACTGATTGTTATTGAATTGATGGATTTAAAAGAATAAGTAGCTGAGCGGCCCTAAGGTTAATACATATTTGAATAGATTAAAATATTGTATGAATTAGATAATGACATGAAAATTTTGTGATGGATACAAAGATTGGAATGGGGACCTATCAGGTAGAGAGTACGGAGTTAAAATGAATGTCAATTTTACGAAGAAAAAGAGAGAATGCTAGTATAACTATGGTAGATATATATATAATTAAAGACCATTACTTTTCTACCTTTTCAAGAGACATTCTGTTAGTGCATGGTAGTTGCTGCGACTAATAATCTTTCACCATCAGACCTCTAAATTCTGATTGAATAATGATTATGATCTTGACATCTCACCAACTTCTATTCCCACTCCATAACCTTCTTTCACACCCTTGCTTTTAAAACGGTTCTGTTTGAGCTCTGCTCTCTCTTTTTATACCAAAAAAACTATAAAAACAAAAAGAAAAAAGAAAAAAAGCTAAACATACCCATTCCATGCAAAAAGAAAATTAGAAAAAGCCAATTTTTATATGCGAGACATAGAGATAAGTTTTCCTTTCAAGCTACTCCAAGAATCTGCAATTAAGTCCCACTTTCTCTATTTGAGGTAAAGATGTTAAATTAAGTTAATCAAATTATGTAACGGCTTAACTAAACCACCCACCTTAACAAAATAGCGTTTGAGTTTTAAGATACCAAAATTATTAAAAAAAAAAATCGAAAATCATTTTTCATTATTCAAATTATTCTCACGTTATGAATATTTATTTATGTGTGTTTATAAGTTATTGACTCAATATAAATAAAGGTTGTTACCTTCAAGCTAGGTTTGTATGGTATAATTATTGGATTACCAGATATCAGAATTTTCTATATAGGGAAATAAGAATTAAAATAGTAATGATTGAGATATTATTAGAGATTAGGATATAAGATACCTGTGTTGTGTAATGCGCACCTTCCTCCCATGGATTGAGCTTTAAGATACCAGATGTAGAATAGTGGTTCTGTTTGATTTGTTTCCATTTATTATTGAAGTTGACTGTCCAATATAAACTTGACACGTTGCTTGTTGTTCTACATCCAATTAATTTACATAAGATGCTGATATACTGACGTGTATTTACTATTTAGCACGTCCATATAATATTTGAAAGCTACTGCTTAACTAATTACGTGATAAGAGATTCATTGAACTTGAATTGAAAGGAGATTTGGGCTTTGCTATTAGGCCTTTTATGGGCCGAGAAGATCATCAAGTGGGATTAGGCCCATTGGGTTTTTCATTATTAAAAAGCTGGTTTTTCATCCCCTTATACAGTAAAAGGTCAGGCTCAAACGAAACTCAAACCAATTTTCAATTTCAATTAGGTCAAGGCAGCCCCAATGCAATTTACAAGATTTGAGGCCTTTGGATTCGCAGTGGAACTGTAGTTCGTGTAATTAATTCAGATCTACATTTGTCCCAAACAAGAAGCCAAAATAAGCATTAATTTCCTCTCAAATAATCTAAAAGGGTAAGAGAAAATAATTTTTAGACAAATATCATAAATTCATGGATTAATCAGGATTTTGTAGCTAAGAAGCCTCACGACATAATAAATAAAAAGAGAGAAAACTTTGATAAGGGAAAATAATAATAATAATAATAAAAGCATGCGAAAGGATTGTTAGTGGAATGTCCATAGAATGGCATCTTAATGATTATTTTGCTTAATTTTTCACCATGATTTAGCATAAATCAAGTCAAAAAAGGTTTTGAGATTGGGAAAGTAATTGATTGTTATTAACTTTAAAATTTATAGTGTTTTAATTTTTTTTTTCTTTCCTTTATTTCTGAATTTCTCTAAACACTGATAAACGAGTTGATTGAAAGTAATTAAAAGTTTAACTGTTCCCTAAACAGTAACATTTACAAATCCGCAAATAAGAATTGCATTGCTGAAGCAATTTGTTAGAACTAGTTAACAATAATTGCATTACCAATCGAGATTAGGTTTTCAAGGCTTCAGTCCATAAAAAATAATGTTAAGTCTGTAAGAAAATTTGAGCTTGATTTTTATTTTTTTAAGAATATAAGGATTTATTTTTATACATAATAATCTAGTTGTAAGAATATATATGTTCGACTTTTTTTTATATGTAATTACATTTTGAGGGTAGAAAATAGGACCATTCGAATTCTAATTAATTGAATAAAAAAATTAAAATTTGATATGATAATATTTATAAATTGTATATATTATCAACTGAATTTAGAAAAATATGAATAATATAAATGAGATTGAAAAAATAAGAATTGGAGCTCCTTTGTCCTTACTTTCTCTCTTCTAGTTTAGCTATATCTAATCTAAATTTACAATTACAAATCAAGTAAGATTTTCTTTAAAAAAAAAAAAAAAGAAAAAGAAATCAAGTAACATTGATCTAAATTGCCATTGACCCGTCCAACTACAAGAATAAGTCTAAGAGGTTAGGTTCTCTACTTACATTCTTATCTGGTTATACAGTATAGTATTCTATAATTGGATGAGATTAGTTATTTTATGCTATCAGAGATGACAAGTACAATTTATCATTAACAACTCAATTAATTAATTTCTTAAATTTGGATCAATCAGCACAAAAAACTTGATAATCTATGAACATTAAAAATAATTATGTAAATCCATAATTAGTCGTTTTAATTACTCCAATCACTTAATAAAAGTCATTAAGACTTGTCTACTAAATGCTAACAATGGCACACATGATTTGATTTGATCGTTAAAATATTTTTATTAAAATTCATATTGGTTCTTTCTTCTTATAGTTACCTAAATTCTATATCGAAATTTTTTCCAAACATGTTATCAATATTAATAGCAACATAAACATCTATCACTTGAATCGCTCATCTAAATTTTATCAATGAAAAACCTAAAAAATAGATCTGATAATAAACGTTAAATAGGGTCAGCCCCATTTGACCAAACTAGGTCAAAGATCTTGCTCACCTATCCCTATTTCTCCGCAACAAATCGATTCTCTCAACAACACTACCATTAAGCTAAGGACTCAGAGACAACCTATTGGACACACATAAAACCATAGATAATAGGATCCTTGGTTACAACACCAACTCTAGTTATTTATATTTATGTCATGTTTACTTATAAAAAATTTGCTTTAATTTTTTTTAAATAAATTTTTATATAAAATAGAGATTATATTTATTTTAGTCAATTTTTTAAAATAAAAATAAATTTTTTAGTTTTCTAAAATAAAAAATAAATTAATAAAAAATATTTTCTAAATTTTTTGAATTATCTTAATAAATAATTTAGTGTCCTCTCTTTATTTGTATTGCAATTGCAGTTTCCCCTCAGCGAAGAGATTAACAAAACCTCAGCGCGAGAACTATTAGGATCCGTGGCAGCTTCAAAACTATATATATCCATAATATTTTATTAAATTATATGTTACAATTAATGGATATTATGGTTTATAAGTGTAATATTCGGTCATCTGTCTATCACTTTAGTTTATAATTTGCGTAATTTTCAGTGCCTGCCATATCGTACCTAAAGTACCAAAGTACCGATTATATACTCTATAATTTTGCATTTTGTATTATTAGTGCACATCAATTATTGTTGGATAAAAAATTAGTCATTGAAAAGCTATTAAACAATAATAATCTAATATAATCTAATCTAACTATTTTTCCCATACACCGTGGTTGAAACGTTTAATCAATTCCATAATTAAAGAAACTCATCACCAAAGATAATTTATTGCCATGGAGTAATAAATTTAAATAACATATTGCCATTCACTATAAGAAAATTTGCAAATAACAACGAAAAAATAGTATCGGAAAATGTAATTTAACAACAGAAAAAATTATCCGTTGCAAAATTTGGTTACGCTTTTAATATATAACAACGGAAAAATATTTGGTTATTTTCGGTCGCTAAAAGAGGAGGGAACGTTTGACGCAAAAAATAAGCAACGGAATATATATATCGTTGCTAAATATGGCGTGATCCTTTTGGAACGAAAAATAGCAACGGATATACTTTTTGGTTGCTAATTTGGCAACAGAAAAGTGTTTCCGTTGCTAAATAGAGAAAAATAGCAACCGAATGATATTCGGTTGCTAAGATAGCAATGAAATTTAATTCCGTTGCTAAATGATTCAAGAATAGCAACCGAATAAAATTCGGTTGCAAATATAACAACGGAAAAAATAATTCCGTTGCTAAATAGGAAGAATTAAATTTTTGCATTCTATAATAGCAATCGAATAAAAATTTGGTTGCTAATCTTGAAACATTTAACAACTGAAAATATATTCGGTTGCTATTTTTGAATCCAAATATTTAACACTTTTTTTTTTTTGCAACGGAAACTCTAAACCTTTGCTAAATGTGTAAAAAATAGCAATTGGATTTTTATCGGTTGCAAATATTGCAACAGAATTTATGTTCCGATGGTAAATAGCAAGGTTAAATTTTGAGGTTGAAAAATAGCAACGAAAAAAAATTTCAGTTGCAAATATAGCAATGGAATTTCTTTTCCGTTGCTAAAAGTTAAATATCTGGTTTAAAAAATACCAACCGAACTTGTATCGGTTGCTAATATAGCAAACGAAAAGCATTTTCCGTTGCTAAAGTGTTTGACGAATAGCAACCGAATTAAATTTGGTTACAAATGTAGCAACGGAATAGGTATTTCGTTCCGTTGCTAAAAGCTAGGGTTAATTCGGGTTTTAATTCATTTGTTTTTCTTCATTTCTTCACCTAAACCCTTGCGCAGACTCTTCTCATTTTCTTTGCTTCTCCCTAAACCACTATTTGCGTATTCCTCTTCTCCTATTTATTACTCCCTAAACCAGTCATATAACGTGCTTGAGTTCACTCATTAAGAAAATCCATACAAGACATACTGGTAGCAATAGGATTCGGAATCTTAGCATTCCACAGCACCTCATTCCTCTCTCGCCAGATTCCCCAAATAATCATGCAAACTTTTTTGATAAAGCTGTCATCGTTACTTGCACAAAGAAAACTAAACCAATTCTCAAAATTAGTAGAATGGATCTCAACAAAATCCACTCCTACATGATCAAAACAAGGTTTAGCAAAGCTGCAATCAAGAAACACATGCTGACAATGTTTCCCAACTTCCCCACAAAGCACACAAGTATTAGTAACATTCAAACCTTTCAAGAATAATCTTTAGTTGGGATACAATTAGAAAGAATTCTCCAGATAAAATATTTAACTTCAGGAGGAATTGAAATATCTCATCTTCAAATTTTCATTTCCTTTATATATATATAAAAAGGAAAACATTTAATAAATCTAATTTATGAACAAATATATCAAATCAATAGGAGAATAACGTATAAAATAAATGAGTTGAAAGAAAATGTAATGCCAATCTTATTCTTATATCAATATACTATTGACATGGTACATAAAATAAAAAAAAAAATTATGGGTCAAAAAAAAATTCCATATAAAAAAATGTCGCTTTAATAAGAAATTAAATGTTTGATAATACCTATTATCTCTTGGTCTGATTCCACTTTCAGTCCAAGGCCCAATTCATGATAGAAGTCCAAGCCCAGTTTACTGCAACCCTGTGAGCGGTCTGATTGGACTGACATGGGCATATTCTGCTAAGTCTGCTGATACACTTTATTCTCCATATTATTTTAGTCTACCTATTCCTAGCACTCGAGTATGTGTACGGATAGACTTTTAATATACATTATAAATAACTCAAACATGCATGAGTCATGTATTAAATTCTTAAAATGTTCTTTCTCTAAATTTTCTCCCTTAGCTTTACTAACTTAAAGTTTAGAGTGTTCATAATTGGTCCGACCGAACACATCTTATTTGCAGGCTCAGTTATCTTGACAATTCGATTGAATTATTCCATCCGGCCTCACTCATTTCTGATCTTTCATGAATTATCAATGTTCTATATAAAAAGAAAAAAGAAATGTTCTTGTCTAAATGGAATCCCATATACCTACTTCTTCGGAGAAAAAATAAGAAAATAAATAAAAAAAGCATGCTGCATGTTTCATATGATCATCAATCTTGAAATGCATGTGTTTGGGAATGAAATATAATATATCAAAATTTAGAAATGTCGATAATCATTTCATGCAGACATATTTAGTAATATATATTATTACGTTAAGGCATAAACAAATTAATCGCTATCTGTTTTGTTTTGTTTGAATATTTTAAAATTTTTATATGGCAAGTATAATTTTAAATAAATATTACTGGTTTCTAATTTCCAAACAAAAAAATAAGGCATTAATACATAATAAAAAAAAAAAGAAAAAAGTAAACGGACCATGCTCTGTTGCATTGTATAAATTTAATTTCTGTTGATTTTTCATTTGAAAAATCATTGGTTTGAAATGGTAATGCACAGACTAACACGTAACAATATTATAAATTGAGTCAATCTTAACAAAATAATACTCAATTTGTCAACTAACACAATATAAATGCATTGAAAAACGTAAAATACAATCCAACTACATTGGACAACATAATCTGTTACATTTTGATTTGTTCAATGATAAGTGCTACGTTCTCTTTCATTTCCAGCCATATTTGAATTGAAATTGTAGGATATGAAATAATAAATGCTATAAAAACCGGTCTGATCTATTTAGCCGTAACTTTTTTCAATTCTGAACTAGTGCATTTTTAAAATTGATCTATTTGTTATCTGTTTTTCATTGAAAAAAATTGTTGAACCGGATGGATAGAACGAAAATTGGTTGAACCAAAACAGTTTTAAGGATTTTGCTATTCATAATTCTTGTTAATTATATGGAAGGGTTTTGTTTGTGAATAGTAATTTAGATATTATTATGTTTAAATTGTCTTTCTTTTTTTATTAAAACATTATTATTATATTTATATAAACATTATTACAATAAATTTTGAATATTTTTATTATGAACTTTATTATTTGAAACTTGTTTAAATAAGATGTATCAATTTTTTCAACTTCTATTCAAATCCAGTTTAATTATGCTTAGATTTAACTCTTGATCTCTTATTTTTTCTGATTTGATTTCTGGTTTGGATACGAAAACCAATGAAATAATTCAATAACTTAAAAAAAAATTTGATTAATGGTTAAAAAAATGATTTATTTGATCAAACGTTGCTACTATTTTTATTTTTTTTCAAAACCTGTATCGGAGTATAAATTTGTGGGAAGTTTTGAACAGATGGGTTATTGACAAGAAACCATTCAAATGGAGTCCGAAAATCATAATCTATTGAGGTAGTTGCGGCACCTTGCTTGTTTTCTTTGGTGACTTTCATTTTATATCAGTAAGACGAGCCTATTTAATTGGAGCAAAGTCAGAAATATCGGAAAAATAAACTGCAGTCAATTTGGATTTTCAACTTCTCTTGGCGCTACGGAAAAAAAAGTAAATTACTTCCCCCGTTTTTTAATAGGTGTCACTTTTATTGTTTTAATAAAATTAAAAAATATTAATTAGTCTTGAATTTAAAAAAAAATATAGTGATTCAATGCACATTAAGTGTTTAAATGTACAAACTTAAATGTAATTGGTTAATTTGTATTGAAAAATAAAATTAAATTGAAAAAAAGAAATTAAATTGCATTGTAAATCTAAAAGTAACAGATAAATGAAATTTGAATTTTTATCAAAAGTGACAGATATTAAGGAACGAATGGAGTATTTTATTAACAAGTTTAGAATTAGTTGTGGCATCAAGAAGTATTGTGTGGAATTAGAGTGAATATAATTAAGTTGAAGATTGATAATGCATTTAAGAGCTATGGTTTTGATTCATTAATTAGTTTAGCAAAAACAATTTTGTTTTGAATATGCTAGACTTGCTAGTTGATGTTTAAATGCATATGCACATGCACAACAGCATTCACTCTTCAAAAATAAGGATACTAATTATGTTATTTTGATTAACTTTCATATCATCCATAACTTTTTCTTGGTATCTTTTGCGAATTCTTTTATCATTCTAATTATATACCAATCACCTTCCAAACCAATACATTAAATTTAACATGAAATTTGATTATTACTCTCTCCGTTCTTTATTATCTATCACTTTTAAATAAAATGTAAATTTTATTTATATGTTATTTTTAAATTTTTAATGTAATTTAATTTTTTTTAATAAAAATTGACTAATTAGATTCATTTTTTTATATTAAATCGCTTAATATGCATTAAATTACTCAATTTTTTTTAAAATTTAAGATTAATTAATATTTTTTAATTATAATGAAAATAGTAAAAGTGATAATTATAAAAGAATGGAGGGATTTTTAGTGTATCTTTTGAAAGATACAAAATCCTAGTATTAGATTGGGTAATTTAATTGAAGGGAGAGGATTGTTGGTGCCACCTCCAACTTAGTCTACTTCTGAAACCACTCATTCTTTGCTTATTTCGAACCTTCGTCCCTCAGCCGTGATGTTCATTTTCGTCATCTCAGATTCTGTCCAATCCTGTTCTAGGTTTTGTTCTAATACTAGGCCCACCTATCAACTATCATACTTAGCACCCTCTTTATGATGCCACGTGTGAATCAGAGGGTCACATGAATGCTGTTAAAATATCCAAACTGCCCTTTCAACAGAAAACACGCGTTGGTAATTAATATGGCAGGTCAGGATGCGTAGTTCGCAAAGCAGGGGAATAAGAATTGGCTCTTTTTCCCTAAAAGCCCTTTTTAATTAAAAAAATAATAAATAACGGCAGGAAAAGTAGCAAAAGACAAAACCAAAAGGAGCTCGTAGACAGTGAGAAATGAAAAGAAAAATACAAATGAGAGAGAGAGAGAGAGAGAAGACTGGTATACATTCTAGAGTTTGATTTGTGGTGTGTAAGATGAAAGAATGGACGGCTAGGATGGGGGTGTGAACATTGTGATTTTCACCTTCCAAATATAAATTCAGCATATCCAATGGCGGATTATGAATGTATGAGTTTACCATTTTTATGCAATTTAAAACTCTTTAAATTTTCCTCAGCTGTTTCGCCTCTATCTATGTCTTTTTCTCTCTTCTTTGCATTTGAAACAGCTATTGTCCGTCTTTCTCTGTCTGTTTCTCGCCTTCTATTTTTCTCTGACTCAATTTCGTCTTTCATTCTCTTCTTTTATCGTTTTCTTCACTTAGATCTCTCTATTTTCTCTCCGATGATTATCAGATCCGTGCCAGATTTTTTAACTATCGTCTGATGTGTAGACTTTGACTGAGCGCTAATCACATACACCGGGGCTTACCAGTGCTACCAGATGGGGCAGTGTTACGGCAAGACTATTCCAACTAACGATAATGACGCAACTACCACCACTATAGTCACCACCGGCGATCGCAACCAAACTCCGTTACGCCCCTCAACTCCGCGTAACGGCGCCCTTGGTGTTCCTTCAGTCAAGAACACTCCGGCGAGGTCCTCTAACCCCAGCCCCTGGCCCAGTCCCTATCCGCATGGTGTTTCAGCTAGTCCACTTCCCGGAGGCGTTTCGCCATCTCCGGCGAGGGCATCAACCCCTAGGAGGTTTTTCCGACGGCCTTTCCCTCCGCCGTCGCCCGCGAAGCACATAGCTGCTTCGCTGGCTAAGCGGCTTGGTGGTGGAAAGCCGAAGGAGGGGCCAATTCCAGAGCATGGCGGTACACAGACGGAGCAGCAGCTGCAGTCACTAGACAAGAGCTTCGGTTACAGCAGGAATTTCGGAGCCAAGTATGAGCTGGGGAAGGAGGTTGGAAGAGGGCATTTTGGTCATACTTGCTCTGCGAGAGTTAAAAAAGGGGAGTTCAAAGATCAATCTGTCGCAGTGAAGATCATATCCAAAGCCAAGGTACAGTTTTATCAATTTTCTCACTTCTCAATTTTGATGATTTATCAGTCTTGACATTTTATGTCAATGTTTGAAACCGTATTCTATTTGCTTGATCTCCGATATTATGCTTACCACGATCGCATTTGGATTTGGGGATTTACGAATCTCTTATGCATGAATTAGACCCGGAGTTGGATTTTGCATCCTGCATTAAACAGTGGTGCTATTTTGCCTGCCATTAAGCAATGTCACGTTTAATTTTGACTATTATACCATCTGCTTGTATTTGCTCATGCATTAGTTTTGAGTGAATGTTGAAACAAAGTGCATATGGCTAATGGCATTAGTGGAAGGGTAATGTTAAGGACAATTTCTGTTCTTTACTGGACAATCAATACTGGTAGTTGCATCAGTTCAAGATCAATGTTTGAATTATATAATAATAGTCACATCCCGATAAATTGTACATATTTAAAGACTAGTTATGATTAATTCTCCAATGTTGTGGAAATGATTTTGCGAAGATATGGGTGATCTCATTTTGAGTAATTCGTTATTTTTGTCGCTTAGACTTAATTGCACATTGATGATAATAATTATAAAGAAACACAAATGGCATGCTTGCTGGTATAGGCTTTAAATAGACTATGAGATACAGCTGGTTATTTGCAGCTGCGCGGCTGACAAGGCTTGTCTATGTGTCTTACTGTTCCGTGTATTCCACAAGTAAACCTTACCTTTATTTTGCGTAGGAGAAGATCGCCTAATTAGCATATGAGTACTAGGTATCTGACTTGTATCTGAAAAAAATACAAGTTACTGAAAAATGATACGAAGAATATATTTAAGGTTGTCGTATTTGAGAATGCTACGAGGAATATTTCATGGTTGTCGTATCTGAGAATGATACAAACTATCTGACTTGAACAACTTGAGTCAAAAACTTGAATGTAATTAAAGCCACATTTCTGTATGTATGAGATGAATAACTGAAGCCACGTTGCTTTAAGCTGAATAGTAATAACAGTTACCTTTTCTTTCGAATAGTTTCCTTATGGCCTTATCCTTTTTTTTAGAAGAAGAAAGACATGAACGTGATAGGCATGATCCTTTAACATTTAAAACTTGACCAAGTTTATTTAAGTTGCTCACTTGACTGTACAACTTATAGAGTTGTGTGTCTTGCAAGTGTAACTCACTCATACTCTTAGCGATTGAATGAGAGGATCTTTGTTATGTGTGTCAGGAGAATAAAGATGGATAGTTTGTTGGTTTTTCCGCCTTTGAATGATACATGTATCAAGTAAAAATTGGAGTGAGTATATGAGGACTTACCACACACAAACACACATATCCAATTAGCATAACGAGGAAGAAAAATTTACATAAAGAAAAAAGGTAAAGTCTGTGCAAGATGATTAAACATTTCGATGGAATTTGATGCTATCAGATTAACTCCTTTTTTTTAAAAAAATAAAAATAAAAACTGAAAGGAATACTTATTTTGGTTGGAGTTTTCAACCTCATGAAAATTTGATATCTGCAGTAGTAATTACATGACATTCAGGAAAAATCCTGCTTAAGATAATGGCAACATCATTAATGTGTAAGCTTTATCCATGTTGCATATGTTTTACGCAGTTAGATGGAAATTGGCAGCATGCAGTTCCATGATTCCTTGACGCATTTGTCTTGCTGGGTAATCCTTTTTTGCTTTGTCAATGAAGAGAATGCCTTAGATAGAAATGACCTTTTAACAGATTTACTAGTTTGATTGGATGATTGAGTTCATTCGCACTGTTCCACCATATGATAAGTTCTTGGTATAAAGTACAAGTCATTCTGTTACATACAACTCTTGCCCTGTGTTACCAGAAATTGTTGTGTCTCTGCTGATCCGTGTTCTGGATTGCATAATCCAGATTATGGATATTTGCAGTTTAAGATTTGGATACTTTTTATAGCATTGAAGATTAAGTGTGACATTCTTAATTGAAACCAATAGTCTTTAGTAGTAATTCTTACTTCATTCCAATATAGGATGCTTTTCATACATTTCGTGTGCAATTCTCAAATGTGTGTTTCAATCTGGATTGCCATAGTTCTTTCACAATATGTTATCCAAATAAGTATTCATCCATCATGCTAAATTTATGGACAAGGTGCTTTTTCATTCTCTTATTCAACTCCTCATGCTTACCATACCACCGACTGTCTTTTTGCCCAGTTAGTTTTATTGGCAGTCTCAGTGGTAAGGATGATTATTCCAATGAGAATGATTAGGAATAGAAAGGAGCATAACATAGTGCAGTGAAGATTTTTATTGCTTGGCAGTGCAGTATACTCAAATAATTAGTTCTAATAAACATACTTCTAATAATGATGTAAATGAGATTTTTAAATAGTTTGTTCTTGATGCATGATTCCTACCAATAGGAACAAAACTAGATGAGTAAAGCCAAAACAAATAACAAAAGGAATTCATTGCATCTTTATATGCCTCTGCATGTTAGTTCATTCATATATATGTTTAAACATCATAAATGTTTTGTGTGAGGATTTGCTGCACTTCCCCTGTATCTAGGCTTCAGTGATGTGAAGGTTGTCTTGGTGATTAAATTTACAAGAGCTTTTTTCTTTATGGGAATGGACCTATTCATTATTGTCTGATTTAATATGTCCTGCAAATCAATTCCAATTCTAAGTCTTTGTGCCCATGTAGCCAGATTTTCTTATGATTATTTGCTGTCTCAATTGTGAAATATCTGCATTTTGATGAGAATTTTGTGGCAGATGACAACAGCAATATCAATAGAAGACGTCCGCAGGGAGGTAAAAATATTGAAAGCATTGTCAGGACACATCAACCTTGTCAAATTTTATGATGCATGCGAGGATGCCAATAACGTGTACATAGTCATGGAGTATGTCTTTATTTTCCCTTTCTATTTCATTTTCATCAAGGAAACAAAATATAGCATTTGTCAACCTGCAATTTTTGTTTTTTCCCTCATTTATTCAGCAATAAGTAGTCTGTAATTTTTGATAAATTTTTTTCTGGAGTTGGTAACTTTTAATGCATCCACATGCACTTGTTGAAACTTTTTTGAAGTTGTAGGTGATATGTTCTTATATAACTCTTCTTGCTTATCAGATTGTGTGAAGGTGGAGAGCTTTTAGATAGAATTTTGGCGAGGTAACAAATTACTCTTTTTATAGTTATGGTTTATTGATTGGCCTTGTTTAATTGTTCTAATTGCGGATGTCATCTATCAATTCGATATTCTGCATGATGGTAAATTAATGCAGATTCAGTTGTCTCTGAAAGGTAATAGTAATTGAGAATATTTTTGTTTCTGCAGAGGAGGAAGGTACACTGAGGAAGATGCAAAAGCTATAGTTGTGCAAATCCTGTCAGTGGTTTCATTTTGTCATCTTGAAGGAGTTGTACATCGTGACTTAAAGCCAGAGGTTTTTTTCTTGACCTTGATATGCCATGTTTTCTGCACATTTTATAATCATTTATTATTAATACTCTTCTGTCTTCTCATGTTTTATAGAATTTCCTTTTCACTTCTGGCGGTGAAGATGCTTATATGAAGCTTATTGATTTTGGTCTTTCTGATTTTATCCGGCCAGGTAATATTCATGATATTTCTATACATTTTGGTTGGTTGAAAACTGATAATGCATTTGCTTTCTCACAGACACAGTTTTCCTATATATTTTTGCGGGACCCCTTACTTTCATTTCTTGTCACAGATAACTTTTCCTATGCCTGTAAATTATATTTTTCACACCTGAACACTGCATGGAATTATGAAAGAACTGCCAGTGCAATTCTGATTTGGCATTTAAGTTGTGAAGCTAAGTGGTGCAAAATATCAATATTGGCAGCCTAAATTAATCATTTTCTACATACATTAGCCTATCTTCGAGATATAGAAAAGAATATATTGCTACCAGGTTCTTTTTTTTCAATTAAATTTATCTTTTACACGTTAGTTGATGTAGTGAAGATCTTTCTTTTTGCGTAATATTTGCAGACGAAAGACTTAACGATATTGTTGGAAGTGCATACTATGTTGCACCTGAAGTCCTTCACAGATCTTATAGTCTGGAGGCTGATATATGGAGTATTGGCGTTATTTCCTACATTTTGTTATGCGGCAGTCGGCCTTTCTGGGCAAGGACAGAATCAGGAATTTTCCGTGCAGTCCTGAGATCTGATCCCAACTTTGATGATTTACCCTGGCCTTCTGTCTCACCAGAGGCCAAGGACTTTGTGAAAAGACTCCTGAACAAAGACTACAGGAAACGAATGACTGCCGTCCAAGCTCTAAGTAAGTTGGTAATTGCTGTGTGAAAACAGTGACAATGTTAGTAAACTAAGGAATGCAGAAAGATGTTTCATTACATTTCTTTTCTGTAACAAGCCAGCATTTGCTTTTGTAAACTGGAACAGTAAATAAAAGGAACCTTCCACCGTTCCTCTTGGAATATAAAATGGACTTTTTGCAAATCAGCCTCTTAAAACATTGAAAATTCAAATGAAAAGGCTACTTAGCTATTTGGTTGCACGTAGCATTTAAAGGCCTGGGTCTGTCATTGGAAAGTGGAAGGAGCTTAAATAGCTTACCATAGTTTGATGTTTCAGTTCACCTGTATGATTGTATTCCATTAACTATTTTTCTTGTCAAATTTCTTGCTGATTGACAATTTTCCATGATGCTTTCATATTGTTTTTCTTTTTTCTTGGTCACTTTTATTTATTGAACCTCCTCGACTGCAGCTCACCCATGGTTGCGTGATGATAATCGCCCTATACCTCTAGACATATTGATCTATAAGCTAGTAAAGTTGTACCTGCATGCTACACCTTTCAAACGTGCAGCTTTAAAGGTATGATGGTGCTTCTTTTACAATGGTATCTAGTCTTTCAAAAGTGCAGATGTATTGAAAGAGTCTTTTTTAATCAGATGCTTCATTTGGATTATATTTTGAGTCCTGTTGTAAACTTGTACCGTATAAATGTTGCTCAAGTTAAAAATTGTTTGGCTTTATTTTATTATTTTGTGAAAATCACAATAACACATATGGTAGCTTGCAAGTCATGAAGTTACTTATTATCAAATATGATGGAATCACTACATAGAGTTGCTGTCCTTAGGTTAGTGTTTTAGGCATTCAGTACAAGTTTTTACCAACATGTGAATTTATTCTCTAGCTTTTGACTACTTTCAACTATCAATTTGGCTGGAAATTTTGAATATTGCTTGGATTCAAATGTGTATCAAATAATTGGAATTAGTCTTCTCCATCAATATTAGCTTAGTCTTTTGGTACTATTGCAATTGTAGGCTCTCTCCAAAGCATTGACAGAGGATGAACTTGTGTATCTTAGAGCTCAGTTTAGCCTCTTGGAGCCAAATAGGGACGGAAGTGTCTCTCTTGACAATTTCAGAATGGTACATTCTGCTCCTACTTTAATCATTTTTAAGTCTGGAGTTGTTTATGAACTTATTATGAATACAATTATAATTAGTTAAACAAGAAAAGGAATCTCTTGCAGGCCTTAGCACGAAATGCAACTGATGCAATGCGGGAGTCAAGGGTTCCCGAAATTCTTAATGTGGTAATGCTGTGCTGTAGTTTTACCTGTAACTGATAAATTTTATGCAGCAGTTGCTTCGGATTTGTTAGGAATTTTATATGCTATATTCTTTAGCCACTTTAGCACATTCCATACATCTTGTTTTTATCTTTCATATGTTAAAATTATTTAAACTTAGAAAGAAAACTGGTCGGTGCTGCTCTT
The DNA here is from genome assembly GCA_947683425.1 of Excoecaria cochinchinensis. NCBI lineage: Eukaryota > Viridiplantae > Streptophyta > Magnoliopsida > Malpighiales > Euphorbiaceae > Excoecaria > Excoecaria cochinchinensis. The sequence goes on from CANTUQ010000045.1 coordinate 6,890,921, forward strand.
TTGCATACATTTTGAAACTTTTGTCACTCTCTCCACATATGTTTTTGGGGGACTTTTTTTTAGTGAGACATTCAAAACTTTCTGCGATACATGCCTTTCTTTGCAAATACGGCCCTTTTGGTATTTTGCGTTGCCTTCTTGTCTCACCTTTCTGTTTTCTTCATCTTCTTGGATGGTTTTCATGTTGCAACTCTAATTTTTGGTCAGATGGATGCGCTGGCATACAGGAAGATGTACTTTGAGGAGTTTTGTGCAGCTGCAATTAGCACATACCAATTAGAGGCACTAGAGGAATGGGAACAAATGGCATCCACCGCATTTGAGCATTTCGAAAGGGAGGGTAACAGAGTTATCTCAGTTGAAGAACTGGCAAGGGTATGTACTATTATTGCTAATGATTTGCGGTTTCTGCTATGTGAATATCCATTTTGAAGCCGTCATTTGCTGCAGGAACTGAGTCTGGGCCCTTCACATTATTCAGCTATTAAAGATTGGATCAGAAACTCGGATGGAAAGCTTAGTTTGCTCGGATATACGAAATTTTTACATGGTGTGACTCTTCGTAGCTCAAATACAAGACATCATTAGTTTCTTTTATCTTTCGATATATAGGTTCCTTTTTTTCTATTTTTCTTCTTTTTTTTTTTTCGAAATATATATAAAAGAAAATTCAAAAAATTGTGGCATTGGGACGACCTAGGGGGTCTGCCTTCTTTTTCTTCTTTCAGGGTTGGGGTACAGAAAAATGTGCATAGAAGAATATGTTAGTCGTATTAGTTCTGAGATTGTTTAGGCGAAATTTAAATTGGATTTTTCTTTGGTTATTATTTTTCGTAATTTTGTTTGGAAATTGAGCTATTGCTTCATTTATAATATGGGAGAAGAATTCTTATTTGAGATGAGAAGTTAGTAGTAGTAAGTGGTTTAGAACTTTAAATTCAGACTGTTGTCATTAATATTAACATTTTGTAGTCAAAATGACGGTTTCTGAGTTACTGAAAGCAAAGGCCATTGGACATGCGTATTGGCTCCGTATCTCTCTCGCTCCAAAAAAAAAAAATAAAAAGAATTAGTGTGTATTGCGAGTTGAAAATATCCACTGCAAGTTGCAGGCTAATCCAATGGTCGGCCAGAAGTGGTGGTCATGGCCACTTAACTGAAAATGACTTGAATTGATTGGGTACGTTTGCCTGTATATTCATAAATTATGTTCCTCTCGATTTGATTTTGAACATGCTTTTCCGTGCCTACGCGATCCTCTCGCTGGCCGCTGCTTGTTTATTTATTTTATATCTTGAAAAAACAGCATCTCAATACGAAAGAAATTCGTGATCACCCGTGCCCAAATTAATTGAGATTCTTAAATATTTTTGGAGCCATGAGATTCGAAAAACAAAGTTTTAATATAGAATTTCCACCAATTTTCTCCAAAAGAATACGTGATGTGATTGGTTAAAAAAAAGTTTAATACTCCCTCCATTCTTTTATAATTGTCACTTTTGTTAATTTTACTAGAATTAAGAAGTATTAATTAGTCTTGAATTTAGAAAAAAATTGAGTGATTCAATGCATATTGAGTGATTTAATTTAAAAAGTAAATTTAATTGATCAATTTTTATTGAAAATAAAAATTAAATTGGAAAGAGAAAATTAAATTTCATTGAAAATTTAAAAATGACAGATAAATATAATTTGAATTTTACTTAAAAGTGATAGATAATAAAGAACGGATGGAGTATAATAGTTCATCGTGCTTGCTATTTTTTTTTTAAAAAAAATTAGGCTTCTAGTTCAATTTATTTTTTGAAATGCCATTGTAGTTATTATTTTTTTCAGATAACTCGTAAAAAGCGAAATTGCATTCCATCTAGCCATTGTAATTTGTAATTGACATGAAGCGAACAGAGAAGGTCTTAACTTCAAATCAATCAGCATTCAGTTACCATATCAACACAAAATCGGAGAAAAGTGACAAAAATGGCAAGTAATGAATATTGAATTCAAAAAAAGAAATTGAGTCTGCAAATTGAGAAAACTTTGGCTTCTTAATTATACGAGTCATCTTCCTTTTCTCATATATATATATATATAACAAGCACACTTTATCATTGTCGTTGTTTTTTCTAGAAGATGGGAAGCATATAATTCCGGAAAACTAAAAAAACATTTAACGAAAAAGAAGATAAGTAAAGAGGAGGTGTGGTGTACAGGAAGTACCACGGCACTACAAAAAGCAATGATTAGTGTTAGGAATCCATAGTTTGAAACAATGATTGATGTTTTTTTAATGATAAGTGCATTGTACACATATATAGATAAGATCGAAGTAACTATTCAACTAAAGCACTTTCTCAAGTCCCTTCTTTGACCATATATATATGTTCATCTCTCATCAATAAAACAACATAAAGTTTAGATTAAATCTTTGTGTGGTCCTAAATTTGGAGGAAAAAAAAAAATTAAAGATATAACGATAGTTTTTCTTATTCCGATCAATACTAATATCCATTTGGATTGTATCTTAAGAAATTTGAATAGTGTTCTAAGTTCTAAATCTAGTAGCTGAATTTTCTTCCAAGAACATTATCTTCGACATGATGATCTTTTTAAACCTATAGTTATCGAAGATTCCTCTCCTTTCGGTTGTGCTGCTCTTGTCTAGTCGCTATCAAAATTTAAACTTTTAATTTTAATTTTTCATTTCATATTTCAAGCCACCCACACATATATTTTTCAGACGAAATGTCAAGTAAAAAGATCTATTAAAATTGTCACGATAAACTAATCTAATAATAAACTGTAGTGATTAATAAATTTATGATTCGATCAACTTTATTATTACTTTAGTTACACTTTGTACATGATCATATCATATATGGATTTATTTATATATTTGGTATAAATAAGAAAATCAAAACAGCTTTTTTTTTTTTTGCTGAATATTTGGTTAATTTATTTCACGTGGATGCTCCAACAACAATCTCTGTTGTGGCAAACCTAGCAGATTTGATTGAATCTTAGTGGTTTAAAAATTGAGGGAAGGATGAGAATGCATAATTTTAGGTATAAACACGTGGCATATTCTTATATATATGATAGTAAAAAATATTTAATTCCTTTGCCTGAGTGTTGTAATTGATGATCTGGAAGCTCTAGTCCATTATTTAGTTGCATTCTGGGCAGGCTTTATATATTAAAAGTAGATTCGTTGGTTCAACCATATGCTTATTCTCTGATTATTTTTTTTTTTTTTATTGTTTGAAAGAACAATACACGCTCATGTTTCAAAAGCTTCTTCTATGGTTGTTATTTCCTATTTTGGTTCCGCCTTAATTATTATTATTATTATTTTGGTAAATGTTCAGTCTTTAATTTTGATTTTTTTTTTTTTATTCTTTTGAATTTAGTTAGCCTATATAAATCTGAGAGAAATTTATATATTAAGTTATTCAAATCCTCCCCCATTTTATATTATCTTTAGAAGCAAGACTTATAGAGTTTGTCTTGGATTAAAGAACATGGTGACTAATTAATTGGAATTACTTTTAAAATTATATAAAATAACATATTAATAAACTATTGTTGATTGATTGTAAAGAGTTAAGAATTTTTTTAAACGATATATTGTTGAGATAGTTTTCTCTAAATATAAATTCAATAATATCCAATTTTAAATTAATTAATCCAACAAATTAATTTAAAAAAGCTGTAACAAATATAAGAAAGTCATAAAAAATGATTCAATTTATCGTTGGAAGCACGTCAAATGCCCTCGTTGATAAGCAATAAACGATATTCGTGGTACTCCTATCTTTTAATTTTTTGACAAACTGGTTGTCCTCTCTTCCAAATCGATAATAATTATAATTTAAACATCAAGATAGAGGACAGAGCCTTTGGTAGGTCAGATACATACAGGTAACAAAATCTTTAATATGTTTCCAGTAAAAATACTATGTTGTCATATTTTTAATTATGAAGAATTTATAACAAGTTTACATGTAACCTACAAATAAAAATATCTACACTGTAATTTTCCTCGGCATTAATTTCATACAAAATTTTTCTTTTCCGCCAATCAGGGGCGATCTAATTTTTTTTTTTAAAGGCCATATACATGCATTTGTATGTGTCAGTGTATGCACTTTCTTATTTAAAAGAATATCATAAAATAAAAGCAAAAACCATCTCTAAACTTTTAAAATGTTTTCACATTGAATTCTTTAACTATTTTTTTTACTTCGAATTCTTTTATTTTTAATTTTGGTCAAATTAAGTTTCTAATTGACGATTAGGATAGAATGAGATACACATCTGGCGTAAAATTGTGTAAATTTAAACTTGATTATGCAATAATTTTTTTTTCACTAATTTGGGACTTGAACAAAGAAAAATTATATTTTAAATAATACATAAGTTATATTGTGTCCACATGCATGATGGTAAAATTAATAGGTTCATTTTAAATATTTTTTTTGTCTCGTCATGTCCATTATATTTATTTTTTATGGTCAATTTAAAATTCAATGACAATTTATACGCGCAATGCTAAGAAAAATAAAAAATTAGAGATAAAGTAAAACTTAAAAGATACTAAATTGGACTTAAAGAGAAAAAAAAAAAAGTCATAGGTTATAAAATAAACAAAATCAACAAATTCGTATAATTAATGCATTTAAACCGTAATAAACTGATTTTTATTCACGATTTTACCAATAATATAAATTAATTTTTAGGGTATTGAATATATATATATATATATATATATATATATACACACTACAATTCTAACAAATTAAATGAGATAGTTAAAGTATTTGAGAATACATTAATTGGGAGGCACCTCAAACTAAATCCCTCCTTAAAGTCTATAAATATTTAAGAACTAAAAGATAATTTTTGCCTAAAAAAGAAGCGAGTTACTAAATCGAAAACCAATATTGAAATTGAGAAATTTACTTTTATAAATAAATTCATTAGTGTATTTATTTATTATATAAAAACCATAGTCATATTTTATCTTGCAAAATAAAATTTGAAATATTTAATCAACACTCCATTTTTGTATAAGATTAATTAATTTGATTTACAGTGCTATTTGAGCTTCGGTTTAATCATTTAGGGGCTCTTTTAATTATCTTAATTAAAGAAAAACAGCTTTACCATTAGAGAGATAGAGCGTTATAACAAAACTTGATTAAATAGTAAGGAATAATTATTTTCCCCACTATTTCATTATCTAGGTGATGACTGATAAAAAATCATTATCACCACCAATAAATGATATATTTTTAACCAAACAAGAATACAAAACAGTCGCTCTCTTTACTAATAAAATAATTAGCAATATAATTAAAGCTCTCCGGATAAAATAGAAACCATTAGACAAAGGCATTCATGGTAAGAACAACAGCCGAACCCCACCTAAAGACCAACAAAAATAGTGCTAAGATGGCAGTATAAAATTGCTATTCCTCAAAACAAAACTCAATAAATACAATCAGAAAACATAACTGATTCTTGTTTCGGGTCTATTGCTCATCAACAGATGTTCATATGTCAACTGAAATTAAGTAGACTAAGCTCACCTACCCAAATTCAATGCCAGCAACAGAAAACCTTGGATTGACTATTCAGTGTTCCTTTTTTGTTTCACTTTCTTCTATATAATCAGTGTTTAAATCTCACCCATTTCAAAGAATTCCTTTTCACCTTTCAGAGGCAGCCATTATAGGATGGTCCACACTCTATCTTCATACGTGGCTCTTAGTACAGTTTTATCCTATTTGATTTCTTCAAAAACAAAAGTCATGGACCCCTCTTTGTTTAGTTTCACAGCTTGTTATTGTAGAACATTTTTGTGGGATTTTGCTGTAATTACCATAAGAGATGATTTTCTTGATTAGGAGAAAGGAAAGATAAGAATCAGGAAATTTTTAACCAAATCAATTGATATTTTCTTTTTGAATTAAATATACCTTAATTGGCGTCACTATTGTTAAAGGTCTAAAGCATCTTCTATCTATGGCCCTACCGTTACCATTGGTTAGTTAGTGCAGTACTAATGATGAAATTGCCATTAAAAAAATTTCCGAGGAAGAAAAGAGAAAGCAAAAGAAAAGCATTTACTACTACTCTTTTCAAATTATGTTTCTTTCCTAAGAAAATAACAAAACTCAAATACAATTTGCAACATTTTTGTCGTCATCTTCTTCTTCATCGGCCAACCGCCACCATATCCGAGGACTCCAAGAAACATAAAAGAAAAGGAAGCAAACCCTAAAAAGAAAAAAAGACTCGGAATTTACACCAACTTAAAAAGAAAAGAAAGATTAAAAGCATCAAAAACCTGTTTCTTTAAAGGGATTAGGCCTTGTTTGGCACTAGAACCCCTTTCACAAATCCTCCATGATTAAATCAAATCAAACCCTAAAACATCCACCGACATGATGGTGATGATGATGAAAGGATTTTTCCCTATCAATCATGCCTTGAACGTACCTAAACTCCTCGATATGGCAAGGGATAGTGATGGTACCCTTCTGATCAAATCCATATTCTTCTTCAGCTTCTTTGAGTAATTGTATGAACAGCGGATGATTAAAGTATAACACGGGGACTACGAATCTCTGTTGCTCTTCTCCTTGGCCCACTTTGATTGCCAAACAGCCTTTAGGCACATCTCTGGCTTGTTTCTTGCTATGGTGATGATGGTGAGGAAGATGAGGGAGATGCAAGTGAAAATTCCTCAGGCTTTTTTCTCCACTACCCATTGCGCAATGATCACTTCAAAATAACAAGATCAAGAAAATTTTACAAGGCAGCAAGAGAAAATGGCCAAGGGTCTCTTGGAATTGAGAAAGAGAATCTGAGAGAGTTTGAAACTTTAGCCATGGTTGATATAATAAAACATATCAACCCCGAGAGGGAGAAGATATATAGAAATAGTGGAATTGGGATCGCCCCGGAAAGTGGGTTTTATTTTTTCTCTCTTTCTTAGAAAAAAAAAAAAGAAAAGAAATATTATACAAATAAAAAAAGTCACTTGTTATTTGCACATAGTGGGATTTGTAGACGTTGGATTAAAACGGAAAGATATCGATAAGTGGTGAGTGTTTGCAAATTTGCTGCTGTAACGGACTGTGACGATGGGATTGGGTTAGGAACTTAGGAGTCCTACGGAACTTTGGTTGGGGGAATAGTTTGAGTGGCAGAATCGTAAATCAGGAGTAGTAAGAAGAGAGAGTACACGTGGACAGTGAGTGGTGGAGATTGTGACACGTGGATGGAGGTGGGACTGGGTATCATCAGCATAGCCGACAATGGAGTGTCGTTTACAGTAAGGAAAATTCTATGGGACGACCAATAGCAGGAAGTGAACATGTTACATGTCCATGTAGACATCAAAGAATGTTTCGTCAGCTTGTGGCCAAGGGAGTTCACTATTTTTATGTGGCTTTTATTTTCTTCAATTTTTGAAATAAAAATAAAATCTTTACAAATTTTACTAACACTAATAAACCGAATCTAATCTATCACTCAGTCTCCCCATTTATTACGGCACATTTTTAATTCTTATTATTAGAATATATATCGTGCATGATTGTAGACTGAAAATCAGATTTTCAAGCAAATAAATGCCTTCCTTTTATTTTTACCTAATTAATCGGATGATAAATCTTTTAAACGAGAAATATTAGATACCTATTCGATTGGAAATAGTTCTGGATTACCATCCTTCCTTCACATAGCGAAGACCTATAATTACGGATTTTAGTTTCAATTTTTTTTTTAAAGAAAGAATATTCTCAAACACATATACACGAATATTTGCGGCAATTGAAATGAAATAAATAGTTTTTATAATAGTATCGAATTAAAACAAACTCAAAGGAATTAGATCTAGAGCCACATTTGTTTATAACTTTAAATGCATGATGCGTATATGATAAACGGGTGTTTCATTAAAAGGAAACAAAAAAAGTTGAATAGAATAGTAATTTTATTAGTTTTGTATATTTTGAAATTTTATAATTTTATTTATATTTTACAAATATATCTTTTATATTATTATTAAAATTTTAATATGCAATAAAAAATGAAAAATAATAAAAGAATAATTTTAATAATATTATATAGTTTTATTATTTTAAATTTAATAACATTTTAATAAATAACTAATAATTTGGTACGTGTGTATTAAATGCACAATGCATCTGAATTGATGTATAATAAATGTTAGAAAATAAATAAAAAATAAAATAAAATAAAATAAAAATGAAAGATGGAGTCCAATGGAAGCACGTACGTACTCTCTCCGGGTACTAAATGAGTAAATGGACTTTTTTTTTTTTAACCCTTGTATAGCTATACATCAGAAATTTTAAAATTTTATTATATACTCCTTAGTTCTATATTATAGTTAATTTATTAAATGTTAAAAAAAAATTATCCTATTTTATGTATTTTATTTTTAACAACTATAGATTATTATTTCTTAGCCTACTAATATGTATATCCTTAGATAATGTAAGATTTCTTAGCCTACTAATATGTATATCCTTAGATAATGTAAGGATATGTAAAAGAAATTATATAATTCTAATCCCATTAACTCATTAAAATAAGTATGTATTCTCTTTCAAAAAAAAAAGGTATGTATTCATGCAATGGAAGGAATATATATGATAAATGTATTGCTACTGTGGTTGATAAATAAAAATAAAAAGGTATAATTTTTGAATAGAAACATAGTAGGGGGAATAAAAAGGAGACAGAATGACAAAAATGTCCCCTTCTTTGCTCTCCAATTCCAATCGTATGGAATACAAAATCTGAATGGTTAGATACGGACGCACTCAATTTCTTCACCAGAAGAGAAAGGGACTAATAAGGGAGTGGTAGGACTGGATTACATGGCCTGTCATTGCCTAACCACTTCATAATATCTAATACCCGAAATAAATTTAGGGAGTTTGTGGTTGGTGATGGGTGTCAAAAATAACAAAAATAAAAGTCATATTCTAATTGAAATTTTGTAAATAGCAATGAATCCATCCTAATTAGTCGAGTTTTAATTTTTTAAATAATTAAAAATAAACAATAAAAATAAAAAGGAAATTTTTATAGATCAAAGATAAAAAAAATATAGAATTAAAATAATAACAAATAAAATGCAAAAAAATAAATAAAAAATGAGAAATTCCAATTAAAAGTATTCACGGCACATGATTCAATTTACTGATAATGGACGATAAGATACTCTAAAATTATTCAATGGATCAGTTATAGTCGTCGGTTTGGTGCTTTCGACCAATATTTCCGTATTAATCGGCTTATCAAGTAAGATTATATTTAACCCCTAATCAATAAACAGTCATCTCTTAACGATATAATTTAATTTATTAACAGTTTTATAAATTAGAAAGACATGACCTAAGTTAATCAATTTTTCAGCAAGATTAATTTAAATCAAATCCTGCATTTACTTAATACAACAACCCTTTTCAGTCTTGTTATATTAAAAAGATAGCCACTCATATGACCAAGAACAAAAACAAAATAAAATTGAAACTAGAAGTAAATTCTTGTCACAAAGATGAAAGAACAATGGCGGTGGCTGCTAAAGTTACTGTTCATGTTATTCTCTTGTCTCTTCTAAAATAAAACCTAAAAAATTTAAGTAGATAATTGATTTCTATCCAAACTTGAAAAATAAAATAAAAATATCAAATGCAATTTAATATTCTTAAAAACAGTCTTTTATCTCCTAAATTAAAGTCTAATTATCCCTAAAAATCAGATTGAGAACAACTGGTGGCTAAGGTAATTTTGCTATTAAAAATATAAGGCTGATATTCTGCTGTTGACTCCTTTGTGCAAGGCAAAAGCTTTCCCTTGCCCCTTAGTTTTGAGCAAGGCAAACTCCAGATTCAGCTTTTCCTTTAAAACTTTTCTAAATTTTCAAAGCTGCTCCAAATCTACTCCAATTAGTTATTGATAAAGCCAAAAACGTCTTTATCTGTAGAAAAGAAGGCAATCCGATCGGATGAGAAGACCTGCAATAAGAAGAACCCGGTCGGACCAGGCGCAATCACTTCGAAACTTAAGTTAGCAGCTTAGAGAGAGAATGTGCTTTTAGAGAGAGAGTGTGTTGGATTCAATACCTGGTGCCATCGTCGGCTGGGCTACTTATATGAGATAGCTGAGGGACATTTGAGTGCCTGGGGTGTGATTACTGGCTGTCAGAGTAGGTATTCGGCGACATGACAAGGAGCAGGTGGTAGGCATGGACGCTGCCTTGTATCAGGCGGCTGATGGGACTGGCGGTCACATCAGCCGATCGGGCTTGTGCGCTGCCTAGGAGCTCGTGTCCGCTACCTTTGGTTGATAGTCCTTGGGCCTTGCCAGTTGAGTGGGCCGGCTTGATGGGCCTAATAGCAAATAATTTTTGCTGTGTTATCAGTTATAATTTGTTCATTTTTCACCACTTTGATCCTACCATTATCAAAATTACAAAATAAGTAAAAATCACTAAAATAGGCTAAGAATCAATGCATAAAAATAGAAGAAAATCGAATAAAATTATGCAAAATTAAGCACTTAATAGTTGGCGTGATAATTTTTTTTTTGAAAAAAGGGTAGATATTGTCAGATTACATTTAAATGATTTATGTCAGAAAAGAATAATCAATTCAATACATGCGATGCCAATGATATTAAATATGATGTTGGTTGATTTATTTATCTTTTTTAATAATAGTGGTTTATTTTATTACTTAGTTAATTTCAAATTTTCACTAAATACTTTTAAGAGAGCGACAACTCGATGCATCAATAGTTATGATAAGCATAGTAATTAATTTGCACCTCAAAAAAATAAAAAATATAATTTAATTAATAATATGTATTGATGCGCATGGTAGCTATCGTCACTTATACGCTCGATGAATATTCTCTTTAATGGTGCTATTTTAAAAAAAAAAAAAAGAGAATTAATTGTACATAATAAAATACCTTGATGAATTTGATTGGGTTTTCTTTATGGCGATAGTATCATTAATGTGAAAAACTTAGTACATGTATCTAAATTTGAGCTCAGTTGAAGAAAAATAGATTTCATTATTGACTGAACCTAATTATTGAAAGGAGTTGAAAATCATAAAAGTGACGAGTTTTAAACTTTTAAACTGCTTGATTATATTTTTGAATTAATCAACAATCTCAATGTCATATAAAGAAATTAAACGCAAGAACAATATAGTTTATAAGCTCATTATATAAACATATAAAAATATACCGATAAAATTTTTTTTTCTGATGAAATTACACATTCTTCTTGAATATATCCTAGGTGTTAAATTTTAAGATTAATTAGAGATACTCCATGCCTGTCCTTGAAATTGCTTATTTTACCGCTTAATTAATAAAATGATTTTATATATGGAGAATATGAGTTAATTTTAGCAATAGTAGATGTAACATTAGAGGCTTGTTTTTCTTCTTTTTTAATGGCAAATGAGAATAAGGAGAAAATATATGCTCACTACACTAATAGCCAAATATAAAATTATGCAGTGTAATGCTAATCAAACGTGTTAATGTGCAACTATATGTACAGCACTTGTACTAGACGTACAGTGCAAATATTTTATTAAAAAAATATTAAGAGGACCAGCAAACAAAAGGTAGCCATTTCATAAAGCCAAAATAAAGTTAGATACGATTATATATGCCAAAGTGGAGTCACATTCATGATTCACCACCATAGAGCTCGGAGAATCGTTAGGATGATTTTGTTTATAATCAAGTACATAAATTATAAAGTCTAAACCATCGTTTGGTTTAGCTGACTAGAGTAGTTGGTAGTCAATACATGTTATTGGTAATTGATTAATGATTAATGTTTAAGTATTTGGTAAAATTGTTAAGCTAATTTGATGATTAATGTTTAAATATTTGGTATAATTATATATAATTGTTGTTTGATTATATGATTATCAAAACGAATATAGTTTTAAATTTAAGAGTATATTTTTATCATATTAATAAATAATAGTATAATATAAAATTTATAAATTGCTGAAACAATTAGTGCAGAAAAAATATATTAATTACATGTAATATAAATTTGTCATGAGTTTACAAATTATTACAATAAAATATGTATTAATTTTTCATTTAAAAATATGTATAAATTTGAAAAATTGTTATATAAAAAAGAATATATGTATAAAAATAATGGATAGTTTTATCTTTACATTAAAATTAACAACCATTGCTTCAAAAAGTTCTAAAAGGTTGACTTTTTTAAAGAAAATTATTTTGATATTAAATAGATAGCAGATGTGAGGTGCTGTTCTATAAATTCCAAAAACCTTAAGGAGCTAGTGGAAGAAAAAAGTATACCAGCTCTCTTTCAACATTTAAACCAAATGCTAAATATCATGAATTTTTTACTTTTATTTAGGAGTTAGGAACAACATGAACTTCTTTTAAGATTGCTGAGTTTCAAATTTGAATCGGCACAATAGAAGTTGCACAAATAAAAAAAAAATACAAATAATGATTATTAAAGATTGAATTTATATGAAAATCACCTATAATTCAAATAATTAATAGGTTTGTTACTTTTTCAATTTATCGAGTGAATCCAACTCTTTCTATTCCTAATAATATATATATATATATATAGCAGAACTTAAATGATTGATAACGAAAGTTATTCTTTTCTTGCATAGCTAAAATAATCTTTAAAAAAAAGAGCAAACATAATCAATAAAAATAAATACTCCTGCCTAGCTAGCTACTTTCTTGATGCTTTCACGAATAAGTTGGCAAAAAGAAAAGTAAAGGTTTAAGTTTTGACAGATACTATAATTAGATTGATGAAAATAATTAGGTTTGTTTTATACCAACTAATTATAAAATTTATAATTCAAAGACAAATCCTCTTAAAATGAATTAGATAATATTTAGAAGCATTATCTGTCTATAAATCTTTCAGTATGTTTATATTATATAGGCGGAAATTTTTCAATAGGTAATTCGCGTAAAAATAACTATATTTCTCTCATAAATTTCTAATCACAAATCACAATGAATCTTGTTCATAATAATAGAATTTTTCAAGGATAGAATATTTCCCGTCTCCGAATCCGTCATTCCAAATTATTCTCGCGAAATTGGAAATAATTAAACCGAAGAATCAGAGATTGAATCCTATAAAATTAAGGCTGTAATTAAGCCATACTTTTCCATCAATAGCGAGTATTTAAAAGTCTACATGTTTCAATTTCCGCAAGAATTTTTTTAATTTATAAGAGTTGAATTGGAAGAAAATAAATAATCATTTAGGGCAACTGTTGTCCTTAAATAAATAAATGGCGGAAAATGGGGAGAAAGATGAAAAGTCAAGGAAGGGGATGGACAGAAAGACCATCCAAAGTGGAGGGAGAGAGGTAGATGGCATTGGCATAGCTTTTGCCTTTTAGAACAAAGCAAAAGGCAAATTTGCTTTTCGACAATTTTTATTCCCTATTGGCTTTCATTTATTATGGCCTTTGCTTTTTGAATTTTGTGATTTTTCTTTTGAAAATGATTACTACTATTTTACTATTAATTTGACTTCCAATAAAATATTGGGCAGTTTGTGAAGGTAAAAAATACGTACCACAATAATTTTCCACTTCACATTTGGTTGGGGGAATGTGGTTTTCCACTAACCACACACCATTACCATAATCAAAATTATACGTACTAACCCACCTGCCTATTTCCATGTTTTGCACATGCTTTAGAATGTTTCAATTTCAAGTCTTAATTTGGATTATAAACAAGTAAATTATCATAGAAATTAGAAGGAGAAAAGAACCAAGCACAATATTGAAAAGCAAGCTGCCATGCCTAACTGGGTCACTCTTCATTATTGTCATTTGAAAATTTTAGCTTCTAGGTCTAAGAGACTTGATGATAGCTGTCGATGGGCTGAATCTTAGGGTTATTAAAAACGAAAAACTCACATGTCAACCAAGGCCCCATTGACGCAAGTCTTTGCATAGTGCGGCTGTCTATTTATGGAGCTTTACAATTTTCAAATAACCATCATCTTCGGTCCACTGCTTAATTAAAGGTGCAAAACGTTTTTTCTTTATAATAGTTTTAGTTGGATTATACGACCAATTTTCTGAATAAATTTAAGGTAAAAAGTAAAGTGGCCAAGATTTCCCTCAAATTTTTTAGGTCTTCACAAATTTCATAAAATGTCTTTTGAATTTCTTTTTTTTTTTTTTTTAAATTTGCAGACTGCCCAAATTTTTTGGTCTCATGTACGTTATATTTCAACCTCCGCTCTTTCTCTAAATCATGCGTCCACCCCTTCTCATTGCTAGAGCATCCCTCATATTTGTTAGTAATGGATAGAGTTTAAAATTTATGTGTGGTCCAAATTCAACTGAACTTTATGATATCTTACGATAATCTAATATAATACAACGAATTATGTACTACACACTAATTAATAAACGCATAGTATTTGACATATATATAGTTAACAATTTCAAAGTAAATATATGTTCTGTGTTTATTGGTAGAATACCTCATACGCAGACTTTATCAATAATTATACTATCGCGCACACAAAAATCGAGCATATAATTAACCAAGTCCAACGACGGGGTTTGGGGACAATTAGTGATCCAGAATCGTACTTTTACTAGCTAAAAATGTACGTTTTTGAAATTGAAAAATTCAACATTTATTATCAATCATATATTCGTTCATGATGGGCTTCGGAACGGATTTTTGACAGATTTATATGGCTTTTAAATCTTTTTTTTTTTTGTTCTAATTCGGTACATAAACAAGTCTAATCAGTCAAAGATAGGAGTGGATACAAGATTGAACGCTGAGATAAACTTTCTATCAATCAATATATTTTTTAAAAATAAAATAATATATAATGCACTTAAAAGAACTTCAATAAAATAACAACTATTTAATTTAGTTTATAAGGATAAGGGCCAAATTTGCCCATAAAATGTTTAAAATATACAAATTTGTCCTTTTTCAATACTTTGAGGGGGCAATATAGCCCTTTCATAATACTTTGAAGGCAAATATAAATCATTTTTTCATATTTGTCATCAATAAAATGGTCCATATTAGTCATATCATCATGGCAAATTTGTACAATTTTCAATATTTGAGGAGTTTTTTTGAAAAAAATTAAGAATAAATTTGAATAATTTTCAATACTTTAAAAACGTATATATTGATCCCTATGAAGACTTGCTTTCGCTACGGCTCCAGTGGATTTCCCTTAACTAAGCCATTGCCTATGAGTTGCTGTCTTATTTTTCAATAGGCACGTGGTCAGAGCCCCGGGCTCCTCCCACTGCTTGGCAGTTTACGGTTTCATGTTCTATTACACTCCCCGATGGAGGTTCTTTTTACCCTTCTCTCACGGTACTACTTTGCTATCGGTATCACCTAGGAGTATTTAGCCTTGCAAGGTAGTCCTTTCTGATTCACAAGGGATTCCGCGTACCCCATGCTACTCGTGTCAGAGCGTAAGCTAGTGATGCTTTCGGCTACTGGACTCTCACTATCTGGGGTGCGGCACTATTTGAAAGCTAAGAAAAAATTACAGTTGCTTTTTTCAAATTTTTTGAAAAAACAATCATACAAATATGTTATAAAATAATTGCTAACTTATAAAGAAGATGTGAATTGCAAGAGATGAAATAACAACAATAATGGAAACAAAAATTATAGAAAATTGTGTTTGGAATTTTACTAGAGATGGGCATAGTCGTGGCAATTTCTCAATTTCAATTCATTAACTTCAATTTATGAAAATCCAAATCTAAGTACAGTACATTAACAATTAATTAACCACTAAATACTTTCAGTTAATCATTGAAAAAATTTAAAATGTAATTATCTTATACTTCATAAAAAAAAAAATATGCATCCATAAATTAAAATATAAATTCTAAAAATTTTAAATATAAAAATTGAAGTCAATGTCCATGTTTAATTAGACTGCATAAATTTGTTTGAACTCTATTTTAAGTTTAACCACCGGTTTAATGATTTTTTTACTTTTTTTTTCAATCCTATTTCTAACAATTGGAGGAAATTTTGATTTTTTTTTACTCAGAATAAATTTTTTTAAGTCTTATAAATTTGGAGAGCATACTAGTAATTTATTTTTTAAGAGAATATAATGGCAATAAATTTAAGGAAAATGGGAAATCACATGTTTTAGAATTTGACAACTTTTCAATTGTTCAAGATTTAATTTTCAGTCTGTTTAGATGAAATTATATAAAAAAAAAAATACTCACGTGTTAATACATGTAATTACGCATGCAAGACATGCCCGAAAAGCCAAGACCATAGGATAATTAAAGCATCATAGCAAATTATTTGGCTCACGAAAAAAATATGAGAAAATGGTGGGAGATGATTTGGACGGTTGAATGATTAATATATATATATATATATATATGAATGTACATAATTTTTTATCTAAAATATTCGCTATCGCTGCATAACTAATGAACAACTTACTAGATTAACACTCGAAAATGTTTTTAGGGAAAAGTTTATAAAAATTACAGAGAAATGTATTGTATGATTTTTATCGGTGCAGCCGATTTTGAAGAAATTTTTTAACATATTATCAATTACAATGTAATTAAACGAACTTAAAATAAGAATCACTAGGATCAATATAATAAGATTAATGATTGTTGCAAATTTGAGAAGTTTGGATATTCTAAAACAGTAAAACTCGAAGAAAAAAATGCACGAGAATATGGGCTAGCTTGACCGAGTCCTAATCCATAAAACACTGGATTGGACTCGATGAATCAAAGGCCTGGAGCCTAATGTTAAAAACGGATGAAATGGGCTATACAACGTTCTAAACAACTTCTTTCAAAGCGAGGCCATACACAGAACTAATGGTACCAGGGAAAATTATACTGTGAATCTTTAATTTAAGAGGCACCTAAAATTCTTTTGTAAATCAATAGTATATTGACATGTAGATAAAAGGAGTTATAAAGTGGTTTATTTATTCGTTTCTGTTACTCATTACTTGCAGAAAAATTAGTAGTTATCTTCTACATTTCTATAGTGATAGTTTTTAGGAAAATTCTTAGTTTTTAAGAGTTAGATTTAAGGTTTTAGTATGTAGTTTTTTGGATAGAACAATCTCAAAACTGAATTTTCTAAAAGATCACAGTTTGCAAAATTATAATGAAATGGACAAAATGCAATACTCATTAAGTGAAATGATGAAGATCAGCAGAGATAGGAAATTATTGTTTCCTCTTTCCCCCTTCTGCCACTAATTAATTTTACACTCTAAATTTACAAAACAATTCGAAGTAGAGACCTCTCCCTTGTGCATGGTCTTTATAAGTTATAATACTGTCACTAAGTCCCCAGTATAATTTCTCCTTCCAGGATTTCTCTATGTACGCTCACAAGAAATTTATGTGCATATACAATGTATGAAATTCAAAGAAGAAGTTAATGGGTTAGAAGGCAAAACAGACAAAACAAAGGCAAAGATGCATTGGATTCCACAGAGAAGACTACTGTGAAGAGGCTAGGTTTTTTTTGTACACCCTATATATGGATCTACATCCTATTCTTCAAAGCTTGTATAAACTTTTGGTCAATTTCTACAAATACCAATCATTCATGGAAATTTGTGGCCATTAAAAACTTTTCTTATAGGAATTCTATCATCAACATGGGCCAATTAAGACCTCTCGCCCTGTCTCCTAATAAAATCAAAGGGCAAAGCAAGAAATAAAAAATCAATTAATCATAGGTAAAAGCAAGGCAGAAAGTGGTTAACTTTAGGCTTTGTAAAGGTCAAAAAGATTCAATTTCCCGAAAAGTGGTTCTTTACGAGACAGCATTATTATAGAAATCCCCTTTTCAATAACATGGACTTGATGGGAAAAAAAAAAAGATTAGGAACACAAATTCATATTAAATTAACAGCAGGAACATGGTTTAATTAGTCTCAAGGTGCAAAGAGTTGCACTTGTATTAGTAATGATAACATTAAAAGATGACACTATGCTTCCTAGATTCCAAACCAGATCTTCAAGTCCAAGAAACTTTTTGAAATTTTACACACATGAAGTCATTCACTGACAGGCAATATTAGAGACATTGATTCATAATATCACATTTTCCCACACACCATTAACAATTTCTGAGTTTTAAGATCAACATTCCTGTCCGTGTCTCTGCGCGAGAGAGGAATTGGAAGAAAGCAGGGAGAGGCCTATCATGCAGACTCATTGGTATAGGAAAAGTCTCTTGCTGATCTTTCAAATCAACTACTTGAATTTGTGATGTCTTTCTTTTCTACCTCAATAAGTACATAAAATGAGCAAGGATTATGGTGATACCAATCAGCAAATGTTAAAAATCCTAAAATGTACAACACACAAGCGCAAAATAGGAACAATTGTCTCCGAGTTTAGCTTCACTATATATGCTACCGTGGATATCAATCATTATGAATCTTTTTATTCTATACACCATAATAGAAAGAAAACAAATTGGCATTGAAATATTTCCCGTTCTAACTATGGCTCAAATGAAGAGATAAAACAGTGAACTTTGAACTTTAAAAAGCATCCGAGAGCAAGAATTCCTAAATTTAATAGACTTACAACATGATTGAAGATTTAGGGTTTCAATAAGGTAGAGCATAACAAAGCCAACAATTGTCAGAACACAACCTCAATATGTAAACATAGTCACACCATTATCCTCTGCTCAATATTAAAGGTAATTCTCTTGTCTTAGTCCTAATCCTTTTATGGGAGGTCCATTAGCAATGTCATGCATATCACATGATTATATTAATTCAATACAGTTCCACTGTTTGGATTAGATTTAAGGGAAAATACAAAGCAAATTTGGAGAATAAGAAGATAAGCAAAACCCACAAGCATCCCAAAGTTTACAAATATATTAAAATTTCACACCCCACTACAGAATCGAAGAGACTTTTCAAATAATGACAGAAAGGGGTGAACTTTCTTGCTGGTACATCTATACAGCTCATGCCTTTTATAAAAAAGATTTCTTTTGAGAAAAGAGCCAGAACTCACAATAGCAAAAACTGTGTCATGAAACCCTAAGAGAGAGAAGAAGAAGATGGTGAATATAGAATGTTTGACAAAGTTAAAACCCAGATCTGGAGATACCAGAAATGGACAGATGGGATGCTGGAAGCCATCATGAGATAAATCTCCCTAATCATGAATATATATATATATATATATATATATTAACAGGCTGACAAAGAAAAACAAACACCCATCATCATCGCACCAACAGAAAAGGAAAACAAAAAGGGAGTAATGATGAAGACTAATTATTCAAAGTGGATATGGTCAAAAAAGTTCATCATTACACCAATCTGCATATATCTCACAAACTTAATTAGCCAAAAACTTCAAAAACTCATAATCTCAGTACAACCAATAATCAAAACAAACTAAAGCGATTAAAGACCAAACCTTTACGAGCAGTCGTTAAGAAATCCCGATTGGAAGCATTAATTGGGGGGAATGAAGCCTGGTCCGACGACACTAGCAAATGATCAAATAGATTTTACATCCATAAAATGATAGATCTATGGATATAATTGGAAGAAAATAGAGAAAAGAATGGATCAAAAGAGAGTCCTCGAGCCAGACAACATTCCCCTCAAAAAAAAGGTAGCTCCCTTTAGCGAATCTTGAACAAAGAGAGATAAAAATTAAGTGTGTGCTCGTGTGGTTTTCTCTTATCTCTTTCTCCCCCAAGAGTCTCGCCTATCTTCAAGGGGGATGAGAGAGAGAGAGAGAGAGAGAGAGAGAGAGAGAGAGATTGGTGATGATGAAGAGATGATGAAGAAAATGATATGGCATGGGGGTTATAAGAAGAGTAAAAGAGTGGAAAGCCAACGTTAAAAAAGACAAAAGATAGGTGCAGACCCGACCCTACCAGCTGGTTTTTCAGTTCCAGAAATGACCACGACCCCATGCACTCTCTCTCTCTTTCTCCATATACACATAATAACATGTATTTACATCCACTAAAATCCATATCAACCGTTGGATTTGCCAGATGACCATGATGGCAACACCTCGTACGGGATTGACCCTTTGTGGAGAGGAGAAACCCACCATTAGATCTTAACTCTGTTGTTTGATGGTGTCATCAAACATACTAATGTACTATACTACACTGTAACTGTGCTGTCTATGTACTATGTAACCTTTGAAATCGAGACCCATTATGGACCGTAGGATGTAAAGATTGTCCCATGATATTAAAATAAATTAGGAAGAAATTAACAATCATAATAAATAATTGAATAGAAAAGGAATCAAAGTAAAGGAGGCCTAGAATTGAGTCAGAGGAGTGGTTGAGTTATTGAGCTGCCCGATAATAGAAAGCCCATTTAATACATTTTCACGTTTTTTAATCAATTATTTGTAATGGGAAATGGAATTTATCATATTTTACTAAAATAGATGAAATTTGCGAATAAATTTTATATTTTTAAATTTTAAATTTAAAAAATTATAATAATTTCTTGAATTTTTTAAAAATAAATTATTTTTATACAAATAACGTAGTCTATTTTTTTTTTCTCCTACGACTATTTTTCTTAATATCCTACCACTATTCTGCACTGAATGCTAATATATATGATTTTTTTAAATTTTATTATTATTAATTCAATATTTATTGAAAATTTTAAAATGATAATTAATGATTTTTAATTTTTTTATTGTAAATAATTGAAAGAAAGTATCAAAATTGGCATTGAAAATATTTTAATAAATAAAATAAAAATAAATTTTTTTATTCATTTGTTATAAGAATAAAAATAAGAAATTTATTTTTAATTCTATATTTTAATAATTTTATTTTAAATATAAAAATTTATTTACAAATGAAATTTATTTATTTGTAAATAAATTTTATTTGTTTTAAACGTAACCTTAACGTGAATTTTGTAGAAGTAATGGTTGAATGTATTAATGTCAACGAAGTGTGTGTATATATATATATATATATATATATATATATATATATATATATATATATATATATATATATATATAATCAGAAATAAAAAAAAAAATTAATTGAACAATGCATATTAATGCGGATATCAAAACTCGTTTTGTAATTAGACTTGTTTTTCTTTCTCTACGGGAAAATAATATAAAAATAGATTTGTATTTTAATGAAAGATTGGACCCTCGTCTGCCGTGTCACTTTTAGGGCAGGGGCGAGGAATTCGAGGCGATGACCGACAGATAGGGTCAGGGGTCCACGCTTTCTTTTTTACTTTACCTTTTTACCCCATCCCAATTCCTCGGTGACTATATTAGGTCAAAATGACTACTGCCTTTTTTTTTTTATTTTTTTTTATAGGGGATACTTGCCTATTAGGCATTTTTATTTTTCTTTCATTTATATTTTTATTTGTTTATTTTAATTCTCCTTCTGTTCTTTAAATTTATTAGCACATGAATCCAGATCTTTAATTGTGACATAATAAATGATAGTATTGTTTTCATGCAATGGCTTTAATGTTGTGGGTCCGAAATATACTAACGGAAAAAATGGAGTCCTTTTTTTGAAATGCCGTTGCAGGCAGGAAATGCACAAAATAATCTGATTGTGAACTTATTAAGCACTTGTCTTAACTCTTAACTAGCTAGGTAGCATCGCCTGGCTCAAAATCAGGCCCAATCGGGTAAATGTGTATCGGTTTGTTGGGAGAATTAATTTCTGATATTTACCTATGTTGGAAATACTTCTAAATAGTTAAATATTTGGGGAGATTAGGATAATTAATGATAAACTTCTGGTTGATTAAGGATTCTAATAGAACTCTAGTACTCAAACTATAAATAGGAGTAAATAGTAATCAATTTACACAAAAATTCTACTATTATTTTCATAACTTTTTTAGCTTTTTTTTTTTTCCTTTTGTTGCTTTTGTTAGAATTTACTTAATCTATCTAACGGGTGAAGCTTTTGTTTATTTTAATAGTACCTAACTCCCTAAGCAGTCATACTTGTTCTAGTTGAACCGATTTGTTTGTTTTAGTGTTATATTTAAGATTTTGCAGTAGTTTGCAAATAAATTTTTATACTATTTCAATAATATTATTGAATTTTCATTTCAAGACCAAATCATATGGAACATTTGAAAAAAAAAATTCCGAGTGAATATATAAGAAAATAATACGAAATAGTATCATGTAGCTTATCAAGACTTTATTCTTTTATTTAGAATATCATATACTATTTCGTATTAATTAGAATATCATAAATTAAGCCAATCGGTGAGTCCGGTGTTGGTGCAAGATGTTTTGGGTTAAATTTTTTCTCTTTACATTTCTAGTTGAATTATGCCTCTCTCTCTCTCTCTCTCTATATATATATATATTGCTAATCGCTATAATCTTGAATTAATAAAAATATGAAAGCAAGGGAGTGGAATAGAATTTAGATAACAATGTGTTTGGTTTATTAAAAACTGCCATCTACTTTCCCTGTTGTCCAGATAGAGACTAGGCACGACCATCATCTTCAGATACACAGCCATGAAATTTAATGGGTCCAATTTGTTTGTTTGCTTCTTTTCTTTTTTTCTTTCTCCTTCTCTCTCTCTATGCTTGTTAAGTGATAGGTCTGTTTTGCTGCCTTTTCCCTTTGGTAATAAATGATGATGGAATCATTAGGTAAGTGACTATAACTCAAAAACTTATAGAAATGAACCCATCTGCAGATACTGCATAACTTTACAAAATGAAAATGCATGCACTTTTTTTTTAACCTCATAAGACAAATATTTCATGTTCATTTTCAAATTTTGATTGAAAGAGTTTACTGTGCTTCGTACTTGTGAGTATAGTAGTAATATTTTGCCTTACATTGCAACTTGCCATGTAATAGGTAGCTGGAAAATTTAATGCAATTGACTAATCAGGCTTTTTAGACACATACTCCTACTATATGGCATGCTAAGAAGTAAGAACAGGAAAAACAAAAATTTATATACTAATTACTAGTAAATAGGGTAATGAGTGAATAAAATAGAATGTTATGAGCAGAATTAAATGGAATTTTAAAAACAGAAGAGGGTTAAATTAGTTTTGTTTTGGAGTGAGGTTGGTGCCCGTAAGAAGTGCTGCCATGCTATCACCAAGGGCTCCACCATTGTCTCTCTCTCTCTCTATCTACTGTGTACATCAGAGTGACAAACGGAGAGGACGATACTGGCTCCATATTTCAACGCTTTTACAGTCTTGAAAATTGTGTCTCTATATATAGACAGAGTGAGAAAGTGAGATAGGAACAACACGTAAATGTCAAATCCCTGCATCTCCAACCCAGGTTGTCGACTTTTCTTTTTCTCTCTCTCTCTCTCTTTTTTTTTTTTTTTTTTTTTATATTCACTTCTCAAAAATTATATAATTATGTTTTATTTTATTATTTTAGTTAAAAATTTCCATGTTCATTAACAATCAGGAGGTAGTCATGTTCATGTTCGTGTTCACTCTCCTCAAAATGCATGGTCACGTGCCCTATGTTCTCTTCATATGTGATGCCAATCGAGTAGTTGAAAAGGAGGAAAAGGTTAAGCAAACTTTTTGATATTCAAGTCAAATTGATGTCCGAATCGAGGAAGAGAGGTTCCGATTTATATTATATATATTTGCTTTTTTAAATTATACCTTTTGAAAGAAAGTAAAACCAAACCCACAAAAGCTTACGTGGGTTGTGTTGTTAATTTTGGAAAAAATATTTAAGGCTGTCCATTATGCACTTTTCTCTATATCTATAGGATATCATATGGAAATTTTGACATCTTTTTAGTTAGATTGTAATATAATAATCGGATTAGGGTGAAATATTTGAGGCGAGAAGACTTTTTTAGCTCGTAATGTCTGTTCCTATAGGCAATAGCATTGTAATTAGTGAAAGTGGGGGCTCCTACAGTTACACTCTCTCTGTTCGTTTATTCTTTTTTCTCTTCTTCTTCTTCTTCAACCTCTTCCATACAGAGAATCAGGTCTGCTTTCTACTTGCTTTGTTTTACTTCCTCTAATCTTATTAGTTATTTTTTGATTAGCTTAATACGGGGGTCTTGGTCTTCTTCTGTGTGCCTTTATGTCATAAATACATTGATCGAAGTTATTATGTGGTGTAATTAAAAAGCACTAAAGAGTCCACTTTTACCAAAATTATAAGGTTTACTATTGGAACTTTGGAAGTATATTGTTACAGGAAAGGTTTTAGAGTTTAATGTGTTTAGTTTTGGGCAAGAAAAAATGAGTCATAAACCTTGTAACATGGATTAATTCGGGGCATTTAATTATTCTCGAAAATAAAATAAAATAAAATAAATTAGGGGCATTTAATGTTTAATTATATGTCTTGTCAGTTGAGATTTTCTTTCATCCAGTTGTCAAGTAACAACAGTAACCTGTAATCCTCGTCGTTTCTCAGCTAAACAACAATGCAACATCCCTAAAGTCAATATAAAACAAGGGAATACAGATTTTCAGATCAAAAATTCAAATTTCGTTGTATTTATGAATGCTATTTTTGTCCTTGTTATTTATAAGATATACATCAGGTGTCTAACAATGTCATTTTTGAATCAATCCAGCTTAAAGAAGGGAAATTGTTCTCGTTTTTAGTGAAAAATTTTCCTCATCATATGAATGTCTATTGACTTAAACAAATCATCGTTGCCTATTCTGAAATATATATAAGTTTCTTACTGGTTTTTATTTAAAAAAAAAAAAATTAAGTATCTTACATTTGTTAGTTATAAAAATATAATATATTTTACAAAATTTTAACAATTTTTATATTACAAATTAATTTTTAAAATTAAGTTATACCCAAACTCATTTTCTTCACACATATTTAGAAAATCCAAACTCATTATTTTTTCAATTATCTGATAATTTAATTATCCCGTAGGCCATAAGTATTGAAGTCCTTCTTATTGATCTATCTCTGCATATAGTTACTTTTTTTATTGCCTACACTTGGTTTAGGCAAATTTTATAAACTAAACTTGCCATGCATGCATGTTAACCATCACTTTATTCATTTTTCAACCAACTTTATATAGGTGACTATATATTATTAGCTTGTTTTATAAAAATTATTCAATTTATTCAATAATTTTCCTTTCATATTAGCTTAATTTATTAGCTAGGATTTTTTTTTTAAAAAAATATATATATTTTTTTACTTCGGCTAATAGAAATGACTTCCTGGCCATTTTAATGCACCCAATCGCATTTCATTTTCTACAACCCACTTCTTTTTTTTTAATTGAAAACCAGTTCATTTTTTTTTTATTCAGATAAAATTGGTTCTTTCTTTATTTCAGGAGAAAACCCGTCCTTTTTAAAAGGAAAAAAAGAAACAGCCATGTTATTTCCTGAATAGGTAGTCTTTTAATAATGGCTAGGTCGGAAGTACATACCACATAGACTGAACTATAGAGGTCCAGAAAGGCCCAAAACATTCAATGATTTGAGCGCTTAATTAAGAAGTCTTGGGCTGGCGATAAGCCTACAAAACCTTTTTAACCTAAACCCCGACACGTTAGATCATAGAAACTTGTAAGCAACAACTTATCCTAAGACTAATCATTATTTCTAATTCGTAGGAAATGAATTCGGCTTACTTTCTTAACTTCTACTCCTCCTGTTTATTCACTCCAACTTTTATTCTATCAAATAATTAAACCATTATTCAATAATAATAAATTGTAGGTCAACTAAACAATTTGAAAATTTTAACGTTTACAAAATAAAAATTGAAATCATTAGAATTTAATCCAATTAAAAGATGTAGAAAGTTTGAAGTTCAATTTCTACAAACATTTGATAAACGGAATTGGACTATATGCCGTTATGTTGTGAAAAAATGAATGAATTTAGATAAATCTAAAGTTGAATAACCTAATTAGTTTTAGAAAAACATAAATAAAGGGCTTACAAACAAAATATTAAAAATTCAAGAGTACATAAAAGCGTATAGAATTCAATGGGTTTGGAAAAAGTCCATTAATTTATTATAGAATTACCTATGATCGATTAATTATATGATAATATTCGAGAATTTATATAATGGCATCCTCTTAATAAGTAACAAGATATCTTCTTTTTTTTTTTTTTGAGCAGGAGACAGAGTGTTTCATGATTACGACATCCATTTAATCCCATAATTTAATAATTCTTCAACTCCACAAATCTTACGTACCGAAATTGACCCATTAGATCCAACATGTTCAAATTTCAAACACATAGACCATTCAATTTACGCCAAATAAGCAAATATCTGTAGCTCGTGCATGGTTGGCATTGCTCGAGCTAATGTGTCAAAAATATATAAGCCAACTTTCCTCATACACCTATCTTTATACTTTCTAGTATACATCTCTATATAAACGCTATAAACATCCCCCCTTGGCTTAATTTCATTAATGCTTAATTCAGAATATCCCTACCTAGATTGGTCCATTACTACTCTCTGCTTGCCCATACGTAACAAATGCTAATCATATATATTACTATTTGCTATTAATCAAATTCATCATCATCATCATCTGTATTATTACTATTATTATTATTATTATTATTATACCATCATTATCATCCACTGTCTCCATCACATATGCTTCTCTCTCTTAATTTCTATTTTACTTTCATTGCAATATTTATGATCAACTTCCTTATCTATCTACCTTAACCTGATAAGGTCAAATAATTTTGAGGATTATGTTTCAAATAAGAAATCTCAATCCTCGATATTTTGGCCTATAAATTCGACCATACTACCCATGTTTTTCAAAATACTAAAGTCTGAATTTCAAAGGAAACGCAACTAGTCAAACCTCACAACACACATATATATATATTGTTTAACTGTCTTATCAATTTTACTTTTATTAAAATATCCTGATTAAATAGAGGTGCCAAGATAAATTTACTTAATCTTGTGGTTAGAAAATTTGCCAGTAATACATCACCAGTGAACAGTATGTAGATAAATGGAAATATTGATTTATGTTTTTGTTTATGGGAAAGTTTTGCATCATTAGCTATACATGCAACTTGAAAAAAAAGGGGTACGAACGGCCCACAATACATAATTTGGAAGTAAATTTTGCAGCTAATAGAAAATAAGAAAAGAAAAAGGCAAACGTAGTCGTCGGGGTTTCTGAAAGGATAAAAAGACAAAGGCTGCCGTACCACGTGGCAAAAGGAGAGAGCAAATCAGAAATGCAAGGAAAAAGACAAAAGACCTTGGATTCAAAAAATGTCCCCACAGACTACTCTCTATGGGGTACGATATTGAAGCGGAAAAAGGCACGTGGCCTCTTATATTTAAATACCTTTCTACGTTGAACCATAAGCTTTCTGACACGTCCTTAATTACCATCAATACTCCAAAGGGCATGACGACAAAATGCGATACTATGTTTTGACCCATCACAACTGGCGAACTTCTATTGGGTAACGTGTGAGAGGTAGTAGATTTTTGTTCCTGGGCAACTAATCCTATTGGCTAGCTTATTTTTGTTTTTTCAAAAAATGGTTTATTCAAAGAAATTTACATTATTAATTTATATTTGTGGAGAAGCAAAGTCCGACACGTACTTCTCAGGTTGTACAGTTTTGACAGCGACTCAACCTAGCAACTCTAATATGGCTTCACTCGACTTCCTCGTGGCTCATCCACCTTCTAAGCTTTAAACATATTATTTTAAAATTGAGAATTTTAACAAACTAACTTTACAGTCGTACAGTTACTACAATTTGTTGCTTGGTATATAATATAAATAATGTAATCTATTTTTATAAAATGATTTTTATATATATATATATATAATTACATTATTAGAGGTGGAATATAAATCAAAACCCAGTGAATTAAAAAAATTATCAAAATTTCAACTACATATAATTTATAATAAGAAATTATTTTGATTTAACACCGTTGCTTTATGTAATTGTGAAATTTCAATTGGTAGTTATTTTGAGAGTGCTTCGAATTATATTTTGTAATTAATGTACCCACGATATCAGTGTTCCGGAAAAAAAAAATTAGCTATTCTTATTATTATTAACTTTTTGTACTTTTATTTTGCCATACTGAACATCATGTGTTCATTTTGTAAATTATTCTTTTCAATATAGTTTTTCTATAAGTCGTTTTCAACTTCAATACTTTTTTGTTCAAGTATATTTTTTACTTGGTGAATTTAAAACAATTAATATCCAAAATAATCATGATAAACAAATAAATTTATTACTCTGTGATATTAAGAAAATGAATTATTTTTGTCAAAAAAAGAAAGAATGGAAATGAATTATATATGAAATCTCTTAATTTTTTTTATTAATTTGTTGAGTGTTCAACTTTATAGTAATATTATATTCATTTCAGTTATGTGTATCACTTAATAAAATAAGAAGATTAAAAAAATAAAGTAAATTTTATTTTCAATTTAAATATAATTATTAATAGTAAAAAAGTATTTGGGCTCAATATGACTGAATAAATATGTAAAGCTTAATTGTCTAAATACGGAAAGGACATAGAATTTGAAGACATATTTTGCCTTCTTGTCAATTGGATAGTTTCCAAAAATACGAACCCCTGAATTTTGGCATTTACGATTGCAAATATCTTGTTAGTGATGCACATTGACCCTTTTTTTTTTTTTTTTTTTAATTTTCAATAGCGGCTATATATGCGAACGATCGAGTTATGTAACAGCACTTTTTGTACAAGACTTTTATATGTTCTTTTTCAAATAATATTCGTACTGTACTTTGATATATTGCTAAAGTTAACATTCTTAGCTGAAAAATATTCGCTAATTTTAGAAAATTTGTCAATTTTTTTTTTAAAAAATTATCTGTTATCTAAAATTTACTAACCCAACTAATTTAAATTTACATTCAAAATACCTATAAAAGATAATAAAATATTTCATTTCAAGTATTTAAAAATGTTCTATTTCAGATTTGTTACCTTTCAAAATTGGGTTAAGGTGAACTCAGACCAAACAATCAAAGCTAGTTGTAATATAGCGGCAGCGGGAGGAGTTATAAAGGACACCATATGGGTAATTGGGTTTGGGGTCACAATTGGAGTTTGGGGTGCTGTTCTGTTACCCAAGCGGAACTATGGGGGTGCTTTGATGGCCTCAATCTAGCTTGGGAGAAGGGATATCTACCGAGAGGCTAATGGCATTGAGGATTACATGGCAAATTGGTCAATTATGAAAGAACTGAAATTGTACGCCTTCTCCTCTCCCCCACAGGCATCTGATTTTTTCTTTTTAGGGATATTATGAATTTCTCACACGAGAGATTTTTTAGTTTAGTGGGTCCTGTTTCTAAACTTTATTTTCTTATTAAAAAAAAAAAATCTATTTTCAAGATTTAAATTCAACAAATAAAATGTTGGATTACGGGTATTTAAAGATAATATCAATTTTCAAGAATTGAACTCAAAACCCCTATTTAAAAAATAAAAAAAAACTCCAGTCATTTCCGTTCAATTAATTAGCGAGAGTTGTACCTTTTTTTTTCTTTTATTTGTAAAATTAAAACACACAAAATTTATTTATTTATTTTTTGTTTGTTTTATTATGGCGGTGGGTCCACTGTTATTGGATTATTCACCGTGGAAATCACAAAGATGATTACAATTACACCTCATGAAATTTAAAATTCTGAAAAAGAAGTATTTAAATAAAGATAACGGAGGTTCAATGATCCCACGAGATTCATGTTTGTTTGCCGACAAGTATATAGTCGGTTGTAAGGACAAGACTATAATATGAAGTTGATGACGATGGCGAAGACGACTATATATGCTTGTTTTCTTTTTATTTATATTTTTAAATAATATCCCAATATGCCATTAATCAAACCATTAACAGCAATTAAATCTTAATCTCACGGTAGATGAGTTTGTAATGATATTTTTCAAATTGATTTAGTTTGTGATTCATTCACCAATTGTGTTTTTAATTATAAGTTGAAAATCAATTTTCTTACTACAATGCATTTTAGTTAGATTTACAAATGAATACATAAAGAAAGCAACTAAGTTTTAAGTGATGCTGACATAAATAATATAGATAGATATATATATGTTTATGAAATTTGTTCGGACGGTTAATTAACTTAACTTTCTGATGTGAAACCATTTTAATTAATTAACCCCCATATATATCTGAATTATTATTATTATTTTTATTTTAATTACTCAGCATACAACGGATACTTCTGCGTTACGTCAAGTGTATATATATAAAATAAAAGAAATTTGGCAACAAAAATTACGGGGAATATTCCTATTTGTCACATCTCATGTATTTAATTACAATAAGAAAAAAATAAAATAAAATAAAATAAAGCAAATAAAGAAGCCGGCTTGAATTTGGCATCTGATGAATTTGGTAGCTAAAGGCTCATCCAAAAAAAGTTACTGATAAATAAGGGATAATTGCATAAATAAAAATGAAATAATGAAATTGTTGAAAATATAAAGGGCAATATTCACAAGGAATATAGAAGAAAATCGCAATACGCTATCAAAACTATTAGCCCACGGATAGACATATAAAAAAGCCCCACAAAATTGGGATATAAATCAAGAATTGATCCTTCTGCTTCAAACCAGAGCTACCCATAAAATTCTAATTAATACATTCATACGAAGCCAAATCATCTCTATATTACTCACTAAGTGACGGAAAATTCCACCAGACACCCAACAAGATGTTTGATGGAGAAGAATATTCTCCATCCGCAGCTGACCCTTTTAGCTGCAACAACACCAACACAGTCACTAGAAAGAAGAAGAACAAGAACAAGAGAAGGTTCAGTGATGAACAGATTAGATCATTAGAAACTATGTTCGAAACAGAAACAAGACTCGAGCCTCGAAAGAAATTGCAGCTTGCACAAGACCTTGGGTTGCAGCCACGACAGGTTGCTATATGGTTTCAGAACAAGAGAGCTCGATGGAAGTCGAAGCAGCTCGAAAGAGATTACAGTATTCTACGATCTAATTACAATACCTTGGCTTCCAGATTTGAAAGTCTTAAGAAAGAGAAGCAGGCCTTGGTAATTCAGGTACTTGCCTACACTTTGCTATATAAAGATGCAGTCTTTTTTAAATATTTTTTACTTATGAATTGCTAATATGGGTTGTTCAAAATTTGAC
The DNA here is from genome assembly GCA_947683425.1 of Excoecaria cochinchinensis. Classification (NCBI taxonomy): domain Eukaryota; kingdom Viridiplantae; phylum Streptophyta; class Magnoliopsida; order Malpighiales; family Euphorbiaceae; genus Excoecaria; species Excoecaria cochinchinensis. The sequence continues at coordinate 6,922,259 of CANTUQ010000045.1, forward strand.
AGTTGCAGAAGCTGAATAATGTGTTGAAGAAGGAAGGGGAGGAAGTAGGAGTGAATTGCAGTGAAGGTGAATCAGAAAATGGAGAGAGCAATATCAAGAATCAAGAAGAGAAGCCTTGCTTGTCAATTGAAAGATCAGAAGAATTTGATAGCCGTATAAAGGCTGAGTATTTTGGATTAGAGGAAGAAGCAAACTTTATGAGCAAAGTGGAGCCTTGTGATGGATCATTGACATCACAAGAAGATTGGGGGAGTTTGGAATCTGATGGACTTTTCGATCAATCAAACAGTGGTTGTCAGTGGTGGGATTTCTGGGTTTAACTTAATTTCAAGAAATTGGGACATTAGTAGAAATCTATGGAGGAATTCAAGTCTACGTCAGTAATGGAATAACAAAAGCTGCCTCTCATGTTGATTTTGCTGCTCCATTTCTGCCCTGCGTGTGAAGTTGAGTCCCAGCGATGAAACAAGCTCTTAACCCGAGAATGTTTGTATGTAAAAATGAGCAAAGAATTCAAACTCCGGATACTGAAATCATGTACTTGTTTAGATACCAATTTTAAGTTAGAAGCCGAGTTCATGTTGTGCTGTCTGATATAAAATTCAGTGGTCTTGTTCGTTAATTTCTGATATGGGAATGTTTCTTCTTAGGCATCCAACAGATTAAGCAAACCCCAAAATTTTAAACAGAATAATTAAGCCATCCCAGTACATTTCAGTAGCGCTAATACAAGGTTTATAATTGAATATTCAAATAACATTATCAATCTAGGAATTTCAAATACCAATAAGCATGCAGTAATAAATTGTATCTTCATTTTAAGAAAAAAAAAAATGTTAAATTGTATTGATGAACTAATCTTACGACGAACTGTAATGTATAAAAATCAAAAGCGAATCCGACGGCTGAGGGTTAATCGCGGGATGATGGGATAATGGGAACCACATTTTATTTTAGCTGACGGGTCCCATCTTCTTACACATTGAAAACTAAAAACGGGGCCATGTAGTAGCCAACTCACAGGAAACGAGGTGTCGTTTGATGAGAAATAGTGTTACGAGCATAGAACTTTTCGGTGTGCTTTCCAGGTCACAATCCCTTTCCTTCTAAGCTTGAGTTTGGTAAAGTGTTGAGGAAAAGAGAAGAGAGTAATGAACGACCTCTCGAATGCGGTGGTGAGAGAGCAGAATAAGGAGAGGTGCGAGCCAATACCTAGAATATCTATCTACATTCTGGTGCCTTTATTCTTCGTTGGGCTTTCTGTTTCTATATTTATACTAATTGCGGTCCACAAAGTCATCTTCTTTCTCTCTTTTCTTGCTCTCTCTGCTTTAGTCATTTTTTTCATAGCTTGGAACACTGTTAATTGGAGGCACAAAGCTGCCCATTTTCGCTTCCTTCGCTCCTTCCCTCACTCGGACCTTCTTTCTGCACTTGATGGTCAGCTTGTCAAGATCACTGGGGTATTTTTTTTTTCCATATTTACCCTAGCTTGTTTTATTATTTTCTTGTAAAATTTGCTGACAGTCAAATGCTTTATTCATTTTTATTTGTTCTGGTTGATTGTTATTTTGCTTTGTGGATATGTATGGTGGAAATAAAATATAAAAAACAATATGGCATTGCTGATAATTTTTTTCCCCCTCAAATTTTTCACCTGGGTAGTCTATCATCAATCTGCACCTTAATCAACTTAAAGCAGCTTATTGCTTTTCAATGTTCCGCATGTACATGAAAGTGGCATTTTGAGCTTTGAAACAGTTGTAGCCAGTAGTCTTGGAATTATCAAGTTTATTGGGAAAAAAATGCGTTTACGGAAATTTAGTCATCTAGTGCTTTGTGACAGGATGCATTGGTATGTTGTGATTATAACAAAACTAGAGTAGGATATTTTGGGTATCTAAATTCCAAGTTGGTGTTTGTTTGTTAGTTTGAAAAAGGGTATCTGAGGAGAGCTTTTATGTTTTGCTTGTGAACAATGACACTTAGCTGGCCTTTAGCTGTCTCGCTTTTGCTGATTCTGCAAGTTATTGACAAGTAATTTTGCTATTTGTATATCTTGAAGAAGCATTCAACTAATTGTTGTCGAAAGTTTAGGTGTTATGTTGATGTTGGTAGTTTGTTACTTTCTAAATTATAAGTTCATGTAAAGCCTCATAGAAGTAACATTATTTTTATAATATCTGTCAATGTTGAATGTGCAAGAAAATTAAGCTAAGGTTCTAATAACAAAGAAGCTTATGATATGCAAATGAAGTGATTTTGGTTAAATGCGAGACTGATACACCATGGATTTGACAGTTTTTACTTCAAAAGAAATAGATTTCTCACGATAAAGCCAATGTATCATATATTTTGCTATTTTAGATGTTTCCTTAACTGTTGGTGAATTGGGTACTGTCTTGACACTAGTTAGACCAGATCATGATCCAATTTACTTGTTTCCTTGATCATATGGAATTTCTGACCTGATAAATCATCCTGCTGATTGCTTCTGCTTGACGGATGGTTTCTTTTTTTCCCTGATGACTATAGCTAGCATCCTGTGGGAGTGTTTCTTTAGAATCTTCTTATGAAAGGGCTGCTAGATGTATCTATGCATCTACTCTTTTGTATGAATATGGAGGATTTGGACTGAAGCCAAAAGAAGCTAGCATATCATGCTTTCAGTGGAGTTTAACCTATTGTGAGGTAAGGATCCTCATTTTCTGTAAACTGATGCAATTTGACTTGATTCTGTTTTCTTGTCTTGTTCAAATGTATTTGCTTTCAATTGATAGTTGTGATGTGATAGTTTGAATAAAATAAACATAAATGGAGAATATAATAATGGCCTTAGTAGGCGCCTTTCTTGCATCTTTGCAACCTTGTTCTTCAACTTGTGTTTGTGTAGCTTTAATGCACCTCAACCTGAACTAATTGACCATCTTTACATCTCATAGTAACTGTTCTTGGCACGTGAAAAATAATTGAAGTGATTGTTTCGCTGTTCCACAATTCTATTGATTAATTGTTGAAGTTCTTATCGCAGTAGGTTCCTAGGATGAGTTGCCTCCTTAATGTTATCCAGTCTATGTAATAAATCCTGTTTCATAGGAGGAAGGTAGGCACTGTAAGTTTTTCTCATGGCTTCCACATATCTTCTGCTGTCATCTTTATGTTGTTGTAGTATTCTTCTGACAGTCTCTTGTTCCTAAGTAGCATCCAGCTAGCCTCTGCTTTCCTTGGTATTTGTATATTATGTCCTGTCCCCTGATAACTTCCAGTTCTGTGGTGCCTCGCTGACTATTCTGCTGTGAGTGCTTTTCTACCAATGATATTGTCAGTCATTCTCAATGTCCATTACTCCATTAGAACCATATCACTAGTCACAGACGGGGGTGAAAACAAGAATGTTACTCTTCTGCCACCCAACATGTGCCTTCATTTCATAGTGCCCTTGTTTTCTAATGAGGACCTACAGATCAGATAAATGTGAATGTTTTATAGCTTTATTTTCAATTACTATGTTTCATCACCATGCAATGCCTGTTCTAGAAAATCCCAGGCTGCAAATATAAGTCAGGGCAGCCTGTTTTTCTTTGATCTTTGATGAAAACTTCTGTTAAGAAAAGTTTATTGCGAACTTTTAAATCTTGGGATGGTTATGTTGCCTAGTGAAGTTGATTGGCAATTGAATGTCATAGCAGTTAACCAGTTTTGAGGTATATTTCATGATAAAATTCTGGGATGTAGTTTATGAGTCTTATGCCACTTGCTCTCTGTTGTTTTTGGAAATGAATTTACATCTCTGTTTTAAAAAAAAAATAATAATAATAAGGGACCACCCACGTAGAGATTTCTTATATTTGGCAGGATCATTTGAAACTTGTATGCATAAAAGGCAACAAATCTCGTCACTTGATCTTAACTGTGCAGGAAACGCTTAACCATTTCATTGATGATTTGATGTGAAATATGAAGTTAACCATTTCATTGATGATTTGGTGTGAAATATGAAGTTATTGTGCAATAAAATTTCAGTATTAACATGTATTTACACCAGCAAACACTGGTAGATATGCTATTTGTAAAATTAATTACATAGAACACAGTTATATGTATTCGGACATCTAAGAAGTTGTTTATTTCTGGAAATTTGATATTTTTCTGATTAGGATGTTACCTGACAGAGGTTTTCCACCGACTTCTACATAACTGATCTGAAGTCTGGTGTCCGAGCTATGGTGAAAGCCGGTCCTGGTTGCAAAGTGGTCCCCTTGATTGTTGAGAACAAACTTGTGACTACTACAAGAAAATGCAGAATTCTGTCTCCTCATTTGAGGAAATGGTTGCTGGAGAGAAACGTGTCAGCTGAACCTCGGCTACTACGGTTAGAAGAAGGGTAAACTTTCCAAATTTTACAGAAGCTAACATTTCCCATTTCATTTGTAGAGCTTTGCATGACTTATAAGCTGGATTGGATGCCTGTGTTTGATCTTACAGGTATGTTCAGGAAGGAAGCATTGTGACTGTAATTGGGATGCTTCGCAAAAACAATGACATTTTGATGATAGTTCAACCACAAGAGCTTCTCTCTACTAGATGTTTGTGGGAAAAGCTTCTTCTCCCTGTTGATGTTGATGGACTGGTCCTTGGGATTTCTGATGTGGTTGGTCCTACCATGAACCCACACTGCAGGCAACATTTAGAACAATAATGTCTAACATGTGACAAAGCTAGTTTCTCAAGGAAAAATAGGATAATTTGTTGTAGGAAAATGCTCTTTGGTGTTGTAACTATGCATTCAATTTTGTGATTTCAGGCCTGGAATCCATGCATGGCCAATTGTAAGAAAGCAGCCTCCGTAGGCATTTTGTTTTTGAAACATCATGTATAACAACTAGCAAGTATTCTCATAGGATAAAGCCTGGAAGTTGGCCCGCGATTGGCTCTTGCAGTACAGGATATATTATTACAGTGTGTATAAAATGTTGAAATAGCAAGAGAATTATACAAAACTGCAATTTTTAGAAATACATAAGAGCCTTTCTGCATTTTCTTATTGCAAATGGGCTTTAACCTTTAGCCATGTTTAGCCCTTCAACTTATGTGTCCCCAAACCCAAGTCTACAAATCAATTTTATTTTATTTTTATTATTTTTGGTTCTAATAATTTCAATAGAGAGGACAAAATAAGATTGGAATTCAGGGGATCTATCATCTTTCCAATTCTATATTGAAATTTTACAAAAGAAACTATTTTATTGTGTAATTAGTCATTATCTAATTCATTTAGCCCTTTAATAAATTAAAAAATAGGAAAAAAAGTTTTAAAATTTTTTTCTCATTCTATTGGTCTGTTAACAATTTAAATCGTAGACTCAGGAAGTCTCATATACCTATTCTAATCTTATTAAATCATTATTATATTAGATAATCATTTTTTTTATTCACTGGGTGGATAGAAAGTTGACGTGGCTTATTGGCTGCCTATAAAATATATAGATATATACAGAAATTAGAAGCAGAGTGTTGCCAACTCATAATTAAAAACTATTCATAATTATTATTTTTCTTTTCTCAGCTAATCACTTCTCTGGCACTTAGAAGCTGCACTTTCATTTGTCATGTTTAGTCAGCATCAGAAATTTCTCCATAACTTAACATTTTTGAAATTATAATTTTAATGGATCGACCATTTCTACACTGCAATTAGGTAGCCTTGTCATCCTTTAGCGAACATGTTACATCAATAAGGGGGTCCATCAAAATATTCATTTTCCTTGAATTCATTGGAGATCATTGCCAATTTCATCCTAAATAATATCTATAATTGATCATAATACATTAAATTGTAAGCTTTGTAAATTAGAATATCTATTCACAATTATTTTTTTCTGTAGATTCGTTCTATGAATATCAGACGGAGTCCAAATTCCAAAAATGCATGCATGCTTGGGAGTGAGTTTTGAATCATATTCTTTTGCATACCATCCTCATATTGAATCAGAAAATTTTTGATTCGATTTACCCGATTGGATCTCTATCATAAGTAGTTTATCTGATCTTATACGTTTTGTCATCAAATCATGCTTTTTTTTTTAAAAAAGGTTGTCATCGAGCGTGTTATTAATAATTTTCAATCTATGGCAACAAAATTCTTTTATTTAATTGATTTTTAAAGTGTATTGACAGAAGGAACCTAAAAATATGACAAATTTAGAACAAAATAAGTAGTTAGGTAGTTTAGTACTAGGAATAAATTATAAGTTATTATTAATAATATGAAATGGTAGAACAAATAATAGTTTTATGAAGAAATTGGAAGACATACGGTGTTGCTAATGCTAATGTTTGATGGGGTCATCAACAAACCTAAGCATATTGTAGTTTTTCTGACCATTTGGATTATCTCAATTTCGTAGGTACCGAATTTATTCGAAAATAAATGATTCTATTGGCGGTCTTGGTCAATCTCTATTTATTATATAAATTAATGTAACACTTGCTTTTAATGAATTGAATTTTAGCTAAGAGGCATGCAAATTTAGATTTCACTTTCCATCACACAAAAAGTCTCAACAAACTTTGCACCAATATTTGACTACTTTCCTAATTAGCTTTTTCATAGACTTCAAACTCAACACAGTTATTATATGCACTTAATTTCTGCCAGATTTTTTATTTTTTTATAAATAAAACTAAGACCAAAAGACTGGAGAATAAAAGGCACTATATTAGTGGACATATATGACACATTTTTGAGATATAAGTGATTTTCCTATAGAAACAGAAATTGCTCTTCACAAATTTTGAGGAACAAAAAGAAAATACTAAATACATTTATGAGTTTGATAATTATTGATAAAACGAATAATGTCTTTATCTAAAAGAGAGAAGAGCCGATTGAAAGTTTATAATGAGATAGAAGGAGAGCCGGTCGGATAGTTGAGACCTGCAAGAAATAATACCCGGTCGGATCAGGCGTAAACATTCCGAACCTTAAATTAGTAGCTTTTTAGAGAGAAAATACTTAGAGAAAGAGTTTCACAGATTTGATACCTGGTACCACTGTTTGTTGGGCTATTTATATGAGATAGGAGAGGTACACTTGAGCGTTTGGGGAGTGATAACTGACAGTCAGAGTAGGTGAGCGGCGAAGCGATAGGGAGCAGGTGAAGGTAATAGCGTTGTCTTGTGTCAGTGGGCTGATTGGACGTGTTGTCACGTCAGTCCGATCGGACGTGGCGCTGCCTTCATGCTCAAGGTTTGTACTCTTTACTGATGGGTTTTGAGCCCTGTCAGGTGAATTGGGCCAACTGGATGAGCTTTTACACAAATATTAATTATTATAAAAAATGTCTTTGAATTATATGAGATTGTAAATTCAAATCTCGGTTAGAATCTTACAAATTGAAAAAATTACTAAAATATAACTTAACAAACATGCCACTTAAGGTAGTGCTTATCGTATCAATCATATCCAAACTCGACAAATAAACATGGAGGAAATGGAAAAGTAAAGGAATGTGAATGTAAAAATTAAATAATTATATATAGGTAATATATATACGAATTGATTCCCTAAAAGCCTATGTATTTATCTAGTGACCCTCATGAAGCCGATGATTTACTCCTATGAGAATTAAATGATTATCATTATCAATTAATAATTAAGATTGTTAAACTAAAAATATGCATGGACGTATGCGGTGTTTGGGAAGATCGTCTATGATACCCCAAAAGAGTGGGTTAACACCAATTAATTTGATCAACTATATATAGGTAGATTACATCTAAACAAAAAGGGAATATCATGATACAAGTTTATGGGAAATTTTTAAAAAGATATCAAATTTGAGGGATCCTGTACAAATTGTAAGTGCAAGTTGTGCAAATATATATATATATATATATATAACCATATTAAAATGCTCTAAAAGTCTACAAAATTAAATCTATTTTATTTTGGAATCAAATCTTGAGAGGAAGATATATAGAATGATATCCTCAACTAAAGGATTACAGTTTCATATATTCATTTAATTTTTTACTATCAAGCACTTCACTTAAAAGACATTAGAAATTAATTCTTTATCCAAGGAATAACATTAAATGGTAGAAAGTTACTTTTTTCTTAATTAAAAGTCTCGAGTACAAAATTAGAATATGAAACATCTTTAAATATTTTAAATATATTATTGTTTTATATCTTACATGACTCTTTTCAGTGCAAATCCAAAATAGTTAGATAAAGAAAATTCAAATCTGGGAACAATTAAAATATATATATATATATATATATATATAATGGCTCTTTCTCTATGCTTCTGTTCAGCTTTTATCCTTCAAAAGCACAAATTGTAAAGGTCCTATTATAAGCTGAGATGGGAAAATAAATAAATGAATAAGAAGAAAGAATATGTATTAATTTAGTTGTTCAAATATTCAAATTTAGAAAAGTAAATGATAAAAGTGAAGCATCCAATAGAGCTTACCCACCCCACCCATGCTAGCTAAGACAGAAAGTAAAACAATAGATTATGAAATCGAATCCAATCCAATCATCGACTGCATTGTTCAATTCTAGCTGGGTGGGTTAGGCCTTAATTATTTTTTTATTATACAATTTTTAATAATTAGGGATAAATTTGTTCCAGAATATACTTAAAAAATAAATATGTACAATTTTAATATTTTATAAATAAATTTAACCCTTATTTAATTTTTTTTTATAATAAAATCTTTTCGAATACACATTTGATTTCTCACTTTTTAATAGCTTAATTTCTAGATCTTTATTAGGGTAAAATTGTTGTTTTTTATCTATAAGACAAAAACAATTTTAAGCTGTAACATGGAAAAATATATTGCACAAGGATGTTTAAACTTTTGCAACAATTTAAGAAAATAATGTTATGTTTGGTATGATGTAATACAATATAATAGATAATGTAATGTATTAAGAAATGTAATGAAATGAAATGTAATGTAATTATAATTACATTACTATATTTGGTTGTATTAGTAATGTAATGTAAATATTAATACATTTATATGTTTTGTTAGATTATATGCGTGTATTGAAATATAATTATATTTATAATTATCAACTAATTTTTTATATAATTATTTTATTATTTTATTTTTATTTTATATAATTATATATTTATTATATTGTGATCTCATATAAAAATATAATTATAATTTTTATTTTTCAATATTTAATTAAAAATTCGAGAAATTTAAAATTTAAATTTTTAATATTCAATTATTAGAAAGTGAAAGTTTAGGATTTAGAGAAAAATAAGGAAACGCAACGAAAAATACATCTAAAATTTAAGTATTAGTCAATACATGAATAAATGTATTGAAAAATACATTTGTATATACCATTACATTACACTCTATAAAATTGAGGTTAACAAACAAATGATTGATTACATATTTCATTACATTACAATACAATACCTTTTACCAAACATACCCTAAGAGCATATATATATATATATATATATATATATATATATATATATATATATATTTATTGCCTATAAAATTATTGTTACATAATAATGTCAACATTTTTACTATATTGTTATTAATTTTAATAAGACCGTTTAATGATCTTCACGCGTTACTACTGTTTTTGAATAGAAGAAATTTCGATTGCCCTTTAATTGACGTAAAGCATATGTTGAATTCATGACCATCTCCTTTTCGCTAATTAATTAAGAGAAAGAAAATTGAAACTTTTGACTTCGTAAAAAAAAAAAAAGGAAGAAGTTAGACTTTAACTTTTAGGTTGGTTCGATGTGTAAATTTTGTTGAAAATTACTATTAGCAAGATTATTTCCTTTTCTTTATATTTTATAAGAGATGAGAGTATAATTAACTATAGATTTCGAAATGAATAATCTAATTTAAAATTTGGATGGTGTGGCTGTCAAATTAAGTCTTATTAATTACTCAGGACAAATAAGTCTTTTCCTTTCAGGATTATAAAAATTAAAAATTTCTGTACTGAAACATATATATCACTCATCACAAAGTTTGGACATATTTGCTCTTCTTTTAGTTGAATAATTTCAAACAACTAATCAAAGATATGAGAGCTATGTTATGCATACGCGTATCTGTAGTCTGTACTATAAAGTATAGCATTTTTTTTTAAAAAAAAAAATAGAGTACGATATTTTACTACATTTTGATAATTTGATTTTGGTTTTATATATAATTAGACTAAATTAATCATTACTTTCAATATCTATTCAGTGTTATTTATTTCTTTCATAATATATTTATTATCCATGTAAAATAATTGTTAATTAATACTCCATATAGTTGGTTTTTATTCGAAATTTATTTCTTTTTAATTTTTTTTTAAATTGGAGTTTTATAAATGAAAAAAAATTAATGATGTAAAAATTTTATCTCTATATTAAGCTGACTTCAAACTGAATTAATTAGAGCATGCAGTATTCCTGATATCAGTAAACATATAACAAACATAACAAATAGATATATTCAAAGTATTTTTGGCAACTTGACTCTTTTGACAATACATTATTGATTCTGCATAGGCATTGACGAAATATTCGGACCAAACACGTTGTGCTTTCTTGTACATTGAAGTAGAAATTAACCAGAGTCAAAAATGAATAAACCTTATTATATTATACCTGAGAAGGTTCCTTGAAAGCACATTAGGTTTCCCCTTGAGCAAACAACAAGAATGTGTATCTTGTACATATTTGGTATATTGGTTTCACATGTTGCCCAAGTTCCTTTGAATTGAATCTGTATGAAGTTTTCTTTAAATTTCCCATTTCATATTAAAATATTAACCACCGTTGAGTTTTCAATGTTTCTGCCGAGTAATTTAAGTGCTATATATAGCTTCTTTTAAGGAAAATGCAAATCTAGCCTAACATCTTATTAGTTTATAATAATACCTTGTCGTGGACTTTGTATATGCGGGTGCATCTCATTATAGTATTGTTTTAGCTCAAAGTACAAAAACTAAAGAACTCCAGCCAAACCATGATTGAATTGCTCCCCATTTATTGATTATTACTACTCTAATAGATTATCCAACGATCAATTAATAATTTGATTGATAAATGCATATTACATTTTTATACATATAAAATTTGGAAGAAATATCACCGTTATACTATAAGATAAAACATTGATCATCCATCTGAAATAAGGAAGCAAATAATCGAATAACAAATTAAACAAAAAGGTTCTTTTTTTTATTATTATTATTTATAACTAAAAGGACTGCAGTCTTGGTTATGGTCTTCCAAATTACGGCAAATTAAGTTTTGGATTCCAAATGACCAGTCCATTGATAATTAGAGCAAAAAAAAGGATAAACGGTCAGGGTTGCTCATCATGGAACCTTGAAATCAGAACCGTGGGATCACTTCCTAAACACGACGAAGTTTGGTCCCACATTTAAAAACCGGGGCCCACTGAATTAACTTTCTGACTTTCTGTACCAATGTCTTACCCCCTTGGCCCCTTAAATCCTGAAACATATCTTTGTGTGCCGTTTTGGTCCTTGCAATATATTCAATGAAAAGAAACAAAGTTTTTTACCGCAAGCGAAAGCCACGTGGAAGAGGAAGATTCGTACTCGGGGTGGTAAGATTAGGCACCGTCAGGAGCCATGAACATACAACATTTGCATGAAACAGACACGTGGCAGTTAAGTAGCAAGGGTTCATTTAGAGTTATGGCGATTTTTTGGCCATTGCGATACCGTATTCAGCTCTTGCCATTTTTTGATGCCCAAAAGCGGTGAATGAGAAGGGCATGAGTGCATGGGTCTCACGTGCTACCCTTTACTTATTACCCGACAGCCTACAGCCACAACTCTCCCCACGTGTCTTTCCACTAAACCTCAATTTTAACAGCGCCCCATGTTACCTTGTCCTCATAATCTCACGCGCACCTTTCAACCACTATTCTCACGCTCCGGTTCCCCAGTAAGACCTTTTCTTTGTCCACAAATCATTCAGCTTTTAAATTAATACTATATGTGTGTGTACGTGTTTTTCTCAATCACACTCTTTTGCGGTTGTATTGAGTATTGACCCTCAAAATTTTGATATTTATCTAAGCAAGTGATTACATAAGCAGCAGTCTTTTGTTTAAGCGGTCAACTCCAACAAAGAAATATAGTCAATAAAATAATGAATATGATCGATGGAAATAAGGCGAAAAGGAATATCCATGGTAACCGCTTGATACGAGTAATAAAAAAAATTAATCATTTAGCAAAATCTTATATTTATTTTAATTTTTATCTTCCTGTTAAATTTTTCCCTATATATATGAGCCAACTAATCTCCCCACTTTAGGCCCAAAATCATAAGGCAGTAGCTTTAGTAGCTAGCGAGCACTCTTCCAACCCTAAAATTTCCTAAGCCAAACATGAGCACCGACGTAGATAGCCTCTGGGTCTTGGCTTTAGCCTCCAAATGTAAATCCTTTACACAAGAAAATATTGCATGTTCACTTTTTATCATTCTCCTAGCTTGGCTAGCCATTTCGCTTTTCCACTGGGCTCACCCAGGTGGTCCAGCTTGGGGAAAGTACAAGCTCAACAAAGCTTTTCTTGCTACTTCTAAGCCTATTCCAGGTCCAAAGGGACTGCCTTTTATTGGCAGCATGAACCTTATGGCTTCTCTCGCTCACCACCGTATTGCAGCTGCAGCTCTGGCATGCAAAGCCAAGAGGCTTATGGCATTTAGCTTGGGTAATACTCGCGTTATCGTTACTTGCCATCCTGATATAGCCAAAGAAATACTTAATAGTTCTGTTTTTGCTGATCGTCCAGTGAAAGAGTCTGCTTATAGACTAATGTTCAATAGAGCTATTGGGTTTGCTCCTTATGGAGCTTATTGGCGAACTCTGAGAAGAATTGCAGCTACTCATTTTTTCTGTCCAAAACAAATCAAAGCTGCCGAGTCTCACCGAATTATAATAGCTTCACAGTTGGTGGACATTTTGAGGGATAGTCATCAGAGCTGTGCCGTTGGTGGACTACTCAAACGAGCTTCTTTGAACAACATGATGAGTTCTGTTTTTGGAAAGCAATACAGGTTAGATTCGGTGAATAATGAAGTTGAAGAGCTTAGAGGTCTAGTTGATGAAGGTTATGAGCTGTTGGGTAGCCTTAATTGGACAGACCACCTTCCATGGCTGGCTGATTTTGACACACAAAAAATCCGGTTCAGATGTTCTAACCTTGTCCCAAAAGTGAACCGATTCGTTAGCCGAATCATCGCCCAACACCGGCTTTCAAGTAGTGAAGAAATCAGAGATTTCGTTGATGTTTTGCTGTCCCTTGATGGCCCCGACAAACTTAACGAGTCCGATATGATCGCTATTCTCTGGGTAAGGCAAAGCAGGCTATATTAATCCTGTTATTATTTTTATTATTACTACTATTATTTATGTATTGATATCATTACTATTCTAAAGCATACGTACCATACTAATATCTTTAGTACAAACAAGAATCTACCTTATTTGATATGTCTGGTGCCGGACTTGTCTATATATATATTATTGAGCTAATGAAATCCAAAATTATTTCTACACAGTAAAATTTAATTTAATATACAATAATTGGAAAATATATTTAGTACACCACCAAAAAAAAATATTTAGTAATTATTGTGGTGCTAATTTGGTGTTATATTTTTGTACAGGAAATGATCTTTAGAGGAACGGATACAGTAGCGGTTCTGATCGAATGGATACTAGCGAGGATGGTCCGACATCCAGATGTTCAATTAAAGGTCCATGATGAGCTGGACAAGGTGGTGGGCAGATCAAAGGGCGTAGCTGAATCTGATATCACACAAATGGGGTATCTGCAGGCAGTAGTGAAAGAAGTGCTAAGGCTGCACCCACCCGGTCCACTTCTTTCATGGGCCAGGTTAGCCATAACTGATACTACTGTGGACGGGTATCATGTGCCAGCAGGGACTACAGCTATGGTCAACATGTGGGCCATCTCAAGGGACCCAGAGTTTTGGGCTGACCCGCTCGAATTCTATCCTGAGAGGTTTGTGGCAAAAGAGGGACAAGTGGAGTTTTCAGTATTCGGGTCGGATCTTCGACTTGCACCATTCGGTTCGGGTAGGCGAACTTGCCCAGGAAAGAACTTGGGTTTAACTACTGTGACATTTTGGGTTGCATCACTACTGCATGAGTTTGAATGGCTACCGTGGGATGGGAAGCCAGTTGAGTTATCAGAGGTATTGAGGCTGTCTTGTGAGATGGTGAATCCTTTGACAGTGAAACTGCAATCTAGGCGGTCTTAAAAACTTCAGTAGTCTTATACAAGTATTAGAAGAGAAGAAAGATACAAAAAATAAAAAATAAAAAAAAAAATAAAGTCAGATTTCTGTATGCAGAATTTCGCAAAGCTAAAAAATTGGATTCCTCGTATATGTATTTGGTCCGTTTCCTTTTGTTATATAAATATATAAAAATATGATATGTTTTAATCAATGGACGTATCGTGGGATATACAGTGGCGGTAAAAGCAGCCATTAAAATTTTATTACATAGTTAATACGTGTGTAGCCGTCATTCTTGTGGGGTTCGGAATGTACCTTTCTTTTCTCGCTGTAGCCCATGTCACATATATCGTATTATTATTTTGATTTTCTTTGGTATATTCTTCTATGAAGTTACTGTGAGTCAATATATATATATATATATTCAATAATCTAAACAACCATTCAAATATTCTAACATAACACGACAGTTACAAATTTCTCGCCACTACTTTACCCGTTACTTTAATTTACTACTTTCCTACTCAAATCTAAACTCCAAACAAATATTTAAATGTAAAGTTATTAAAAATAATTTTTTTTTTTAACGCGAGTAATTAATATTGTATAGTCCTTGTCAACCTCAGACATATCAATGCAGGGACTCACCTTGAAATCCGTTTTAATGGCACGCACATATATATATCACCACACAGGTTTTATTGTTATTATTATCATTAGCACTATCATTGTTGCTGCTCCTGTGTGATATACATGTACTATCCCATGTTGAAATTCTCGTTACAATTTCCTTCTGTTTTTTAGATGTGAATAGTTAGTGAAATTCCAGCTTTACACATGATCCATCCCTAAGTCTTAACACAATTTTTTTTTTTTCTTTTTCCTCTATCTTTAATGGTTGATTTAAATATTAATACAAGCCACTTAATTTATTTTGATTTTGTTTAGAATGATTTTGTTTTATTGTTATTATTTTGTTTAAAATATTTTCCCATAAAATCAAAATTAATTGAGATACTTAATATTTACTTTTAGTATGGAAGAAGTTCAAGTTTTTAATATTGGCCTTTTCATCCTGATATTCAGTTTTTATTTTTTTTTATTTTTTATAATCTAAGACATATATACATATATAGGGTTAATTTCATTTGTGGTTTTATAATTATGACCAATTTTACATTGTGATCACATTAAAACTATTTACGTCAATAAAATAAAATAATTATTAGTTTATATCAATAAAGTCATAATTGCTAGATTTTGGGTTCTGGAAATTGCATTGCAAACTAAAAAAAAAATCAATTCACAATTAGCAATGCAATTCTAATGACCGGAATTTCTAAAATCCAGCTATTATGACTTTATCGATATTAATACAAATCATTTTATTATAGTTTTAAATTGCTAAGGCCATGGGTGAAATAGACTACCACTTGCTGTACAATAGTTATGGACGAGAAAAAAATGCTGTTAACTAAATCTAACAGCATGAATTACTAACTTTAAAGACATGATTAAAATGATTAAATTTTCTAAATTTAATATGGTTATTACGTAAGACTGTCTAATATTGTGATTATATTACCAGTTACAACTAATTAATAACCCGCAACCAGTGGTCCCATTTCAATCCCCTTTCTCAGGACAATAAAAAAATTAATAGTTATTTTATACGAGGAAGATTTTAGTTATATTATTTTTTTTTATGAGGGTAGGTTACTTTTAAACATACAATAATTAAATTAAATTTAATCAAATGATTAGCGCTCAATTAAAAGTTTAGCATATAATCCAAAACATCTGCTAAACTAAAAAGTTTCAGTAATTAGGGAAGCTAAATTAGTTTCAGTAATAGTCTTCCAAATTGAAGGTAATGTTAAAGTTGGAGGAATAATAACTCCCACTAACTAGATCTGGATGATCATACGTGTAGAAAGGGTTATAAATTGTTGTGAAGCATTTGGATGTCATGATATAATGATAGCGATTTAATTAATTAATGGAAAATTGAAATTGAAAAAGACATGTTACCAGTTCCTGTACAGTAAATATCAACAGAAGCCGCAACTCCCTCTCCTTTGCTTCCTCCATACATATACAGATTGAGACCCCCATAATAGATCTAACCATATAAACCAAATTACTACTAAGCACTCTCCTCGGATAAGGAACAATTATGTCCCTAAATAATTATATTATTTATATTATTATTATTTTTCCGGACTAGCTATTCAATCTAATTTCTTTATTTTTATTAATTTTGAGTTTATTAATGAGAATTGATGAAGGACCACTTTAAGAAATGAGATGGGGATGTTTGTTATGACCCAAATTAAGAAATTTGTTTCGAGTCGATGCTTCATCAATAATTGTTTATGATAATAAAAATGCTAGATCAGCAGTTACTGTAGAATTGTATTTAAAAAAATATAGCATTTATTTGCTGATGTGCATGCAGGAAGCTGGAGATAGAACCTAATGTTTATGACTGATTATAAATATATGATATTGATATATATATATATATATATATATATATATATTATGAAAATATATGATATTGATTTGATCATAGTTAATGAGGCTTATATATATATATATATATATATATATATATATATATATGTTGATGTTAATAATTGACGAAATTAAACCACAGCAAGACACAGGGTCTCAGCCATCATATACTGAGTTGGCTAATTTTGCCAATTGTCCTCTATGTTATGATTATAGGGATGGGGGGAAAAAATGAAATCATGCCAATATATATCATTAAATTGACAATCATAACATATAAAGATTGAAGGGGTGGTACGTACTCAGTAGGTGCTATTTGGATTTATTGCAAATGTCATATAACAACCAAAAAAAAATAAAAAACTTGGCTACCTATCTGCGAGAGATATATATATATATATATATATATATATAAGAAAAAGAAATACGAAGAAGAAGAAAGAAAAGAAAAATAATTAATAATAAAAAAAAAAATTGCTATCCATCGGGCTATTTGTTCTCTAACTCGCAATGTGCAATCCGGAAAATCTCGGAGATTGGATTAGTCATACCATATCTAACTTCGATTTTTTTGTTTAGTCAGAAACTATTGATTTTTTTTTTTAACAAACAGAAAATATTAATTAACTCCACATAATTTTTTATTTTAATACTATTCAAAATTTTGATCTAACATATCATTCTTTTTTGAGAAAAATCTAACATATCATTCTATTTACTAATTTATTATAACTTAAAAAAATTATAAATGACATCAAACGAAAATAACGCGGACACACCCTACAATTTTTTTTTAAAAGCCCATTTGCTTTAATTGTTGAATACAAATGGTAGCGGACGGCTATTTCTTATAATTTACAGTTCATTCATATTTAAATTTAGTGTTTTATTTTTCTTTTTTTAGAAAAATTTTGTATATGGTAAAACTATATATATGGATTTGTTTCTAAATTTTGAATAGATTGCGAAACTACCAATATGAATATACTTTAGTTATTTATTTCTTTATACTTTTTTATGCTGCACAAATAAATAAATAAGGATATAGTATAAAATTTAATACATATTAAACTAACAATTAAATGTAAAAAAAAAAAAAAGAAAAAAAAAGAAAGGTTAATCAAACTTTATAAAATTATAGTGATAATTATAAAAAAAAAAATTATAAAAGAAAGCTAAAACATAACAAAACTATGAAGTACGTGTCCAAGAAACTGAGAAAAAGACTAACTCAAATGTGTATGGCTGATATTTAATAAATATTATTGTGCTCTGCATGTGCCACATAATTAGCATTACCCTATATACTGACACCAAAGAAGGTAAGTTTTTATACCTACCGTGTATATATAGATAAAGTTAACGAGGGCAGTTTTGACATAATTCCGATTTGTATAATATTTTATTATAGTGGATCATTCATTTTACTAACGGTCCTGGTCAATGTGTTAATGTCTAAGCTCTTATCAAATAGATTGTCTCAAATCCTAACTAACCAAACAAAATTCCCAATTTCCCACCATTTGCTTATCCTAATGACAAAAGAAGATAGTTGACTCTTTCTTTTCACCTGACTATTCAGTCGCCAAGTCAAAACTAAACTCAATTTTGTTCAGTGTGCGACAGCTAATCTCTCTTCGTCTTTTTTTATTAATTTAATTTACTCAATCATTGAATATTTTTCTAATCATGCATCATTATTTAATAATTATTGTCATAACTCTTAACTAATGCATAAAAAGATATAGATTCCCTCCCATCACAAAATTTCTTTTTTAAAAAAAAAAAAAAAAATCCAATGACAAAAATACATTAATTTAAATTCGTGTTAAGTAAATTTATAAAATATAATTTAATACTTAATTTAAATTTGCATTTAGCAAGTCTCTAAAAAGTGGTAAAGTGATATGTTTTTGAGTGATTATGATACATATAATTCGAACACAAAACGTTAAATTAACTCTAAAAAGCATCTTACAATCATGAGATGTATCATCCTTTCATCATAGGCATGATCATTACATAGAGAGTTCGATCCTTAAATAACAATGCTTTTTCCCCGTAAACTTAAATATTCATTGTTGGGGGTGAAATAGTTAAGTGTTAAATTAACAAATGATTATAATATTAGATACTCCCTAAATGAGTAACTGGTAATTGTGTAGGGTTTGGACATATCTATGATACCCTAAATGAGTTGTTCAGCACCAACCAATTTGAATAACTATTGATATCTTAAAAACGATTTAAGGAAAACTAAATCTTGTTATTAATATACATATTCCAAATCGCAAAAGCTTCAATTCAAATTTGAAGCCTCTTCCCGTCTCGAATCAAATCTTGAAGAGTATATGAAAGAATATATAGCATGAGCTGAAAGATTATTTGATTATTTAATTATTTAATCGGTTGCTTTATATGTATATATATATAAGCATAAAATAAAAATTGGATTCTCGTGCTCTCTATTATTGTACGGTTTTTCCATATTCTTGCGGGTATTTCAATAGTAAGTTTTGTCGTGCCTAATTAATATCTCTTTAAAACAATTATTTTTTTACTCCCTGGGCTTTCCTTTCTAACTTCAAAATTCCACCAACAAATCAGTAGACCAAACCAAAATTAAAAAAAAATTAATTGGCAAATGGAGAATAATGAAAATGAAAGCACCAAGAACAAGCAAAGTTTGTCAAGTCTTTTTGTGGGGAAGAATAATTATCATCTAAAACAGCATAACTCCATATAAAATTAATAAAATAAATCTCCAAATTAGACCGGGATAATTTAAGAAATTATCTTGTCTCTCCTGATTGATCAATATCTCATTGTAGGTCCATCTTTGCTCCTTAATGCTTCCGATCATGTTTTATATATCAGTCAAAAGCACTAATTAATAGCAAAATTATTATCACCGACTAATTATGAAAATAAAAATAAAAATGAAACGACCACGGCTACAGAACTGAAGAATTAATATTATCTTTTTTTTTTTTTTTTATTTGTTCAAAGATTCAATATTTTAAAAAAAATAAAAGTCAAGAATCTTTTAGACCTCCACCATCCATCCAGCCCATGCTAGCTAGCTAATCAGAAAAGAATTTCTCAGATTATATATGGCGTTAAGTCTAATCATTTAAGCTAATTGAGTGGGTTAGGCCTTAACTATCCCACTTAACTATTTACATTCTTTTGTCCTTAGAAAATATTAATAAAATCAAATTAAATTCCATGGTCATTCGTTTCTATTGAAATTGAAATTAATATCAAACTTAATCTGTAGCCGCACACAATCTTCCATGTGTGACTGTACCTTTTTGAATGAAAAAATATATTTTCTATTGCATGTATGTTTATGTAATAACAAATAGAGCACTACACAATTTCTTGATCCTTCTGCAATTTATATTCCATGTATACAAACCAACTCTTTTGTTTTCATTGATTAGTTAATTAAGTGAAATTTAAAATTCATGCCTTCTAACAGCACAATTTCTAACTTTGAATCCCAGAGGTTAATTATACAAATAAAATTTCAGCAATATTAATAGTCAATTAGTGAGAATCATTTGACATAAAACATAAAAGATGCATACAATCTAATAGTCTCCATCCAGCATTATTTATCATATCATATGGCCAGAGAGGAGCAGTATTTTGTTTGTTCCGTGGGCTCGGTGTCAAAGAAATTTCCTTGGCTTTACTTTTACAATTTCTTTTTAATTTTAAAGAACATATTTCCTTGGCAGCTTCCTTCTTTCTGCTGAACAAATTTCCAATGGCTCACTCGCTCACACAGCCATTTACTAGATATTTACACCCTACCTAAATTATTTAAGCAAAAAAAAACAAAAAAAAGAACTTATTTTCTTGCATGTTACGACATAGAATTAACTATTTACTAAAATCAAAGAACATTAAAAACTTTGACAGCCAAGTAGATCCCATGTCAGCTACTGACCACGTACAGTGGGCTACTTCTACCATGTACATGTACTATTTTGTACTGTATGCAATTTTATTTTAATTTTATGAATATGTATATTCACTATTACTATGTTTTAGTAAATATGAACAGTATAATACTTTTATATTTTTTATTCAATTTATATTAAACATATTTAGTAAATTTAACATACTAAATCATCTACTTTTAAGAATTAGCCTTTAGTTGAATTTTGTATTTATGTGATGTTTACGATGATAGAAATTTGCATATAAACTACTTTATTGAAAATTTAAAAAAGAAAAATAAAAAACAGATCTTTCAATTCTGGTCGATTATTTATTTAATTGAGCACCAAGAAAGTGAGTCGAGTCTCATTATATTATACCAGAGCAAGTGGGTCAAATTGAGTTGGGCAATTCTTGTCCACATCTTGTCATGGAGCTTGTTTAGTCTTATCAAATATATACAGTTATTTTCTTGGGTGGGTCATCTCGGTTAGATGAGAGTCTTCTTTATAAAAGCCTTGAATATTGACCAGAAAATAAAACAAATTTACCTGTGATTGATTTGAATAAACAAAAAAACAATTCAAAACATTATACAAGATATCCCATCGATCAAAAAAGAATAAAAGGAATCACATAATCTAAAACGCAACTCGCAAATCGTTTTCACTTTAGAAATAAAATCTTAAAAGAGATTTGTAAAAGCAGTTTCCCTTTTTTCTTGTCTACAGACTAAAATGAATATTTCATCTAGAAAAATCTGTTTACTTTTTTCTAGTGGATTTTTAGAAAAATTAAGCGTTATGGTTGTCCACCAGCATATTAACTTATATTTAAGAAATGTTCCATTTCGAATTTGCTGTTCCATTATTTAAAAGGTTAATTTTATTGTTACACCATGTGAAAATAAATAAAATCATGCACAAGGAGGTGTAAAGTTATGGTATATTATTTAAGATTTTTTAGTATTCAATTCCAATTTTTAAAATTTATGGAATCAATTAATTTAGACTATTTTACTATCGTATAAATAAATTAAAAACGGTTTTTTTCATGATATATGCTGCATATACAAAAAAAATAATTGAATTTAAAACACTGCATAAAAAATTTGAATTTCTTAACCATCAATTCAACCATCTTTAATTTTTTATGTTATACTTTTTAATAACATCTTTATTTTCCATTAATTTTTTTATTATACCATTTCCTGAGTGATAAGTAAAGATTTTTAAAACGATTTTTTCTCTCAAAAGTTCTCTCTTTTTCCTTCTCTCAATAGTTCCATAGCCAACAGATTCTTAAACTAATTTTGGGGCTGCCGTCACTTCACTTTTAGGCGGCAGCTTCTCATTTCATTTCTTTTATTTCATCTTTTTTCTCTGTAATAATTTTCAGATCAGTACAGATCTGAATTTTTAATTTTATATGTTGTTTTTTTATTTATTTTATTTTTTTTTTGTTTTTGGTTGTGTTATTTGATTTAATAAACTCAGATTTGAATTTTTTTTTGTGTTTTTCTTTCATTTTTTTTATTATTGTGCCAGATCTGAAATCATTTGTGTTTTGTTTTTGGGATAAACGCAGATCTTTATATATCTTGTTAGTTTTTATTTATTTTTAAATTTTTCGTATTTTTATAATTTCAGATCTGAAATTTTCTGTATTTTTGTTTTTGAGTTTAAATTGTTATCAAATCTGAAATTTTTGTCTAGGTCTAGTTTTTTATTAAAATTGAATGCAATTTAAATTTTTATAATTAAAATTTGTTCTCCAAATTTGGAGGTTGCTGTCTTATTTCATGGAAATTTTATTGCCTTCAGTTATGAAAGTTTGGTTGTCTTCGTTTATCGAAGTTTTCTTTTGAACAACAGATGGATGGAGTTTTCCGCTTTAAGTCAGATTGCGCATCGCATGTTACCATTATCCACTGTTTCTGTCGAAAAAGTTCGGAGATATAATATAACAATTTCATTTATTTTATATATTTTATTTACTTTTAATTTTGATAAATTTATTTGTACTTTTCAGATTTATTTCTTATTATATTAATGAAATTTTAATTTGCATAAAAAAAATAATTTTTTTTTTTTTAAAAAAATGAAACTAATCTGTTATTTCTTAACTTTATACAATGACATTTAGGTATGGAAAATATTTTTGAGTATGTGTGCGTTCTTTGAAAATTACGGGCGTCGGATTACAACAAATACAGCTGATTTCCATTATAGCATCGGGTTGCTACTTGGTAATATGAGCAGTAAGATCAAACGATCAGGGACAATTGGTGGAGCAACCTCGAAATCGAAGCCATTGAAGCAGAGACAACAGTGACAAGACAAGGGAGGCAAATAGGTCCCACATTTGAAAAGTAGGGCCCACTAGATATAGCTTTCTATAATAAGTCTCTATCACGAATTCTGAGACTGAGACATTATATACGATAGCATGTGTGGTGTCTGATGATTGCATGTCTCTTTTCCCAATTACTGCGAAACAACCCAAAACATTTTTCATTAATTACTGGAGCGTCGTTCTCACGCGTCCAAACCTCCAACCTCTACTTTCTGTAAATAGTCATGCTCTCATGGCGGCACTGCTCGAAATTCCTATCCATTTTTATTTAATTTCACTATTCAAATCATATTTATGGTCCTACTTCCCCTCGTTCACCCTATATATAAACGTAGATTCAAACCAATCTCTTTTAAGTCCCAAACAAAACCAACTTTCTCTATTTCAAACCCTTAAACCCGCTATGTCAGCCAACACAGACAGCCTCTGGATCTTTGGCTTACTCTCCAATTATAGAAGCTTGACCCATGAAAATATTGCATGGTCAGTTTTCGTTATTGGTCTAGCTTGGCTAAGCATTGCTTTTCTCCACTGGGCTCATCCTGGTGGTTCAGCTTGGGGAAAATACAGGCTCAGGACATTTGGAAAGCCAATTCCAGGTCCAAAGGGGCTGCCTTTCATTGGCAGCATGAACCTTATGGCTTCCCTAGCTCACCACCGGATTGCAGCCGCAGCTGAGGCATGCAAAGCCAAGAGACTAATGGCATTTAGCCTGGGTGATACACGAGTTATAGTTACATGCCATCCTGATGTAGCTAAAGAAATACTTAATAGTTCCGTATTTGCTGATCGTCCAGTGAAGGAGTCTGCTTATAGACTAATGTTCAACAGAGCTATTGGGTTCGCTCCTTATGGAGTTTACTGGCGAACTCTGAGAAGAATCGGATCTACTCACTTTTTCAGTCCTAAACAAATCAAAGCTACTGAGTCTGGGCGAGGTTTAATCGCTTCTCAGTTGGTGGAAATGTTAAAGGATCATTATCAAAGCTGTAAGGTTCGTGGACTACTCAAACGAGCTTCCTTGAACAGTATGATGAGTTCTGTTTTTGGACGTGAATATAGATTGGACTCAGTAAATAACGAAGCTGAAGAGCTTAGAGGTTTAGTCGATGAAGGTTATGAGTTATTAGGTACTCTTAATTGGTCGGACCATCTTCCTTGGGTAGCTGATTTTGACCCACAAAAAATTCGGTTCAGATGCTCTAACCTTGTCCCAAAAGTGAACAAATTCGTCAGCCGAATCATCGCCGAACACCGGCTTTCGACGAGTAAAGAAATCAGAGATTTCGTTGACGTTTTGCTGTCCCTTAATGGCCCTGAAAAACTAACTGACGCCGATATGATCGCTGTTCTTTGGGTAAGCAAAAGCACGATTTTATGTTATTACTGTGTCCATATCATACATCCTTGGAAAAAATAATAATATGATTTTTTTTTTTTATAGGAAATGATATTTAGAGGAACAGACACAGTAGCGGTTTTGATAGAGTGGATACTAGCAAGAATGATCCTACATCCTGATGTTCAATCAAAGGTCCATGATGAGTTGGACAAGGTGGTAGGCAGATCAAAGGGCGTTGATGAATCTGACATCACACAAATGGTGTATCTGCAGACGGTAGTGAAGGAAGTTTTAAGGCTGCACCCACCCGGCCCACTTCTATCATGGGCCAGGTTAGCCATAACCGATACAACCATCGATGGGTACCACGTGCCATCAGGGACTACAGCCATGGTGAACATGTGGGCTATAGCAAGAGACCAAGAATTTTGGGCTGAACCTCTAAAATTCAGTCCAATGAGGTTTGTGGCTGAAGAGGGACAAGGGGAGTTCTCCGTATTAGGGTCGGATCTTAGACTTGCACCGTTCGGTTCGGGTAGACGTATTTGCCCGGGAAAGAACTTGGGTTTGACTACTGTCACGTATTGGGTTGCGTCACTGCTACATGAGTTTGAGTGGTTACCAAGGGATGAGAACCCTGTTGACTTAACGGAGGTTTTGGGTCTCTCTTGTGAAATGGCTAATCCTTTGACTGTTAAACTGCGGTCAAGGAGGCCATGAAAAGAGACTTTCTCACATGCTCTTTCTGAGAAAAAAAAATTGCTAAAAGGAAATGAATGTGAAATTAAGATTAGGAAAAGAAAGAGCAAGTTGAATGTAAATTAAAATAATTACGTATGTTAATGCTTTATTCCACCTTGTAAATGGCTTTAACGGAACACAAGACATAGACAAAAAATTAAAATTAAAAAGTGGAAATTTTTATTTATAAACATAGCATAATGGGCAAATGCAAATGTTTATTTGATTTTTGAAAATCTCTAACCATTAAACAATCCGTTACTATCAGTTAATCAGTTCATCAGTTTCGAATTTTCGGATTGGTTAACCAATATATATTATTTCGGTTAACCACTATAATTATAAAATATATTCATAAAAAAATTAAAATATTCAAAATACTTAAAAATAAAAATTAGAAACAAAATATAATTTAATATAATATTCACATTATAAATATAAATTAAAAATATTGTGTCAATATGCATGCATTGGATAGAAAAATATAACAAATGAAAAAATTGCAATTTATTAATTTTATTAAATATTAATTTTTACTTGCAACGATTTTTTTTTATTTTTAAAGCGAAATATATTTAATTCGAATTGTGTTAAATGATACCTATAAGAATATTAAAACTAAAATTTCATATTTTAATTGAATATTATTTATCATATTAAAATTTAATAATTTAAATATAAAATATTTTAATTAAAGAGTTAAAATTATTAAATTAATTATAATTAGGAATTAATTATATATATTAAAAAGTTTGAAAAATTTTTGGTGTGTGTGGATATAAAAATCCATCACAGATATAATTTTTCGTTAATATATTAATGTTATATAACTTTCCGAATATATTATAATTTTCATTATTGAAAAATTGATAATTCAAGAAACAATAATAAATACTACATATGGACGTATTGAATAATTAATAAATTAACTAAAAATTCGATTTTCGGTTCAGTTAATCGGTTATATGAACTAAAACCATTAACCAGTTCATTAATATCGATTTTTTAAAAACAATAACTATTAACCAGTATATTAAAATTGGTTAACCAGTTTATCGGTTCGATTTCGGACCGGTTAACCGCGTCAACCGATTTTTTTTTGCTCACCCCTACCAGAAACCAGAGATAATATATACTACTCACTTTTCTTCTCTCTCAAATTATAATCCATGTTCTTTTTTAATTCATTATTTTTTTTTGTTTTAATTTATCCTTATTTAATATTTATTGTAAGAGGCACTCTTGAAGAAAATTTTTATTCCACCAAAATTGCCACTTTATAAAATTAGTGAGTAATTAATTAACTTTTTTTTCCCTAATTTCAACGTTATCATTAACTAAGTCAGATGATAAAAATTTAATGAAAAAATAAAAATTACATAGGAAAAGAGAATATAAAAGAGGTTATTCCATTTAGTAAATTTTTAATTATAATATTAAAGATATTCCAATAATTATTTTAAGATGTGTTTATATTAAGTTGATAGCAATGGCTGTTTCTGCAATTAGTAAAATTACAGAAGCAAGTCAGACTCCGGCAAAGCAGACGTCATTGATGATGATGATAATTAAGTGTTGATTAATATCGGAATAAAAATTAATGGAAGTTGTCACTTTCCAATTCCTGTTTTCAGAGAATAATGATTTTGTTTAGTGTTATTCTCCAGCAGAGTTACATATGCCATTAATATTATGTGCATATATACAACATACTGATAAAGGATGATAATCAAGTTGTTGAGGTGCCTTTGGCTCTCATGGAATTAAGACGGTCGAAAGGAACAAAAATGGAGCCAATGATAGTGATTAAAAGCCTTACTCTTAATTAATTAATTGATTAAGACCTCCTACCAACTCTTGTTTACCACTAATTAATTTGTACAAAACTAGACCTGTTCTTCATATATATAGCTTATTATTTGTGTTCCTATATATAATAATTTTTAAATTATTTTCTTCATGAAATATTGGTAAAAGTAATTAGATTTTTTTATTATAAATTTACAATATAATGAAAAAAGGAAAAAAATGTAGCTAACGAAAATGGAATTATGAGGCTAACAAGGAGTCTTAACAATATCAAATAGAAATGGAAAGGTTAATTAAGGAATAAAATAAGGTGAAAGCATTAGTGGATGGGTGTGGAGTAGTTTGAGTCCCTTTCAATCTGATAATTAATTTATTTTATATTTAATTAATCTATAGAAACGTGGTGAAGTTAACTTAATTTTAAGATTTAAAAAGATGTATAAAAATAATGTCAAGTTGCTTATTTTGAGAGTGATGCAAATTAGTTGGGGTATATTTAAAGGACCCAATGGAGATGGCGATATATATATGTTATTATGATCGATCCAATTAAGTTTCATTTTTAATTATTGCTTCGCCAAAACACTAAAACCACAAGGAAATATACATTATATTGGGGCAGGAAGTGGAATTGTGTTTTATTATATTAAATCAGAAATATAAAACATCAAATAAATTCTCGTTATCGTACTTTATGATTCTTAAGACGAAGGAAAAAAGTAAAATAAGAAACGGACGATTATTTTAAAGAAAACATACTCATGTCTTGAACTCAAGATGTCGCTAAGATGATATAAACTATGGGCCACATACTCATCCATAAAATGGGCTTACTTAATTAATCTCTTTACATATGAACTTCGCCCCATAGTTTGTCCCTATTGACTTCCACTCAGATTTTCTAGATTGCCCTTCTCAACATTGACTCTGCTTTCATGGCCGATTCTTTTTCCGGTACAGAGTACATGCAACATTTTGCAACATTAATTTTATCAAAATAAATAATATAATTCAAATGATTTAATAGAAAACTGCAAAAGATTACTTTGTCCTCGTAATATATATATA
The DNA here is from genome assembly GCA_947683425.1 of Excoecaria cochinchinensis. Taxonomy (NCBI): domain Eukaryota; kingdom Viridiplantae; phylum Streptophyta; class Magnoliopsida; order Malpighiales; family Euphorbiaceae; genus Excoecaria; species Excoecaria cochinchinensis. The sequence goes on from CANTUQ010000045.1 coordinate 6,950,348, forward strand.
TATTTTGAAAAAATAATGATAATCTCCAAAGCCCCCTTATAGTACTTAACTAATTGTAAGCATTGACAAGTTGTTCCAAGAAATTAAGACATGGCAGGTAAGCCAGCTTGGGATAGGATGCAGAATATATAGAATATCAGATTTTCTCCTTTTTATATTTTTTGATAAATCGATATATGGATAGAATAGAATAGAATATATGGATAAGAAAGGCACCAAACAGAAGGCTCTGCGTTCCGTACTAAACGGGAGGGACACAAAAGACACCAAACAGAGGCACAAAATGTACCTAAAATTCATTCACATGAGCTCTGTCGAGCAAAACATTAATCCTTTAACAATATACTTATTCATTCAATACTTCTGTAGTTACGTTTAGGCAAAATAACATATTTTTGATTCAAAACAAGAATATAAGGGTCTTGTGACTCATCTCTCACATTCCATTTACCATCATGCTTATTTATGGATTTAAATCAAGCCAAAGTATGAATCAATCCTTTTTGATGGCAGATCGCACAGCAAAAGCAGCACCAAGGATGATAAGCGGTAACAAGAGCTGCAACAACTTCAATAAAAATGGATTCTGTTCTGGTTTTTTAGGGACATGTTGTGGAGGGCGATATTTCATCCCAGAAGCTGGAACACTCTTTACATCAATGTCTCCAATGTAGTACTTCTGCATCATCTCTCTCGCCGATTCGCTGTGTCCAATATCTTCATAATCATCTGTTGCATCTTTCTCTGCCACATTTCATCCATCTTTTCATTATTAATTTACCATCCACCAACTTTTCCACATCCAAATTTCATAAAAATTAACAAACTTGCCTGTTGCTGCTAGCAAAACTTCATCTCCTCCAGGGTGTTCCTCCAAAAACTCGGTTACATCAAACACCTGGTGCAGTACTATAACACTTATAAATACCAACCCATATTTTTTTTTTTTTTTGAGTTTCTTAATTACTTGTAAGTTGTAACTCCAAGAAACACAAAAGCATAGATTCTAACTTTAAACCAACAGAGACCACAGCACAGGTCAAAATTGCATATTCAAGCTTTTAGTAGTCAGTAGTAGTTAAACTAAAACTTGTTATAATTACTTTTTTATGGTGTATTATTAAGGATTCGAGACTATTTCTACCCTAAATTCACACAGACGTGAACTCAGTTGTGCAGATCTAAGTATATGAGTTGAAACTTGATCATAAATAAAAATATTGAAGGCAAGTGGAGCTGTATAGTTAACTAAATAATTCAAAGAATCAAGAAAACGGATAAATCTAAAACAAAAGAGTTTGAGCGAGAACTGAGAACCGACCTTGTTATGAATTAGAAGCCAGCAATCGCCCCTGTCCTTGTGCTTTACAAATTCATCAAAATGAAAGATTTTGGGGTTTGAAGCCATCTCTCACTTCTGTAACTGAATCAAATCAAATCCCATCAGCAAAAATATCGAAAAAATAAGAAAAAGATTGTAATTTCTATATATCAATGGTTTCTTACATTGGAAATATAGATGGAGAGAGAGGGGAGTAAAATGGGGAAGCCACAGGTCAAACTTTGAGATAACACCCACCATATATATAAAATATATAAAACATAAAAAGAGTAAATAAAAGATGCATTATGTTGTCCTTTTTTTCTTAATTTTTAAAAAGCGGTGGCTCTCTATTACATATCATAACTTTATCTCCCTATTATTAAAAAATTTGGCTCAATTTAAAAAACAAAAAAATCATAATTCACACAATAATATATTGATATCTATATATATCAATTATTATTTTATTTTTGACGGGTTTTTGAATTCAAACCAAATAAAATAAAATTAAATAAGTTTGGAGCATTATTATTTAGAAATATGAAACTATGGGCAGCATAAGTATGTATAATTAAGCATGTAATCTAATTGTGTTGATATTTTTCACCTACCAACGCTGAACGTGAAGAATATGAACTTGAATTCCCAACCACTTCCTTTTCCTTATCTTGATTATTTTTCCCAAACTAAATAAATATCTGAAATTTCCATTCACCCATCCGCTCTGAAATAATAATCTACTCTCAAACTACGTTTCAACTTCTCATCTTATAGTTATAGTCTTCTAGATATAGATAAAAAGGATAATATATCATGCACAATATACTTGACTTGACCAGATATAAGTTTGATTTTTTTTCTCATCTACCATTTCATTACTAATAAAATTATGAAGCGAATTTATACATAAATAATCTCTAGAAATATCTTTAATTCTTCACATTTCTACACTTTTGAGCTTTAGTTTAATAATAAAATTGGAATTATATTGCCAAAACACTAATTTCCTTGCAATCACTTCAGAGTAAGAATTCGATTTTGATGCTTTAAAGCAAAAGATAGAAAAAGAGTACAGGTATATAAAGGCCCAAATGAACTTGGAATAGGCCCTCATTTACTTGGTTTTGGCCCATTATGTGGCTACTGTTGGGCTTCAATAATTTTTTGCAAATCACAAATTAAAAGAGTTAAAATAATTCCACGAAGTGTATGCTATCATAGTGTCTACTAGGGTTGAGAAAAAAATCGATGGATTCGGTTTACCGAAAAAAAATTCGAAACCGAACCGATAGATTGATTAACCGATTGTAATGGACTGGTTAATGGTTAGTATTTTGAAAAAATCGATATTAATAGACTGGTTAATGGTTTTTGACTCATATAACTGGTTAACCGAACCGAACTCGAATTTTTAGTTAATTTATTCTAATTAAAGGTGATCATGTACTTTTTTTTCATTATACTAATTATTTTAAAGTTTTTAAGTTTTTTTAATGGGCTATTAGTAAGTATAACAATTTATCTAATTAAAAGTGATTATGGACCGGTTAATATATTTACTTATTAAATATTAAATTTTAAAAACAAATTTACTTATATTCACCAAATATTTTTATTTTAACAACAATAATGTTATATTATAGTGAAAAAAATTTAAATTTTAAGTACTTTGAACATTTTAATTTTATTTATGAATATATTTATAATTATAGTGGTTAACCGAAAAATATTGGGTAACCGATCCGAAAATCCGAAACCGATGGACTGGTTAACCGATGGTAATGGACTGTAATTTCAAAAAATCGATATTAATGGACTGATTAATAGATTAGGGCTCATGAACCGGTTAACCGACCATGCTGACCCCTAGTGTCTACCATAAAACAAAGTTCTTTATTTCTTAATTATAGCAAGCTTTATCAAGCACCTTGGATGGGATACTTAAAAAGGATTTGAAGAGACAATTAAAAGGGACCTGGCCCAATGAAAAAACTACTTAGGTTTGTTTGTTTTTATATTATATATGATTCATATATAATTGATTTATAGATCACCTTCATCACCCAAAAAATGCTGGTACTAAGATTAAAACATAAACAAAACTATTTTTTTTTTTTTAGGAGTAAAGTTTTTAAACTTTAGAGGTATTTATTTGTCGTAACAAACATTTAGTGATATTATAACTCTAAGAAATTATATATGATGAAAGTGGTTTCTTCGATGTTAACTATATATTTCAGGTTGGAATTTTAAATATAAAATATTTTTGAATCTTTGAAAATATACGTTTTATTCCATTTGAGGATTAAACAAAACTATAAACTTTGGGTATCAAATGGTTAAAAAAACACCATTTCGTGATGTTATATTGTGTCCAGTGGCCGAGTTAGGACTCTAGGGTCAGAAAAGCACACATTATAATTTTAATATAAAAGATTAAAAATTGAAAACACATATAAATTATATTATAACAACATATTACATTTATAATTTAGTTAAAAAGCCCATGTGATTATTACTAAATTAAAATTTAAAAGGGAGCACTTAAAATAAATTAGGAAATCTTCATTTGCCAGCTAAAATCAGAATTTTTCTTTGGCGTTGTGTTTTTGGAGTCCTTCCAACCAGACTTAGCTTATTTAATAGGCATGCTGTGGATATTTCTGTATGCCCTTTTTGTTCCCCTCTAGTTGCGGAATCTGTTCACCATGTTCTTTTTGATTGTCCATCCTCTAAGGCCATTTGGCAAGCAAGTTCGCTGGGTGTTTATTTTGATACAAATAACACAGTAGCTGATATGTTAAAGGGTTGGCTTTCTTCTTTTCAACAGGATGAGCTTTTATTGGCTATGTTCATATTATGGGCGTTGTGGTTCAGGAGAAACAGGTTTATTTGGCAATATGTTCAGATGAGTTCTGGGGCAGTAGTGAGGTTAGCCACCTCATGCTTGAATCAATGGCTGGTAGTTAAACAACAAGATTTCGATTTTTCTTTGTCTACCGACACTTTGGTGTTGGATACTTGGTCCCCTCCTCCTGAAAATTTTATTAAATGTAACTGTGATGCTGCTATTTTTTCAGAAGATAATAGAGTGGGGTTTGGCTGGATTTGTCGTGACTCCGCGCGAAGATTTGTAGTAGCTGGGCATGGTTCTCTTTCTTGTCCCATGGACCCTTTGATGGCTGAAGCTATGACTATGAAGGAGGTTCTGGGTTGGTTGAAGCTTGCTGGCTTCAATAATATTTACATGGAAACGGATTGTCTTAATTTGTTTCAAGCACTTTCTCAGCCTTTCTCTTATAACTCTCCTTTTGATTGCATTGTTAAAGACTGTATTGATGCTAGTTTTGATTTTGATAATTGTTTGTTTTCTTTTGTTCGAAGATCTGTTAATGATCTTGCTCATATTTTAGCTAGGACCTCTATTGTCTCTTCGGGAGTTAGTTTTACTATTTCTGCCCCTTGTATTCAGCAGTTGCTTTAATGAAATTGTCCATTTTATTCAAAAAAAAAAAAAAAAAATGAGTCACTCTTATTATATATATATATATATGAAATTTGTAAAAGCGACCCACACCGTCACTTCAATGTGGCTCTGACTATGTTAATGACTCAATGTTTATGTTTTTTACACAATTTAAATATTAGGGTAAATCCATATACAGCTTTCTGAATTTATCAACAAAAAAATTATTTAAACATTTAAACTCTAATGATTACCATATAAACACCTGAACTTAATTTTTATGCAATAAATAAACACAAAATTGCAGTCGATAGAAATATGAAATGCGCATGTGGTATAGATGCTATGATAGAGAAAATCAACCTGTTACATTAAGACAAGTGTCCGGCAAAACAAAAGAAAATAAGGAGAAATGATAATTGAAAGAGAGAGAGCAACTGTTGATAGTCTCGTATCCATCGTCGCCACTCGATGCAGCGACAGTACTCCTGGCGACCGCCACCTCTGAAATTCTAGAATCACATCCTAATGCCGGTGTTTCGTTTGTATCCACAACCGTTGATTCTTTAGGTGAATATGAACTGAAAAGACAAAAATTTTCGTTATGGACACAAGCATATATATTTTCACGGCTTAAACAATTGGAAAAATGAGGAGCCATAAAAGATTGGATCACCATTTTAAGTCGAACCAACCAAGCTTCCATAGATCAACTTCTAAGCTCAAATTGACAAACAATATCACAAATCATAATCTCAAATCAATTGAGAATGAGGTTAAAGATGCAACCGAAGAAAGGATTAAACACCAACCAAACAAAAATTAACATTCATCAAGAAAACAGAAAAATTAAATTGGCTGTAAAATAAATAAATGGAGAAACAAAACAAACAAAAACAGAGAACACAATGCTATGAAATCGAACCAAATGAAACAAATTGAAAGAAAGAGATGAATGATAATTGTTCTTATGATATGAGGTCAGAACTCACCTTCCATGATGAAAGAGAGCAGATGCCGCCAGTGACAGCTCGGATTGGCAGCCACGAGGTGTGAGGCAAAATTACCCTCACAACAGAAAGAGGCAACTCCGATCTTCCACAGGTGAGAGATAACCCCGATTTCAAGTGAGACAGCTCCGAATAGAAAGGGAAAGAAAGGATACAGAGGGAGAGAGTCGAAAGAGTAGAGAGATAAAAGAGTTTGATGAGCCATCTCATCTTCTTGAATGAATATTATGTTGTTGTTGCTCTTGCGAAGAACAGATCTCTCTATGCACTGATTGATCAACGGGAATCAAGGCTTCGTCGTATTTAGGAAACAGAGAACTGTATTTTTTTACATTTGTTAAAAGTGAACGGTGAATATATTTTGGATTAGCACTCTGTTGATTGCGTCTAAATCACGCATTTTGCCGCATCAAATTTTGTGTTTATTTCTTATATAATAGTCAAATTTAAGTAATTATCAGGTCACTTTAAAAGTTTAAGTGTTCAAATAATTTTTGTTGAAAAATTTAGGGAATTATATATTTATTTACCTTAAATATTAATAGGAAATGATTACTTAAATTGATTTTGGAAATAAATTAATTTATTAACTAAGTCAAAGATAAATTATGATATATCTAAGTTAATTATTATTTTTTCAAATATTAAAAATTATTAAGTTAATTCAAAATTTTATTCATGGGTTGAGCGTCTTTATATATATATATATATATATATATAACTGTCCAATCATTGATTACTGATTGGGATAAAAACTCTGAAATGAGACGTATGCATTTAAGAAAACTTTGAAAAGTATTGAACCTAAACAAAAAATTATCATAAGGGATTATTCATTTAAAGTATCACTTTTCATCACTTGAGCATATGAGAGCACTGAAAATTCAAATTATTATCTCATTAAAAAAAAATTCACCAATTTACTAGATCCAAACCACTAAGTAAAGTTTACACGACAGAATCACATGGCTCAATGTCACACATACATAACAATCTCATTAACACTTCTGTCCACATAATTAACAAAAAGAAAAAACAGAAAACAAGAAAAAAAAAATAATTAATTAATAACAATACTCAGATACATTAATTTCTAGCAAATTAGGTCATCACTCAGAGCTCATATGGTAGGACCTGCAGAACAATTAATTTTAAATCATATGTTAATTATAAATCATAATAGTAACGAGAAGTGTATTATGATGATCATAAAGGACCCCCCAAAAAATTATAATTGGTCTCCAATTTTCCTATCTTACCCTTTCTATTGGCAGACAATCCACCGAGTAGAATACCCTGTGCAGAGTGTTGGAATCCAATAGAGGACGAGAATGGTTCAATCCATTGCCATTTTCATAAGAAGATAATTGGAATTTTTTTCAATTTGATTGTTTTCTCGTTGGATTTATGTCTTGAGTTATTTGCTTTGAGGGACCCTTTACCCTATAGATGATTAATGCTTATACTTCAAATCCATCCAAAATGACACAAACACCCCTCTCCTCTTCTACCTACCTTGACCTGACCATGCATGCTAATATAGTGCATACAACTACAACAGGTTATCAAACCCTAAATTTTCTTTCGATACATGCATATGCAGTTGCCTTGCTTTATCATTTTTATTTTTTATTTTTTTTTTTAAAAAAGTGTATGGAAAATTACGGTTTAGGTCCCATACGTAACAGGATTTGATAATACGGTGGTGTCACTAATAAAATTTGTTGACACTTGACATTCCCAATGATTGGATGTTTAAATATATTTGTAATTATCCATTGTATATAACTCAGACAAATTATAATTTTAAGTCATGTCCTGAATGATTTGGCTTGGTAATGGTATTGATTCACTGGATACAAATTTCACATATATTATACAGTATTACTTCTGCTTCATATAGTTTTGTCTATTCTTTATTTAAGTGGATGCTGACTCGAATATTAACCCCAAAAAGTTTCAATTTACATTTTGGAAGGCAATTAATGCATTATACACAATCACTTGATTGATATGACAAGATTTAATTAAAAATATATTATGTAAAGTGTAAAAGTTGTCTCTTTTTATAGCTTATATTCTAAAACTGAACTGATAGGATGAGGAAAAGAAAAAAGTTTAACACCCCCCCTCCCCCCACTAATGTCCACTCTAAACATTAAAAAAAAAGGGATGTAACAGGAATAGAGCAACTCCAATTATTAATGTATATATTTATTTAATCCTTGTTTTTTTGAATAATAAAGCAAAATCCTGAGCAGACCAAGTTAGTGTACTTTTATTATTACACCAACTCAATCTAGATAATAAATTTTTCATAATAATAAAATACTTATAGATTAATGACATCTCACTTGTGGCACCATTGGATTCTTACTGTCTAACAATATAATTAATAATTCGAAATTTCTGCAATAAAAAGACATAACAATTATGTATAAAAACATGAGACATATACCTGCAGCAGGGTGAGTAGGAAGCAGATATGCTGAGTCGGCCACTTCATTTGCCTTCCTAATACCAACTTCTATATTCCCATTCTTGCTTTGATTCTCTGTTTTATAGATTTTTGCTTCAATTTCTGGATGAATTTTTCTCTTCAACATCCTCCTCATCAACTGCCAACACATAAACATTGTAAGAATTTATATAACACTAAATTATATAAAATCAATTCTTCAAGATTCCTAAATTATTAACACTAATTAAGAAAATAATCACATTAATATATAAAAAAAACCACAACATAAACGTGTACTTTGTTTTTTTTTTTCAGAATACTTATTTTTTTTTTTTGAAGTCACACACCCTGTTTTTAACTTTAATTTTTGTTTTGCAGAGATCACAAAAATGCTGAAGAAGTGTGTCTTTACACAACTTCTTTCTTTTATACGTAATGAAAATAATTACAAATAACTGCCTTTAATTTAATTTTGAACTAATAGAATAATTATTAATATATAATTGTTATAATTATTTTTATATTAATATATATCCATCATTGGGTGGATGCATCTTACAAACATTATTTCACAAAATTGCAAATCCATCCCCAATTATTATTATTATTTATAAAAAAAGCAACTTACCTGGTGAATTTTCTTGATGGGACGTGAATCGTCTCCAACATGAGGTATGAACTTCTTGGCAAAGGAAAGGCCATTTTTGGCACGAGGAGATGGTTTTTTAGCTAATTTGTTGGGTTCAATTTCAAAAGAATCCGGCTTCTTTTTCATTTCAGAATCAGCCATGAACAATTCTGCCAGTGTTATTCTTTCTCCTTTCTTTTTTCGTTGAATTTCATTCTGATGATTTGGATCAACGGTCTTTAATATCCCATGATCAGACTTGTTAGAATTCGCATGAAAAATTGATTCCATGTCCTCAAAGTTGTGATCAAATCTTGTAAAAATTAAAGGGTTTTCTTCTTCATGTTCATTAACACTGATGTCTTCATCATGATCACTATGGACTGAGTATGGTTGTTGGTCATCTTCTTCTTCATCCACATTATAATCAATATCGTCTTCTATATCTTCTTCTTCGCTTTCCAAAACCAAATATTCATTGTGTTGATTAAAGGGCTTTAAAGGGTCAAACCCTAAAGTTCCAATTGTTAAAATGCCACCTTTCCACCCATCAAGAACATCCACTAAGGCTACTTGTTTCAGCAATGATTGCTTATCAGCTTCACTTGTAATAGATTCTGCCTTTTTCACGTTTCTCGCCAACCCATCTGTCCGAAACCAAATTAAGATTAATCTTCCCGTTTAAATTTCTCCAACACATAGAAATTCATTAGCTGGGAAATATGTTACTAAATAATTGTAATGTTAGAAATGAAACTAGCCCCACTAGTTAAAATAATTAAGTATGATGGTAATTGAAAAAAAAAAGACATTATAATAGTTCAGTACGAGCATTAAACCTTTAAGGGCAGTATGATGGAACCTCTTGTGCATCCAATTGAAGATCTGAGACCAAGCAACAAAACAAATTGAAAAAATGTTAATTGAAAAATTCTATAGCACCCCCCACAAAAAAAAAAAAAAATAAAAAAAAAAAAATATATATATATATATAAATAAATAAATAACAATTAAACGACCTTCTAACCTTCATGTTAAGAGATTCTTGGGAAGCGGATTGAGAATGAAACTGAAGCGAAATGAAAATTGGAGAAGAAATAAAAAACTAAAAAGAACTGGGGGCCAAAAATTGGTTGGAATCCTGAGGTAGCGACAGGTGTGCCATAGGGTGGGACATGTTGTAGGGTGCATGGCATATGTTTGGTGAGGTGCCACAATGTTGGGTCTATCTGGCTTGATCGATAGGTTTATATTCTCGAAATGATTTGTGAGTATATATACCTACATTCATATTTCTCTGTTGCACCCTAGCTATAACACGAGTAATGTAGGCCTAAATATTGGTTCTTGGATACCTATTGTCTGTGTGGAGAAAACTTTTGAAAGAACAATTTGTTTTATATAATTAAATGGAATAAGTTAAAAGTAAAAGTAATATTTCATACTATTTAATTAATTTTGAGATCGACAATCAATCGCAAGTAGTCAAAGCAGCTAAGTTTCTGTGCGAATTTTTATTGTAATTTGAATAAATTTGAATATTTTTTTATAAGGAAGAAACATGTAATTTAACTACAAATGTCAAAAAGAAGAAACTACCGTAGTTTTGATTAAGTGAAACAACCATATCAAATCACAGTAGTTATCTCATTTTTTTAAGTAGATCTGAAAAGTATAATTAGTTATCTGATTCTAAAACAGAAATGCATACAACTTTATTTGTCTCCATAAAAAGTTTTGGTCTCCCACTTTAATTGCCTTCGCAGGCTGAATCAGTTTCATAGGTTACAATCTATCTTTTGCCATGTGAAAATTTAGCCATTCACCTGGGGGATTCAGGACACCCTTTTTCGTTTACTTTTCGTCGATGCCATACTGATGCTACCTTTCATATAAAGCAAACTTTTCAAAAGAAGTTTATTTCAACGGCAAAACTAAATAAATAAGCAAATAATCCATCTGCTTAATAGCTTAATGGTTAAGTGCTTGTTTCATGGTGTAGAAGATCAAGAATTCAATCTTGTCCATATGTACATAAAAAAAAATATCAAATTAATTGTATCGAAAATTTATATCACTTAACTGAAATTTCTTGATAGAAACAAAATTTCACTTATCATATGCTTTCCCAATAAAGAAGAAATCACAGTAAATGTGAAATGAAAATATGAATTTTGGTTGACCTAATGTTACATTTTTGAATGCAGGATTGAAGTGTTGTACCCAAAAATATCTCTTATCCTGTGGGCAATAAACGACATTATACAAGGTCTCTTTATCATGGAAAAGGCAAATTGCTATTAATCTTTGAATTCATAATAGTTAATTTCATGTTTCTATAATGCAAAACCATTTCCTAAAAATCATTTAAAAAAAGTAGAAAATGGAGAAATAGTTGATTAACCTAGCTAGCTTATGCATTAACAAGGCTGGGAAAAGCTAGCTAGCTACAACTCTATGGACATTAATTTATGTTTCTGTCATTCTATGCTTGTTATTTTATTGTGTATTATAAACCCTAATGCTCTTCCAAACAGCTATAATTCAAGCCCATAAAGCATTTGATGATAACGTCTGCTGTTCTTGTGGACTTTATTGGACTTTTATATAATAATTAATTTTTGTTTTCAATTAAGACTATTGTTTTATTTTAATAATTGGGACATGTAGAGCTAGTTATTAGCACCTTTTATCTTAACTTATGGTTTCCTTTTTTTTTTTTTTTTTCATTTTCATGACATGTCAAAAGGCCAGAAACTATAGCTACATCTCCTCCTAGGGCAAATAAGACATTCATAAGTAGAATGTTTTACCAAAATGACAAATCACACTATATATAGAACTTCCTCCATTCTTTTATAATTGTCACTTTTGATATTTCATTAGAATTAAGAAATATTAATTAGTCTTGAATTTAGAAAAAAAAAATTGAGTAATTCAATGTATATTGAGTGATTTAATGTAAAAAAAATGAATCTAATTGGTCAATTTTTATTGAAAATGAAAATTAAATTATAAATAAAAAATTAAATTGCATTAAAAATCTAAAAATGACAGATAAATAGAATTTGGATTTTACTCAAAAGTGACAAATAATAAAGAACGGAGAAAGTATTATTTAAAATGAAAAAAAAAATATAGCTGTAATTAATGTCTAGCACAGATAGATTTGAAAATTTATTATTGATGGTTTAGATAATTGAAAATAAAGACTTTAAATCATTTTAATTGTATGCATTAATACTTCGTTTAATACTTCTGAAATTGAATTAAACGAAGTAGTTCGATTAGAAAAATCATTTATTTCATAAAATAAAAGAAAAAATATATAAGAAAATGTGATTGAGCTTTGGATTCTTGTCGAAGCAAAACTTGATTTACTCTTTACAATGAAGTGTGGAAGGCAAGAAGGGTCACAATTGGTCCCTCCTGACTTCAGCCAAACCTTTTTGAAGTGGCAACAAAAGCAAACCTTGAGAAAGAAAATGTAGAAATTTTATTTATGGGCATTATATGTAGATTTTATAATATATACGTCTACTGCAAAATAAAGATTTTGTATGGTCCATAATATTGCACCCAAATTATTTCTAACTTTTTATGTGTCATGCACTCTTCTGATCTCTATCTATAATTCTTATGATTTCCCCATGTTTTCGGGTCCAGTCCTCCTCAAAGTTGGCACTTTACAAAATTCTTATTTCATTATATGACTTTTAAAAAATAACAATAAGCTTGTGGACTGGGAATTTTCAAATAATTTACCCAAAATTATTGGAAAATGATTTAGTAAAAGGATGAGCACGTCTATATAAAAATAAATAAGAGAAGGCTTAATACATAAAAACCCCCCTATACTTGCATTTAATTTCAAAATTGATACCTTTACTTTTTAAGTTTTTAATTTTTCATCCAAACTTTGAAATTTTTTTAATTTACCACCCGAACTTTGAAAAGTTTTTAATTTACCACCTAACGCAATGATACTGCGTATAACTTACCACCTACTTCCATCAGCGCGTGCATTTCACGCTCCAGTCCACTTCAGTGCTAAGTGGTAAGTTATACGCAATATTATTGCATTAGGTGGTAATTTAATACACTTTTGAAAGTTCAAGTGGTAAATAAAAAATAGTTAAAATTCAGGTATCAATTTTGAAATTAAATACAAGTACGAGGGGGATTTGATATATTAAGCCATAAGAGAATGAATCCTTAGCCTCACTACATTATTTCATTCCTGTGTCGGGTAAAATTTTGAGAAATCTAATGGATATTTTAACTTATACATTTGGTAACTTTTAAACACTTTCAAACTCAAAAACGAAATTTTTTATTTAGATCAGATCCATAAAACTATTCATAAATTAAATCAATGGCAAATCCCACATAAGATAAAAGAAATTATACGATGCAAATGTGAATTTTTTGTAATTTTTTTTATTCAATAGCCTACCATTGGTTTGGATCATAAATTTAGCATCATCCCCACATGTTATTTTAGATGTTTTTTCAATAAAAGTAATTATTTATAAAATTTACATATCTTTTATATATAAAAATATTTTGAATTGAAGCTCCTTGTCTAAATCCATCGTATACCAGTATTTATTTATAAATCAAATTATTGATATGTACAATCGTATAAAATAAGATTTCTTACTTTACCAATAGAATTGGTTGTGAGAATTATATATATAAAAATATATAAGATAGATTATGATTCATTGGATTCATTCATAAATGAAAACATGAATCATATTTAAACAATCTTGAAATTGTATAAACAAATTCGAAAAAAACAAGCAGAAGAAAATATTTGGAAATTATTGGATATTGAAATTAGGTGGAAAAAAAAGCAAAAGTATTTGGAAATTAGATGGCAAAATCCTGTCCTCTCCCTTTGTTGGCTGCTTTTGAAATATTTATCTTTGAGATCATAAGTCATGAGGTTGGGCCTATAATATAAGTTGTGGAAATGTGAACCAGAAATTTTAGAATGAACTATATCAATCAAAGACATGCATGCGTATCTGTAATGAACTGCACATGCAAGACTTTAAACATATAAAACTGAAGTTTGGTAGTAGTAGTTTTTGTAGGCCAATTACAAGCAGAAGAGTCATCATCATATTCCTATTGGCTCATTCTAATTTTCCAGGTAGGAGTCCTACCCATTAATGTCTCTATTCAACAGATTTTGACGGAAAATCATACGAGTCAAATAGAAAAGGGACTATTGAAAAAAATAAATAAAAATTCTGACATAAACTCAATACGTGAATGTTTTATTTTATAGAACCTATGTTTCCCTGTTCTAGTAAATTAAGGTGGGCTCTGTCACCGTGTAGAAGTAGCCTGGAGCAAACAGTACAGAAGCGTTATTTACATGGGCCTAATCCAATGGCTGTCCAAATGTCATTGGTGAAAGCCTGAAATTTTGCATCTTCAATTGTTGGGTGATCAACAATTATGGACCCCTTTAAAAAAAAAAACAATTATGGACCAATATTGGGCTCAATTATAAAAGCTTAATTTGAAAAATAATAAAACTAAATAAATAAATGGCTGTTTGCGGATATAGCTGATCATGGCCGAAATTGAATAGAAAAATAACCGAAATTTTGAACAAGTCTTCTTGCGAGATATAACATTTCCAAACGACCAAAATGTATAATAATTTAATAACGTTATGTCAATGTACTGGAAAAGTCTACCGAGAAATTTGTATCGATTCAATAAAGGTAGAATAGGTTATAAGTAAAGTTAAGCAAATTAAGTCATTTAATGTCAATTTTTATTTATGTTTTGTTCTAACAAGAACTTTTAGGGAAATTAGAAATTATTTATCTTTGATAATTAATTAATTTAACTATGTGATGTATTTTACAGTCAAAATAATTTATTCAGTTTATCAAAATAATTAAGCATCAAATTTATTGGAAAAGAAAATTATTTTGCTCCCAAAATTTGTTTCGAAACTTTATATATTTTGCCCTTTAAATATTTTTTGAGCTAAAACATTACATTTCGATAGATACTGACACCAACGTTAAAATTGAATATTTTAGCAAAGTTTTCAAAATAATAAGACATTTTTGCATCATTTTTAGAACTATAAAGGTAATATAACACATTTTTTAAGAATTATAGAGTTATTTTTGCTCTAAAAATAATTTAAGAGGAAAACTAGAGCTGTAAAATAAATATTGAAAGAGAAATAATATGTTTTTTGAAATTTATTAAAGTAAAAGATTTTTTTTTTTCTTTGGAAATGAATGGAATACACGAAGTCTTGAATTATATTCCAATTTTCAGAAATTGTTTTAATCAAAACATGTTCAACGTTATGTTTATGTATAATAAAAAACTTCAAATTCAAATAACAACTAAAATGAGGAAATAGATAAATGACCATAAATGTGGACATGCATACTTATAAAATGTCCATATTACCTTTTAACCCTAAATTTATAAAGTATAAACAAATAAGAACCTTTTTTTTAATATTTTAAGCATGATATGGCCATTCCAGCCACAATTTGCACTCCCATTTACCGCTTTCGGACAATAATATGCGAAATTAAACGTATTTGATATAAGGTTCGAGCGCAAGTTTTCTCTAAATAACGACAATTGCACAAACGTCAATTTTACTTTCATTAACGCAAAACAGAACATAAGAATGAAGAATCAGAATCCAAGCCCACCACAATATAAACTGAAATATTATTCTCGCACTTCATATATATAAATCTTGTATTCTAAAAACCAACCAAACACCTGAAATATGATCTGTAGCATGACTGCATATTGTCACCTATAATTAAGCTTAAGCTTGGAAGCCATTGCCATGGTCCTTAATAACAAATTGACCACTGTTTGGTTTTGTAAGGAGAGAAACATGAACTCCAGGATCATGTCCAGTGCAGGTAGAATTGTAGATAATTGAATTATTAATCCCTTGCACGTTACTATTTATAAATGCACTCATTCTAGGCCTCCCCATTTTCTTTCCTTTCTGGCTCTTCTCCTTCTTGATAACCCCTTCTTCTCCGTTACTGCCGTTGATAGTCTTGTAGCTTAACCAGTTGTTGTTACCATCAGTTTCATATTTTTTCATGGGAGAGTCGATTATTTGCATGACAGCGCCTTTGTTTTCACCAGAAAGTGTAATCACCTTTCCCATCCCATCTTCAGAAATCTTCTTGTTCTTGAGGTGATTGAATTCCTTTGCTTCCCAATGTGCATTTTTGTCTGAGTTGTTAGTGATGATGGGGCGTGGCTTAGGCTTCTCAGAAACTGAGTTTTCAACCATCAGAATTGTTTTTGGCTCTGCTTGCATTGGAGTCTGAGTTTCAGATTTTAACTTGGCAGGTGGAGGAGCAGACGCCTGAAAAACTTGGGATGTTGGGGGTGGTTTTGAGGGGGATTTTTGAAAATTCTTCGCAGGCAGCGGTGGAGCTCGATTAAGGCTTGAAGGAGGCGGAGCAGGAAGTGGGTCAGGAGATGAACGTGCTAGCGAAGGGAAACGGAACCATTGACGAGGTGGACGTGCTGGTTGGTTTGCCATAAATGGTGTTAAAGCTTTTCTGCTTCAAAGCTTAAATAAGAAATTAACCTGTAATAAGGCTTTAATTTCTGATGCATGTTCTTATTTATAGGTTTAGAATTATAAACCCACATAAATTAAGATACAAACCAACTAGAGTAGGAAACAGAAAAGAGAAACACACAACTAATACAGGGAGAGAATAAGGGAATGGATTCGAAACCAGAAAGCACTGACAGCTAAGAAATTAAAGCTCGCCGTCGAACGAAATAAAATGGGTATCAAAATAACTTTTGACTTTTTTAGACAGCCCCTCGAATAATATTTGAGTTTCCATCCTCATTCACTCAATTCAACTTACTACTCATAATTTTATTGATTTAATGTAAGATTTCGATCATTAATTTTCTACTGACATCATCATAAACATTCATACCCCATTCGGATTTTGAATATAATAATAGTCACATAGAAAAGTGAATAGATCACTTACCTTGAGCGGAATTCGACATGATGAAGAGAAGTTTGACAATCACGAACGTCGTAAACTAGTTTCTCTCCCTTAACCCTTTTTATGCAGCAAATGTTTGATGGAAAGCGAAAATACGATCGTTATGTATTTTGTTTTGTTTGCTAAACTTAATTAGGGTGGAGAGAGGACTAGTTTATATACTTTATTAACTTTAGATCTAGTACGTCCATCAAATACTAATTTAACGGTTAAGATTTAACATACTATTAAATAAAGGATAATCCTAATCCTAACTTAATATGGGTTTAATGTAAATAGAAGTATAGGCCAAATAGACTTTTAATCCGGCCACACTTCTAACATTCTCCCACTTGGCCGGATGTTCCATCATCATATTTAATAGTATAACATAAGGCTAGCAAAGATTAAATCTTATAAACCGTTAACATCATAAACACCTCAACATAACAAATTACATAATGCGGGTTATGGCGGTCATACACAGTATAGTCGCATACTCCCTTCCATATACCACTACATCAAGAACTTATTATGTTAGGTTCATAAGTTGCATATAAACAACATATAGTCCACATACTTATTATGAAAATACATACATATTTCTCATTCAAACAATCATGTATACATAAACATAATGAATAAGAAATATAAAATTCAGAAACATGTCATTATTGAGCTCAAGAGTGTTAAACATTATTATCAATCATCAATACAACCAAGACCCATCCTAAGCACATGTTCTTTAAATGTCTTTGGTTGTAAACCTTTAGTTAGAGGATCTGCAATCATAAGATCCGTCCTAATATGTTCTATACACACTCTTTGTTTCTGAATCTCCTCTTTAACAACAAAATACTTTAATTCCATGTGTTTTGCGCCTCTGGAATATTTGTCATTTTTAGAGAAGAAAACTGCTGCAGAATTATCACAATAAATTTTCAGCGGCTTGCTTATGGTGTCGACAATCCTAAGCCCTGAAATAAAGTTTCGCAGCCATAATGCATGAATTGTAGCCTCATAACAAGCTACAAATTCTGCTTCCATAGTGGATGAAGCAATAATAGACTGTTTGGCACTTTTCCATGAAATTGCTCCTTCAGCTAATAGGAACAAATAGCCAAACGTTGACTTTCTGCTATCAACACACCCAGCAAAATCTGAATCTGAATATCCAATCACATCTAAATGATCAGACCTCTTATAAGTGAGCATGTAATCCTTTGTTCCTTGAAGGTATCTCAACACTTTCTTTGCAGCTTTCCAATGATCAATACCAGGATTACTTTGATATCTACCCAGCATCCCTACTGCAAAACTGATGTCGGGTCTAGTACAAGTTTGAAGGTACATCAGACTGCCCACAACAGAAGCATATGGTATTGCTTCCATTTCCTTACGTTCTACATCATTCTTTGGACATTGAATAAGACTAAATTTATCTCCCTTTTGAATAGGGACTACACTTGCTGAGCACTTGCTCATGTTAAATTTCTCAAGAATTTTCTCAATATAGGCTTTCTGAGACAGTCCTAATAAACCTTCTGATTTCTTACGGAATATTGAAATTCCAATCACATAGGATGCCTCTCCCATATCTTTCATTTCAAAACTCTTAGAAAGAAATTCTTTAGTCTTATGCAATATACCCAAGTCATTAGCAGCAAGCAAAATGTCATCAACATACAGAACTAGAAATATAAACTTACTCCCACTGATCTTTCGGTAAATACACCGATCAACAATGATTTCCTCAAAACCAAAAGAAGTAATGGTATTATTGAACTTAATATACCATTGCCTGGAAGCTTGTTTAAGTCCATATATTGACTTCTTTAATTTACACACCATACTTTCTTTACCTTCAATGGAAAAACCTTCAGGTTGATCCATATAAACTTCCTCCTCAAGATCCCCATTCAGAAAGGTTATTTTCACATCCATTTGATGTAACTCTAAATCAAAATGAGCTACTAATGCCAAAATTATTCTCAAAGAATCTTTCTTTGAGACGGGTGAAAAAGTCTCCTTATAATCAATACCATCTTTCTGAGTATAACCTTTGGCAACAAGTCTAGCTTTATATCTTTCAATATTGCCATTTGAGTGGCGTTTGGTCTTAAAGACCCATTTACAGCCAACTCTTTTAGTACCTTCTGGCAAGTCTACAAGATCCCAGACATTATTTTGAGCCATTGATTCTAACTCTTCTTTCATAGCATCAATCCACTTTTCAGACTTATCACTACCTATGGCTTGTGAAAATGAAACAGGATCATTATCAATGCCACAATCAAAATCTGACTCTTGCAAATAAACCACATAATCATTAGGAATAGCTGACCTTCTAACCCTTACAGGTTTATTTAAGGCTATACCAACCGGTTTATTTGTATGAGTTGGTGGTAAGTTAGGTTCTTCATGGGGTACTTCTTCATTATCCAAATGTTGTTCTTGATTATTTTGTTCTTCCAAATCAGGAACAACATTTGTTGTGGTTATGGATTTAAGAACATTTATGGGCAATGGAACATCAACCCTTATTTCATTAATATCCACAACTTGATTTTCAGCACTCCCACTAACCTCACCATTCTCTAAAAATTTGGCATTAGCTGTTTCAACAATTCTAGAACTATGGTTTGGACAGTAAAACCTGTACCCTTTGGATTTCTCTGGGTAACTAATAAAGTAACAACTAACTGTTCGAGAATCCAATTTTCTTTCATGTGGATTATAAATTCTTGCTTCTGCTGGACAACCCCAAACATGCAGGTGTCTTAAACTAGGTTTCCTTCCAGTCCATAACTCAAAAGGAGTTTTAGGAACTGCTTTACTAGGAACCCTATTTAACAAATATACAGCAGTTCTTAATGCATACATCCACAAACTTTTGGATAATGAGGTATTACTTATCATACTCCTAACCATATCCATTAATGTTCTATTTCGCCTTTCTGCCACACCATTTTGTTGTGGTGTGCCTGGCATAGTATACTGTGCACATATGCCATGACTTTCAAGGAACTTGGCAAATGGACCAGGACATTGTCTAGATTCATCATACTTTCCATAATACTCACCACCTCTATCTGATCTTATAATTTTCACTTTTCTATCTAGTTGCCTTTCAACCTCCTTTACAAACACCTCAAGGGCATTTACAGCTTGAGATTTTTCATGCAGCAAATAGATATAACCATACCGTGAAAAATCATCTATAAAGGTGATGAAGTATTTTTCTCCATTAAAGGACGGAGTGTCAAAAGGTCCATAAATATCAGTGTGTATTATTTCAAGAAACTGACTGCTTCTTGTGGCTCCTTTCTTGCTATGTTTGGTTTGCTTGCCTTTAATGCATTCCACACATAAGCCAAGATCAGTAAAATCTAGATTTGGTAAAATCTCATTCTTTACTAATCTTTCTAATCTTTCTTTGGATATATGACCCCAAACGTTTATGCCACAAATAAGCAGAATATTCATTCACCTAACTACGTTTTATTCCAATATTATGATTAACATTAAATAGGGATTCAGAAAAAACATCATCAAGTTTCAATTTATATAAACTATCCATAAGAATTCCAGAACCGATAAAGGAATTATTCTTATACAAATTGAAATAACCATGTCCACCCTTAAAGGTATATCCACTAGCATCAAGTCTAGAAACAGAAATTAAATTTCTAGAAATCGAAGGTACATAGAGAGTGTTCATTAGATCCAAGTGATGCCCTGTATCTAATGTCAATTGATAAGTCCCTACACCTTCAATTGGGGCCTTCATTCGGTTCCCCATAAATAAAAAGTTGCTAGTTGGGCTTATGGTTTGGATTGAAATGAATCCCTGCATAATATTAGAAATATGAGTAGTGGCACCAGAATCAAACCACCAAGTATTAGAAGGAACTTCAGATAAGTTTGATTCAAAGCATACAGAAACATAATGTATACCTTTCTTTTCGAACCAAGCCTTACGTTTTAAGCAATCTTTCTGATAATGTCCTTGTTTCTTGCAGAAGTGACATTTATCGAATTTTTGTCCCTTCTTTTCATCGTTAGCAACCTGTGAAACTTTAGCAGGTTCCTTTTTCTTGAAATTCTTGGCCTTTGGTTTTAGTCTTTTTCCAGCTCCTTGACCCACTAAGTTAATAGAATGAACTCCTTGTTTCTTTAATCTCGCTTCCTCCTGAATAAGCTTACTGGACAATTCATCAATGTTCCACTTATCCTTTAATGCATTATAATTGATGTGGAACGGTCCATATTCAGTAGGAAGTGAGTTCATGATAAATTGTACTAAGAAGGAGTCTTCCACAGTCATACCTGGTGTCTTAAGTCTTGCTGCAATATTAGTCATTTCAAGGACATGTTGCTGCATACTCTTTGACCCATCAAACTTCATGGTCGTGAGTTCAGCCATAAGTGTCCCTGCAAGTGCCTTATCAGCAGAACGAAACTTATCTTCTACTAGCTTAAGAAAAACTTTGGCATTCTGATTTTCAGTGCTAGGAAGTGTAGACTTAATGTTGTTGGCAATTGTCATTCGCATAAAATTCAAGCATAATCTATTAGACTTTATCCATGCCTTATGGTGTGCCTTTTCAGCCTCTGTACTAGTATCATTAATGTTAGCAGGCTTATCTTCTAATAGCGCCAAGTCAAGATCCAAAGCACCTAAATGGAAACTGACTTGCTCGCTCCATTTAGAAAAATTCACACCAGTGAACAAGGTGACAGAAGAAGCTTGAGAGTGAAGGCTAATAGCTGCAAGTATAAAAACGCTCACTTATTAACAGATTCATACAGGAAGCACATACATTAAATATATATTGCAGGTTTCCTTTGGGTAAACACAACAATACATATCATTATTATCATTAGAATGCCATTTAAACTTTATGAGAAAATTAAATAAATTTTACCAAATATATATAGCATCTTTGGATAACTATATATATGTGACAATAGTATATTAATTTTCTCCTTTATATTTATTAGTTATAGAACATTGATTTACCTTTGGGTAAATTCCTTAATTTCTATCAACCAATAAATTATTGATAATAGCATATGATAAAATACATAAATTATATGACTACACATTCAAATTAATTTGGCCACTTTGGTGACTAACAAATTAATTTTAATCATAATGTCATATAACTAAACAATTATAATACTAATATATTTATATATATAGCAACACATCATAATATGTTAAAGGATGAAATTAAATTAAATTTATTAATTTATTTTAGTCAAAATATCATTAATATGACTAAAATGTAAGAAAATAAAACTTTAAAAATTAATTCATCCAATATAAATTACCACACATTTTCAAAATTAATTTAGCCACTTTGGTGACAAATAAATTAATTTTGATCATACTATCATAAAATAATAATAATATACCCATGAGATAAATTAAGATTGAAGTTTTGATTATAGGTCAAAATAACATTAATATGACCAAACATAAAAATCAAAACTTTAAAATCAATTTTTACAATATTATTAAACTTTATGGATCAAAAGATAATTTGCCATAATTAATAATTCCATACAATAAACAATCATAATTTGATCCAAATAAGACAATCATAATTTGATACAATATCAAACCAAACAAAAACAATCCTAATTTGATGCATGTGTTTCATACGGCAGCAATTTCCCTTTTATTTTATTTTTATTATGGCAATATATGGCCCATTAACAATTTGCTTCGTAAAATTCCATGACACATAATGCAACTTACTTTACAAAACCCTAAACGCATGATTATTTGTATCAAAACTAATTGCGGCAGCAACTTGCAATATTTCTTTTGTTTTTAGGGCAACTATGGCGGCACCAATTCACTTCACCTCCTTATTCTTAATTTACCGGCGGCAACAATATATATACATTTATATATATATATATAATGAAAAATTAATCTTAATGTAAAATTCTAAAATTTACCAACATCATAATATTTATAATCGATATCATAACTTTTCATAAACATCATATTTGAAATAATCATCAAAACATAAATCTATGGATTATTATTTATTCAAAATCACAGGCTCTGATACCACATGTAAGATTTCTATAATTAATTTTCTACTGACATCATCATAAACATTCATGCCCCATTCGGATTTTGAATATAATAATAGTCACATAGAAAAATGAATAGATCACTACCTTGAGCGGAATTCGACATGATGAAGAGAAGTTTGACAATCACGAACGTCGTAAACTAGTTTCTCTCCCTTAACCCTCTTTATGCAGCAAATGCTTGATGGAAAGCGAAAATACGATCGTTATGTATTTTGTTTTGTTTGCTAAACTTAATTAGGGTGGAGAGAGGACTAGTTTATATACTTTATTAACTTTAGATCTAGTACGTCCATCAAATACTAATTTAACGGTTAAGATTTAACATACTATTAAATAAAGGATAATCCTAATCCTAACTTAATATGCGTTTAATGTAAATAGAAGTATAGGCCAAATAGACTTTTAATCCGACCACACTTCTAACATTTAAGTCATACCAATTCTCAAAATGCAGCATCAAATCACTTACCACAATTTAAAAATATTTTGCCTCTATTTATTTCGACTCTCTTACTTTCACATCCTATGTTTATTACATTTACTACCAAACTTTTCCTGTTTTCTGATTCTTTTCTTATTTAACCCGGTGTCAACTCACAATCCTGGACAGAGTTAACCCAGCGATTCAATTAATTAGACGTTCTTCTGAATTTTTTTTTTTTTAAAAAAAGAGTTTGCTAGATGTTCAAAAGTACAACTAACTGATACACAAACACATATGAAGATGAAAGACAAGAAATCAACTCAATAATTAAATAAGATTTGGTAAAAAAATGCTTACATTTCAAAATTTATAACCCCTAAAACTGATTAGTATAATTTTTTAAATCTATCATATCATCAAAAAGATGGCTTCTCAAACAGAAATTCATGCATAAAACTTCGCCCTAAACTAATACTAATTAATATAATAAAATAATTTTTGTTCTCTTAAAAATCATTGAATTTAGAATATATATACAGAAAAATTATTTTGATCTTTTTTAGTAAAAAAAACTGAAAAATCTAGTCGACACGTATACTTAATACCTCTTGTACACGTGGCATGTCACATAAAAAAAGATATATAAGCATGATATGAGGCATGCCACGTGAACATTTCGACAAGTCAACTTGCCTCGTGGCATCACTGGCATGCTTACATTTCATTTTTTTCACGTGGCATACCATGCATTATAAATTCGGTGATTTTGAAGAAAACAAAATTTTTTTCATTATATTAGTGTTATTTAATTATAAATTCAATAAGCATGGATAAAATTAACACGCTATTTTTCAATCAATCCAAATTGCACTGTCAGCTTCTCGGATCTAATTGCAATTTGAATCTACCAAAATTCAACGCAAGGTTTTAAAAAGGAATAAAAATAAAACGAACATGCAAGGCTGATGTTACTGTAACATGATTCTTGATATCTCCTGCGACTTCTTCACTTGTGCTCTAGCTTGTCGGTTGTCAAATCTCTTTATTTATTCTTACTATCCTTTTTCATTCTCCTAGGCGAGCCTCAAATTAATTCTGATGTTTAAACAGTTAAGACTAGTTTCAGTGGTTCATAACGGTGAGAATAATACCAAACATTCCCTTTTCTTTAAGAGAGATGATATGTAAATGGAGTTTTTTTTTTAAAAAAAAAAGTTAAAATAAAATAAAATAAAATTGCAAATGGAGTGTTAACTCTTAAGAATATATATCTTTTTTTCTGACAGCAAATTCTGATGCTTTAAAAAAAAAAAGTTGAACTAGAATTGCCAGGTTATATCGTATATAATAACCTGACGTTGGAATATTATTGTCGATTTCGATTAAGATATCATATTAGAATCTGACAACAGATTGAGAGAGATGGATGCCAATTTATTCACATAGTATCGTTTCTTATTTTTCTTTCTTTAATTTAATACATATCAATACTTCGTATTTGTACAAGCAATGGATGGATTAATTTTTGATAGTGGATTATTAAAAAGGAAAAAAAATCCCTGTTTACTACTAATTCTTCACTGGCGTGAATAACTCCTACAGTACAGGTTAAAGAAATAAGTTTGCGGTCCAACTTAATATAAGACCAATTTTCGGAGGAAGGGAGAGAGACCATAGTTAATCTTTGGTTTTGTTCAAGTTCAATGGTCAATAGTTTCATGGCCACTTATATTTTGCCTCATAAATTCGCTCTAGTTCTAAACAAGCCCCGTCGTCAGGATCATGCCTTTTCTTTTATATCAAGATAGCAGCAATAACATTTCTTGAGGCAATTACTCCTGATATCCATTTTCTCTTCTATAATTAATGTTCAAATTGAGCATTGTGTCATTAGAATAACATGTTAGGTGTGCTTGAGGAGTTGGACAATTTCATATGCTCTCTTTTCCACGGAGAGATGTGGCTTATGGTTCTATAGATAATATCATAATCATATGAGATTCTAACATTCAAATTTGTGTTCGTAAGACAACACTTCTCAGGGGACAGATTTTAGTGCATATATATATATGGCTTCAGAACAAAAGCAGAGAATAACTGGTTGATATACATTTTCATGGTTTCTGTCCTAATCTCTCAACTTCATATATCTATCTAACGAATGAACTGTAGAAGATAAAACCCACCAAATTCTTTTAATACATATTTTTCATCATTAGATACATTATAACAAAAAAAAAAATCAATTTCCTGATTCAACAGATCACTTGTAATTTTATAAGCAAATGTAGTATTAGCTGGCTTGTAAAGGATCATACTTGGAGAGATGCCTTTGTTGCGACTCATGGCCATTTAGTGAATTCAAACACTTTGAGAACAATGTCAAATCCAGTGGGGATTTGCCATATAAAAAGCACAACATTTAAAGCATTCAATGAAATGTGCAGATTCCTTGCTGCCTCATTCCCTTTCTGCATTGCAGGCACTAAAGCAGCTGCTGCTGCCCATAAAACTGTGATGCCTGCGTTTGCCCATAGATAAGTAAGTTGCCTAGAAATGAAATAGAGCTTGATATATTTATAAATTTTG
The DNA here is from genome assembly GCA_947683425.1 of Excoecaria cochinchinensis. NCBI lineage: Eukaryota > Viridiplantae > Streptophyta > Magnoliopsida > Malpighiales > Euphorbiaceae > Excoecaria > Excoecaria cochinchinensis. The sequence continues at coordinate 6,976,409 of CANTUQ010000045.1, forward strand.
GTCATAGTATACCTGCTCCAGCAAACAAATGGGGTCCAGGGAATAGTTTTCCTGTCCTCAACCATGTGTTAACTCCTCCAGAAACGGCTTCAAAAACTCCAAATCCTAATAGTATTGATCCTGCATTGAAGTGCCTGTCTCTGTAATTCCCTTTTATCAATTCCTTTCTCTCCTGTGTAAGGAACACCAATGGCTCAGATAAAACATATAATGATAGATAATCTGAAAAGATTAACAATCAAATCCCTTTAGCAATCTCAGAGAATTTCCTGTCAAAAAATTTTACTTAAAAGAATTTGATAAAATCAGAATAGTTATCAGTTTAACACACTAATAATACAGGGAATTATGCAAAATGCAAATCAAATTATTAAGAGGGCATGGAGCAGACCTCAGTAAGTTGCTGAATTTTGATATCAACAGGAGATGGAGCTGCTTCCACAGGTGTGCCTCCAGGAGTAACAGGGGTAGGTTTAACTTGCTTTTTTAGCTCATTGATCTCATTTTGTGTGGTCCTGACTCGCCTCCATTGCCAACCCAAATAACCAGCCCACAAGGTGTTTAAAAACAAAATACCCATAACCACAGGGTGCACAAGGGCAAATGTTCTCCCTTCCAATATCCCAAACTCCCCTCCAACAGCAAGTGCATCCTGTTCGCTCAAAATTGCCAAAAAAGAAATAATTAATTAATTGAAGCCCAAAAGTGAAAAACAAGCAAAAAGTTTCAAACTTGCCTTGGAATCTAAAAAGAAAGGCAATGAGAATGCTGAAAGGGGAAGAGATGAAGAGCTCAAAATGTGGATAGAATGAGTGAAAATCTTTTGTCGGTTAATGGAGTCTTTGTTGGATAAATCCAATTTTGATGGTTTGTCAGGAGAAGGGAGTTTGGATTGTAAAGATGGAAGCTTTCTGGGAAGGACAGGGGTTTTAAGAAGGGTGAGCGTGGTTGCCATAATCTTCTTGTTTCTGCTGCTGTACAGAGACAAAAGCTGAGAGAGAGAGAGAGAGGGGGGGAGGATGACAGGGCCAGAATCCTGAGAAAAGGATAAGGGAAATGAAAATTGAAGATTGAATTTGCTTGCTGGGCTTCACTTTAGAGGAAGAAATGGGCCCTTTTCTGACTTTGTCGTTTGATGATAGATTGCTGGAATACTAAAGACTCAACTAGAAACGCCCAACCGATGCGAAGCAGACATGCAAATCGTGTTTTTTGAAGTGGAAAATTCTCTGTGTCCGTACTTGTTTATTGTTGGACAAGGATAGTATCTCTTCAACTTTGGACACATAGGATAGTGTTGTCAAGCTCGAGCAGAATGGGCCTAACCCATTATCAAGTTCCTATGATCCATCTCTTTAGCTTTTTGACCTCACTCAAATGCATTTTTTTTTATGGCATAATTTTTTTTTTAATTTATTTGAATTTAAACTCCGTTCAAAATAAGAATTGATTCCTGTGAAAATTGTTAAATAAAAAATATCAACCTCACTCCCTAAATTCATCTTTCTAACCTATCTTTCTATGTGCAGTAGCATTTATCTTATTTCAATTTAAAACTATTAATTCAATCGCCAATCCAATTAAAAATTTTATTTCAAAAAATTACAATCAAATAGGAATATATAATAAATTTAATATAATTGAGTTAAAAGGGCGTTATAAAACTTACAAAGGTGGGGCAACGACATATGGGTGTGTGGAGAATGCTTGGTTGAAAAGAGAATAGAGAGTAGAAACCACAAGACCATGAGTGGAGTTGGTCCTTCCATGGAGACCATGAAACGCCAAAACAACCACTAGATGTGGTTTAAAACAAATGTTTGATGTTATGCCACTCCTTCACTCCCCCCACATCTCTATATTTTGTTAGCATCACAGATTTTAGTTATGGTGGATTTTCATTTTAAATATCACGATTCATGTAGCTAACCTATTTCTCAAACCTCTCCATCAACTAAAATCTACTATTTCTATTACACATATTCCAAGATTCCAACAATATTCTTTGAATTTTTCTCATCTCAATCTCATGCATGCTAAAATTAAAGAACCATTCGTTAAGAAAAAAAAATGCGAAAATTTTTATTACCAATATTCCTTACAACTATTCTGCTGGTATGCATGTTTTGGACTCCCCCCTCCTCAAGGAATGAAAACTTGGCTTGCCCATGATGCTCTACAAGTCACCTATATCCGTTAGTTCTTTTTGTTGTTTATATCAGCTTGGCTCAACTTTTCTGTACCAAAAACAAAACGGTAAATGAAAGATGAAAAAAAATATATATATTAGGTAATATATAGTAAAATGATTAATAGGAAATGGAGACGAGTAGCAATTAAAGTTGACCATTATTGGTTGATGATATCATAATTCATATAGTTTGATTATGCCTAAATCATTTTTATCTTTAGAAAAGGAAAATAAAGAACATTTATTATTTAACAAAAGTCTCACATGTGAACCACCAGCAGATCGAATCGCGTATTTTAAGGGGAAAAAGAACCAATTTGTCAAGTATCTATTGCAAAGTTTCAAACTCAGCCACCATTTTTTTTTCCTCTAAATTTAACCATTGATTGTTGATTCGCATCAAAATTATTAAAACATAATTTCTGTAAATAATTTAAACTAATAATTATGATTAATAATTTGACTGTCGAATAATATCTTCTTGTAATAATGGACCGTAATTATTTAGATGAGTTGACCGGATCAATAAATTTATTTATGCATCCAGAAAAATCCATTCGTAAATTCAAATACTTGGCTTTTATCTTTTCTCACCTTAAACCACGAACAAGAATAAAAAAAAAAAAAAAACATTTAGAAAGAAAATAAAACAAAACTGAATTCATTTGCCGCCGCCATATATAAGATGCAGTTTATCAACAAAACAAGTACGTAAGAATATGCGTTAAAAAAAAAAAAAAAGTATTGCATGTTATTTTTCTTGAAGATAACATCACTATTTTGGTCTGTAAATAAATGACTACAAATCTATAATAAATTAGGTTTATTTGGCAAATAAATTCAGAGATCGATAATAAACTCATAATCATCTTCCCTTTATAAGCTTTTTTCCAAATAAATCCAAGTGGAAAAGTGGACATGGATAATATTCGTGTATTTCACGAAAAAAAAAACTAATTATTGAATTGTACTGGCAATCCCTTTCTTTTTAATTTAATAATATGAACTAAAATAAAATAAAAAAGCTCCTACACGAAGAACATTTCTTAAAATGTGTAGCAAAATAGAATTTTAAAATGAACTGATTATGATAAATAAATTACAATGCGTAACATGATGAAACTATAAAAAAAATAATTATAAGAAAATACATGAAATATATTTGTTGAGATTCAAGGGTGGGGAGTGTCCGTGTTAATGCCGTGTGACGAAGACAATGATGCCATATGGCTTTACAACATAAAAATGCTGCGCTTGCAACCACACGGAATCTCCTGTTTTAATTATATTTTATTTTATAATAATAATACCAAATTAGCTAAGTTATTAATTTGAAGTTGACATTTCCACATGGATGGAGAATATATGCATTTCATAATTTTATAATTAGTTGCAAATTCCGTAGGAATAAAGGAGTTTTTTTTTTTTTCCCCTAAAAGGGTTATAAATGTTAATTTTAATATATTTTAAAATCTTAAGTTCGAATTTCTGCTTAATTTTTTTTTAAAAAAAAAAAAAAACTTTTTTACTATTATTCGCCATCTTTTCAATTCACTTTTTAGCCTTTTTATTTGATCATAAACTTTTCGCCTAAACTAAAGTGCCTTTGCATTCTTTGTCTTCCTCTGCCTGCTGGCATTGGACTTTGTCATAGTAATAATAATAATCTTTTTTCAATTCTGTAAAGCATTTTTTCACACTCCGAAAGAGAACTTCGATTTAGACAATTTCTCCTATTCTGTTCTTTTTTTTTAAAGAAAAAGAAAAAGAAAAAATTGATAGATAATGCATGACATAATCTAATTGATCAACTTTACCCACTACTGACTTACTATTTGATTCTTTAATGTCAATATTACTAATAAAAAAATAAAAGAAAAGTTGAAATTCCGTTTCTAAATTTTATATTCAAACTAATTTTTCAAAAATTTGAAAATATTATTTATTTTATCAAAGATTAGCTAGCTTGAAAAGGTATTAAAATAATAACCACTACTTAAACTTCATTTGCTTATATGTTATAATTTATATATATTAGCATAAATACACGTACGTATGAGGTTAGCCACACACACACATATGTAATTTTTAATATGTATTATTATAAATTACTCTCTTTACAATGGTGGAAGTATAATAGGTATGACATAACTGCCATGCAAATATCTCCAAACTTATATTATTGATTTTCACATCGTCTTGCAAAAAGATTTTGCAAACCCCCAAGTATTAGTTAAGGATAACGAATAGCAGTGAGGTGCAGCCTTTCATTTGATCTTGGAGCCAGAAAGAATCACACAAGTTTTTTTTTTTTTGAATGATCTTTCCAACTTAATATAAAATGGTTAGACTATGTTTGTTGGTATGAATTGTAACTTTGGCAATATTGTTTAAAAAAAAAAAACTTTGACTATATTGAAAAAAAGTAAAAAAAAAAAACTCTGTTCCATTTTTTTAAAATACTAAAATATTTGTATTATTTATTTTGAAATGAAAATGTCTTTAACGTAATAAAAATTGGTGCAAAAATATCTTCATAAATATCAATTTGTTATAGTGTTAGGAAAATATTAATTTTTTTTATGGTAAAAAGTAAAATCTAATTTTTAAAATGAAGATGATTATTGATTTAAGTAACGAAATCTCTAAAGATTAGTTTCAAGTTGATGCCAGTTTATGTGCACCTAATAAATTCTAAAGGGTTAACATATCTTTTTGAGGCTTTATAAAAAAAAAAAAAAGCATTGTGACTCTTCAAGAATTGTTGCTTGGTAGCCTAACTATTCTCGAGTATTGACTGCTTACCTAACCTAACAAGAACCCAAATAGCGAATATGGGATTCAATACCATAATTGCATTTCCATACCAAGTTTCTTACTTAACTCGTTGATTTAGATCGATTGTTATTACATATTATTTTTGTTTTAGTTGCATTGGCAGTTCAAAAATAAAACTTATAAATCATCTAAATCTAATCCCAAAACTAAAGGTGGATGAATACAACTTACATGTTACTCCCTGTCTCAAATAAGTGGTTAACCTTACTATTTAATTTTATTTCACTGTCACTGTATCTTTAAAAATTTGAATTAATATCAATGAATAGTTTACATTTAAATATCTCATGCGACATTTAATAAAATAATAAATTTATTTTGGTCATGTTATTTTTCGGTCTTATGTTAAACACAAATACACTCTTTCAACAAAATATTAGTAACAAATCAAAACCTTATCCCTTTTAAAAAATCTATATTAACGGGTTAAACTCGGGAAATAGGCATCGATTATCTAAATAAAAAATATTTAAATATAATAAGCGGAATTGAAGGTCACAAATCTAACAAGATTTTGAAAAGAGGCTCTCGAGCTTGACCGGAAATGGAGCTCCTTGAATGGATCAAACGAGTCTTTAGTCACCATGCTGCAACGGAACGATGTCGTAAAAGAATCCATATGTGTATATGTGAATTTTGTTAAAAAGTCTGTGGAAATTAACTTTGATTACTTCAACAATTACTTGTTGAAGTATTGAAATTGAAGTATTGAAGACGTCAACTACCGCAGGATGAGATTTGTATTAAGGTATTTTAATGAGAGATTTTTCTATATTTTAACTACTGGCCAGTAGCCCAATTAAGAGAGTACATAACATGACTATTGCAAATTAGCGGTGGTCATTCACTCTAATTAGGTCTCATTATATATTTTTTTAACAAGTTAATAGATAAGTGTCAAGAGTCAGACATATTTAAAACAAAGATATTAAAGTAATTCAGGTTGAAAATTAGAAATTTCAAAAATACTATAATTGCATAGAAATTAGAAGAAAGAGAATGGTAAGATCTAACTTGATTTTCTCACCCCACTAATTTGAATTAATTAGTGACATCAATTTATTGGAGACCCTTTCTTCTTGTGGCCACGATCATCGCAGGAGAATTTTTATTATTATTATTATTATTATTATTGTTTTTTGAACAATTTTTTCGTGGGAGTATAGAAATTGCAAATCACATGGAAACTTTCCGACGAAAAAAGACAAGGAAAAAAATTAATGTTTTATAATAATCAATGTGAAAATTAGATTATACGTCTTAAATAAGCATATTTATATCCATTTGTATTAAAAAAATAAAGAAAGAAAGAGGAAATTGTAAAATTAAGATGCAAAGCGTGGAAGCAAGAGGATTTCACGTTGCCAAATAGAAAATTGATATAGTTGGTATAAAATTTAGAAGGAATCTAGAGAAAAATTGATAGGTATGTGCCGTAAACTAACCCACAATTACTCGAATAATCCATTAAAGTATAATTCCAAAAGAAAGGCATTAAAAATACCCAATATTTTGTGCACTAATTATGGGAATGTAAACGTTAATTGCAACTTCCAGCATGGCAATGCTCATAATAATAACGAAACTTGGATGGAAATATGCAAAATCAGCAACACAACCTTATTTTGCACAAAAATAATAAATTGAGAAATAAAAAATAAAAAAATTACCAAATAAAAATAAAATTTTAAAAAGGCATAGAAAACATCTACGAGCTAGAATTGACGGAGAATGATAAGAGAATTATAAATTTAAATTTCTTCACGGCATAAAAAATTGACCAAAGCTTTAGGCTTCAGCTCATTTTTCTTACACTTGTTTCTTTCTCTATGCGCTTTGACCCCATTCCAGTCATCAACCATGCCGGCAACCACCAGCCGTCTCTCACTTTAATCACTTTTCCATTTTAAACCTCCTCTATATTCTTCTTCAACCCTCAGCTTTTTTTTTCTTCCTCTAAACCCTCTCTCTTTTTGTTGCTTCTGCTACTGGTTCCGTTATAATATGGCTTCCTCTTCCAGGAGGAAGGATTTTCCTGTCAAAATTCCCCATTAGCCAAACACTCTTGTAATTACACTCTTTTGATAAATTCTTAATTTTTGTGTTTCTAACAAACACAATCATGAATTTTTTTTGTTACCCATTATTTCTCTTTTTCGCAATTGTTGTTTTGTTGTTTGTGCGGGTTGTTTTGATCAAGACAGGATTGATTTATGTTACCAAAAAACGGTGGAGAGCAATCGAAGAATGTTTTCATGTTCATCAATTCTTCAAGCTCCCTCAATTCAATGAGAGCGGGCAAGAAAATCAGCTTCACCGCAAAGTTTCAGTTTATCTACACTCTTTGACTTCCATGGAGGATTCCGATTTTACCAACCTCTTCACAGGCAAGAAATCCAATGAGATTGTCCTCCGTCTCGATCCTAATCAAGTAATTGAGGATCATTTCCTTGGAGCTAGAGTTTCTTGGATAAACGAAATAAAGAACGATTCAATGAATAGTCGAGCTTTCGTTTTGAAGATAAGAAAAGCCGATAAGCGGAGAATTCTCCGTCCTTATCTCCAGCACATTCATGCAGTTTCTGAAGAGCTCGAAGAAAAGAAGAGAGAATTGAAGATGTACATGAACATCGAAAATGACACTCATCGTCAACAAAATCAAAACGGACGGTGGAGATTTGTTCCCTTCACTCATCCTTCAACATTCGAGACAATTGCCATGGAAACCGATCTCAAAAACAAGTTAAAATCAGATCTCGAGTCTTTCCTCAAAGCCAAACAGTACTATCACCGGCTAGGGCGTGTTTGGAAGCGGAGCTATCTCTTGTACGGACCATCCGGCACCGGAAAATCAAGCTTTGTAGCTGCAATGGCTAATCTTCTTGGATACGATGTTTACGACATCGATCTTTCAAGAGTTGCAAATGATTCCGATCTCAAATTGCTCCTATTACAGACTACAAGCAAATCGGTGATCGTCGTTGAAGACCTTGATCGATTTTTGATGGACAAATCAACGGCTGTTAGCGTATCAGGTATTTTAAACTTCATGGATGGCATTTTAAACTCTTGTTGTGCAGAGGAGAGAATTATGGTTTTTACAATGAACAGTAAAGATCATATTGACCCGGCGATACTGAGACCGGGTCGGATAGATGTCCATATTCATTTCCCTCTCTGCGATTTCTCATCCTTCAAGACACTAGCCAACAGTTATTTGGGGGTGAAGGATCACAAGCTGTTCCCTCAGGTAGAGGAAATTTTCCAAACCGGAGCGAGTTTGAGTCCGGCCGAGATAGGTGAGCTCATGATTGCAAACCGAAATTCGCCGAGTCGGGCTCTAAAATCGGTTATAACGGCGTTACAAACGGAAGGACCTGGGAATATGGGACGGAGGTTGACGGAAAGTGGGTCGAGAAGCTCCATGGATGAATCGGGCGATCAATCGGGTATATTTGGTAGAGAAGGTGCCAACGCAATCAAAGATATCAAGAAATTGTACGGACTGTTGAGGATGAGAAGTAACAGAAAATCAGAGACGTTAGGATGACATATGTGGGTAATCTTACGGCGAGGAATTTTTGAGATAAATTAAAGATTGATATGCAGGGCCACACGATTGCACATACAACGCAAATGTGAATACTTTTGTTTTGATAGAATACATTAATTGTAGATTAGAACATTCAGAAGTTTTGATATTTGATGCTTTGGAATTGGATGCTTTGCTCCTACCCCAATTACAAGAATATAATTATGTCATCTTTATGTATATTAGATGTTAATTTGGTACAATCTGGGTAGTTTACTTATGATTAATTGTAAAAGTAGCTTATTAATCAATGATTTTGCAATACTTCATACTCTAATAATACATACATTTCTTGCCTTTAACAATGGGAATGAAGGAACATCAAGTAATAGAACATTGTTGGGGAGTTTTAATAGTAAAATATGATTAAAGAAAAGGTTAATGATGGAATGTTGAGATTAGCTGTGGCAATATAAAAGGTAGCATGTTGATGTAATGCAATAGGCCATTATACTGAGGTAACACAATGATTAAAATTATCACCTAATTAAAGAGCCAAAGAGGGTGAAATATCAAATTGCTTCCCATATGGGACAGAAGTGAAAGATGGTCCTCAATCATGGAGACACATGTCAAAAAAAAACAAAAGCTAGTAAAAGTAAAACTAAATTTTCTTTTTTGCTTTCTTTTTAGTTCAGTTTAAAATTTGTTGTGTGTAAAGCATAAACAGGAAATGGAACTGAAACAGAAAATGTTTATGTAATTAGTTGGGTTCCAAGTAGATGATTGTGAGGAGGACAATACCCAAAATCTGAAAAGCGGGTAGGTTAAATTTGTAGACTTTAAAACAGAAGGGGACTGAAAAGAGAGGAACATGTTTGTTCCTTCAGGAAATGCATGTAGAGGCACACATGTGACTCAAAACTGAGAAGGCTGAGATCAATAGTTTTGAAATTCTGAAATTTGTTTTTCTATTTCAACTGCAAAATTACTCTCATCATTGGCAATGATGTTGCATTTATTGTCGTTTTGTCTTTTGTTTTCAGCGTTTACCTTTACACAGGTTTCGTTGAGTTGGGATTTTGGTTTAAAAGGGTGAAATGAAACTGTTAAAACATTAATTTTACGTATTTTTACTTGATTTTTTTTTTAATTTTTAGTTAATTTGAAATCTTTTACTTCTTTTGTAATTTTGATCATTTGAGGACCAAATTGATAAGAAGAAAACGAATTGTGATTAATTGGAGCTAAATTGTAAAAGCCATTAAGATTTAAACAAGTTTGAAAGCAAAAAAAACTGAATCTGGAGTTAGTCTTATTTAAGGCTAAGAGGCAAGAAAAAGTTTTTGCCTTATCCAAGGGAGTCGCGACAGCATAGTATTAGACTTATAGTTTTAAATTTAAAATTATTTTAATCGCCGGTTGTATTTCACCCGATTTTTAGGAATATTTAGGCTACAATTTAGGAGATAAAATGCAATGTTTTTAGAAGAAAAAAAAATGAAGGACGTGAACAGTAATTTTAATAGCTACAGCCATTGTTCTTTAATTCCTGTGACAAGAATTTACTTTTAGTTTCAATTTTATTTTATTTTTACTCTTGATTATAATTGGCTAAACTTTTATTTCTAATTCAAGGGCAACATTCAACCAATTGTTGAGAAATTGTTCTGAATTTAATTTTCTGTAGTGTTCATATTATTTACTATGGTTTAGAGAAACTCTATCTCTATTGTCATTTATTTTATATGCAATAAGAGCTCATTGTTCATTTAACTAAATAATATATAGCTAATTGAAATTATTAAATCCGTAATTTTGTAGTAAAATTAATAATAAGTGGCAATTAGTATAGTAACACTGACAATGATTGTTGTATTAAGTAAATGCATAATTTGCTTTAAATCAATTTCGACGAGAAATTGGTTAACTTAAGTTAGGTTTTTCTAATTTATAAAAATGTCAATAAATTAAATTTTATTGCTAAAAGATAACTGTTTATTGATTAGTTTTTAATTCATAAAACTGATAATAAATTAAATTCTGTCGCTGAAAAATGACAGCTTATTTATTAGAAGGTAATTATAGTTTTATTTAGTTAGCCTATTAATACGAAAAAATTAGTCGAGAGTACAAAGTCGACGACTATAATCGGTCCATTGCATAATTTTGAAGTTATCTTTTCGTCCATAATCAGTAAATTGAATCTTGTATCGCGAATACTTTTAATTGGAGTTTCTTATCTTTTATTTTATTTTTATTTATTTTTTGTATTTTATTTATTATTATTTTTAATCTTTTATTTACAAATTTCACTTTTTAATTTTATTATTTATTTTTTGTTATTTAAAAAAATTAAAATTCTACTAATTTATGTAATTTCGATCCTATTTATTGCTATTTACAAAATTTTAGTTTGGAATGAACTTTTATTTTTCGTTGTTTTCGACCTAACAGTAAATTAGGGGTGAGCAAAAAAACCGATGAATTTGGTTAATCGAAAAAAAATCTAAACCGAACCGATGAACTGGTTAACCGATTGTGATGGACTGGTTAATGGTTACTGTTTTGAAAAAACCGATATTAATGGACTGGTTAATGGTTTTTGACTCATGTAACTGGTTAATCGAACCGAAACTGAATTTTTAATTAATTTATTAATTTATTAATAATTTATAACAATTTGTTCTAATTAAAAGTGATCATATACTTTTTTTTCATTATACTAATTATTTTAAAGTTTTTAAGTTTTTTTAATTGGCTATTAGTAAGTATAACAATATATCTAATTAAAAGTGATTATGGACCGGTTAATATATTTACTTATTAAATATTAATTTTTAAAAATAAATTTGCTTATACCCACCAAATATTTTTATTTTAACAACAATAATGTTACATTATAATGAAAAAATTTAATTTTTAAGTATTTCGAATATTTTAATTTTATTTTTTAATATATTTATAATTATAATGGTTAACCGAAAAATATTGGGTAACCGATCCGAAAATTTGAAATCGATGGACTGATTAACCGATAGTAATGGACTGAAATTTCAAAAAATCAATATTAATAGACTGATTAATAGACTGAGTCTCATAGATCGATTAACCGACCATGCTCACCCCTACGGTAGATCTACTTATAAATGAAATAAACGGATGGATAGGAGGAATGGTTTGACAGTCCAAAGACATGAACCGATCAGGGTAGCATAGCATGCCATCAAAAGACCATAATATTTTGGGCCACCTCTACATTTTGCCCTGTTCCACTGCTTGCATATCCCACCTGCACAGTTAATTAATGAATCACCATGATATGTCCTGACATCCTACAGAACTCAATTACTAAAATTTCAAATATATATATATATATATATATATATATATAAATAAAAAATCAATTGGTACTTAACCGTTTTTAATTACAATTATATAATAAAAAATAGGCACAAAATATTCTTTAAAGAGGACAGCACATGGAAACAAGGTTAGAACAAATGTCATGATTGCTGAAGCATGGGCTATACCTAAAACTAGAGGCTTCTTCTTCTTCTTCTTCTTCCTCTCTCATAATGGGGATATTTAATTTAATTAACTAGTCATCACCAATCACACCTAACTCATAATGGCAGCGTTGTCCACAAATTAGAAGAGTGGGAAGATAGATTTTTTATATATATAATTATATTATTGGAGGTAAAAATCGGTAACATCATAAAATTTGAATTTCAATCAATTAAAAAATAATTAAATTTTAAACTATTTAAATTACTATGAATTTGTAGAGCAAAAAGAAAGATACTACTAGTTGTAACAAACTCCTATATATATATATTTAAAAAAGGGGGATATTTTCAGGTCAGCCTCTTATTCTAGAAGAATAAAGAGTTGCGTAGTGCAACTACTTGTGGTTTTTATTTTACTCTTTTTAATTCATTCTAAATATGATATCAGTTTCGGTAATAAAATAGGCGTTCCATTGCTCTGCCTAAACTAATACAAATTTATCTTACTTAAACTCTCACTTTATAAAATTAAAATGTAAACTCTTATCACAATTGAAGCTGAGCTACTATTAAGTTAATCAAAAATTAATAATGATATTAAAACTAAGATAATTCAATCACTATTTGAATTTGTAGCATAGTGAAAAAATGGGTCTATCACTCTATAGGAGAGAGAGTAGTTATTATGAATAATATAGTATATTAAAGAAGATTCTGATTTTACTATACAAGAATCCGTTGCATATTGAAACTAGGAAACTGTGAATTCCATACCATTGGTGGTGGTGGGCTGGGAAACTATAAGCCTAACGTAACCAATTACCAAAACTAACCAAACAAACGGAGATTATTATTATTATTATTATTGAACAGCTGATCTAGGTTAGGCCCATTACAACTTACAATTACAATTGCCAAGCCCACGAGGAAAAAAAATTATTATTATTCCATCCATTTAAATGGTGACGCTAGAAAATCAAGAAAAATTAATTTTACTTTATTATTAATGGATTGAAACAGTAGAAAGTTAATAAAAAAAAAATTAATAATAATGGCATTGATAAACGGAACATAAATGAGAGTATTATAATCCATCCTAATAACATTATTGTAAAATTAAAACGATTTAATTATTAATTCAATATATGTAAAAGAGTAAAAATAGAAATAAATCATTCTATTAGTGGTGTTAGACAATGTGTTTATATTATAACATTATAACTAATCTAAATATTAATGACATTCCACACTTGCCTTAACTAATTCAAATTCAGCGAAGCATGCAAAACAAAAAAAGGTAACTAACAAAGTAAGCATACGCATCCAAATTCAATCCACCTCTAAAACTTCCTTCAAATTCAAACTCACAATCCATCATCCAAATTCAACAAGAGCAACTCGATAATTTTTTCATCTCACTTATCTCTAAATCAGACCCTGAAATAACATCAATCTTAGATCCTCTCAAGGCGGCTGCATCACCACCGTTGCTTTTTTTATCACTACACTCCAAACTCTTCTTACTAATCACACCATAAATTTCCTCCAGCACCCTGTAAAATGCCCTTTCCACGTTGTCACCACTCAGAGCTGACGTCTCAGAGAAAAAGAGGCCCTGATCCTCTGCAAACTCCACTGCATCTTCGGTTGGAACTGCTCTTTGGTCCGTCAGATCACCCTTATTTCCAATCAACATGATCACTATGGAATTATCAGCGTGGGCCCGCAGTTCCTCGACCCATCTAGCCACATGATCAAAGGTGGCTCTCTTAGTGATGTCGTACACTAGCATGGCCCCTAATGCTCCTCTGTAATATGCACTCGTAACAGCTCGATACCTACGGAGATATTTTCATCATTTTATTGGTAAAGAATTAATATCTTGCTGCGAATTTAAATTATAATTACTAGAAAACATAAAAATTACAGATTTAAGTCATTTAACGCTAACAATACTTCAATCCTTGTTTTAGAATTATTAAATTTAGTACCAGACATTAATTATTGAATATCTGATCCAACATTATAGTCCTCATTACTACAAATTTATAAATTTTACAGCATTTTGGTCAGTAACATTATGAATCACATGATTCTGTAGTGCTTAAAAGTTTTATGTTTAATTGGAACTAAGTACCTAAATACTTATATTATGAAATATCTCATTGATAATAATATAAATTTGATAACTTTAAAATAAGAACTTAGGTTTTACAATTACTCAAAATTTCTGTAATTTTACACTAAATAGCCTTGAATTTACAGAATGTATTAACTTCATTGAGAGTATGATTTGATTGTAAACGGAAAGTTGTTTTTTTGTTTGAGAAAAATCATAAAAATTTAATAAAATTTTCTAAATTGTTATTATGTTAAGATCCTTAGATAAAATAAGAAAAATCTGATTTTCAATTAGCATAAAAGTTAATTTTGGTTTCCGTTAATGATTTTTACCAAATTTAAATTATTTGATCATAACTGAAAATCCAACAATGTTTATCTCTAATTTAATCTTAGGATTTTACTATTTAAGACAAACAATAAAATGGAAAAACACAATCATTTTATATATCACACAATCTTAATTAGGTAAAAAAAGAAAATATCCACATCGATATTTCCTAGTAAATGCAACTTTCTATCGTTTAGGTAATTAAATTTCTTCAAAGTTTGCTTATCCAAATTTGAATTGGTTCGTAATAATTAATTTTTGTACCACCAAAACAACAAGTCCATGAAAAATAATTTTTGTTGCTTATTGTAATAAAATGCTTTTCATTTTTCTATACAAGATTCTAGTATTTACGGATTCATTAAAAGAAAAAAAAAATCGAAATAAATTATATTATGCTGAACAAATAGTAAGCATACACATTTATTTCCATAAATTGTTAGCTAAATGATCAAACTTGGCAGTTGTGGTTATTATGATAATCGCACAAAATTTTTAGATTAAAAAAACAAAAAAGAAAATATAGAAAAAAGAGAGAGTATTAGTAACCTTTCTTGGCCAGCAGTATCCCAGATCTGAGCTTTAACAACTTTGGTTTTGATGTTGACAGTCCGAGTCTGGAATTCAACACCAATGGTGGATTTGGAATCAAAGCAGAACTCGTTCTTAGTGAACCTGGACAACAACTGAGTCTTACCCACGGCCGAGTCTCCGATCACCACCACCTTAAACACGTAGTCTATTTTCTCTTCTTGTTTCTCCACTTCCTCACCATTCATTTCTTGATTCATTTTCTTCTTGATTAATACACAGAGTTTCTGCTTCCTCTTTTCAGCAATACAGACAACTATTTGTGTTTGGATTTTTAGTCTTAGTGTTAAGTGGGAGCAAGTGAAGCAGAGAAAAGAAAAAGATCGAAAAAGACGACTTTAGTACTATTTGGTTTCTCAATCTTCAAAGCAGACCAGTCTATGGATTTTGGTCCGCTTCTTGTCTTTCTTTTATTGCCCTCCCCAATACGTACACATCGTTTATTCATCATTTTTTACAGCATGCTTAATTTTCTATCAGTTTCACTAATTGCCATCATTTTTTTTGTTTATTTTCTAATTTTTTTAATTTTAAAAAAACACTAATTATGCATTTTTCATTTAGTCTCATATCTTAAAAAAATAATTAATAAAATGGAATTATATAACTATAAATAATTTATAAAATAATATTTTAATAAATTATACCCCATCAGTTACATAATATCTGCCACTTTTATTATTTTTATTAAAATTAAAAAATATTAATCAAATTTAAATTTAAATTAAAATTGAGTAATTTAATGCATAATTTTAAATTTAATTGATTAATTTTTATTAAAAAATAAAATTAAATCGCATTAAAAGTTTAAAAATAATAAATAAATAAAATTTAAATTTTATTTAAAAATGACGGATATTATAAAACGGATGGGGTTAATAAATATTAATAGAATCTAATGTTGATTGATGATTTTTTTAATTTATAGAAAAAGCTGAAAATTATTGGCTCGAGTTGAATGAATGAAATAATAATGAGTGTTGTTAAAAAAAAGCATTCAATTATTGGCGGATGGAATTGGGAGTTAAGATTTGGGAGAGTAATTAAGTGCAATTGCGGTCCACTTGTGCCCTGTTTCATGGGACAATCCTGCTAATTAAGCTACAGCTTCCAGCTAATTGAGTGGATATTTTATTTAAGTAGTTGAGACATTAGTATGAACTAGAACCAAAAGCACTTGAGCATATCACGGCCTTGGTAGCCCAAATCATCCATTTTGCTGCAAACATTTTCAACCAACCTAATCGCATTAAAACATAGGCTGCCTCCATTAATTCAACTAATTAAAGAGCACAAAGTTGCAGTCCGATTGTTTCATCTTTTAATTAAATGGCCAAGAATTTTATTTAAGAGAATACGTATTTTGGGGATTACCATTTTCTTTTTTGGTAGTTTAATGAGGAATTGAGACCCCATAAAATAAAACATGGCACCTGAAACTTGGAAAGTTGTTTTGGTATGTAGCGTTTAAAATCTAAGTGGACCTTCTAATATTCGCACCGACAATACATGTCACAGTTACATTCTCAGAATGATGATAAAGGCTTCGCATCTCGACGAAACTCAGCGATGGGCTTCAATGATCTATGAGAAATTACCACGAGTTAATCATTTTGGTTTTAGAATGAGATGGAGTTGTTGGTGCCTCTTTTCAACTACCAATATGCAGTCGAGGGAGGCCATTAGCTAGTTAATTACAAATTTAAAAATCTAATCTCTCCAAGTACAATGATTCAACAAAAAAAAATTATACATTGAAGTAGAATGAGTATTAATTTCAAAGGACAAAGTTTGTTCGAAAATCAAAAGTGACAAGTGTCTGCAAATCAAAGGCCTTTGAAATACAATGGAAAGAAGCTTTGATGACGATGTGGATTGATGGTGATCAAGGTTGTTTAAAGCTGAAGCAACCTTTTGAATATCCAGCTTTCAAAAGTAATCCTGCTATAAGAAATCGACAAAATAATCTTTAATTTATTTTAATTAAGAAATGAAAATGATAAAAGGAAGTATTAGAGACAAATGACAGTAGAAGAAAATGAGAATGCTATGCCCCTTAAAAAAAAGAAATATATAATTATTATTTATTATTATTAGTGTTCAACTTCACTGCTGAATCATTTGGATGGAGTCAGTATGATCATACTCTTTTGTCATATGGGTTTGGGCCACCTGTAGGCCCAATAACACCTGGATGAAATTGAAATGACGCCCATGAGAAGCACGTCTTTTTACTGTTTTAGGTTGATGATCTTCATACTAAAATAAAAATGAGGTTGTTTTCAAATGTACAATTTTACTTTTAATATTTAATAAAAATATTTTTTATTTTTAATATTTTAATTAATGTAATATTATTTTAATATTTTAAAATAAAAAAAAATTTGTAATTTTTTAACACGTGGCATATGGATAAAAAAGAACCGTGGCACATTATGGGCTCCTTTTATTAAAGATTACAAAAGAAATTCCACCTTTACCCTTTTATAATTTAGACTATTTATTAATATTAGTTGCATTATAATTTCCAAAGAGAAATTTTCCTTTACCAGACAAAAAAAAAAAAAAGTTTCAAAGCGAAGTTTTCAAGATTGAATATTGCTAAATTACGAGGTAGACATATGTCCACATTTCTAACCCACGAGAGGAAGATTTCCAAACTGACATTGAACTGATTTTGGTCTTTCGTCTTCAATGGATACGCTTCCAAGCTCTGTTTCCACCCTTCATGTCTCTTCTCTACACGCTGCGTCTCGTCAATTTTACTACTTGAAAACTCCATCAACATATCATCAACTCCCTCATCCTCACTTCACCACCAAACCCAATTCATTCTCCAACAACAACAAGATCACCACCCAATTCTCATCTCTTAACACCCTTCATTCTCCACTCTACGCCTCTTATCTCTCATCCTCCAACTCCTCTTCCACTATCCACCGAAACCCTGCAACCGGATATGCTGCAGCGCTTGTAGATATTGCCCAATGCAGCAATTCCCTCCATTCTGTTCTCAAGGATGTGCAAAGACTGTCGAGGTTGCTTCAAGATGAGGGATTTTTATCTGTTGTGAGTAATCCAATTTTGGGGGAGAAAGAGAAGGGTCTAATTGTTAAGGAAGTGGGAAAGCGAGGGAAATTTAATAAGTTTTTGGTGAAATTGATGAAGATGTTAGTTGAGAAAAATAAGGTAATGATGGTGAACCAAGTGTTGGTGGAGTTCCAGAGGATATGCGATGAGTTGAGTGGGACTAAGGTCGTTTTGGTTTCATCCAAGAATAAGATGGAAGAAAATGAACTGTTTGGGATTTGCTTAAAGAGTGGCAAAAGCTTAGTGGGGCTATATGCAAGTCAAGGTTAGGAATTTGGTTGATCACAAAATATCTTCATTTGCTCTGTAATTTCATATCAATGTATGAATTAAGATTTTTCCGCTTTTAATATGAAATCCTAGCTCCAACCATGAACATAAAGATAACAGCTTAATTGCACAATACAATAACCTAGTTACTTTAATTGTATGATGAAACAAACCCGAAAGAATCCTTATATACGATGACGATTATCCCAATACAAATAATCTTTTGATCAATTTAGTGATAAACCCAAATCTATTTGATGAATTCTGGTTTATTAATTGGCATTAGTAGTAAAGGGAACCAAGAGGAAAAGTGCAGGTGTTTAATTATTTTTAACCATTCTTGTATTCAAAGATACCGCCTTTAGCTTAGCCATATTTTATATTATTCAACAACCTACCAGCTAAAAGACGAGAACAAGAGAATCGGTGTTTTAGCAACAATGCTAAGTCGCGTCCAATTATCTCACCGCTGTGCAAAGAGAATACCCGCCGTACTCGTCCGTCCAATTGCAACAGTAATTCACCTCTCTGCCCCCAACCCCAACACCTCTCTTCTTCAATCCTACGCAATTACACCTCCGATCAAGCCATGGCCTCAACGCCTATACCCAAAACGCCTCGTCTCCATGATCACCCGCCAACAAAACCTGGACCTTGCCCTCCAAATTTTCGACTACGCCGGCAAATATCACCCGGGTTTCTCCCACAATTACGACACTTACGATTCCATTATCCATAAACTCTCTCGCGCTCGCGCCTTTGGCCCCATGGAAGTTTTGCTCTCCGAATTGCAAAAAGCCCAAATCAAATGCGGCGAAAATCTGTTCATCACCGTCATCCGCAACTATGGCCTGTCGGGTAAGCCTGACTTGGCTCTCAAAACTTTTATCCGTATCGAAGATTTTAAGGTGCAGCGTTCTGTGAGATCGCTTAACACGCTATTGAATGCTTTTGTGCAAAACAAAAGGTATGATTTAGTCCATGCCATGTTCAAGAATTGCAGAAGCAAATACGGAGTTGTGCCTAATGTTTTTACTTGTAACATTTTGATCAAGGCGCTTTGCAAGAACAATGACGTTGAAAATGCACTCAAGATGTTAGACGAAATGCCTTCCATGGGTATGATCCCAAATGTGGTTACTTATACGACAATTTTAGGTGGGTTTGTTTCGCGTGGTGATATGGTCAATGCCAAGAAGGTCTTTGGTGACCTTTTCGATAGAGGGTGGTTGCCAGATGCAACTACTTATACGATCTTGATGAATGGGTATTGTGAACAAGGAAGATTAGTCGATGCCATTAAACTTATGGATGACATGGAGGACAATGGAGTTGAGCCCAATGAGGTTACTTACGGCGTGATGATTGAGGCTTTTTGCAAAGAAAAAAAGGCTGGTGAAGCACGTAACCTGATCGATGATATGCTTGACAGGAAGTACATACCAAGCTCGGCTCTTTGTTGCAAGGTTATTGATGTGTTGTGTTCAGAAGGGAAAGTTGGGGAAGCTTGTGAGTTGTGGAAGAGGATGTTGAAGAAGAATTGCACCCCGGATAATGCAATAATCAGCACACTTATTCACTGGCTCTGTAAGGAGGGGAAAGTACAGGAAGCTAGGAAGCTGTTTGATGAGTTTGAGAGGGGTTCAATTCCAGGCCTTTTAACTTATAATACACTAATTGCTGGGATGTGTGAGAGTGGTGAGTTGAGCGAGGCAGGGAGGTTGTGGGATCATATGGTGGAGAAGGGCTGCAAGCCTAATGCTTTTACGTATAATATGCTTATTAAAGGGTTCTCAAAGGTTCGGAATGTGAAGGAGGGTGTAGGGCTTGTTGAGGAAATGTTGGAGAATGGATGCGTGCCTAATAAGTCTACGTACGAGTTATTGATAGAGGAGTTGCTTAAAATGGGAATGGAGGGAGAAGTAAATAAGGTTGTCTCCATGGCTATAGCTAGTGGAAGACTTGATGTTGATTGTTGGGACCTCTTCTTAAACAAGGTTGTAAGTAACCTGGATAGAGGGACTGGTGCTCTGGAAGGATTGTTAATGGAGAATGCTTAGCAAAGATAATTATCTTGGACTTCGCACATGCAAAGGCATCATTTCTTCTGGTTGTTTCCAGCTTTGATGGACTAAGATGTGAATTTTTGAAGACTGGCCACTGAATCTCTTGGGTTTCACTCAGAAGAGCAGAAATAAATGTAGGAAGCGATGTGCAAGCTTCCTTGCTGGTGTTTCAGAGCTGCAGAGCAGAAAAATCATGAATTTGTATCCACTATCCACTCTTGGTTTTGAAGCTCGCATCAGTGAATGGCTGACCAGATTTGAAGTTAGCAGAAATGTGAGTGGATCAAGAATGTTATGCAGAATGCTGAATTCGAAATATCTTAATTTGGAAATTCTCAATTCAAGACCATCGCCTGATATGTTCGTCGAGTCTTAGAGGAAACCGCTGCAATACAATGAGCAGATGGTCGGTGGTGGGATGTGTATTAGATTAGGATTGTGTATTTCACTTACTTGGCTTTTATTGGTTTATGTAATGTAATATCTCCGGAATCTGAATTCCAGAAATTTTGATATGTAAATTTTCGGTACCATTGTAAAATGATTATTTAATGAAATAATAATTTCATCTGTAAAATTTAAATAAGAAAAAGGTACAGTGTTATCTGAATGAGGCCCTAACGCAAACCAGTTGTATTTGGAGGGTAATTACTCCATTCATAATATTTTGTCTCCTTTCATTTCATGTAAATATTCTACTAAACATTTTAATGTGCAAGTTCGACAGACATTGCCGTGCAGAAGAAAGATCAATTCATTGAAAGAAAGAAACAAAATCAAAGGAATAGATTCGTGAAATAATCTTATACTAATTAATTAAAACCAACCATGCCAGGCCAGCTGATCCGATTTCCTCACCTATACGTCCATATATTTGGAGTGTTTCTATGCGCACTGTCATATTTTCATCATTACACATTATAAACGTTGATTTTTTTTTATCGGTTTACCTGGTAATCGAGGCATTAAATGTTATATTATGTATTTAGAGTCAAAAGAATTTGATAATTACTAACTCTTCATTTTTCAGATTTCATGTCCACTGTCGCCACAGGCATCACACTCTCTCATCCTGCCAATTACTCACTCTTCACCATTCTTCAAATGCATTGCTGTTGAGTAGAGACCCATTTCTCAGCATTTCAACCAAAAAACAGCAAAATGGAAGTCACAGGGCTCGTCCGTCTTTGAAAAGCCCATTTCTGAGGATCACGCGCTTAGACTCGCCAGTGACGGACTTCTGATTTATTTTTGGCAATCATGCAGCTTATATCATATTTTCCATCACCGGTCGACAGAGAGAAACAAACCTATCCTACACTACATTATTTTAATGGGTTTAAATATGAGAGAGAAATAGCCGGTAACAACTTTCACCCTGCAATCGGCAATGGGACGGTGTGTACTGCACCATCCCGTACGTGGGGTGTACAGAAAGATCACCCAGTTGATCCACGACAGAAGTCCAAAGCAGCCACAGCAAAACATAACCTCAAAGGACGGCAAGAAGATATGACTTTTCTTCTCTCTTTCTTTTCCTGATAAAAAATAAAAAAGAAAAGAAAAGAAAGAAAATGGTAGAGGCCATATTAATTCTCAGTTGAATTAGTCAACTGAAGTGGACTGATAATTAATTCCACTAGTATTGCTATTTATAATATAATATACTAATATTACTTCTGTTAATTTATTTCTGAAATGAAGAAAAGATCAAATTTTTTTCATCCGCGCTTTATGATAATGTTTTATTTATTTATATTTCAAAACATATTTTTATTTTTCTTAAAAGGGCTGAGATGCACCTTTACTCCTGAATTATTGAAAAGAGATAATTTTGTCCATACTTTTTTTTAGTCTATTTTACTCTTGAACTTGATTTTTTTTATCCCTTGACTTATTCATCGAACAAAATTTTCACGTGAATAACAGTACAAATAGCAATCAATCATATTCGAATATATCAGCAATCTCTCTCCTAATTATTGATCTAGTCAAACAAAAATATTTAAGTGTACAGATTACGTGTATAGAGGCAAAATTATTCATTTTCCAATAATTCAAAGGTAAAAATTTACCTTATTCCAAGTTAAAAACCCCTCCCATTTTTTCTCTCTCTTTCTCTCTCTCTCTCCCTCCCTCCCCCCTCTCCCTGCAGATCTGGTGCGCCATCATCCCTGTCCCCCGCCGTCGCCACCACCCGCCAATTGCCTCCCACTTGTAATTAAATCCATAATCCATTCTCTTAAAAAAAAATCATAATCCCAATTTTGTTATTTTCTCTATCTCTCATTCAATTTTCATCATCATCTTCTTTTTTATAATTAATATTAAGAACATAAACAATTGATATCATCATCATCTGATTTTGGCAAATTGAAAAATTCAAAGAAACTGACCTTCTCATTGCTTGTATCCCATTATTATTATTATTGTTATTAACAATATTTTCTCCGATTTTAATATCTTGAACTTCACCCTTTGTTAATTCTTCATCTTCACCATCAACAACAATAGCCACAGATTCCTCCTTCATAGACCTACGGGGGGCCATTAGTGGAGGCTGGGGACGACGGTGCACCAAATCTGCGGGGAGAGAGAGAAAGGGAGGGAGGGGGAGAATGGAAGAGATAGAAAAAATGGGAGGGGCTTTAACGGTTAAGATGAATTTTTATCCCTAAACTATTAAAAAAGAGTAATTTTGTCCTTATACACATAATCTGTTTTTGTATGACTAGATCGATTATTAGGAGAGAAATAACTGACATATCCGAATATGATTAATTATCGTTTGTGTCGTCATTTACGTGACGATTCCGTCAGTTAAATAGGCAAAATCACGCTTTAAATCCAAGTTAAAAAGGTAAATATACATAAAAAATTCGAGTACAAAAGTAAAATGGGCTAAAAGAATAAAATAATAAAATTAGCTCTCCTCCATAATTTAGGGGTAAAAATGTACCTTAGCCCATTCTTTAAAAAGATGAACTCAGGTGAAGGGTCAAAGGTAAAGACCACAAAGAGAAAGGCTTAGAAATAAGATAAATATAAAAAGAAAAATGAAAAAACAGGAAGTCAACACATAAATGTAAGAGAGTCTTCGTCTTTAACTGAGAAGAACACCATCTACATCTACTGCATTTTTTAATCAACTTTAAATAAATAAAACTGAAGGAATTTTCAGCAGTGATCAACACTTAAACATTTGAATTCTTTTTAATTCTACTCTTAATATTATTTCTTTTTCTGTACGTTGTTATTATTTTGCTGATCCTTTTTGGCCAGCCGGCAAAATCTTTCTGCGTTTTGCCGTAAAACACTTTGCGGAAGTCACTCTCCGCACAGGTTAATCTCTCTCTTTTACGACTTCAAAGATTATTCCAAGTTTGATTATGCTGCAATTCAACGTTTTGATAGGTGGTTAACTGTGTTTGTCTTTGTTCGTGCTTTAGTTTGATTATTTTGGTTTTCTGTTCTAGGTTTCTTTGAATAACATCTTGAGCTTTGACCTTATTTTGTTGATTTTTTTTTTAATTGAAGTTAACACGCATGCATTTACTTTGCTATGAATTTATGTAATAAATTGTTTGATTTATCACAAGTTTGGTCCAATAATTCTAATGGTTGTTTGGCTGCTGAGAAAATGTAGGAACTAGCAGCAACTATGCTGGTAACTTGAATTTTTTCTTATTGTCGTGCCTGATAAAGCAAAATAACTTCAAATAGGTTTGCTGATAGCTTTTAGCTGTTAGGCTGAATTTCCTGTTCTATTTTTTTGTCCTTACTTTCTTCAATGGAAAGAACAAATTGCTATGAAAAGGTTTTTTTTAAAAAAAAAGGAATGTCTGTGCTTTATGGGTAAGAGAAACTCTTTTGCTGTTACTAGTGCAGAACCGTATAATGATTAATAAATTAACGAGATGGTTGGCAACTAATACGCGAGTCCGACTTTCCTTCTTCCCCAATTGTTGACGATAAACTTTGACTTGCGCCTTTTATTTTTCACTTGCATTCCTTTAAACGATTAGCAACCGCATGAAAGCCTGAATCCCTTCAATATACTATATATTTTTTTTTCTCATAATATTGTGTTTGATTGTAAATTTGGATCTGCAAATTTCAGGTGGATGCTTCTTAGTTATTTTTTTAAACTGGAATTTAATGTAGGCCTTTTATGGAGTTGATCAAATGTGCAGATTAAAGTGGCCTTCGCAGCTGTCTAGATCAAAGTGACCCAATGATTCTCTGGTAACTGTGTTGTTATCACATGTAGAGGATTTTACTTTCTAGCTTTTGTTCACTATTAGAAAATGGCATTAGATGTGGTGACTAGCGCCTCAGCTGTCCCAGGTTCAGAATTCATTTCCCAGATTGTCGAGGGCGTGATTGACGTCATTTTTGCTGCAAACAATGTAATGATTAAGAAAGAGAGTTTCAAAGAATTTACCAGTTACTTGGAAAGGATTGTTCCCATTTTCAAAGAGTTGAATAAGAAAGTCATATGTCATCCTGAGAGCTTAAACAAAACAATCGAGATTCTGAATGCTGAAATCAAATCTGGTAAGCAGCTGACCATGGAATGCACTAAAAGAAATAAAGTATATCTTCTACTGAATTGTCGGACAATAGTTAAGAAGTTACAAAAAACCACAAGGGAAATCAGCCGGGCACTAGATCTTCTTCCTTTGGCTTATCTGGATCTTTCATCCAGTATAACTGAGGAGATTATAAAGCTTCGGGATAGTATGCAGAGAGCTGAATTCAAGGCAGCTGTAGCAGAAGAAGAGATATTGGAGAAAATTGAATCAGGAATACAGGAAAGGAATGTAGACCGTTCTTATGCCAATAACCTACTGGCTCGTATTGCTGAAGCTGTTGGTATCTCAATTGAAAGGGCTGAATTGAAGAAAGAATTAGAAGAATTCAAGAGTGAGATTGAAAATGCCCAGCTAAGGAAGGACCAAGCTGAAGCTATACAAATGGCACAGATAATTGCTTTGCTAGAAAGGGCAGATGCTGCCTCTTCTCCCAAGGAGAAGGAGCTGAAGTATTTCACAAAGAGGAAGTCTTTGGGTGGTCAACCATTGGAACCCCTCCAGTCATTTTATTGTCCGATCACTCGGGATGTTATGGTGGACCCTGTGGAGACCTCATCTGGACAAACATTTGAACGAAGTGCAATAGAAAAATGGCTTGCAGAGGGGAACAATTTGTGTCCTTTGACCATGACTCCTCTGGACAGTTCAATTCTGCGGCCTAATAAAACTTTGCGCCAATCAATAGAAGAATGGAAGGATAGGAATACGATGATTACAATTGCCACCATGAAATCAAAACTGATATCTGAAGAAAAGGAAGAAGTGCTTCTTTGCCTGGAACAGTTAGAGGATCTCTGTGAACAGAGGGACCAGCACCGAGAATGGGTAATGTTGGAGAACTATATACCAATTCTTATTCAACTTCTCAGCATAAGGGACAATGATATAAGGAATCGTACACTAATCATCCTCTGCATTCTGGCAAAAGATAATGATGATGCGAAGGTACTAGATAAGTATGTCTCCCTCATTTCATATATAACGACGCAAATTAAAGTGGCTTGATTAATGGTGAAGATGGGGTCCTTTTTCTCTTTTTAAATATTATGATATCATTTCAGCTAGAGACAGATCATATATTAATGCATTTCTAATATGTTTTTTGCAGTTATATCTAGTAAATTGTGGCACACACAAAACAATATATGCATTTTATGTGTGTCTCTGTATGTCTGTTTGTGCGTTTGAATCTTGATCTTATTCACTAGATCTACATATGTGTGAGTTGATTTTGCTAATATCTTTCTTGTTCCATCTAATGTGTTTAGGAAGTGAAATAACTTTGACAGATATCCAATTAATTATGAATTGCTCTGTTTTTCTTATGAGCAAAATTCTGGATTTAAAGTCTCAGACTTGTTCAGCTTATTTTTTTACTTCTATTTTTCAATACCCTTATATTTTATATATAATCTGCATAATTTTGCTGTAATACTCTTCTAAATCATTGCCCGTATGTGAAATACATGTCAGGAAAGAGTTGCAAATGCTGAAAATGCAATTGAATTTGTAGTTCGATCTCTAGGGCGTCGAATTGGGGAAAGAAGGTTAGCTGTGGCATTGCTGTTAGAATTATCAAAATGCAACTTGGCAAGAGACTCTATAGGGAAGGTTCAGGGTTGCATTCTCCTCTTAGTAACTTTGTCAAGCAGTGATGACAGTCAAGCTGCGAAAGATGCCCAAGAACTGTTGGAGAACCTCTCTTTTTCTGATCAAAATATAATTCAAATGGCAAAGGCAAATTATTTCAGACATTTGCTGCATCGTCTTTCTACAGGTGAATTTCTTGCAAGTTACAACCTATTTCTAGCTTCTTGATGAAATTTATGCTAATCAAGTTTGGCATCAACTAGTGCTTTTGTTTGCTCCTTCTGTTTTTTCATCGAGGAAAGGTAGTACTGAACATGTTTCTGAAGCAGTTTCAATCCTTAGTTTAATAAGTTGCGATCACTCATGCTGGTTAGATATGATGCATGCAGTACTCTAAAACGTTGTTTTAAATTAAGCTCTGGTTCCTTAGAAACACATAACTGCTCTGGAATAGGATAAAAAGTACCTAAACTGCTCTGTCTGCCACTTGTAACTTAACTGTATCCATCCTTTATGTTATAGAGTTGCAATATATTTCAAAAGACACTACTCCTTTGCTTTTGCAGGGCCAGAAGATGTGAAAATGACCATGGCATCAGCTTTGGGAGAGATGGAGTTAACTGACCACAATAAAACAGTTTTAGTTGAAGGAGGTGTTCTAGGTCCACTCGTTCACTTGGTCTCAGATGGTGATGTTGAGATGAAGAAGGTGGCCATCAAGGCTCTTCGGAAACTCTCAAGTTTACCAGCAATTGGGCTCCAGATGATTAGAGAAGGTGCAGTTCGCCCATTACTTGACCTTCTTTTCCGGCAAATATCATCTTCAGAGTTGCGTGAACAGTTGGCTGCCACAATCATGCACTTGGCTGATTCCACTGTGCCAAATGCATCTAGCCCGACCACAATTTCACTGCTTGAATCAGATGATGATATTTTGATGCTCTTCTCATTGATAAACTTGACAGGGCCTAATGTGCAACAAAACATTCTCCGTATTTTCTATTCTTTATGCCAGTCCTCCTCAGCTTCATATATCAAGACCAAATTGTCTCAGGTACGCTAGAGATTGTGCATTTTTTATTTATTTATTTTTTTAATATCCAGTTCTTAAAACCTCTTCACCCATTCTGGACCATGAAAATAGCCAATGGCTATTTAGCTCAATTTCACACTTGCATGGTTTGCAAATATTAATGCAATGAGATGGGTGGGAATTTAACAAAATTTGGATGAGAGTACCAATATTCAGTAGTTCATGATGATTCTGACTCTAACTAAAGTTCAAAATGAGTGCAATGAATCTAGAAGTCACTCAACTACTAACCCTGGCTTAGTGTTGGGTGATAAGACTATATAGAACATTATCCTATTCTATGAGCCTGAACCCCCCGGCAAATTGCTCAGTGTTTTTATACAGTGGGTAACTGCTCTGTTCTCACCTCTTATGCTAATTCTTTGTGGGGATCTAGAACTGTGGAGTGAGTACCTTCTCGCTTCTTAGGTGCTTAATTGTTTAAAGACTTTTCCTATTTATATTGTTTCTTGATTGCACTTCTCAGTATGTGTCTTAGGGCTTAATTTTTTTGTATAACCATTTTTCTTTTGTTTGTTTGTTGAATTATGAACAGTTCACAGCTTTGCCAGTATTGGTACATTTATTTGAGCAAGATAACCAAAAAGTGCGGGCAAATGCTGTAAAGCTGTTCTATTTCCTGGTAGAAGATGGTGATGAAGCCACCATCCTGGAGCATGTTGGACAGCATTGCATTGAGACCTTGCTAGGGATCATCAGATTTTCTGAGGACTTGGAAGAGATTACTTCAGCAATGGGCATTATCTCTAATCTCCCTGAAAATCTCCATATTACCCAGTGGCTTCTTAGTGCAGGGGTAATTCCATTTATTGTCAGATTTCTCCAAAATAATAAGCATAATAATCACTGTGAGAATTGGTTAGTTGAAAATGCAGTTGGCGCCATATGTCGTTTCACTGTTCCAACAAATTTGGAATGGCAAAAGATAGTGGCAGAAGCTGGGATTATTCCTATATTAGTGCAGCTGCTTGACTCTGGAACTACCTTGACCAGGAAATATGCTGCTATTTCTCTTACTCGTCTTTCAAAGAGTTCAAAGAGGCTGAGCCGGTTAGTACCAAAACGGAAGGGGTTTTGTTTCTTCTTTTTTCCACTGGAAGCTGTCTGCAGGATTCATGGGGGCATTTGTTCTGTTGAAGCATCATTTTGCCTTGTGGAGGCTGATGCAATTAGAGCCCTTGTGAGGCTTCTTGAAGATCCTGATCCAGGGGCCTGTGGGGCTTCTTTAGATGCATTATTGACCCTAATTGAAGCTGAAGGGCTTCAAAGTGGTAGCAAGATGCTTGCAGAAGCAAATGCTATACAGCCAATTGTAAAACTTCTTAGTTCTTCTCACCCCGCATTGCAGGAGAAGTCTCTGAATGCTCTTGAAAGGATATTTAGACTGCCAGAATTCAAACAAAAGTACGGGTCCTCTGCTCAGATGCCTTTAGTTGACTTAACACAGAGGGGGAACAGCCATATGAAATCTCTTTCAGCCAGAATACTTGCTCACTTGAATGTCCTTCATGATCAGTCTTCTTTCTTTTAAGGAAATGCACTGGCTTTTGATGCATTTTATTCTGCGAGTGAAGCAGGAGGCTAGGTTAACTGAAAGTTACAGTTTCAAGAACAGTGTTACATGGATTAACTCTTGTGCTGACGATTCTTGACCAATCATAATTCAGCATTAGCTGTCAAACAGGTGCAAATTACCTTTCTGACCAAGCATGAGATTAAACATTCATAACATGGTATAGAGAAAGGTAAAATGCCGGTAACGCAAGATTAGAAGCTTCATGTGTTATTGTGAAGAGAGCTACTGCTAGAAAGATGATATTGTAGAAATAGTTCGTTAAAAGCCACAGAATTGTTCTGTACAGTTGAAGTCCAATCAGGTGTTCATTTGTGAATGGCAGGAAAGGGCAGATCAGCTCAAGGCACCATTATCAGACTATTATTGCCACAATCAGGTCTTTTTTTTTAAAAAAAAAAAAAGGGGTAATGCTAGAATTGAATTCTTTGGTTGTCTTTTTTTTTTTTACTACATTATTTCTGTAATATTCGTCTGTAAGACAGTCAAATCGGCTGCAATTTGCAATTAAATTAAATGTGTTAAATAGTTGATTTTTTGTGGAGCATTTGTTCAACCATGTATAATAGTATATGATTAGTAGAGGATGTTGCCTAATTGTTTAGCATCATAATCATCATCCCATGGCCACAGCATGATGTCCCTAAATGCAAATTTCCAAAGACTTTTACTGTATGGGGCCATGGGCTACTAACTGCAATTTTTTTTTTCCACCAACGCTAATCCCCGTTAGCCATTCCCTTCGAAGTCTCGTTACCATTAGTCAATATCTTTTCCTTATTAGCTTCTAAGTAGCAGATTGTTGTAGTTGGGAATCCTAATTTCTGTTCTTCCCAACATGAATGCGATTGCGTGGGATTATACCAAAACCTAATATCTATTATGAAGCACCTGAAGCAAATTCATGCTTTTACTCTTCGAAATGACATAGATTATACAAAAACTCTCATAATAAGGCTTCTTCAAATCCCAAACATCTCTTATGCCCGTAAAGTGTTCGACCTTGTTCCTGAGCCAGCTGTCTCTCTTTACAACAAGCTCATTCAAGCTTATTCCTCTCAAAACCAACCCCGCCAATGCTTCTCTCTCTATTCCCAAATGCGCTTCAAAAACTGCCTTCCAGACCAATATACTTTCACCTTCCTCTTCGCCTCTTGCGCTTGCTTTTCCTCGCCTCTCCATGGCTTAATACTTCACTCGCATTTTCTGAAATCAGGTTGCCAGTTTGATGTCTTTGCCTTGACAGCTTTAGTGGATATGTATGCTAAGCTGGGCAATTTAGGATTAGCAAGAAAAGTGTTTGACGAAATAACTTTTAAAGATACACCCATTTGGAATGCGCTAATTGCAGGATATTCTAGGTGTGGAAATATGGAGGAAGCTTTAATTTTGTTTAGATTAATGCCGGATAGGAATGTGGTTTCGTGGACAACTCTGATATCTGGGTACTCGCACAATGGACAGTATTATAAGGCATTAGAAATGTTTCTGAGGATGGAGAAGGAGAAAGGTTTAAAGCCAAATGAAGTGACCATTGCTAGTGTACTTCCAGCATGTGCAAATCTAGGGGCATTAGAAGTTGGGGAGAGGATTGAAGCATATGCCAAACACAATGGGCTCTTGAGGAATTTGTATGTAAGCAATGCCTTGTTAGAGATGTATGCTAGGTGTGGTAAAATTGATGTGGCGAGGCGGGTTTTTGATGAGATTATTGGCAAGAGGAAAAATTTGTGTTCCTGGAATTCAATGATCATGGGATTGGCTATACATGGGAGAAGCAATGATGCCCTTCAGCTCTATGACCAAATGCTGGTAAAGCTTTATTCTCTGTATATTGGATTCTTTGTGAAAGCAAGCTTTTTTATGTTCTTGCTAACCTCTTTTGTATCTTGTAAACTTAAATACAGAGAGAAGGAACCAAACCCGATGATATCACATTAGTAGGACTCCTCTTAGCATGTACTCATGGAGGGATGGTTGAAAAAGGCCGTCAGCTTTTCCAATCAATGGAGAATATATTTAGGATTACTCCCAAAATGCAGCACTATGGCTGCATGGTTGACCTCCTCGGGCGTGCTGGAGAAATAAGCGAAGCTTATAATCTCATAAGGAGTATGCCGATGAAACCAGATTCTGTAATATGGGGAGCACTGCTAGGTGCTTGCAGTTTCTATAAGAAGGATGTTGAGCTTGCAGAAATAGCAGCAAAATCTCTCTTTGAACTAGAGCCATGGAATCCTGGAAACTATGTCATTCTTTCCAATATATATGCATCAACAGGTCGATGGGATGTGGTTGCAAAGCTTAGGAAGCTGATGAAGAGTAGCCAAATTGCCAAGGCAGCAGGATATAGTGTTATTGAAGGAGGAGGTGAAATTCAAAAGTTCATTGTGGAAGATATGTCACACCCTAAGTGTGCTGAAATATACACATTATTGAATGAAATTTCGACTAAGATGAAGCTAAAAAATGTTGAATATGAATTTAAAATTTTAAGGAACTATGCTTAATGGAGTAGATTTGATTAGTTGTTCTATTCTTTCATTGCTCTCGTGTGCAGGATTTATTTGGTGTACTATATATAGATGTCAATATTGTAGTTACACACAGTTAAATGGTATTTAGTCCTCAGTCCATTTGAATTATTTGTTCCATGTTTAAATTATCATAAGTGCATCATTACTGATAAATCTGGAAATGGAAATGAAAGTACAGTTTACCAGACAGAATCAGAACTACAAATCCCTTCCAAATATCGATTTATTTCGTGTTAAATAAATTGAATTAAAATTCAATTCGGTTTCAACGCTGCCTTGGTTTAGGACAAGCTTGTCCTGAAGGAGCTAAAAATAAGCAACAGGTGCAAACTTACCAGTTTCTCTTTCATCACAAAGAACAACATCAGCTCTCTTCTTCCTTTCTAAAAAGATAGTTGTGGAAAGAGGGAAAAAAGAAACAATTTATGAAAGAATAATTTAAATGAACGTAATTCTCCAACATCCTCAGCCATCTCTACCACCTTATAAATTGTTAAGAACTGGCTTTATGCTATCTTCTCCTTTGTTCTGTACCTTCGATTTCTTCCAATAAATTTTAGAAACTCATCAATTAAAATCACTGGAGCTGAAACCAAGATGACTAGAAGCCACTCATTAACATTCAGTGGGACAATGCCAAACACATCTGCCAAGAACGGAACGTAGAGTATGAGGCAATGGAGTCCAAATGAGACTGACATGGCAACTATGAGCCAAGGATTTCTCCAAGGTGGCATTGTAACCAAGCTGTTGTCTTCAGAAAGTGCATTCAAGGAATTGAACATCTCAATTGCAACCAGCACAGAGAGTGAAAGAGTCATTGCCTTCACTTTACCAACTGAAAAGTAATCACAGGGGTTCGAGAAGGTGATCATTCGTCCTCCACCAACAGAATATGGACTCGCACTGAAATTAGACCATCTGTGACACTCCCCCCAGTTTTGAAGCTGAGAAAGTTCAACAAGCGTATGCCCATCGCTTGCGAGATTGATACCCAGAAAAGAAGCCTGAGTGTACCATATGACAAAGATTCCAACTGTTGCAATGCCTACATAGGAACCAATGACCTGCATTGCAGAAAGTGCAATGTAAGTGCCACACCATTTTTCTATAATATTCAAACTGGAGTTGACGAGTACAAAGGATAAGGTACCAAATAACGGAAGAGAACCCAAGAATTTATAAGAGCATCGTTGCTTTTGCGAGGTGGTTTCTGCATTATGTCAACATCAGCAGGATTAAAACCAAGAGCTGTTGCAGGCGGGCCATCTGTAACCAAATTCACCCATAAAAGCTGCACAGGTATCATACATTCTGGGATACCAAGTGCAGCAGTTAGAAATATGGATATCACCTCTCCAACATTAGATGATATCATGTACCTACAGATAGAGGAACACAGAAGACTTTTCAGTTAACTACTGCTCAAAAATAGAAGGCGAGTAACAAAGGTATGCATATGTATCATTTACCTAATAAAAGCTTTCATGTTGTTATAAATTGAACGACCTTCTGCAACCGCAGAAACAATTGTACTAAAGTTATCATCTGCCAGAACCATGTCTGAAGCTTCCTTTGCCACCTGACAGAGAACAATATAGCATTTATTGATGTGTGAAAGTTAATGAAAAATTGATGAATCGCAATATTATGCAAAAACTATTACCTCAGTTCCTGTTATTCCCATAGCAATTCCAATGTCAGCAAGTTTAAGAGCAGGAGCATCATTTACACCATCCCCAGTCATTGCGACGATCTCACCCATCTCTTTCAGCATTCGTACAATTTCTTGCTTATGTTTAGGCTCAGCACGCGAGAACACCTTCCCTCCAGGTTTAGACAAAATTTCCATCTTTTGTGAAGGAGAAAGAGCCATAAACTCCTTACCAGTAAAACTGCTTCCTCTGAGATCTTCAGCTTGATAAAATAACTTGATTTCTTTACAAATTGCCTCAGCTGTGGACTTGTTATCTCCAGTTATCACCATGACTCTGATACCAGCATCTCTACAATCCTCAATTGCTCTGTGAACTTCTTCACGAGGGGGGTCCTGTTCAGTATCTAGTCCTTAGCAAAAGAATAAAATAAATTGGTTAACTGATGTAAACCAAAAATGTTAAGAAATGAACTCACTCTTATGCCAACAACTCCTACAAAAACCAGATCACTTTCAATAGAAGAATAGCAAGCTGGATCAAGCAACTTTTTGTGGGCCGGATGATCATCAGCATAATAATCTGAAAATTCTCCAAGCTCGTCTTTATATGCCAATCCGAGGCACCGCAATCCTTTTGAGCTCATTTCCAAGAGTCTCATAAGCAATAATTGCCT
This sequence comes from Excoecaria cochinchinensis, assembly GCA_947683425.1. Lineage (NCBI taxonomy): Eukaryota > Viridiplantae > Streptophyta > Magnoliopsida > Malpighiales > Euphorbiaceae > Excoecaria > Excoecaria cochinchinensis. The sequence continues at coordinate 7,010,670 of CANTUQ010000045.1, forward strand.
GCAATCCTCATCAATGGGAACAAGAGATCCATCTGCAAGCTGCACGTGTGAACTGCGCTCCACTATATTCTCAACAGCTCCCTGCACATTTCAAATGCCACATTCATCTCAAAAAGCCAAGGAAATAAAAGCCCTGATCAATGGAATTCCATTTGTCTGTCAACTGTTTCAAACAAAAGTCAACATCTTTTCAACTTAAAACATAAAAATAAATATCAAAAAAGCTTGAAGATCACCACCGATGTTCACCTTGACAAGAAGTCGATTGGATCCATTTGGCACCCTGACTATGACACTCATTGACTTCCGAATGCGGTCAAACTCCAAAGTAGCAATTCTTTTTGATCTTTTTGTCCACCAGTCACAACTCCCTACACTGAAAAACTGTCAATCAAATGCAAATCTGAACAAAAGTTCCACAGGAAATAAGGGTTTTGTTTCTGACCTAATCTCACTGTGCTTCTGTCAATCAAATAGTTGGCAGCAAGTTGAGCATCACGAATTTTATTCCTCGCCTTCACATCTGGGACTCCCATCTTCTCAACCAAAACTTTTAGAGCTGCCTCAGTGGGCAAACCGGTAGCTCTATATAGACGACCATCGGCAAAGATCCCAGCATCATTGCATACAGCACATATTTCTGCCATTGCTTGCAAATTAACATCCATATTGTAGCAAGTCCAGTCAACAATTTCTCCATCTTTAGGATCATAAGTTGTTCCTTCAACATGAAAAATTCTAGAACAAGTAGTTTTCCCACCCAGAGTGAAGAATTCAGCCACAGACATTTGGTTTGTGGTCAAAGTCCCAGTTTTATCTGAGCAAATAACAGTCGTGCATCCTAAGGTTTCTACACTTGGAAGCTTTCTTACAATTGCATTCTTCTGTGCCATTTTCCTGGTACCTAGAGCTAAACAAGTTGTAATTACTGCAGGAAGCCCTTCAGGAATTGCTGCAACTGCTAAGGCAACAGCAATCTTGAAGTAATAAGTGCATTTCTCGAAAGAAAATCGGATATTTGTAGGCAATCCATCCACAACATCCCATGAGAGGAAATTTTTGTAATTTATAATCCACACAATAAGGCAAACAAACCCAATTGCAGTTGTAAGCCTGCCACCAAATTCATCCAGTTTTTTCTTTAAAGGAGTATCACTGTCTTCCATAGAAGCTTCATGTATTTGCTTCTGTATCTTTCCAATCTCAGTGTTCATACCGGTACTTATAACAATACAAATACAGCTCCCATTCACAACAGTTGTGCCTGCAAAGAGCATATTTTCCTTGGCCTGCAACTCACAGTCATCCACGAAAATTGGAGCAGTGCCTTTCAAAACAGGCATTGCCTCTCCGGTTAATGAGCTCTGCTCAACTCTCAAAGTTGATGTCATTAAAGATGCAACTCTCATATCAGCAGGCACTTTATCCCCAACTCGCAACTCCACTATATCCCCAGGAACAAGCTCTCTTGCTGGCAAATCTGGTATCCAATACCCATCTCTTAGCACCTTTCCTGATTCACACTGCATCTCCTTGAGGGCTTCCAGTGCCCTTTCAGCATTACTCTCTTGCCATACACCAACAACAGCATTAAGGACTAAAATCATCACTATCACAAATGGCTCCACGTAGGCTTCAAACCCAGATTCACTTCCATGTAAATAAGCTAAAACAAATGATATAAAAGCAGCAACCAGAAGAATTTTCACAAGCATGTCATCAAATTGTTCCAACACCAACTGCCATAAGGGCTTACCCTTCTCTTTAGCCAGTTCATTCCAGCCATATCTCTCACGCTGCTTCTCAACTTCATATGAACTTAGACCCTTATCCAACTTCACATTGTGCTCTTTCAAGCACTGCTCGACAGACCATGACCATGCAGGGAATGGTTTTTCCTCCATTTCAGTCAGGTTTGAGTTTAAAATTCTATTCTAAAACAGAATTTCTACATGAAATATTCTCCAACTCATATCACAATTAATTCTGCAAAAAAAAAAATTCTATTCATACTCAAAAGAAGAAGATAAAAACCAATTTTATTGTAAATTACTATTTGAGCTGTTTTTAATTATTACAATTCGTCTATATGTAATAGCCCATAACACTTCTGCAATAAAAAAATATATACACGTATATAGCTAAGAAAGCAAATGCATAATAAAATTATTTATTCTGAACTTTTCTTTCTTTCTTCACAGTATAGCTATTATCATGGCAGAGAAATTGAGAGAGTGGTTAATGAAAACAACCATACATCTCCAAACTTTGCAGTTTCTAGGCCATCAAACTCAACCGCCCACCCCGGATAAAGGATAAATGATCTTTAAAACCCACATAAGAGTAATTCTCATAACATAACTTCTCACGAACAGAGCAGTTAACAACAAAAACATACTTCAGATAATAATTAAACAAAGAGGAAGTGAAACATCAAACATGAATAAACAAAAATCTGAATTCTTACCCAAAAATTAAAAGTATTAAAGCACAGCCTTCAACAAACTGCAGATTCGCATTACAATTGTAATAAAAGGGGAAAAATATGGAGGAGTAAAAAAGTTCGCTTGGAGACAAAGCAAACCCAAGGAAAATTCTTTGATTCCGAAAGAAAAAACCAATCAAAATTGACAAAAGAAGTTAAAGAAATGGCTCTGGACCGGTCAGTCTTTTGAACTTGAAGGCTCTGGTTTTTTTTTTTTTCCTTTTTAAAACGAGCAACTTCGAGTGCTTTTGGAATTTCAGGATCTTAATTTAAAATTTTCCCACTGTCAATTAAAAATTTCAAAATGTGGGATTTTATTCTGTTTTGTTTCTTAAATACCCTTCAGGCGCCGGTATAATTACAAATTAATGGTATTTGTTGTTTGACTTGTAAATATTCGTGGGTTTGACCGTACGTGAAATTGAGAAGCTGACTTCATTGGATTGGATACTCTATTCATTTTATAATACTGGTTGTCAATAAAATTTAAATTTTATTTATATATTATAATTTAATTTTTAATATAATTTAATTTTTTTAATAAAAAATATCAATTAAATTTAAGTTTATATATTAAATTACTCAATTTTATCTTATATTTAAATATAATTAATATTCCTTAATTCTAGTGAAAATAACAAAAGTGACAGATATTAGGAAAATGAGAGAGTAATATCCAATAATATTGGATTAGTTGGTGGAGACCAAACATCTAATACACTCAGCGCCTGATTTTCGTTCTAATTATTCTTTTCTTTAATAATAATTTCTTAATTATGTTTGATGACAAGGAGATTTATTAGATCGTCCTCTCAAATAGGTCATCTGAAAATACAAGAATACCGATGAGTTTCCGACTATGGAAACTCCGACGATCAAACCAGTAAATTGACTAAAATGTATCTATTGTGAAAAATTTCAAAGAGAGGAAAGTATACATATTTCTTTCCTTGGTATAGAACTCTTTCTTTTGTATAGAATAGGAAAGATGATCCTAAATAAAAGATAATTACTCTGATTTTTTGATTGCTGCTTGATTTCATATTTACAAAAATTTATTGAGTGATTCCATATAATTTTCGTTATTGTGAGATTAGCATCTGCTAGATATATGTAAGATTTCCATAAATGATAACTTTTCATATGCTGATTTCGAATTGTATCGATAATCGAACTGTTGACATGGTGGATGTTCGGAAGAACTTGATTACGGAACTATTGGATAGAGAGTTCGGTTATCAATATTTATATTTTCCTTTGAATATTATGTTTTGCTGAGGAAAATTTTGTAATGGTTAGAGACTTATAGTTAATCAAAGATTCCTAATTTTGACAAAAAAAAATAAATTATGATTTGTTGTCAATAAAATAATAATGTTTAAAGTGAAAAAATAACTTTAAAGTTTAAACAAATATATTAGACTATAAAACATTTAATTTTAAATAATAATAAGTAGTAGAATTTTGACATCATTTGTAATTTAAACCGTAGCAATAATATTTTGTATCCTCGAAATATGTTACTATAAAATAAAATAAATGGTGAAATTTTAAAAGGCAATAATAAATAATTATGCACATGCTATTTATCCACTGCCTTAATATGTATAGTACAATGCACATAATATATTACCTCTTCTGCTCATTTTTTCTGCTATTGGCTAATGGAGTTTAATTCTTATTTTATTGTAAGAGATTTAATCATCATAAAAACTTTTTTTTAGATACATAATCTATTCGGAGCCCAAGTAAAAGGCCAAAATCTCTTTTCTGTAAGCAGCTGATATCTTATTAAATATGTCCAATCAATCCGATCGGACTGACTAGACCATTCTTTACTTGTTACTGATACACTCAACAGCATATGAATTGATCAGTCACTACCAATACTCTCTGCCCACCAACTACTCACTCGAGTATCTCTACAGGATAGTTTTTTTTTCGTTATTTTACCTTATAAATAGCTTAGCCCTTTAAAAGCTTCAGGTATTGAATTTCAATGACTCTCTCTTTACATATATTTTATCTATCTAGAAATTTTTGTTGACCTAAGTTTCGGAAAGACAACATCCGATTCGATCGGACTAGTATTTCTTGCAGGTTCTAAGTAATACCCGATCCGAGTTATCATGTGACTAATCCTATCGAGTCACCTGGCATTCCTTATTTCGATATTTTCAGGACTATCACAACTAAAACTTAGGTTTATAAATAAATATACGAATATTTGTTTTCAAAAATGTGACTGTTCATTAGAACTATTATTCTACAAAACTGTCCAATTCAGATATAAAAACTATAAGAGCATTTACAATAAAATGGTAAATGGAGGCTTTTTCCTTATTCCTGAGATTTCTTATTTTGCTGCTTTGCCTATATATATATATATATATATATATATATATATATATATATATATATATATATATATATATGCACACATACACATTAATGAACTTTTTAAGGCTCCGGCTGCCAAAACAAGAAGGCCCACCAACAAGAAACTGTCATTTAGTTTTTATGTCTATAAATAAATCAATAAATAATAAATATAAATGCAATAAATAAACCATGCAAATCATTTAAAAAAAATGTTATGCTAACAATTTAAAAAGCAGAGAGCAGAAGAACTCAATTATATTCCTCTTTTTTGGACCATAAAAAACAATTATATTTCGCTTTTTATTTTATTTTATTGGGTTGCTGGCTGACTGCTTTCTGCGTTTAATTAATCATATACATTGATGAAGGAAAACTGCGTTCTTTATTTGAGCAGAACGCACGTTCTAGGAAGTTTCCGCCTTTACCTGCTAACGCACAGCCACCTTTCCTTTTTTTTCTTTTTTTGAATTATTACTTTTGTGTTTGGTAATTGAATTAAATTAAATTAATCAATTTAAGATAATACAATCATGAGCTTTGAGCTACCTACTTTCCAGCTGGGGATGACCTTCTACCTATTTTAATAATTTCTCTCTCTCTTTTTTTTTTTTTAATTTTCTTTCCTTTTTATTTGTTATTTTAATTTCAATTTCCTTCTTGGATTGTGATTGCTCAACGCATATGTCAGTAGTTATGTTATGTGCCCATATTTTAATGACTAAAGTGCTTTCGCATCCCATTTTTCAAAAAGACTGCATTTTTCATCTCATCTTATTACATTTTTCTTAAATTGAAATACAAACTTAGTTTTGACATGCCATAATAATCTCCCACTAATAATTTATTGTATTGGTCGATCATTTTATTGGGAGTTAATTTGTTTTTACGAACAATTTTTTACTCTTACCTTCTGTTTGCTTCTTGTAATATACTATCTGCTTTATCTGAGTTAAAAAAAAAAAAAAATTGAGCTACGAATTTTTTTATGGAGATGGACAGAGAGTGGGGACTCTGTCTAAAACCTCACAACAAATTGAGGCTTACTTCTACCTTTGGGACGTCTCTTGGAGACTGCGAAAATTAGGTTAAAGTAAAAAATGCTCATCACAATCAGGATTATGATTGGTGGGAGTATCAATCGAGTCCCCTCAATTTTTATATATTTCATTTTGAAAAATGCTTTATTTTTTCTTTTTATTTTTTTTTGTATTTTAATGAATAATATTGCAATAAAAAATTTATGATAAGCCTGAATTTAAATAAAAAAATAAAAATAAAATTTGAATATAGTTTAAGATATGACTATTTTTATACTTGATTAGTGTTCGAATCTCATTTTGCTCTTAAAAATGTATTATTAGGATGAAAGACTGTAGAGATGGCAAATGGGCGGTTGGACGAGTTTGGGTTGGGTCATAAATGGCTCAAAATATATGGGTTATAAATGGATCAATACCCAAATGAATTGGATGAATTTGGGTCGATTCATTTGATATTTTTTTAATAAAAAATAATTATCGATATAATAACGGAATATTAAAAATATTGGCCCAAATGAGTCGGTGTAGATTCAAACGGATCGGCGTATCGGTTGACTTATAACTGTCCAATTTACTATTTATTTGGTAAAAATTTTGGCAGTATAACGGCTATATATATAACATACCTTTTCTGCAATTCAAACAATCCACAGTCACACACAGGGGCACAACAACACAATAATTCATAAATCAAGTGGCCATTTTTTTCATTTTCAAACCCATTATGTAATCTTAAATTATTTCACTCAATTTCTCCCAAAATTAATTTTATAATTCTTAAAATATATAAATTAGTCTCCCTACAAAATTTTAGCTAAAATAGAGTCAATTTCTCGATCTGGTACATTTAAATCAGTCCCTTTTGACAATTTTCAGTGTTACCAAAAAATTAATTTTTCGCTGTTAAAAATTTCTAAATATTAATCTAAGTCTATATATACCATTAAAATAATTTTTAAATGTCATTTGCTATTTTTAGAGGTCTAATCAAATCTTGGTCAAACTGGGTAACCTTTAAAACGAGCCGGACTTTTTTTTTTATTTTTGACTTTTGGAGATTTATTTGAGCTCATTTTTTCTCCACATTTTACCCTCGGACTTCTTGTGACTAGTATTTTTCGATGGTCAAATAAAATATGTTTTACCTCTGGGTGTAATTTTTGTCCCTAGTGCACTATTTACCGTCGAAAAATACTATTCACTACTAACCCGATAACTCATCAATTACAAATCTAACTAACAAAATACGCATACACATTATATAATAATAATACAGCGGGATAATTTAAGCAAAAGATCTTATTCATTAAGGTAAAAATTTTTAATATTAAAGAAATAATGAAAAAAAAAGAATAAACACCCATTGGGTCTAGGAAAAATGACCTAAATTGATTGTATTTTATGTGAGTAGATTTTAGATGGGTTTAAATGGGTCAATTTTTTAGTTGGATTGTCTTTGATTCAATTTTTTTTGAATGAATTTGGGTGAATTGTTGGGTTTGCGTTAATTTTGACATGCCTACGAAAGAGTTTAAAAAGGGCTATAAATTAGAATAAAAAAGTTGATTTGTTTTTAAATTGATCATTATAAAAAAATTGAAAGTCTGCCAGATATTTGCAGAATCAAAGGTGTAGATGCACACACGTTAGCACAACATATTATTATTCAAAAAGAGCAATGCAATTGGGCCCAAAACTTCTGGCAAGCGCACAAAAATCTTCTACAAATGGCCTAGCCCAATCACCTACTTAGCCCAATTTAACGCCCATTGGTTCAAAACTACCCGAAACATCGTCCTACTGCACAATTAAATATTTCCTAGAATACCCTTTAGAGAATCTAACGGCTTGCATCTAGCCACGCAAGATAAAGCCCTTATCGGACGCGTAAAGAGAAGGATCCGTGCCAAAGCAAACAAAAATTAGTGTGGCTATATAAACCCATCGCACCTTTTTATCCCTTTTATAAAAGTACTCGAATCTGCCCTAGGGTTTTCTTTGCATTGGCAAAATCAAGCGTATCAGGTATGTAATTTGGATTATTTCGGTCGATCTTTTGGCGAGGAAGTAAACGAAGATATTAACGTGACTTTCTTTTTCTGGTGTTTAGTTTGGGGTTTGGGGGCGGCGACTCTCGCTCTACGATGGCGCGACCGGTTTTCGTTGGAAATTTTGAATACGACACACGTCAATCTGATTTGGAACGCGTGTTCGGAAAGTACGGAAGGGTGGAACGTGTAGACATGAAATCTGGTATTGTTAATTATAGATTCTCTTCTCTGTTTCATAATATGATGTTAATTACAGGCCTATCATTTTATAGAACTCTAACGTCATTTCCTATTCTTCTTTTTGGCACCAATATATGCATATTTATCGGAATTGGTTTTGATCGTCTATGTTTTATATGGAATAGTAGAGAATGCATGTGTTTACCAATGTTTTAGGTTTTTTTTTCCGACGATAAATGTACTGATGTAAATTCATTTAGCATTTGTGTGGGCGCCTGAATGGTTGAACATGGGTAGCAGCGTTCGCGTTATGTGATTCCTTCTGTTCCTTGTGTTTTTTTTTTCTATGTTAAATGCACATGGTAGATTATGTGATAATCATATGTAACTTTTAATGTGAATATCACTCATTTTTAAGCATACTTTGTTTTACTGAAATGCTATTACTTCATGTATTTTCATAAATTTGCGACATATGTATGCTTTTAGAATTGAAATTACTTTTACCCTCAAGAATACATGACATTATTTTGTGTAATTTCAATCAGTAAATTTAAACCACGGGATATAATTTAATTAGTAAATATGAAAGAAATGGGAATGTGATTTTAATGTCATTTTTCTTTAGCTTAGCCTTCGTTATATTAACCCAATAAAACTTGAAAATCGAGAAAGGAATTTAATGCCTAATACTGTAAAATTGAGAGAAATAAGATTAATTCCCGTTTGTTTTCAAATATGGTTATTGTTCCTGTGCGCTGGGCCATCATGTAGGGGAGCTGGAACCTGCCATGACAACAGTTGATCTCTTTGACTGTTTGCTATAAATGCATTGTTACTGTTGACTGCCTTCTATAGGGCTAGCAAGTATAACATATTAGTTTTGGTTAATTGATGGAAGCTGTTGCATATAACCCTCAAGCTATATATGATCCTTTTAATATAAGAAGTGTGAAATCTCATTCTGCTTCTTGTGGTGTAACTTTCACGTGCTTTAGACCTGATTGCCTGCAGATCATCTGTATTTGCAGTGCAGTACTTTGTGTATTTGGAGTGCAGTACTTTCTGTATGGTTACATTTTCTTCTGGCCTTGCCATAACGTTAAGCTCAATTGGTGCTTGTTTCGATTGGTAAACTTCATTCATTTTTGTGCACCATGTCATTATGTTTTTTTTTTAAATAAAAGTGAAAAGTCACTATATTCATGACATTTTGGCCACTTATTTTAAGTAATTAATTTGAACAATGGAACTTTTGTTGACCTAAAATTATAACCAAAATTCACACTGCTGCCCATAGTCCCTTTTTTATGATTTTCAACCCAGGAATTTTGAGTAGTGCTGGGATTGTGTTTTTTTTTTTTTTAAAGTGCTAGTCGGTCTTCTTGACTTGAAAAAAAAAGGTTATGCCAGGAAGTGAGAATAAATATGTTGAGTTCAGATATAAGTTACTTAGTTGGTGCTTATATCTGATAACAATTTCCAGGCAGAACATAAAATGGCAGCTGCGAGATTGCAGTTTCTCTGGAGAACACCTCCATATTAAGTGTTTGTTTTGACGCAGGAACTCCTAAGGAAAATTGAGCTTGTATCTGGGCTCGTCAACTTCTCTGCAAAACATTTGTATTGGCATGGAAACTTTCTTGCTTGCCTGCTCTCCTTCCACACACAGATGGATTCATCCTGCATTTTCTTCACTCGACCATTCGTCACTCACCCACCACACCGCCCAAAGTTGCCATTTTGCAAGAATGGTTGTGGTGGGATCAATCAATTTATAATGCCATGCCTACTACTACTGATAATAGGGGGATCAATGAAATCTGTCTTGCCATGCCTTCCATTTCTGAACTTGTGCTGTCTGAATGGCGAAGCATACTTAGCAATGAATCTCAGACCTGAAACTTTGGATTTAGAACTCTTAAATGTCAACATCTTGATTTAGTTCATCATGCAACGCCTTCTACATCCTTTTGTGCATCAGCCCATCGAGTATATATGCAGGTGTTGTATAATTTTGATGCTCTTACTAGGGAAAGAGATCTTGATTTGGCTGATGTACCCCAGTTGAGTGGCTATGGTTTTAAGTTCGGGCATAATCGATTGCAAATCTCATCTTAGTAATATCATTGCAGGTTTTGCTTTTGTTTATTTTGAGGATGATCGGGATGCAGCAGATGCCATAAGGGGACTTGACAACATACCATTTGGTTATGACAGACGCAGGCTGTCAGTGGAGTGGGCTAGGGTATGTTTAAGGGTCCTCCCACCCCACCTCTTCTCATTTGTGATATGAAGTGATTTCTTTTATGGGAAATTCATGCTTGTGCCCTTTCAAGTTGAGATTTATTTTGTTTTAAGTGGTGAAATGGACATTGTTGTTTGGACTGCCTATTCTAGGGTGAACGCGGTCGTCATCGTGATGGGTCCAGGTCATTGGCAAATCAGAGGCCGACTAAGACACTTTTTGTAATTAACTTTGATCCAATTCGCACAAGGGTTGAGGATATAAAGAGGCACTTTGAACGTTATGGAGAGGTTCTTCATGTCAGAATTAGGAGGAACTTTGCGTTTGTGCAGTTTGAGACACAAGAAGATGCTACGAAAGCCCTCGAGTGCACCCACATGAGGTTGGTACATGTTTTCTCAATGCTGTTGCGTTGAATGGCAGTATGCTGTAGCTTTTAATCGGTTGTTCATAGAAACCGCGTATTTTTCTTTTTCCATCCAGCAAAATATTGGACAGAGTAGTGTCTGTTGAGTATGCTTTGAGGGATGATGATGAGAGGGGAGGCAGATCCGACAGCCCTAGAAGAGGAAGCTATTATGGCAGGTCTCCAAGTCCTGTATATCGTAGGCGACCTAGTCCTGATTATGGTAGACCTCGCAGCCCAGTGTATGATAGGTATGATGGCCCTGTATATCATCGACGTAGGAGTCCTGATTATGGTAGAAGAAGTCCTGATTATGGTAGAGGTGGTGAGTACGGCAGATACCGCAGGTAGTTATTTCTGCAGCAAAAGCCTTTGCATTTTTGAGCTATCATATCTATTGCATTGTGTTTGCATGTGATTATGCATCTTATTATTGTCTTTCTAATAAGCGTTATCATTATTTTATCCTACCTTTTGTCCTTTTGAACAGTCGATCACCAATAAGAAGGTCAAGATCATGAGGAGATATGGAAGAATGGTGGACTATATGTGCAACAGAGTATCTGGCTTAGATTAGTTTATATAGAAGGGATTAAAGAATAGTAATGTAGTTTCATCTTTATTGTATGCAGACCTCACAAGTACTTATGTGAAGTGATTTTCATTAATTGAAACCATTTAGTTTGCTTGGTAATTATCTGTTTTTTGACGAGGATATATATTTCCGTGGCTGGAAAGTTGTTTGCCCGTTATCCAATATGTCATGAAGTATATAAATAAATGACCTGTCTTAATTAGTTACGGCTACTGTTTTGACAAAACTTTGGGAAGGGCCTTGTTAGAAGAGTGTTCTTATATTTTTTGCAGTTGTTGGGATGTGTGAGGCTATAATAATGCCTCAGCGTAACATATTAGTATTCAATTAAGATAAGTATTCTTCTGGACATTAATAGTTATGAAGAGAATCGTGGGCCACCAAACATGAGTTGTGATTTTTATGATTGACAAAAGGGATTCGTAATAAGCCATTTAAACGTCTTAGGGCCTGTTTGGCATTGCTTTTGGAAGGCCAAAAAGCTGCTTATTTGATAAAAAGCTGATTATGGGACAAAAATAAGTGTTTGGTAAATGCTGATTTTAGAAAAATCAATTTTCTGAAAAGTGAAAAAACCTCCTATTAGAAAAAGCTAGAAATTGAAGCTTTTCAGAAAAGCTGATTTTCAGCTTTTAAGGGCAGCAGATTTAATATTTTTTTTAGACAAAAATATCCTTCATTTTATTTCATAATGACAATTATATCTAATATAATCTTTTTTTTTTTTTTTTTTTCTCTTATCCTATCACTCAAAATTATCATTTTTTATTTTTTTATTCTAAAAAGCCATTTTTAATCATATCATTTACCAAACAGTTAATAACTATTTTTAATTTTATAAGTCATTTTAAATTTTATTTACCAAACAGTAATCTACTTTTCGACATACAGCTTTTTGGAATATAACTTTTTTCAATTGAAAAAACTATTTTCATAAGTTTTGCCAAACTGGCCCTTAATCGTTGCTCCTAGTAGTTTACGTGATCGGGATCGCACGTGTTCATGTAGAAACAAGTGAATTTCTATTTTTTTATCTGTAGAGATGACAACAATTTCACATCCTGCAGATTGCCGTTTTTAATTTGTGATTTGTGGGTGCATGTAGAGAGTAGGACAAATCTGCATTTGATTAATCAAATCTGATCATCCTCAACAAACAAACTTCTGGAATCATTACAGCAGACAATTATTTTCCGAACAAGTAGAAAATTAAGGGAATGAGGGTGACGATTTGGTGAGCTCTTGTTGAAGCGCCTTGTCAAGCCAGGCTTCAGCGTCTTCCATGATTCCAGGGCTAAGTCTAACCATGAGGATGCAAAATTCAGTTTGATTGAGTGCTCCATCCCCATCAAGATCCCCTTCCTTAACCATCTCCTCAGAGTCTTGCATGCTCATCCCCTCCATACCTAAAAGTGCTGAATTTTTCCTCAAACTTTCCGACGTGATCAACCCTTTGTCTGGATCTGCAAGTAGCCGGAATCCGGCACATAATTCCGACACGAAGGCATCAACATCCAGCTTCTCCGCCATCACAGGTAACCAATCCTCAAACACGCTGTTTGTTGCAGTATTATTGCTTGTTCGATTCCTCTCCATTTGTCTCCCGGGTTGTTCAACTTGTTAAACTATGTGAATATGATGGCGAGAATATCTATAGAACTAAGTGCGGGTGTTTTATTCTACAAGGTGAAGAATGTAGAGATATATATAGTAGTCAAGAACAGCACCACACTAGCAATTGTCAATACTTTCCTTGGAGCTATGTGATACAAATTGATCTGGACAGTTCTTATAAATGGACAGTTTGATTAATGGGTGAAGAGACTTGTAGAGATGGGAAAACTAGCAATTAACATCAATGAAATTGGCTTTTGGAAATATATTCTTGGGATGGGAATGTAATTATCATTTTGTTATATTTTATTCTAAAATGAAGGGCTTCTTGGAAGGTGCCTGAGGAGTAGGGAGGTGTAATTGGGTGGACATGATAGATAAAATTGCTTAAATTATTGGGTGATGTTTCTGTGAAGGTTCCCGTTCTCTTTCCCTGTCCTTATCAATTTGTTATTTGGATTCTTTCCTTTTATTGTCTTCTAACCAATTATTATCGTTTGCTTCATTAATCAGATAGAGTCGAATTCCAAATGTCCCCATTTTCTGTACCCCTCAATAAGAATAGTCAAGACAAATTACTTTTTATTTTTTACCAACACCGTAACACGAATCCATTAGTTTTAGTACGAGGAAAGGAGAAAAAACAGTTTAATTTTTGGAACTTATTCTAAAAATTTACTCCAACAACCATTCGAATTAAAACATAAATCCACTACTTAAACTTTGCAAACCCATACTTAGGAATAATTAAGGAGTTACGAGTTATCCTATCGTTGACTTCTAGACACCCAATTTATATTATAATTGTGCGCATAAATGCGTATATGTTGCCAATGGTACATATTCGTATACTTTAAAATTGAAAATTTAATTTTCACCAAGAAAAAATAAAGTTTTGTGATGCCTAAGTCCGCTCCATTCCAGTGGCTAAAGTTATCTAAAGATAATGACAACTTGTCATTTCTCTAATTATCTTTTTCTCTTTAACAAAAATATTATGATTTTATTTTTAACAAATAATTCTATCATTAAAAACATGCCACTATTAAAACTCAATTAAGTCCACCGTCCAAATATCAAAAATTGAGTCAAATAAGTCTTTATATAATTATGTATTCATTTTTACTTCAATGGTTAATAGCTATGCCAGATTAAAATTACTAACAGCATAATAAAACATTTTATCCCAATTAGATCTAATTGGTTTAATTTTAATTTTTTAATAATTTTTAAGGGTGAAATTGATCAAATAAAATATGAATAATTTAGTCGATCAGTATTATGATAAATTATAAGCGGTTGATGTGACCATAAAAATTTCTTTCTCCGTGTTACTATTAATAGAAAGAAAAAATAATGAATTGAGATTAGCTTAATGATCACAAAATTTTATGGGTAGATTGTTTGTAAGTGATAATATATAGATGGGAAATTTAAGGCAAAATAAATTAAGCGTAAGAAGACGAGCAGATTGGTGATGCGAATATAGTATGAGTACAGGTCCTGACAATTGACATGTGAACTGATGATATTCCAATCTAGGAAACCGACAGCAACTTCACAGGAAGCTACCGCGAAATTCCTAACAACACAAATCTGATTTTGTATTTACAATCTCACTTTCTCATCAATCAGAATTAATTAAGAGTCCAAACAATGCATTTCATTAATCAGGAGGATTTTGCAATCTTGAATTTTTCCAATACGAATTTCCCTTCCTTGTACTTCTGAGAATCCTCAAAAGCTCTTACGTATTTCCAACCCAACAACTCCCCGCAATCGGCCATCGTGTGCAGCCCTGTCATCAGCTGCCGCTCCTCTTTCCGACCAACTACTATATTCATTGCATGCGAGAACAGAAACGCTCTCCCATTGCTTGCCTACCATAAATTTCTCCAATTCTTCCCCAATTTAGTACTTAAAAACTTCAATTTTCTCTTTATTTTCCAACAATATTATTATTTATCGAGATTAAAAAAGAAAAGTAGAAGAGTTAATTTAGGATTAATGGAGCAAAATTCACCTGGAAAGCCTTGGAGATAATATCATCATGACGAGACACGGGGTTCATGCACCTGTAGCAGCTGTATAGCCTTGCTCCAATTGCATCCGCCATTAAAAGCAAAAGCTTGGATTAGTTAAACGTAAAGTGTAATATTAAGAATGGAGTATCCTTGAAGAAAAACTTGCTTGTTAAACATTTTTTGAAATCAATGATTGAGAATTGAGATTACTTTAGTGAATATAATATAATATAATATAATTAAGAAAGTTAATTGAGTGAAGATTCCAAATAAGAAATTACAATTAATTGAATATACAAAGGTGGTTTTGATAATGACCACATTGGTACTGGTAGATGATTATCGGTTGACCCCAAATTAAATTAAATTAAAAGCAATACCAAACACAAACACACTCCTAAAAGTAAAAGTCTATGCGTTATTGATTATGGATTTAACTAATATCAAGTTGATAAGTCGGATGCACTGTGTTGTGTGAGATTTAAGAGAAGAATTCATTTTGGAGTATTTTGATGATATCTCTCTGGTGCATGAATCTTTTAGAGACTAAGTCTATTTTTAAACCCATAAAAAGAAAGTATAGCAGTGAAGCGAAGTGCACATAAATGGCAAAAAGTTTACAGCTTCATGATCCTTTACTTCAACTCCTAAACGTTTCTCTGGTTTACCACATAACCAAAACAATAGCATATTTCAGAGATGGTAACCGTGATTTGGACTTGAATAATTGTAAACGTTTTATAAACTAATTACTTTTGTCATAGACTCATAGATAATAACTATGATTAAATTATGATAGCCAATAATTTTCATGTCCTTATCCAATTATTATTTTAAAATTTTGGAGATCCAAAAAAAAAAAAAAGTATTTCGGATAAAAGGATCGTCTATTAAAATTAGCGTCTGATTTATCTTATAGTTATAGACTGAAGGCTACCGGAATTCTATCTGGGAAACATTGCAGTTTCCTGTATGTGTAATATGAATTTAATTCGATTTAATTGCCGATTGTTAATTGCATAAATTGATGCATTTGAGTGTGTTGATCGATGCAGAGAGATGGAAGAAAGGGATGGAATTTTGCCCAACCTGTGGGGTTTTGTTGCGATACGAGCCGCCAAACATGGGCGTCTTCCAGATTCTATTGCCCAACTTGTCCGTACTTCTGTTCGATAGAGAGCAGGGTATTCCCAATTATCAGTCAGCCAAGTTTTTTCCTTTTCTTTTTCTTTTTCCCCCCTTCAACAATTAGTTTATTATTGTTCTAATTTTTAGGTTAAGATCAAGAGAAAGCATCAATTGGTCAAAAAAGAAATTGAGCCAGTTTTCACCCTCGAAGACATGATGAAAGGGGGTTCTGAAACTGAAGGTATATTTCTCTGCCTTTTATTTTGTAGTTAAATTCTTTGTTTTTCATTTTCATTTTTAAATCTTCATTCCAAATGCTTATTCCCATCAAAGGGTAACCGAATATTTCGCTGAATTGCTTATCCTTCCCTTATTCTAAACATGAAGTTTATCACTTCTTCTCAAATGCTCTTCTAGTTTGTAATTCATGCTTCTATTATAGTTGCATGCAAATTTGCCAAAGCTCGCTGGTTCCATCATTCACTTTGGTTATTGATATGAAGCTGCAATTATTGGTAGAAATTAGATTACATGTAATTATCCGTAAGAAGCTTTGTTGTTGTTGAGATTTCATGAAAAACAAGGTTGCAAAAACAGGTTGTTAAGCATGGTGCTGGCAATTGGTCACTTGCCATGCCTTGGCGTAAAAATTATTCAGAGTGACAAGAACTGAACTACTTAAATCATGGAATTTTCAGTAAAATAGAGGGAAAGGACTGGTAAGATTAGCGTAATCAGGGAATTAGTCTTTCTACGATGGGATCTCCGTGGTTTAAGCAAAAGTTGGAGCCTAACTGAGTGATGCTTTTGATGAAATGCTATTCTTCTTGATGCTGTTTCCTAGTAGTTTCTTTCTTTCTTTTATGGCCTCAGATAGGGTTGTTACTGCTAATGCATACAACTTTTTATTTTGTTCTTTATCTAACCTACTTTCTTGTGGCAGCAACATGTCCACATTGCAACTTTGGAAGGGCCCGCTACCAACAGCTGCAAATCCGGTCAGCTGATGAGCCAGCAACAACGTTTTACTTCTGCTTGAATGAGAAATGCTCAAAGATGTGGCGCGAGGATTGAATTTTTTATACTCACAAATATCTTGCTATAAACCTTTCGAGTTTTGACAAGGAGATGTCTTCATTTTTCATGTTTTGATGGTTTCTTTGAGTTTCAAGTGCTTCTCAGACAACCACTTTGGTCTCAATAGGGCGCCATTTTTTCCAAACTGTCATTATTGTTATTCTTTTATTATAATTATAATATCATTACAAGAGAAAAGTTTTCTCATCAGCTTATGAATTCCTTATTAGAGTTTATAAAGGAGATAAAATAGCCTGGAAATTTGAACGGTTATATACATGCTCTCTATTTACAAATAGTAGATTTTATACCACATTATACATGCACTGTATTTCCAGACAATTTTCGAGGAATTAACTGTTGTAGCACGGAATGAAGTGGACGGATCATTGCATAGAGCCATAAGGAATACAAGAGGATTTAGTTCACGAAACCCCAACCCTAAACTTTAATTTTATCAAAAAAAATTATGAAAACATGAAATTAGAAAAAAGATCTGGAATGATGTTCTTGTTCAATGAATATTCTGCTTCTTTTTTGCTGTCCATCGCTTTTTGGTAGCCTCCATTGCCTCCTCCCTCATCCTATAAAGCTCTTGAAACCAACTCTTGTACTGTGCTTCAATGGTGTCAAGCTCCAGCTTTAGCTCAATATCCATATCTCTACCAAGTAGCCACAGAGACGAAGAATTTCTCATTAAGCTCATGTCATTAGATACTCCACTTTGCTTGGGAAATGAAATCTCAGAGTTCTTTGCTAATTCATTCATTAGAATGAATTCTCCAACACTGCTATCATTTCTTTTCAATTTGTAATGCAAATAGGGATCTCCAAGTTCTGGTTCAGAAAGATACCCGCTTTTGAAGCTACTATCAGTATTATAATCAGGGATATCATGAACCAGTATCTCTGAAGCAAGTGATGATTGTGAATATCTTCCTTCCATGTTAGCCAAGCTTGGAGAAGAATAATAGTTGAAATGAGGATTGTCATCTTCAGAGCTGTCAGAGTCGTCAACTTTTCCATCAGCTTGTAGGGTGTCTTCTTCATGAGCTGTGGTCAGCCCCATGGAAACATCTTGCTCGAACATTGGCTGAGTAGGAATACTGGTTAAAACTGAATCCCAAGGGAAAGCCATTAGTTTTTTCCCATCAGGAGACTCTGAGTAATTACTAGTTATTCCACTCAAGGAATCACATGAGGGTTTCCAACCAGGAAGAAGTTTCAAAATCAAGTAATCAATGAACTCAGCTATGAAAGCCACATCATGGTCTGCCAACTCTAAATGCTCAACCATCTCGCTTGCCACAGATTGTGCAGTATCAGTGTAAAGGTAGAAGAGGAAGTGAATATTTCTAACCCGACCTGCAACAGGATGAGTTCAAGTGCTCATTTTTGGAGATAGATTTATATATCAGTTATTCAAATGAACATTAACTAACCAGAAGAATCAGCAATTCTCAGTGTCAATGATACAGAGTTCTCATCATGTTTTGTCCCTTTCAAAGTAAACTTATTGTTCTTATGCTCTCTTTGATATTCCAATACTGGATACTTCGATCCTTCATCGTTGCTTCCAGTGCATGTGCTTACACTAAGCTGCTTATAGTCAGCATCTATATCCATGGACAGAGGTCCTGACTTGGGTAAACTTGGTGATTTATGAAACTGGTTAGGTAAGAGCAAGGGATCACGGACTGGTTTCACTGGATTCGGAAGCTGAAGGAATGGGTCTTTAAGAAGTTCTTTGGCAGATAATCGCTCAGATGCTGGAACCAGGCATTTCATAATAAACTCTTTAATTTGCTTATCACTGACTTTACTAAGGGAATTGGGTTTAATGCCCTGTAAAATGATAAATGGACATAAAAATTATCAACCTGATATGAAAACTAAAAATCGAACACCAATTTCTAATTGAAAATAATTGATTATATGATCATGATTTGTGAACTTACAGAAGTAACCTTCTTGTAGATTTGAGCTGGATTTTTGCATTCGCTATATGGATACTCAAAAGTAACCATTTCTAGCATGCACATACCAAAAGAATAAATGTCAACGAGTTCATTATATTCCTCTTCATAAAGTTCTGGAGCCATAAATTCAGGAGTTCCTGATATAACAAATGAAACATTCAGCATCTTCAGTAAGATTGTTTCAGGCAAGTAAAGGAGCTGAAAAGCATGAAGTGCATTACCAATGACACTTTTAGCAGTAGGCTGCTGCATAACAATGGCCAATCCAAGATCTCCAATTTTAACTTCTCCATGATTTCCATTAACAAATACATTGTCACATTTTAAATCCCTATGAATAATGGGAGGATTGTGACCATGGAGATAGACTAAACCTTGGAGGATTTGCCTTGCCCAGTTCTTTATTGCTTTCGTATCAACATTCTTATGCTTCTTACGATATCTGATATTCAGAGGGCACACAATGTAGTCATTTCAGAATGCAAGCGTTAAAGGAACAATATAGGGAGAAAAATCATGAAATGTATAATATCCTTGGCCTACATACTGTCGCAGATTCCCAGATGTGAAGAGCTCTGTAATCATATTAATAGTTTTCCTCTTATCATCCACCCAAGAGTCATACAACTTTATAATGTTTTCATGTTTCAATGATCTAAGCAGATGAACTTCACAATACAATTTTTCCAAGTCATCTGGCGACTGCAGCACATCATCGATCCTCACTTGGTTCCAAGCTACCTCTATTCCCTCTACTTCGTCGAATGCCTTGTAACTACAAAAGAAAAAAAAAAAAAATCTCCTTTCTTAGAAAGTTTCTTGTATAAATGAAGGGAAAGTATAAGATAATTAGAAGCATACACAGTCTTGAAAGCCCCCCTGCCCAACACCTCATCATGCTGCAACAAAAAAGAAAAAAAAAGGGGAGGAGATTAACCATATAATCGAAGAGAAAAACGACTTTCTATTACCAAACAAAATGCACTAGTCTTTTCAGAGACAATTGCAAATTAAGACAATATGAAATCCATCATATATAACCTCAATTTAGTAACCAAATACTAAAAGAAAAATGGTTACCCGAACATATCTTCCCGAAGGATCTTTTTCTACCAAATCAGCCTTCGAATCAGAAGGTTCCATTGCAGAATATGTTCCATTATTAGAAGCCAAAAGTAATCTTCCTCCTGCAGCTCCAGTATTACTCATTCCCGCCAATGACCACACACCAATTAACACTAACAAGAAAACGGAAAAACTAAGTCTTTCAAAATTCAATGCCAAAAAATATCTGATTTTTTCTGTTGTTTTTGTTGTTTGTAATCGGAGAATGCATCGGTAGCAATACAGAAGGAATCGAGAGACGATGATCGTAAGTGGATTCGGCATTCGAAAATGCACGAGGTATTAGAAGAAGCAGCGACGTCGTTTCCTTCTTCTTGAGGCAATGAAGCTGAGTCATTCATGACCTCAAATGCTCCATCTCTGCAGCTCCGATCCATTTTCATACCAGTCCCAGCACCACCAAACCGGCCAGCGACATCCTCATAATCCAACCACCAAAAAAAAAAAAAAAAACCCTAAAATAAAAAAAATAAATAAAACATTAATTGTTATAAATTTTACTTTGCGAATTGCGTGAACAGGCAATGGATGTGAAAAAGAAAAGGCGGGAGAAGCGATGGGCTTTGAGATAAGAAGGAGAAGAGAAAATGGAAGTTGTGATAGAAAGCGCGAAAGAGAAGGAACGAACAGACACTTGGGCTGTTAGTTTCCTGGAATATATATATTTGTCAACTAACAGTTGCATTTTCTCTTTGCGATACGACGCCGGATTAACCTTCTAATTTTTATTTTTTGACAACGATTAACCTTCTAACCTTCTAATTAGCTTTGTAACTTTTTTTTTCCCCCTGTCATATCTCCTAAAAGGAACAGTTTTTTTCCGTTTGAGTAACTTTATTTTGTTGTTATAAATAAAAAACCAATTATGCAAGAAAGGCCAAAAATTACTTTAACAAATTCACTAAATGGGGATATAAGGTGTAGAGATTTTTTCATTTAGAAAATAGTATAAAATTTCAAACGATATATATATATATTGATATATTGAGAGAATTATGAAACCATATAGAAGCTGTATCTTCACTGCATTTTTAGATTTGACAATTAATTTAAATTGAAGATAACAAATTATTAGGTTATGCAAATAAAACTAATCTCTCTGAAGTACATCGAACCTTTTCAAGTTCATAAATAATAATAATAATAATGATAAAAAAAAACTTTGAAAGTTTATAATAATATAAATTTTTTGAGAATAATGAATAATGAAGCTTAAATTTAATACTTCTGTTAGCTTGTAGAAATAAGGTTTCGTGTCAGTTAACTCTCTCGCGCCGATCTAGGACAGTAGGACGACGACTTTTGCAAAAATATTTAATTCTTCTAAAAAATTCAATATATATATATATATATTTTTTTCTTTTTTTGAAATAGTAAGAAATTCAATACTTGTTATTTCCATTTTGGTTTTGGTTAAATCTGAAGCTCGTAGTAGAAATGGTTCAGTGGATGAGTCTTACCTTTTAGCTCTTAGTTCATCTTTCTCCTCTGTCAGTGAGAGAGGCCCGTTGCCATTCCCTCTCTGCGCACTCGCTCCACCGACACACCTGTGGCCTAACTCACTTGTAAAAAACTGCATAATGGAAACCACAAGAGAGAGAAGATCAAGCCGAACCAAGCACAAGGCAGACTTAACTGCAATTCTTCGAAAATCATGGTACCATTTGAGATTATCAGTCAGGCATCCCTCTCGAGTCCCTACTTGGGATGCTATTGTACTAACCGCTGCTAGCCCCCAGCAAGCCCACCTCTACGAATGGCAGCTTCAGCGTGCTAAGCGTATGGGTCGAATTGCCTCCTCCACCATCACTCTCGCTGTGCCTGATCCCAATGGCCAGCGGATCGGATCAGGTGCTGCTACTCTCAATGCCATTTTTGCCCTGGCTCGCCACTGTCACACGCTTGGACTCCATCTTGGCCCTGAGGTAGTTTGATTACTAATTCGCTTTTTTCACTGAAAGTTGAGTGACAGAAAACTGTTGTCTTTGCTTTTTCTTTCTTTTTTTTTTTCGGAATTATTCAATTTAATATGGATTTAAGCATTTAATGATACTTTTGTAGCTGATTTTGTTGTTTGGCTTGGGTGATTGCCGCCAATTGTCAATCATGATCGTTGTTGTCAGTAAATTTTTGTACTTAATTTTTTTTTTTTGGAATTATTCAATTTAATATGGATTTAAGCATTTAATGATACTTTTGTAGCTGATTTTGCTGTTTGGCTTTGGTGATTGCCGCCAATTGTCAATCATGATCGTTGGTGTCAGTAAATTTTTGTACTTAAATACTGTCATAAATGATAGGGATATTTAGAATTATAAGCCAGAATGCGGTTGTTCCCAACTTTTAGATTTGCGATTGTATGCACTTTATTGGTTTAACTTTGAAGTTTTGAAGTATGGTCTGCTTTTTCTCATCTTCGGGGAATTTTTGAAGTGCTTAGGACTTGGCTATTAAACTATATATATATTTTTCTTTAACTTATAGGGTTGATAGGGTAATCTCTGATTAACAGGTGGGAAACAAAGAAAATGGCACTTCTGGAACTTGTGTGCCATGTGAAGGATCTAGTAATGAAGATTCTATCCTGCCAATTGTTAGATTTGTGGTTAAGAAGCATATACTATTGCTTCATGCTGGAGGTGACTCTAAAAGGGTCCCATGGGCAAATCCTATGGGGAAAGTTTTTCTGCCACTTCCATATCTGGCGGCAGAAGACCCTGATGGGCCAGTTCCTCTCCTTTTTGACCATATACTTGCAATCGCTTCTTGTGCAAGACAGGCTTTTAAGAATGGAGGTCATATATCCTACTTGTTACATTTGCAAACTGCCTATATTCTTACATTAAAATATTCTTAGTCAAGATTGTCTTTCTCTTGGGAAAAAAAAAAAACACACTTTACTCATCATTTTTGTTTTTCTATGATGATATAAAAATTGTTCGATTTTGGTGTTAGTAGTGCTATATGGTAGAGGATGACCATCTTGATGTTTATAATTAGAAACTAGTTTTTTGCCATCAACGATAAGGGTTTCTGAATGCACACTTATTTTTGTCTGTAGATGTCATTGACAGCCTGGAATTTAAGGCTCAGTATGATTTATTTGGAAACCGATACTTCATTTGCTTTTGCAGATACAGATTAAAACTACTACAAATGTTCACAATCAGTTTCTATCTCATTGCACATTAGCTGTTTTTACTGGTCCTCCTTAACTTGAATTTTATGCTATTGATGCTGATAACAGTACACAAAGCTTCCCCTTTAGCAATTTTGATAGATGACATTCAAATTGTTGATGATGTTGCAGTATATTTATTATCATCAAATGTACTGTTGTTCAATGAATGACCTCCATGTTAGGACTGTTGTTTGCTGGATAAGAATCATTTTGTGCCACATAGTTTCTTCACTAAATTGTAACTTTTGCAGGTGGGCTGTTGACAATGACTGGTGATGTTCTTCCATGTTTTGATGCCTCTGCCATGGTTGTTCCAGATGATGCATCCTGCATAATCACTGTTCCTATCACTGTTGATATTGCTTCTAACCATGGTGTTATTGTGGCACCTAAGAATGGAATTTCAACTGAAAGTTATACAGTGAATTTAGTTGATACTCTCCTACAGAAACCTAGTGTAGAAGAACTTGTTAACAACCAAGCATTATTGGATGATGGTAGAACATTACTTGACACTGGAATAGTAGCTGTTACAGGCAAAGCATGGTTGGAGCTTGTCAAGCTTGCGTGTTCCTCCCAACCAATGATTTTAGAGCTTCTGGAGAATGGCAAAGAGGTAAGCTACTGATTTTGATTCAGTTATCATCAAATTTTGTTCATGACTAAAAACCAAAGTATGAGAAAACATCGTATGAATGTCTAATCATTGACATTTTTTTGATACTTTTTTAATGTATATTTTCCTCATGACAATAAGGTGTCCTTTCTGTTTGTCGTCATACTTCAGCTTCAAATCCTAACTTTGAGCTACAATTGCTGAAATGAAATGTACTGCACATGGATTTTTTATAATGTTTGATCATCTTCAATAATCACTGCTGCCTGACATACTCATAATGCTTACAATGGTATGCTTTCCTGGACTTTTGCATAGATGAGTTTATATGAAGATCTGGTTGCAGCTTGGGTACCTGCAAAACATGACTGGCTGGAAGGGCGGCCTATGGGCAAGGAACTGGTCAGGAGACTGGGCAAACAAAAGATGTTTAGCTACTGTGCTTGTATGTTGAATCATTTAGAAACATTTTGGTTGCTATTATCACAGGATTCAACTATTTTAGCATTTTGTCCATTGTAATTCATTGCAGATGATTTGTCGTTCTTGCACTTTGGAACCTCGAGTGAAGTTTTGGATCACTTAAGTAGGGCTAGCTCAGAACTTGTAGGCCGGCGACATTTGTGTTCCATCCCAGCCACGACTGCATCTGATATTGCAGCTTCTGCTGTAATACTTTCTAGCAAAATTGAACCTGGTGTTTCTGTTGGGGAAGATTCCATTATATATGATTCATCCATATCTGGTGGAATGCAAATCGGTTCCCAATCTATAGTGGTTGGCATTAATGTCCCACGAGAAATTGGTGGCTTATCAGAAAATTCATTCAGATTCATGCTTCCCGATCGCCATTGTCTCTGGGAGGTTCCTTTAGTGGAATGCACAGAGAGAGTCATAGTGTACTGTGGTCTCCATGACAATCCAAAAGTATCACTTTCTAAGGATGGGACTTTCTGCGGAAAACCCTGGGATAAAGTCTTGCATGACTTGGGCATTCAAGAAGGTGATCTATGGACCTCAGTAGGTTCTCAGGAGAAGTGCTTATGGAATGCAAAAATATTCCCCATTCTTTCTTACTTTGAGATGCTTAATTTAGCCTCATGGTTGATGGGTTTGAGTGGCCAAAGATGCAAAAGTTTGCTTTCCTTGTGGAAAAATTCACGCCGTGTCAGTTTGGAGGAATTGCATAGGTCAATTGACTTTTCAGAAATGTGTACAGGATCAAGTAATCATCAAGCTGAACTTGCAGCTGGAATTGCTAAAGCTTGCATTAATTATGGCATGCTTGGACGGAACTTGTCTCAGTTGTGTCAAGAAATTCTACAGAAGGAGACTTCAGGAGTCGAAATATGTAAGGAATTCCTAGTCCTATGTCTCAAACTTCAGGATCAAAATTCTAAAATTCTTCCCAAAAGCCGGGAATACCAGGTTCAAGTTGATCTTCTTCGAGCATGCAGAGATCTTAAAACTGCACACCAGTTGGAGCATAAAGTTTGGGCAGCTGTTGCTGATGAAACTGCTTCAGCAGTGAGATATGGGTTTAAAGGTTGGGGCTAATTATATGTGCTTTGAGCATCATCTAGATGGCTTTAAAATGTTCCTTTAAGAAAGAATGGGCAATATGATCTCCAAACTTAAATTTAAGGAATTTTAATTTTTATTGTCTGTATCCTGTGATTGTAATTTAAAATGCCTTTCTTTTCATCCCCACACTTGTTTCTTCTGTAAATTAAACTGTTAACAGAATTTATGCATGTTGCTTTTATTTTCTTAAATAATTTGTGGTTTACTCCCATTTCTTCTGGTCACAGAACATCTCTTGGAATCTACCAGCAGTTTGCCTACTTCAGCATGTAAGAACAATCACATTGATGTTGGCCAATCCTTCTGCCCTAGGAGGGTAAAGATTGAGTTACCAGTTCGCGTAGATTTTGTTGGGGGATGGAGTGACACTCCTCCATGGAGCTTAGAGCGTGCTGGTTGCGTTCTGAATATGGCAATAAGTTTAAAAGGCTGTCTTCCAATTGGTACAATCATAGAGACAACAGAAAAGACTGGAGTGTTGGTTAATGACGATGCTGGAAACCAATTATACATTGAGAATCTTACTTCCATTGCTCCTCCATTTGATGGTGATGATTCATTCCGACTCGTCAAATCTGCATTGCTTGTGACTGGTATTACGCATGAAAATACTCTTGCATCCGTGGGCCTGAAAATTAACACCTGGGCAAGTGTTCCTCGTGGTAGTGGCCTGGGGACTTCTAGCATCCTAGCAGCTGCTGTTGTGAAAGGACTTCTTCAGATAACTGATGGGGATGAAAGTAATGAAAATGTTGCTAAGCTGGTTTTAGTATTAGAACAACTAATGGGGACAGGAGGTGGGTGGCAGGACCAAATTGGAGGTTTATACCCTGGTATTAAATTTACTACAAGCTTCCCTGGAATACCATTGCGGCTCCAAGTCATCCCATTATTGGCCTCTCCTCAGTTGATATTGGAATTGCAGCAAAGATTGCTTGTGGTGTTTACTGGTCAAGTAAGTTATTAGTTACTGTTATCTTTACTGCAGACTTGCATCTTGAGTTTGTTGAAAACAACATAACACCATTTACATCTTTGAGGTTGCAGTACTGTCGGTCTAAGTATCTTATATTACAATGAATCAGTTTATCTTTACTGCAGACTTGCATCTTGAGTTTGTTGAAAACAACATAACACCATTTACATCTTTGAGGTTGCAGTACTGTCGGTCTAAGTATCTTATATTACAATGAATCAGCAGATATATATATATATAAGAGAGAGAGAGAGAGAGAGAGAGAATCCACATTCATAAACGTACTTCCAAGGGACAAATTTCTGGATGGGGTAGGCCATGATCTCCATTAGACTCTCCTATCTGGTACTGTATATCTAACAACCTATATATCTAAAAAGAGAGAGATGGAAATGCCAGTTTGTGCTTAATTATTCTAAACTACATTTGAACAAAGAAAAGGTGTAGTTAGGATCCACAACTTATTGGCTTTGGATCTTGGATTTTGAATTGATGGCATATAATATAGCAGTTGCCACTCCAGTACTGTTGACTCCCCTTAGCCCTTGTTATTATGTTGGTTCCTTGGATGTCTCCCAAACAAATGTAAACCTGTAAGCTGCAATTTCCATGCAGGTTCGACTTGCACATCAAGTTCTACAGAAGGTAGTTGTTAGATACCTTAGGCGGGATAATATTCTTGTATCCAGTGTTAAGCGTCTTGCTGAATTGGCCAAATTTGGAAGGGAAGCTTTAATGAACTGTGCAGTGGATGAGCTAGGAGAGATAATGCTGGAGGCTTGGAGGTTGCATCAGGAACTTGACCCCTACTGCAGCAATGAATTGGTCGATAGACTTTTCGCATTTGCTGACCCCTACTGCTGTGGTTACAAGCTTGTGGGTGCTGGGGGCGGGGGCTTCGCCATGCTACTTGCTAAGGATGCAAACTCAGGAAAGGAACTGAGGCATAAACTAGAAGAATGTTCAGATTATAGTGTGAAAGTGTATGATTGGGACATCTTTTTAGGGAACTAGATGTACAGACATCATTGTAAATAGCCTCATATTATTCTTCACACAGACTCCTACAATTCTTTTTACAGGTTTATAAGATGATGTACTTACATGTATATTGTTAAGGGTATCATGAACCAGCACCGAGTGTAATACAAGGGATTTATAGCAAGATTCAGCGTTGTAGCCTGTATTATGTACGCTGTTAGCTTGATAATCGTTGGATCTTGGATTTTGAATTGATTTGTGATATGTGTAAATTAATTATCTTCAATTATTGGTGATGTTTGTGGGACACAACACAACTTCTTAACAAAGTAGTTAGCCACCAAAACGCATAACTTGAGAACGAGGCAAAGAATCCTAAGTGCTTCGTGGACTTTGTTTTGTTTGGGCCCGATGCAAACGGCATTGCTTTTGCTGGATTGACTTGTGGTGTAAATATGCCTAGATTAGCATGTTAGGTCACGATCACGAATCAGATTAATAATACTTTTTCCAATTTAAATATAAACAGAATTAGCATAATGCATAAATCAAGTTCTACCCTTGAGACATGACGATCGAATATAAAGTCAATAGTCGATATAAAAAAAAGGGATGGGTATCATTATCATCATCATTGTTAGCAAAAACAAAAAGAGAAAACATTGATAGCTACTTATTCTAACTAAAAAACACAATCCTATCAACTGGTATCATAAAGGTTGTTGAGCGGATTTTAGCAGATTCCTGTGGTGTCCAATTATATGTTGCCACATTTATACAAGTATAAATATTAGCTCACCACATCCAAAGTTGAAAGTGTAAATAATTTTTTTCTCTTTCTTTTTTTCGCTTTAGAAATAGGTATGATTAGCGGTGGCTATTGTTGGTTAGTGTAATTTACAAGTGAGTGGGTACAGAGCCAAGCACTAGCAAGGGAGGAGAGAGAGAGAGAGAGAGAGAGAGAGAGGAGAGAATGGGTTTGCTCACCAATAGAGTGGAGAGAAGTGAAATCAGGCCAGGGGATCATATCTACACTTACAGAGCTGTTTTCACTTACTCTCACCATGGTATCCCTCTCTTTCTCCTTGCGTTTTGCTTGTAAATTTCTTTTCACATTTCACAATCCTGCATTGTGGGTTTGTTGTATAATTATTGTTTTTACGGATCGATTTATTTTCTTTTTTTTTTTTTACTTGGAATTTCTTAAAGTAATACTGTTTAATTCTTGGGTTAATTAATTTCAACTTCTGTGCTGGATGCTGAATTGGGTTGAATTTTGTTTCTTATTGATGTCTGCGGTTGTTTATCTAATGTGCTTCATAAGTTTTTAGGGATTAACTGATTCTTTGGGAATTTGAAGTGTGCAAGTTTGAAATTTCTTGGCTTCAAAGGTTGTTTGTGGGTTTCTCTATTGGTATTAATGGATGATCTAGTGAATTCTTCAGAACCTAAGGTGGTTCTTTTACCATCAAATCTTATTTATAATTGCTGGCAATTTAGCTTTCTCGCCTTTTGACAAGGTTTAATGGCTTATTTGGTAATTGTTTAATAACATTCTCATGTCTTGAAACCAGAATCCTTTTCAATTTAAGATAAGGAGTTACTAAAGTTCGTAACATGAATGTCAAGATCAATACTAAATTAGATATTCTGACTTTACAGGGTTCTCACTAGTCATTTCTTGTATATCTCTCTCCTATCTTTTCATTTGTTTGGTTCAGGGATGAACAGTAATTATAACTATGAAACTGGGGTAGTTTTGGGTAGAGAGACTACTTTTTCCCCATTTTGATGATACAATGACTGAGATGTGACGCTGGGTTCTTCCTTTCCCTGCTCATTGTTGCAATTTTGTTCCATGACAACATTGGAGGAAAGTAGACCTTGTCATACAGCAGAGACTTATAGGTGGTTGTTTTTGCTTTTTCTTCTTGCTTATCCGATTGAAAAGATAAGCTAACGACTGAAAAAAAAAATAGAAAAATAGTCACATTAGACCATTTATTATTACAAAAGTGAATTTGTGTTTTTGGAGTTATTTTGTTCCTCAGTAGTACATTCGGAAAGGGTACTGAAGATATGCAGGTTCTATGTTAACTGTAATAATCTGCATATGGATGCAATAAAATGTTTAATCACGCTTTTCACTATTGATGCTTGACCTTCCACAGGAGAACAATTTGCCAAGTTTCCCCTTGCATTTTATTGGTCCATGTGACCTGATGGCATCAACAGTTGAATGAGTACTCTCAAGAGTAATTTCTAGTTACTTTTTGCATAATGTCTTCAGCATTGTGATGTGATAACTCCTTGTCTCTGATTCTAGGATAAACATACACGTTAATCTTGTTTTGACTTTGATAAGAGTCCAGTAATCTTCAAGATGCCTTGCAGGGGATAGTGATGCAAACAAGTTCCATAACTACTACTCATTGGAAGTTGCTCTTTTGGAGTAGTTTAGAGCTCTGTGATGATCTATTAACTGAGATGCTGCTTCTAAGACTCCCTCTGGCCATGCTCATCTTCTTAGTTATTTAGATCATCTTTTAAGGTGTCATGCTTGTGTTTCCATTTGGTCTTTCTTGACCCAAAAAGCTGATGTATCTGGTCAATTATATGGACATTGTGGTAATTTTCATTTCAGAGTATTTTAAGTTTTTACTCGCATCAAGAAAACTCCTTTCTGGTCATTTTAAGTGAAAGATGCAGCTCTCCCTGGGATGCTCTGCAAAAGTCAAATAATCTAATTCTCATTTAATTTAGCATGTGCGGCTTCTTGCTGTTGGGACCATGAAATTGAATCTCTCCCTCAGTCTTGCATAAACTCTTTAAGTAATATTTTTATATTGAATCTACATCTGTCTAACAAGCAAGTACGGCAATTCTTCCTTCTAATATTTTATTCCTCATGTTGCATTTGCTCTTTAATTGAATTATAAGTATTGTTGATAACAAGTTATGAAAGTGTTAGCTGAAATCTGACTTGAAGGTATCTATGTCGGCGGAAGCAAGGTGGTCCATTTTAGACCCAGGCAGAATGCAAATTCAAGCTCTAATACATCAGATTTCTATGATACAAGTATTCCATCATCATGTGAAATCTTTCCTGACTGTGGATTCAGGCAACCCAATAGCGGGGTGGTCCTCTCCTGCCTGGACTGCTTCCTTGGAAAAGGATCTCTTTACTGCTTTGAATATGGGGTACCTCCCTCCGTCTTTCTAGCAAAAGTACGTGGAGGCACATGCACCACCGCAGCATCTGATCCGCCAGAAATAGTTATCCACCGAGCAATGTATCTTCTTCAAAATGGATTTGGCAATTATGATATTTTCCAAAACAACTGTGAGGATTTTGCTCTGTACTGCAAATCTGGCCTTTTGATAATGGACAAACTGGGTGTTGGAAGAAGCGGTCAAGCTTCTTCGGTCGTTGGTGCTCCATTGGCTGCTCTTCTTTCTTCCCCTCTGAAGCTGCTAATTCCAAGTCCAGTTGGTGTCGCCACAGTAACAGCTGGAATGTACTGTATGAGCAGATATGCGACTGATATAGGTGTTCGAACTGACGTGATCAAGGTTGCTGTGGAGGACCTGGCTGTGAACCTGGGATGGTCGGATCCTCAAGAGGCGGTTTACGAGAATAATGAGACTTCACAGAGATTGATCACCATGTGACATTAATTCAGAACTTTCATGATGTGTTGCAATTTGCAAAGTCATTGCTGATATTAACATTTTAAAAATTTGTCATTGTCAGTGAATTCATGTTCGTTTCATGGTAAGGTAGCCGAAAACGAGTCCGATGCTATATTGATCCGTTCTATGTTGTCATTCACATGTGAAATTTGATCTCCATAGTGTTAGCAGTTTGTGAAATCTGCGGTGACAAAGAAACTTGGAATAGATAATCCCCAAGCATCATCAACGCATCTACTGAAGAATGTTTTTCCCATGTTTTCTTTCACTGTCAAAACTTTTTTGATTGTGCATTGCAGACTCGGCTATTTAAAAATTAAATTGAACTTTAAGGTAATGAAAAAGTTTCTGCCTCACTCGTAAGGGTTATTCTTGTCAAAATCAAATTCAAGCTATTAATAGAATGTCATAAATAACTATTGCCAAAAAAATAAAATAAATAATTAATGGATAATTAGAGTGCTCTGATCAGAACAACAAAAAGACAGCAATGTAACTTGATGTAAGAACCTATAGTTTTTTTTTTTTTTTTAACCCAAGAAGGAAAGCTGTGCTGATGTACTAACAGTGGAAGTTGGTGGCGTTCATGCTGTCCAGCAATTACATGCCTAAATTAATCTACCATTAAAATACGATAATAAGTTTTTGCTGTAATAGATCAATGTTCTCTAAAAGTAAATTGTCAAACTTTTAAATACTAAATATCCACTTATAATTCAGGGGTTGGTTTTAGGGTGAGGTATTGAGAGTGTTGAAGTCAGCCATTGTTGCCAACTCATTAACAGCATCAACAATGTCTTCTACTCTGCTTGAAATCTCTATGAGCAAAGATATTATTGTTACTAGTTGAAGAAGCTCCATCATAGGTAATGGCGGTCTTGTTTTTGGGGTGGGATCGGCATCCAATTTTGGTGCTGTGGGAATGGCCTTCAGCTCATTTTGAAGTTGCTGTGCTGCTATTTGCATCTCTTTAATACACAAACCTATTTTTGACGATTTGGTCAATGTCTTAATTGTATTTGCCATTTCTTTCAATACTTTTGAAACATAGAAACTCAACGTCGTGCATGGATCACTGAGATTCTTCCTTAGATATTCAGGTGCCTGTTCTCATTCAAGATTTTTTACATTAATTGTTAAACAATTTAATTAACTCTATATATTCCTATTAAGAGTGATGAATTGAAAGCTCAGCCCACCTGCATTTCTGAATTAATGGAGCCATTGAGAATCTCAATGCAATAAGCACAGCTCCGTAATGAAGCCCCAACCTTAAGATACTGTTTCCATGGATGCCTGAAATTGAAACCACCATGTGCAGGTTCCCATCTTGCAAAATTGGCCTATAAAAATTCATTAATTATTGATTAACAAAGAGTTTAATTTGCTGGAATATCAGTTTAATTAGAAAAATATTACCATAGAATCTTCCATTGCATTTGAATTAAGCACACATTTATATCCCAACATCCTATTTCTTGAACCTTCTTCAGTAATGTTGCTAGTTGTGAAGTAGCATTCTAAAGATCCTGAAACATATTTAAAAAGATAAATTAAATATGGACCTCCAAGGAATTAATTATACAAAAATGGGAAAACAATTAATTACCATCTAAGGAATCAGCAAGCTTTTCGAGGTTGCGATGGATCAAAGAATGAAGCTCAGTGCCAGCCCAGATGGGATAGAAAATCATGCTTATGAGAACGCAAAGTGAGGTCCCAATTAGAATTGTTGATAATCTTTGAATAGCTAACCTAAACAATTCATCCACACGGTAACCAGAAACTGATACTAAGCTGAAGGTGAGAATAAAAACCAAGGCACCATAGTCGAATCTTGCTTTAACTGATGGAATGAACCGGGAGAATGTTGCTGATGAACCTGCAAGCAACAAATTAATATCATACATAATTTAAGTTGAACAAATTAAAACATATTATAATTAATGTCAGACCGAGAAGGAAAACTGAGATTCCAAGAATTATAGGCTCTAGATTTTCTCCTGACTGATCTGCAATCCAGTGAACACCAAGCCCAAGTGCTCCAGCAAGAAATGTAGCTGTTGTTCTGTTAATAGATTTGCTCAAAGTTGCACCTGAAAATAAATAAAAATGACCTATTAATTAATCTCTGCTAAACTAAAATCTGGTAAACTCAACAAAACTTATCTAAGAGGACTAACCTACAGTGTATTCAAAAACTACCACAACTGTCATAACTGCCCACATAGCATTTCCTCCAAAACCATCATACAAGGGCCTCATGTAGTACAAGAGAGACACAACAGAGAGAGCCACCCCAACCTTGATTCCGTGAATAACCTTTTTAGGATCAGTAACTCCTATATCCCAAGCTTTCTTCAAAAACATGCATATTTTTAACATTAGTTCTCTTAACTCCAACCAAATTCTTTGGACCACTGAGTCGGGTTTTGCCGCCAATGTTTCTGATTTCCCATCACCTACATTTATTCTCCATTCTACTTTGTCCGAAACTTGCTTTCCCATCACTAAGTATTAGTATTAGGTGGCTTTGACAAGAAGCAATTATAGTTTTTGTTTTCACTAGTTTAGCATCTTATATATATATATATATATATAATTCATATGCAAATTGGCAGACTCAGCCTAATTACGTTTGAGGATTGTACAAGAAACAGAGATTTTTTATTGGTTGAAAAATTGTAAAACTAGCCAGGTTACGTTTGCTCCATTAATGGCCAAAGATATCTAATTATTTTAGGCCAGTTTTGTTAATGCCAAAGAGATAAAATGACCTAATAAAATCAACTTTTTTGATAGATAGACGTCATTGCATTATATATTTCTCTAGATAATTTAATAAATTATATGATATAATGGCCATGGTAATGTCCATTTGAGAGAATTAGCGGATCTTTCACCCAAAATTTATTGTAATCTTACACATTGTTTTAAAAATATATTATGGGTGTTAAAAGTTATTGCAAGGACTCAAACGAGAATAGAAAAAAAATAGCAACCAAAACAGAAGATATAAACACACTGCGTGAGAAACTGAAATGGGTTAGCAATGGCTGATTTTGATCTTGGTCTCCATTTCACATGCTTAGTTAGGTCATATTATCTATGTTTGGGAAAGCCAGGAAAGAAAGGGGGCACAGGGGTTCTTTTTTGTCCAGTTGCCCATTGCAGACCCAAATAACCTAATCTTTAATTGTCCCTTATTAAAATCGGTCGAATCCAACCAATTAGGTTAATTCAAATTTTCCAGATATAAAAATTAATAATAAGTTGTACATCCAAACTCATCATTATTTTTTTTTAAGAAAAGCTAAACTGATAATTAATTTGTCATTCAGATTGAATTTAGGTTTTATATTTAAGTTTTTTTTATTGCTTTATTTATTTTTTTTTCTAGCTAGTACAAGATACGAAATGATATGAGTACTGGAATAAAAGACACCACTGCATCTTTTTAGTATATTATCCTAATTCTAATAAAGTTTGGTTATCAAGTGGTTGTTTATTATACTAATAATCTTTTACTAAAAAGTAGATATTTAATAAGTTTTATGATTTCTTACTTGTTGACATTAAATTCAAGTCCACCATATGCATGCATGCATATTATTAGGCTAAAAATCCTAAACCACAACTGAACAACGTGCTAACCCAAACAAAGTTTACTTTTTACCCATTCTAATTAATTTGCCATTCCACAACTTGCCTCAGAAATTTAATCCTTCCACAAATCTGAAGGCTTTGCTTTGAATTTATTTGCATTAAAAGAAACATTAAATATTCTCAATTGAATTGGAAAGTCATTTATGTTTAACCATTTTTTTACCATTATGCGCCTCACCAAAGTTTGCATTTTCATTTTTGTTTCTTCAAGTGATGTTGAGTTAGTGATCAAATATTGCATAACCTATTCAAATAGTTTAATTCAATTTATCTAATTTATTTTTTTATAATTTTATTGAATTATTATAACTTATTCTGAAATTTAAAAATATCGATATGAATTATGTGTTATCGTATAACCCAACTAAATTAATCCATTTTTCCTATTAGCCCAATCAAAGTCCAAATGCTTTTTTTGTTTTTAATGAGCTAGGAGATGAGGATTTTATATTTTTGACTTTTGGTCTTTAAATCTCTGTTTTTTGTTCTTAAAGACATATCTCTTTGAAATATTAATACTCCCCTGCAAGTTGCTACTTTGCTCCAAGTTGTGTTTTATTTTTTCTTACTTGCCTAAACATAGTCAAACGTTAATCTTTTGTCTAGTTGATAATTATCTGGTATGTACTTTAACTTTTTCAACGTTTATAATTAAAGATTATTTATTGTATTAAATTATAAATATTTTCATGTTATTTTCGTTTATGATCTTTAACCAATCGAATTGGTTTTTTCTTTTCATGTAGGAGTTCCAATAAAATTCAAATTCGATACCTTATAATTTTGGTCACAAAATTAATAAAGCTGAATTAAAACTTATCGGTGAATTGAATATTTCAATATAAAATAATAATAATTCCGACAATTAATTTATGAGTACATAATTGATAAATCAAATGTATCGTATGTTAATAAATATGAACCGCTTGATTAGAAAATAACATTTAAAAAAAATGCATGCATCGTCTAAAAAAATGTTTAAAAATGAAATTAAGGTTTTATAGTTAAAAAATATAAATGTGAATAATTTATAATTTATATATTTATAATACATCATAGACAATTAACATAATTCATATAATCCAGTGATAAACCAATTAATCAAACGTAAAAAGTTTAACTTATAACCCAATTAGAATGGATTGGGTTCAACTCATTTAAAATTTTAGATAGGTTTGATGAAAAATGAATTGTAACCCATCCGACTCATCTTTGAATACCTCTAGATGTAATCATAGATCAGTTAATCGGTGCATGAGCTAAAAAAAATCAGCCTATTAATATCAGTTTTAATTTTTCAAAACACTAACCATTAAACAGTCCGTTACAATCGGTTAATAAATCTATCGGTATCAGTTTTTCAGACCAATTAACCAATATTTTTTCGATTAATTATTACAATTATAAAATGTATTAATAAATAAAATTAAAATACTTAAGGTACTTAAAAATTAAAATTTCTCCACTATAATATAATATTATTATTGTTAAAATAAAAAAAAATATAAATAAGCAACTTTGTTTTTAAGAATTAAGACTTAAAAAGTAAATAAATTAACTGGTATATGATCATTTCTAATTAGATAAATGGTTATACTTACTAATCGCCAATTAAAAAATAAACTTAAAAACTTTAAAATAATTAGGATAATGAAAATAAGTGTAGCAAAAATACTTAAAAAATACAAAATTATTAAAATTATATATTTTTTTTTAATTTGACACACATTATTTTAACATATATTAAAAATTTTAGTTTTTTTTAAAAATTATTAAAAATTTTAGTTAATATATTAATGTTATATAACTTGAATATATTCTGATTCTCATTAATGAAAAATTGATAAATCAAGAAAAAAATAAGAAATACTAAATATAGACATATTGAATAATTAATAAATCAACTAAAATATGTTTTTAAAAAAACTAAAATAAAATTGAAATAAATTTTAAAGTAAATAAAAATTAAATGCATATAAATAATTAAATATAAAAATAATGAAATAAAAAAATAATGAAATAAAGTTAATAAACTGTTAGGGTGATCATAAACCAATTAATTAATTAGTCTATAAGCTAAAAAATCAGTGTATTAATATCGATTTTTTTTAAACACTAATCGTTAAACAGTCCGTTATAATCGATTAATCAGTTTATTGATTCAATTTTGAACCGATTATCCAATTAACCGAATCGATCGATTTATTTACTCAGCCCTGGAGTTAACTTTGTGATTTTCATTATTTGAGCTAAAAATGGATGACGTAATTATAATAAAAGACACTACTGCGTCTGCACCCGGTTTATTCACTTGACATTTTCTTTCTAAAGCAAGTTAGTAGGCGAATTAAATTGGCGACCTCTAGTAGTAAATTAGTAAATAGTAATTTGCTTCTGCTTGCTGCAGCAAGTATAATATTCCTAAAGACTTTATCTCCGATTTCATTTTTATTTTTTTAATGAATTTATTCACGATTTTATTCATATTGATTATAGAAATCACCTTTTATTGTGTTATTCTCTGGTTAACTACTGGATGCATGAAAAGAAGTTGTGGGTCACGTTTGAGTTAGGCAAGCCTCTCTCTCTCCCCCTTCCTTTTTTGCAATAGAAAGTCACTGGAATTCGAGTCCCAAAATAAACTTTCACATCCAATAAACTACTAAATCAAATATTCATTAAAAAATAAAACTATAATTGGTGGAATTTTCTTTTCTTAATGAAACTAAAAAAGATTTCATTACAAAAGGTCCTTCGCCTAGTTTATATGCCGTCGAGTTACATAATCGCACAGCAGAAGTAGTACTAAGTTTTTCTCTGAATGACGAGGAACGAAAAAAGAATTAGTGATACGAGATCTCAGAAAATTGTATTACAGTATACGTACATGCTCATGCTTTTCGAAGTTTATTAAAATCTGTATACAAACTAGTGGTAGTGCAAAGTTCCCTCTATTATCGCCAAAAGTAAAATTTAATCCCTCTACTTTATTTCAATATAACATTATCCTTCTGCTTTTAAAATTGGATCCATATTATCCATCCATTAACTATCTGTTAAATTTGATCAATTTCTGTCTGCTAACTTTAACACTATTTTTTGCAAAATATTGTCTACTACTCTACTTTCTGGTGCAATTATATTGCCATTCCATTAAAAGTTCATTAAAATAAATAAATTTTTATCATTTGATCTTAATACTTGACATCTAGCTCATTATTTAAGTATACATAAAATGTGATTTGGATTCAATTTTCACTATCACCCAAAAAAAAAATTAAAATAAAAGAAAAAAATTAATTCAATTATCTGCTTCCCTCCGAAAATCCCAAATCTACAAATCCTATTGAATAGATAACACATAAAATTAGATTTTTTCTTAGAAATGAAATTATTTCAATATTTTCATGCTGTTAAATAGTTTTTTTTTTCGTTTTTTATTTTTGGTTATCTTCCTCTAAAAGAAATTGGATAAATAATTTGTCATTTATCCAAAATGAATCACTAAAAGAAATTAATTTCTTTTCCTTAGTTTTTTCTTCTAGATTAGAATTAAGTTGGACATAATTAATTTGAATATATGTAATTTGTCATTTACTACTTTCTTCTGCCATATATATATATATATATGCACATCATGTTTTATGTGTCATTTATTAATGAGTTAGATGCCATGTGTTAAAATCAACATGCGAAAATTAATCTACTTTAATAAACTTTTAATTAAGGGCAACATTACTCTAATTTTGAAAGTTTAAAGGCGACATGGCACCAAAAATAATGTATAAGAATTGCATTGTACTTTCTGCAAAAGTCGGGGTTAAGATTAATGAACAAAAATTGGTCAACTTTAACGGAACATTATCGGAGAGGTAATATTGTTCCAATTTTTGAAATTTCAAAGATAATATTGTACCAAAATAAAATATGAGAGTTATATTGCAATTTTAGCCAAAAGTAATTTTGCATCTTATCCCATTTCAATTATGAAGAACAAGCCACATATCCACCGGAGTAAATGTAATGACGAAAATTAGATGGGTCAAAGCAAAGTTTCACAACTGCTATTATCATCATATGTTTAGCTCATGTAAAAGAGGTAGTTGATATATAGTTGGTTCAAGTTTGATCCATGATGTAGCTGATATATAGTTGGTTCAAGTTTGATTCATGATGTAGGGTAGCTGATATATAGTTGGTTCAAGTTTGATAATTACATATGCCTTTGCACAAGAAAGCATTCAAGTTAGATATTGGTACAAATATAATTTTGATTTCACATCCTTCTTTCTCGAAATAAATAAATAAAATAAATATAAAAGCATACCAATAGTTTTTATATTGAGATACCTACAAAATTTATAATTTTACATATTAAATAAATATCTGTCAAAGCATTTTTCAAAAAAAAATACTAATTACTTAAGAAACAAGAGAAAGAAACTAACAATACATTTTCAAGAATTGAAAAAAAAAAAAAAACCATGTACCTTCAAATAATTAAAGCCTGAAGGAAGATGTAAAACAAGGAGACTTGCTCCATTTTCCTTGAAAAAACCCTAAAATTTCCATAGCTTTGACTTTGGTTCTTGAATCACATTCACTCTGCAACAACATGAAAACCTTAGCCACACCACCAACCTCCATAAATTCATGTGCAACCTCATTGCTCTTACAAAACCTAACAATCCATAACAACAAAGCGATAGCTTTATCGTTTCCCACATCCGAAATCCTCAAAATCATCGACGAAACTGCCGCTAATCCTATGGGATGAGCCAAAAAAGCCGCACGCCCTTCAGCTTTCCTGCACAGTATTTCAAGCACAGCCAGCATCATCTCACAAGCCCTTCTTTCATTTTCCTCAGCCAGCAATTCAATTAGGATTGGCACTAATCCAACTTTTATTGCTTTCTCCTTATTTCTTCCAAATGGTAAAACTTGTACCAGAATGTCCAAAACCGCCATACTACCACGTTTAGAGTTCTGGTCTTTTAATATCTCAGTCGTGCTCTCAAAGAATTCAGCTTTTAGTCCTTCCTTGTAAACCCCATCCACAACTTTGAATATAGATTTCAGGATAAGAGAAGCTTGAATTCTAGCCTGGCTGTTCAAATACTCGGTCATAATACAACAAAGTGAGCAGATCAAAAGGCCATTGTCATTCTCCGATACGATCTTCGAAGTCTCATCGGATGGCTTTAAAAGGCACAGCACAGACAATGCTTCATTGATGATTATCGACGAGTCATCAGGTAACTCCGATTTTGGTATAACCGATGCTACACTGGAAAACAAAACATCATCTCCCATACAGAAATTC
Source organism: Excoecaria cochinchinensis (assembly GCA_947683425.1). Lineage (NCBI taxonomy): Eukaryota > Viridiplantae > Streptophyta > Magnoliopsida > Malpighiales > Euphorbiaceae > Excoecaria > Excoecaria cochinchinensis. Next base: position 7,051,024 of record CANTUQ010000045.1, read on the forward strand.
TTGTTATTAGCCATTAAAGTCTTGATCTTTCTAAGAGACTGCACCTGCAAATGGGATTGTTTCATCTCTTCAAGAATGATGCTTAAAGAACTCAAAGAATTGTTGTTATTCGGCTTCTGCTTTACTATTGAAGATGGAGAGTGAAGCTGCCATGACTGGATCAAGCGAAGAAGATTAGAGTTTGGGGTAAAAGAGAAATCAGAGAGAGGGTGTTTTGTAATAGGACAAGTGATATGGTTGTAAAGGAATAGCCATTTTTGAATGCTTTCTCGATCAAAGGTCATGCCTGTAGAGATAGTAACTGGATCTTTCATTATTTGAAGAGAGATAGGGCAGATAAAGAAAGATGGCACATCAATGGATTCAAGATAATCCATACTTCTGTAATTTTTCTTCTAGTTGGGAAGAGTTCAAGATTATATATGCAATTGAAAGGACAAAACCAGAACAAGCAAATTATTAATAAGCAATAAAAAGAGAAAAGCAAAATGTGTTTGGACTTTGGAGATTGAGCGGAGTTGACATTTGAATAGTCAAAAATGAAGACGTTACAATTGTAAATTGCAGAATAGATGAGAAAGAAAGATTAAAATTAAATAATGAAGATAAGGAAAAAGATGGGCGTAGGAGATGTGCCAGGATATATCATGATTCCATATAGCTCTGACTCTACCTTCTGCAACCTGTTTGTTTAACGCCTCGATCTTGGACTTTCACAGAACCTTGACTTTGTCTAAACCAACAAGAAACTTGAGCTGGAGTATACAACTCTCTCTTTGCATTTGGATGATCGGATGCGAACCTTTCTCCTGATGGAATTTGATTCTTAAAAATTTTAACAATATTATCGTTCAAATCAAATTTCTCAACTGTTTATTTTCTAAAACTTAAAACATGGTAATTTAATTATGATAGATTTAAATAATTGAAACAGTTAATGCAAAATTTAGTAAAGACAAAATTGAAATTATTTATTATATATATATAATTATTTTTAATTTTTTATTTGAATATGTGTTGTACGTAATTGAATACTTTTATGTTAGTTATTTTTCCTTAATCCAATATATATATATATATATATATATATATATATATATATCTCTGCAATATTTCAATGATCTAATTTAAGGGGTATAAAAGGAATTTTCAATAGAGAATTATGAAGCGCTTTCAGTTTGATGTCATAAACGACAACAATATGTTACTTTTAATTTTTAATTGATAAAGGGCTATCAAAAATTGTAATCAAAGCGTTTAAACAAATAATTAAACACAAAAGAGCTTCCTATTTTTGACCGAGTTATAATAGATGACGAGCCATCATTTCTTTTTCTCAGACTATTTCTGAACCATAGGACAAATTCAATAGTGTACGTAAAGAAACCTAATGGTCTGCTGTGCAACAAGATACGGTGGAATTTATGATTGGCGATAAATTTGATGAAATTCATGCATGGTTATGCTATCAAATCTTTTTGAGTTATAGAAGGGGATTTCTTATAGGATTTTGTTTTCAATAAGTTACATATGACTAAGGAAGTCAGTGGAGAATTGAAACTCTATTGGTGTCTACAACATTCAAAAACCTTAAACATATTTGACATTAGGTTTTACGGTTTTTTTTAAAAAAATAAATAGTGAAATTTGTCTTTAAAGTAATCAAAATAGTACATATTTACCTATTAAATATGTTTTTGGTCAAAATTGCTCTTATTGTTATGTAATGGCTCAAATTTTCCATTAAAAATAACGTTATTATAGACAAGCAAAGAAAAATACACTTATAACTGATTAATTGAAACTATATAAATTTGTTACATATATATTGTGAATTGATACATTATTTTAACTTTAAAAAAAATTAAAATTTCCATCAATCATTTTTCGTTTGCTTATAGATAATTTGATTATTTTAATAAGCTTTCCATCTACATTTTACCATTTTTTCTAGAGTTAAAATGAGATATCAATCCATATATATATAGCAATTTTTTGTAGTTTTAATTAGCTTAGCAAGTATATTTTCATTTACTTATTTGAAATTTCATTATTTTTAGTGATAAATTTGAGTTAATTATATAATAGTGAGAATAATTTTAGCTCAAAACATATTTAATAGAGGTGGCAAATTGGGCGGGTTTGGGTTGGGTTATTAACGGGCGGGTCACAAATGGACGGGTCACAAATGGGCCAAAAAGTATGGATCATAAATGGGTCAAATGCCCAAATGGATTGGGCGGATTGAATCGACTCATGAGCTAAAATTTTGACCAATTTTTTTAATGAAAATAATTTTCGATATAATAATGAAATATAAAAAAAACTATTAATATTGGCCTAAATGGGTCAGTGATGGCCCAAAAGGGCTAAAATTGACCTGATGGCCCAAATGGATCGGATGGAGGTCCAAATGAGTTGATATGTGGGTCGGCCCATTTGACACACTTTTTTAACAAAAAATAATTCTTGACACAATAACGAATACTAAAATAAATACCATAAAAATGTTGGCCCAAATAAAATATGAGTCATAAATGGATCAAATGTCCAAATGAATTGGACGGGTTGAATCGATTCATGACCTAAAAATTTGATCAATTTTTTTAATGAAAATAATTATCGTTATAATAACGGAATATAAAAAGGACTACCAATATTGACCAAAATGGATCGAGTGGCCTAAATGAATCGGATGAAAGTCCAAAAAGGCCGAGATGTGGATCGACCCATTTGATCCTTATTTTAATGAAAAATAATTTCAATGAATAATATTGTTCCATCATTTATTCCTCATCTATAGATTTTTATTTTTAAATCATTCAATTTTAAAATAAGAACATACAAGTATATCCGCAAAATCAAGTTAAAATAATTAATTAATGCCTAGAGCAAAATTGTTCATTATATTTATTGAAAATTATTCTAAAATTTCTTTATATATATTTATCTCAGGAAATTGATTAAATTATTAATTGAAATGTTTTACAAGGACAGACAGTATGATTCATGTTGGTGTCCGTTTGGTACAGGTTAGATCTCTCTGTATTCAAGAATGAAAAATAATTTCAATGAAAAATATTTTAATGAAAAATAATATAGTCCAGAATGCTAAAGATGAGCACTGAGCACTAACCAAATAGTATTCAAGACCTCATTCACGATTAAATACACGAGCCATGAGGTTAATCAATGACATTCACCACAATTTAACCCTTAAATGTGGTAGCAAATAAGGCTATTCAACTCTAAGGCTAGCTTCGAATGTCATGCAATTGCTAATATTATGTAATCATCAGATGTATGAAATACAAAATCTGAAACGCCAATGAAAATGATAATTAATATTAAAATAGTATTTTCAAAATATAATCAAGGCATTCAAAGATATCTTCTACCCAGACATCAAACGAAGTTCAACAACACATCAAGTAAATAAACATAATCTTAAAATTCATTCAAACAAAAACTACTAATCAGGATCATCCTTGTCTTCTGCTCTTCTGCTGTTAAAGAAGAGGTGTTCGTCATTCAGCGGTACTGCACAAGTAAGTGGCGAATTATAAATTTTGTTATTGTGAGCTAGAGTAGAATAAAGGCTATTAGAAAAAGGAGAAATTATTCAGATAATTAAGTAGAAATCTAGTCTGTCTATATGATAAAGAAGAACAACAAAATAGGAAATTCAACAGCTAATATAAAGTTAAGTAAAACTAATCAGTAATAATAATCAGCTAGTTTTCAATTGGAAGTCAGTTGTTATATCTAGAAAAGCTTACTAACACATAAATGAAGGCTTAGAATCTTCATTTAACTTAAAATGCATCAAAAGATGGACTTTAAATGGTTCTGCATACAAGGTAGAAAATTTGGGAAAATTTATGGGTCAAAAAGGACATCTACTTACGGTCTCCTCAAATGACTCCAAAATTAAAGCTGCTCAATACTTAAATTATGCTTTTTACTCCGATGGCTGCCACTTCCTCATCTGGAAAGTTAAACTCGTACGACTCTCCTTGAATTTGGTGTTCTGCCAGAAATTCAGCCACTGCACGCCCTTTGATAGTTTTTCGAGTAATATACTCCACATCAAATTCTTGTAGCAACAACAACCATCTACCCATTTTCCCGAGTAAAGAGGGGGCTTCCTGTTAGTATCTTAGAGGATTCTGCTTAGCTACCGCCTATACCCTATAGGCATGAAAGTAATGCCTTAATTTCTTAGAAGCCCAAATCACCGCAAGGCAAATCTTTAAAGAGAACTAGAGTAGTTTGATCAAAGATGAAAATTCACCAAAAGGCAGTAGTAAACATGTCTCTCCCAAAATCATGAGGCAGACTTGTATAAGAAAGAGATTCTTTCGGTTGCTTATGCCTTGAATGACTTCATCTCTTCAGTGACCTTAACAAGTTCTACAGATGGCTTCTCACGTACAATTGGCATGAATTGCCCTTGGACTTGAGTTGCTGTTCCTCAGGAGCAGAATCACCAGCTTGCACCAATGAAATTAATATTTTGAAATTGGGATCCACAGATTAGTGACCATCACCAAAAGCTAAACTCAGCCAAAAGAAATTACCTTGAACTTGCGAGCACATCTTGGGAGACAACCAATTTGGCCTTGTCGGTCTTTAGCCTCTGTTGTAGGCTCTATATCTCCATGCTATATCATGAGCAGAATACCAATGAGAGCAAAGAAATTTACAAACATACAAAACCCCTATTTTCAACTCCAACCTTGAATGACATAATTTTTTAAATAACAATCCCATTGCAATATCAAATAAAGAAGAAAGAAGAAAAAAATAACCACGGCATACAGAGCATCAACCCAATAACGTGCCAGACAGTATTTGAAATCACAAAAAATCCCAAATCCGGTTGATAATAAGTAAACAAATGATGAAATTGGAGAAATTAAAATCTGAGAGAGAGAGAGAGAGAGACAGAGAGGCCAACTCACAGAGAGTAAGGGGTTATGGATCTGTGGAGACGATTGGGTGAACGAAGTATCTGTTTGTTTTGTTGTCCTTTTGATCTCTCAAAACTTTCTGTTGAAAGGGGGCTGGATGGTGGAGTGGGAGAGATGCAGCGATGGAGAGAGCAAGAAAGCGAGAAAGAGAGGGGCACAACAAAGAGAGGGTGGAAGGGGCATTCGTGGGCAGACTCTCTTAGCAGGTCTCATTTGAACAGGTCTGGATGGATATATTTTTAATTGGGTTGAATTTTGGTTAATTTTTTCTGGACGGGGTTTATGGGCCTGGACAAAGTTTGGCTAGTATATATTTAAGTGATAAATGTGCACATTTTTAATATTTTATAGCTAAATTTCATATTTTTTTAGTATATATATATTGACTTTGTGCTGCTTAATTTTTGTTTGTTAGTTTTTATATGTTCTCTTTAATCTCTCTAAATTTATTTTTAAAAAGAAGAAAACTATGTATTTAAATAAAAAAATATTAAAGGACTTAATTTGGGAAATTAAAATAAGAGAGTTTAGTTTTGAAATATTGTTTCCCTCTGCTAATGGGCTACCTACTATTTGTTTTATTGGGCTTATTTTTGGTTTGGAATTGGGCCCATCATATTATAGATCATTCGTCATTTCATGCAATTAATCATCTGTTTGCTTTACCTGAGGCTGAAATAAAGATGGCGTGACTAGTGTTGCCCAATCCGGTATAAGTAGCTTTCTTCGCGGTTGCGACCAAACGCTACCGTTTCGAAGATATTTACTTTTGTAGACTATGTGTATGTGGTATATAATATAACTATTATCTCTGATTAACGAATCCATTAGGAGCTATCATTATCGCCATTAACACAAAACTGGATTTGGGTCTGAGAGGAAATCACCTCCACCATTAAAATCTTTGCTTGAATATTTCATTTTCCCAAAATCTTCGTCACTTCTTTGTTTAATTATTGGCACGAAAATACAGAAAGGCTTCAGACATAGATTAATACGAAAGAAAAAGAAGAAAGATATATGGCGAATCTCTATGTGAAGGCGGTGCCACCGGCGGATCTGAATCGGAACACGGAGTGGTTCATGTACCCAGGCGTATGGACTACCTACATACTCATCCTCTTCTTCTCATGGCTCATCGTAATCTCCCTTTTTGGCTGCTCTCCCGGTATGGCCTGGACCATCGTGAATCTCGCCCACTTCGGTGTACGTCATCTTTTCTGTACCTCAATTACCTGCTTATCTGTACCTCAATTACCTGCCTCTGGATGTTAATGAGTTTTGTCTATCGGATTTTGCATGTGATATTTTGCTGATTAGGGTTTTATTTTTGTAAAATCACCGTGCTAGATTAAATAATTTAATTGTGTTGCTCATTGTATTATTGAATATTGGAATTGGATTCGTCTGCTTTGCGCAAGTCATTTGTGAATTCTGGAAATTGGATTTTTTTACTTTGGGTTTAGCTTTTTAAGTGGTTTAAATTTTAGTTGGACTTTCTTGTTCAATTAACGAAGATGCACATGGCAAGTTCTCTATAGCTACTGGCTTTTTGGATCTTGAATATGTCAGGCAATTTATTTTTCTTATGTTTCCATTACTTTAGTCAAGGTGAGCCCATTAGTTTGGTTGCCAAGTAAAAGAAAACGATAGATAAATCATAATGAAAATTCTGTTTTTCTTGTCTTAATTTCCTTGATACCTGAAATTCTTACCTCAATTGACCAAATTGACTTCTTAGGGCTTCATAGGTTGACAGCTTTTTGTTTGTCTTGCTTCTGAGAAGGTTGCTTGTTGCACTTGTATATATTGCATCATGTAGAAGAGACGTACATTGTAAACCTACATTTCTTTCCCAGGTTTTTGAACGTAAGTTGTGATCTTTTAATCTGGTGACTTGGGAGACTGGATGAGATTTTTTTTGTGCGTGTTTTTACTTTCATTGAGCAGATCATGGTATTTCATTTTTTGATATGAATGCTTACAGTTTTAAATACTTTAATACGTCGTTACATACATTAAGGTGGAATACATTAGATGCTAGATAAAAAACCTACGACCTTTATATGGAGTGGATAACATGGATCTTGTTGCAGCATTGTTTACTCCTTCACACAGGACCACATGCTTCTTAATGATAAGTCTCACATTTGTCATTGTTGGGATAATCTCCTGACCTTGAGGAATTGTCAAATTTGCATCTTTGATTTGGACATTTATTTCAAGGTTTTTTTTTTTCATCTACAGATGTATTTTTGAAAGGACCAAAGAGTTTGGATTCCCTCGATGATTTTATTTTTGACTGTTATCGCGATTCTTTGCAGTCATATATTTATAAGTTTGGGTTTGTTTCCAGTCTTATTTCTTATTCATTGATTGTGTGTAAAATTTAGCATGGATAATTTAGTAACTACTGGGCAAGTTTAGTTCAGAAAAAATTAGCAATATGTTGTCATCATGAAAGGAAAGAAAAAAGCTAAGATATGGTCATGCTCTATCTCAAAGTTGGTCACCAAGTCCTTTTCTTTGGCGGGGGGTGGGGGTGGGGGTGGGGGTGGGGGCAGGAAGACAAATAATAAATAAATTGATTCAGTGGTTTCGCTCATATGTCCTCTTCCTAAAAGTGTATTGATATGGCCCAATAATGTCAGTCAGGATTTAATCCCAGCTTTGCAGTTGAATACCAATAGACATTGCTGGCCAAGGCTTACCGAGATGTGAAATTCATTTTGCTAAGTGATGCTTATGCACTCTTTTCCTCATAGTGGCTGTGCTGTTTCTCTAAGATTGCAGGTTACCTGGTTTGTGCATCCTATCAAAATGAGACGAAATCTTCATTATGTCTTAGTACATAATGTCAAGTTTTTAGGTTGATTTATTTGTGTTACTTGGTAACTAGAGTTTTTAGATTCAGTTGCACAGGAAGGAAATTAGATGTAATTGAACTAGGTTACTGAACTGTGAGATGTGAGGATGCACTCCTATCAAGTCTATCTTAACTTCCATCATCTTATTGGCAGATTGGCATAAAATAAGATGCTGTCTTCTCATCATTCTGTCTCTTGTTGATGTGTTTTTCCATGTGGTTCTATTTTTTGTGTGATTTCTGTGTTCTGTTCCCACATTATGGATCTGAGTCAAGGTATTAGTATGTAAAGGAATATAACTGCAGTTTTTAGGAATTAGATTTTTGCTTCTTTGCTTTTTAAAACTTAACAGCATTTTGTTGCACTTAACCCTTTGGCGAAGGCAATTATCACTTAATGAACTTCTTTTATGTTCAATTTTCTACTTAATCGTCATATGTTAGTTTGCTATTTCTGGCTTAAGTTGTTTATAGTTATATGATTCAATACATTGTTCTTGTAGATCACTTATCACTTCTTTCACTGGAAGAAAGGAACACCATTTGCAGAAGACCAGGGAATCTATAATAGACTAACTTGGTGGGAACAGATGGACAATGGAAAGCAGCTTACTCGCAACAGAAAGTTCCTTACTGTAGTTCCTGTGGTGCTGTAAGTTCTCAATTTTTTAGCATTTTGCTCTGTGAGTGTCTGTCCATATACATCAGCAGCTTTTCTAATACTTTTCTCTACTTATTTAAGATTGTGTGATAATGCGTGCTCAGCAATTGTTCTAAGTGGCCTCATTGCCTATCTTGCCATTGGTTTTTGATTATTTACATGTTGCATGGTTAACTGTAATTATTTATTGAAGGTTGTTATTGTGTCGGCTCTTGACTGGTTGGGATAAATATTATGCTTTGATTGCGTCTTATCAATACAAGAACAAAATTCAAAACATGTTGTTGTGTCTGGCATTTCATAGCTGATTGCCATTTAATCATATTTTTTACTTCACAAGTCACATGAGTTTTGCCTTGAAAAAGCATATGAACTGTTTCTTTTTCTTCCTCTTTTTTGTGTTTTCTGGGAGACTATTTTGCAATATATTGTGCTGTCACGTTTTTTCTATTTGTGGAGTAAATTCAGAGTTAAGTTGATTGGCAATTAATTTCAAGGAGCAGTCAATTATAGTGTGAATATATGTAATATGTGACGTGGCTGTCATCAAGTTCTATGCTCTTGTTGGTTTAAACTGTGCTTTGGAAGGCTTTGCCTCTGGCATTGAGTAATTTAGTTATGGTTCATATTAAATTTTAACCCTTGAGAATCACAATTTTGGTTCTAGGTGTTTGCCTATTTCGTGTAGCAGCTTTGACAGCATTAAAGTACTTTTTCCTTTGCCCTCTCCCTCCCTCCCTCCCTCCCTCCCTCTATGCATACTTCCTTGTATTGTCTTGCTCAAACTTTGGCTCTAAGTTGGTTGGTTTCATATGATGTGTTTTCTCTTCTTCCTATTCTTGATATATACTGCTTGATTTAGTATAAGCCAGTCATAGACCTAAGCATTAGTGACATGTATTAGATGTATCCCTGCTTGCAGGGGCGGAGCCAGAAAATATTTCTTGAGGGGACAAGATTTAGAGGAACTAAGAACCATGGGCTGAAGGGGTTATTAGGTCCGGGTTTGGGGGGCTGAAACTAAATTTTTATAGTTTCTTACTTGTAAATTTATTTTTAAAGAAATCCCCATTCTTCAATGTAGTAACGCCCCTTCCTGCCTGCCTCTGCCTAATTCATCCTATCTTGATGTATTTAATTTGAGAATAAAGTTGCATAGCAGAGCTTCAGGTGGCAGGATACACTTTTTCCTAGTATTATTGACAAAATATATTCTTAGTTAAAATTTTACAAGTTATCATTATTGTACATGTAGCATTAATTTTCTGCAGCAAAGAGTCAACGTCGCATTTTTAACTGTATCTGTGCTATTGTTTTGTTGTAGGAAGGCCTGACGGGGTGCTTATTTTGTTTAATATATTTTCTTATTGTTTGATTGCTTGTGAATGCGTCTTCCCAGGGCTTAAAAGTAGATATGATCGGTCTTGAGAACTTTATTGCAAAACATTTTTGGGATACTAGATGTTTGAAATTGATCTCGAAATTGCTTCCTCTTTCAGGTATTTGATAGCCTCGCACACAACCGACTATCAACATCCAATGCTCTTTTTCAACACTCTTGCAGTGATGGTGCTCGTAGTTGCAAAGTTCCCAAATATGCACAAGGTTCGCATCTTCGGTATTAATGCAGACAGGTGAATGGGGTTGTACGTTAAAGATAGTTGTTTTTCCTTTTCAAAAACCAGCATCTGCTGATCCACATGCTGCTCTGCTTAAAGGTTATATCTCTGTATAGAAGTCAGAACTGGAAGATATTTGAATATGTAATGCTTTTGTGCTGCTTGCTTTTACAAATGGTAAAGGAATAAATGTATCGAGTTTTTTTCTTTGTACAGTAGAGAGATGCAATGTATCTTCAGTTATATACCATGTTGTTATTGGCTCACATATTTTTTCACGGACTATTATTGTCATGCTTTTTATATTTTTTCCAATGAATGCACGACAACGCCCTTTTTTACATCTATTTTGAGTTTGATATGATTTAACTCGGAACGATATTTACTTTTTCAATCTTATTAACCCAGTATCCTTTTCCTGCTGCAACTTAAATTAGCTAGGGCACTAGATATTTTACTCTTACCCGTCTGATGTGTGATTTTTATACTATAGTAATTGAACCATTAGAATTTTACCTAAAAGAGGAAAAAAGAGTAAAAATAATTTTTTAAGGGATGATTGCTTTTTTTTTCTGAAGTATTTGAAATATTTTGAATAATTTTGATTATGTATTTTTTCTTATCGATTTTTGTCCTTCCATTATTCGAAATGGACAGAGCATATACAATGACACAATATATTTTAATTAGAGATGATACATAATATTACGTAATTAATTATTATAGGAGATGAAGGTAAAATTAAACTATTTTAAATATTTTAGAAGTAAAAATCGATAAAAAAAAAAAATTAAAGGAAAAACTATCGTATTTTAAATAATTAATAGCTAAAAATACGTTTATTTCTTTTTTTTTTTTAAATGTCATTTTATCATTAAACCAATTCAAATAAAATTACAAATTGGGCCTAACAATAATTGTTTGGGTTTAAGTAGGTTTCAAAATTAATTGAAGCATGGGTCATACATGGTAGGAGAAAGTGAAAGTGGCATTGATGACTACATCCGGGTGAAGTAGCCATTTTGTCGTTTATGCAGCCCCCACAACCTCTTTGGCCATCCTTCAATAAGAAGAGAAAAGTAGAAATTGATAGAATTATAAAGAAAAATCCACTAAGTCAAACTACCAAAGAGTTAAATGTAAAATGCAATGATGACACAGAAGCGTGAGTGACGGAAGAGAATGCAATAAATACATACATAGATCTATAGTTTATAGGTGCAATAATTTAAGATCTTTATGTGGAAATTATAGAGTTCATGGAATGCTAATTAATAAACTATACGAAGTTGGGGCATTAGCTTTTTATGGAAAAAACCGTAAGTACCATTAGTTATGCATCTCATTCAATTAACTCACAACACAAACTATATATCGTCGGCTGGCAGTACGTACCCACGGACACGAACCTGTCAACGAAAAATAAAAAAATGTGTTCTAAAGGACTGAATGTGTCGTTACAGCATTTTAGTGACTGACTAGTGTTCTAGTATCTCGTCAACATTGACTTCATAACTGTTGAAGCAAATGGAGTCTAGATTTGTTGGGGAAAAAAAAAAAAAAAAGATGATCAGGTCCAAAAAGTATATATTAGTTTTCTTACATAAACCAGTTCATATATTTATTTTATAAATCAAATAAATAATTGCACATCTTAAAAATTAAAAAAATATTAATAATTTTGAATTGCAAAAATTGTTTGTCTTTATTGATGTGGTTTATGAATATGGTTTTTTAAAATTCTATGAATATTATATATAAAGCGTTTTCTTCTGCTTATACAGGAAACTAATCCATTCTGTAAAGGGGATAAGTAAAAATCTGATGTTAGATAGTTTGATTTCTAGGAAAAAGAAAAAAATAAACAGATGCGGTTTTGAGGAAGCAATAATGTCCATTGACAAGTTGGTGGAAAAAGGATTATGCAACACTTATATATATGCGGTAGAGGAAAGAATGAGACAAAAGTAGAATGATGTACTACAAACAGCAAAGAATCAAAATCAAAATGTGAACATAGAAATACAAAGACAATGGAGAATGTAATTAGGCATTTTCAATAAATGGACAGAAACCCATCAACTGCCAAAACACCCTAAAATTAGGAAGCAATATATATATATAGGGTAGGGTTGAATAAGCTTTCATTTCATTTCCACCAAAAATCACTTGCACAGATATAGAATCAAAATTAGACCATATATACTTAGTAGGTGGATGAGATTTTTTCATAAATAGCACGCTTGCCCAAGGGAATGTTTGGGGGTCCCTCTCTACACCCAAATCAGGTTTTTTTTTTCTTCCTTACTAATTTAATTTAATATATATATAACAAGCCGTAATGTTATTTTATGGGAATGAAATGACGTTAGGGAATAGGGATAGTCCTCTAATTTGAGTGGGTGACTAAAATTTATTAGGTGAGGTTTTAGTTGGAGCAGGTAAATGGTTTTCTAAGTACAATTTGCTTGCTTGTTTTATGGTTTTAAATTACTTTTTTTTTTTAAATAGAGTTTCGAATATGAAATATTTTAATAAATTAAGATAAATTTTACCTCTAAAATGCTTATAAACGACTATTTTAAATTATATGTAATAACAAAAATTTAAGGTAAATATATCTCTTCAATTTAATTCACTTTTTTCAAAAAGTGGGGTACGAGAGATAGTATTTTTTGTATGTATGTATATATATATATAAAACCTAGATGCTACATGAAAATGACTTTATGGTCGAGAAAATACCATCAGAATACATTAATATGCATGTTAGAATTCTTATTTTAACCAACCAACAATTTTTCAGGTTGGCCAAATTATTGCAGCCAAGTTGGCCTACAATTCTTTTTTTTTTTCTTTTAATTTTATGATCAAATTACTTTAGCGTTACATTGACATGTAATTTTCAAATTAATTATATTCTTTTTGCATAGTTTATTCCAAAAGAAAGTTCTTTTTCATTGATTTTTCAACAGTAATTATATAGTTACATTAAAAGTTTGTGATAGATAAATGTATTATGAAAAGAGATAAAGATAAAATAATTTTTTTCGTTTTGCAAAATAAATAGAGCGAAATAGCTATAAATTAAAGGTTACTTGCTAATTATAATTTACCCATTTATTGTAGGGTGCGTTAAAAAAAAATACATGAGGGCCATTTTGATAGTTGCTAAGATTATGAGATTTCAAACAAATCCAAAATACAAATTATATGAAAATTTTTTGGGGAAAAAAAAAAAAGGTTTAAACTTTTGGTGGGACGAAACCATCATTCTCATTCACCGGGATACTTGCCTATATAAATGGGTAAAATCCGTGGCCTTTACATGAGTCTGCCTGTCTCAGCAACATGTCCTAGCTCCAAGTGGATAGAAAGAGATATGCATGAAAAATAAAAATATTCAGGACCGATACGCATATGTCAATAAGAATTGCCATATTAACTTAATCCACAAGATCTTGTAGTTGCATAACATGACTAATTACAAACACTGACTATTGGTAAGATTAAAGTTCAATATTCTATCCCAAAAAAAAAGTTTAATAATATTAACGATCTCCAAATCTCAGTCTGGTACTGAATACATACACAAAAATAGAACCCAAAACCAACTCAAGAAAATGGAAACACATACAATATTGAAAGTGCCCTACTTCCGACAGAAGAATCTATGAATATAGTCCATGTCCGATATTCACATCTTCTTCTATCTTTCACACCATTGCGTACGTATATATAGAATGTGTGTGTTTTTAAGGAAAGCCTTTTGAAGCCAAAGCAAATGAGCTTCAAAAATTTTTTACACTGCTCAAAACAGTAATTAAATTAAACAAAAAGAGAAGAATCCTATCTGTTAGTCCTGAACAACTTTCCACAAAGTGACCGACCATGTAAAAAATAAAGTAGTTTAATTCTTGTTCTTTCTTTTTTCTTGACTTTAATTCCTTTAATTCATTTACCATGATCCTCCATTTCCACCAAACATTCCGTTCCAGAATCCAGTAGTAGAAGCAGCAGCAGCAGCAGCAGTCCCCTGTCCTTTGTTTTCATCAACATCGCTTGTAGTAGAGAGCTGTTTCAGTTCTCCTAATGGAAACAATATCCTCCCACCATTTTCATCAACTGATCCATATCTATTCCCAAACCCTTCAACGGAAAAACTGAGTGTTGGCTTGAATTCTTGCATAGGGAAGCCTGAGGAGTAGAGTGTGTTTGAATCCGGCATCGGTGTTGGAATGAAAGAATTCAAACCTCTAGAAGCAATCCCAGTCCTTAGCAGCTCCAGAGCTGAAATAGGAGATGAAGTATAGGAACTAGAAGAAGAAGAAGAAGAAGAAGAAGAAGAAGAAGAAGAATTTTGAGTTTTGCTGTTTCCAAAATAAGATATACCTTGACTCTCCTGATGATGAATAGCTGGAAACGCAAGATTTAGATCTTGGCCTTCGTGGGAATTAGGGTTTTGAGAAGAAAATTGTGCAAGGCTTGGTGGGTTTAGATCAGGAAGCTTGTTAGATGTAGCTGATGATGTTGATGATGATGATGATGGTATTGTTGGTGATGATGATGTGGTTCTCTTGTTCTTTCTAGAACCTCCACCCACAGGAACATTCCTAAGAGATCCTCCTTCTGTCCAATACCTTCTACAAGTCTTGCAGAAATACCTTGGTTGAGTGAGACTGTAGTTGTTGTAGTAACAAAATTTGGTATTGCTGGAATTACATCTTGGACAGTTCAATTGCTCTTGTGGCCTTGCTTTTCTCTCTAACATAGGCCTTGTGCACTGGCTATTTGATGACATTTCTTCCATGCCTTTTCCTACTTTGATTTCCTGCAAACCCTAAAATTAACAACATGATCTTCAAATCTTCAACGCAAATAAGAAGATTAATCTATAAAAATCAGACTTTTTTCTGGTTGGAGAAATATGAGAAAAACAAAGAAAGAAAAAGTCTAAAAGAACAAAATGATAATAACAAATTACACCTTTTCCTAAACCCTTTATTAGCTCTCACACAAGTTTAAAAAGGCCAAGAAAGAAAAAGTGCAGTGCTTTCATTTGTTTCAAGAACTAAAGAATTAAAGTTTATCCTTCCAAAAAGAAAATTCAGATAAAAGGGAAGGTATTACACTTTACACATGAACATCAAACAAAGACAAGATAAAGGTAGAAGAAAAAGCAATCTCTTAAAACTAATTAATTACTGAGAAAATGATCCATACATACTAAACCTAAAAAGCTAGCCCTAAACAAGAAAATTGAAAATCGTACAAAGAAAAAGAAAGTAAGAAACCCACCTGTGGCCATGGAGCAGCATCCATAAATTCACAAAGAAAAGGAAAGAAAAGCAAGTGATGACTTCAGAAAGAGAAAGAGAGAGATGGAAGAATTCACCTCCTTTGTCTGCAGCTGCTCTTAGTGCAAGAAAGAATGTTTTAGATCGTTTGTGCGCTGGCTTTATGTGGTGGCTCACTTTATGAAGATTGAAGAGTAAAACAAAAAAATAAATAAAAAATTAAATTAAATTAAAACTAAAACAGATATTAGTTTTGACTATACACAAAAATTACAGATTTAAGTTGGGACATTTAATGTGGGAAGCTTTTGTCTGATATTTATTCCATATTCCACAGCGCAATTCTATATTAAAAAATATTATTATGTTGATTGTGGGTGGAATTATGAGTGTGTACTGTGGTGGGTTTCTGCTTTTTGACCTTATAATGGACAAGTCTTGATTCTTGTTCTTCTTCTGTCACCTGTTTTTAGTGTTTTTCTTTAGGACCACTCGTTAAGAAATTAATTAAAAAGAAAAGATAAGAATTTATTATTAATTACGTTTTAAACTTCTCCCCAATTTTGTCAAAATACCCTTTCTCAAAGGATGCAACTTTTTCATGCTTTCGGAGGCAACTTCCTATGCTTTGCTTGCTCAGTAATTAAACAATATATAATTTATTTCTACTATATTTATTTATTTATTTATTTATACAACTAAGTTTTATTATTATTATTGTAATACACGCATAAAGGTAGATTAGTTAAACTGATTCATGCACTTCCTTTGAGGGAATTTTATCTCTTCATTTATCTAATTTGTTTAATCTGTCCAAAAGCTTTTCAAATTGGATATTTTAATTCGATATCATTAGAATTATAATGGAGAAAAAAGAAAGAATGGTTTAGTACTTGAGATCAAATCCGAAGGACCTTTGCACTTTAATTTTCCATAAATGTGATTAAGTAGAATATTATTATAAATGTTGTCATCCATGCTCAAAGACATAATTAAGGATCAAAAAAGAAAAAAGGCTCATGTGCAATCTATTTTTGAGGTCTCTATACCTTAGCCTAATAATTAAAATCTCTTGATTCGCTAAACTACACTTTTATATTTTCTCTATATGTGCTAAGAAATCGACAGTAGCTAATATTCACAAAGAAAAATTAATTTAATTACCCATGGATATTGTTAAGAAAAAAACCAAAACCTCATTATGGTATTAAAAATAAAGTGAGAAAAAACAAAATCTCTTTATAGAATTGATAATACCTAAATTATCAACTTTTTGCCAAAGAAAATTAAAATCAACTTCTCAAATTTTTCAGTTGAATGGATCCAGGTCACATTAAACCTGAATTGGCTATATGTTCATGTCACATAAGCTAATTGGAAAGGCAGGCTTGTCACAGCAACTGGAAATTCTGTCTTAATACTAATGGCATCAGTAATCTATAAATATGGCTGGCTGATCAACTCATCTCAACACATTCAAATAACATTTATTTGCCTCTCTCTTTGTCTGCTTTCATACATGACTTATATGAATTGGAGAACGATTTTTAACTAAATTCAGAAGGAATTTATCTTTTTTAATCTAGTTCGTGCACTTAAAAAAAAAAGTTGCAAATCAGATGATTTCGATTCAATTAATTTATAGTGCAAATTCAATAATTTCTCGTCAACTATTCAAGAACCCACTTTAAAAAGAAAAATTACGTGAAGAAATTTCATGTTGAATTGATGATGGATAAGCAGTGATGATTAAAAGAAAATGTTGTTTGGTTCCTCAAAATTATTGTTTTTGTGGTTCTTCACGTGAAATATTATAATTTAAAAACAGCGGATTCTTTTTCATCTTGGTGCTTTTGCTACAGTAATGAAATAAATTAAACATACCAAAACTCCTAAATTAGAAAGGAAATTAAAGAGAAAGATGGCATCAAGCAAAGGTAAACAACTGTAGAAAACGAAGAAAGAAAAGGAAGCCGACAGGAGCCGACAAAAGCAAAGAGTGGTGGGGCCCAATTAATGCGCGGTAGGATTAATTCAGAAATTGTAATGTTTTGGATGTTTTTTTTATGCGATGGTGACTTCAATTTCTTCCAAATACTCATCCCAACCCAAAATCTCACTTCCTATTTCTTTTTTAACAGTTTTATATTCAAAATTCATGGATCTAATTACTCCATATTCGCCCATCCTAAAATATATATATATATATATATATATATATATATATATATATATATATATATATATATATATATATATATATTTTAAGAAAAATATTAGGCTAAAGGTATATTTTTGTTTTTATCGTTTGTCAAAATTAATAAATTTGTCTCCAACATTTATTTTGAAACAAATTTATCTCTAACGTGTGTAAAATGGAAGATTTTTACCGTTATCGTCAATTGCCGTTAACTTTGACCGTTGATATATTAGTTGACCGCTAGTGGGATACTTGTCATGCATCCATCGGACAAATGAATCAAACGTTCCAAAAGTATATTTTTGCCCCTAACTTTTTTCTTAAACTTGCAAATTTGTCCCTAACATTTGTAAAATATGAGATTTTTGCCCCTATCGTAAATTACCGATAATTTTGATCGTTAATACGTTAGTTGATCGCTGACAGCGGGAGCAAAAATCTTTTATTTTACAAACATTTTAGATAAATTTGGCTAAAAATAAACGTTAAGGATAAATTTGCCTATTTTAGTAAATAATAGGGACAAAAATGGACATTTAGCCAAAATATTAAAATATACTTCATATTTAATATTGAAATTTATATTTACATAGGACAGATTTAATATTTAAATTTAAAATCTCTTATTAAGAAAGACGACAACTTACCCACTTCCTCTTATTTCTTTTTCCTACTTTTTTTTTTCTTTTTCAGTCAATATAAAATTATGATCCTATATATGGACACCCATATATAGATGTTATCATCTCCTTTAAATTCCTTCAACTACGGCTTTTTTTTTTAGACTTCATAATTTCTTGCATTCTTTTCTTTTGCTATTACGTACAAGCACTGATTTGATTCTAAATAAGTTGTCATTCCATGTTTATATATTTTTTTCAAAATTTCGGACCACTCAGTTTTTGAGTATAGCATAACATTTTCAAGTCTAATCCTTTAATAATTAGATTCTATACGTGTTTAGTAGGATCTAATTTATACATGTATTTCTATTGATGAGCTTTCAATTAACAGAATAGGCAAGTATATATCCCGACCTATGATTACTTCTAATTATTTTATATTTTATCGGCATTAATTAGCTTTTCTTTACAAGAAATACTTATCCATATATAATCTAGTTTTAATTTATGATTGGAAAACATGTATATATGTCCAAATTATCACTAGTACTAAAATATGCTAATAATTTCCATAAAAAAATAATTATTATTATTTCTTCTTTACTAATCAATTAGCTTGAGAACATGCACAAATATATATATATATATATTGGTTTTACTTTGCTTGGGTTATACCTAATTAGATCAAATTTAAAGGAAGAAAATGATTATTCTTGGTGATATCTTAATTTTTTACAAAAAATAATGTGAAAATTAATTAATTAATTAGCAACAATAAATATAAGAAAAAGAGCAAAGAGAAAGAGTAGTGTTAGATATAGGAATGTAAAAGTAATATGATATGATGATCCATAAATGAAGTAAAAAGAAATTAATGTAATAATTTGAAAAGAAGAATGTGAATGCATGAATTAATCATGGTTTATTTGTTATCCCTTTACATGACATAAATCATCAATCACAAAAAGAAGCACTTCTTTTAAAAGGATCATAAAACTCCATTGACTCCTCTAAAAGTTGAAACCACACGGAGACCATGTCAAATTAAGCTCTTTTCTTTTTAACGTGAAAAACATGTTAATTATATATAGGTTATATTAATTACCCCAATTTAATTATTCTTCCTTGTCTGTTATTTCTATCTTTAATTCATTTTCAATATTTTTAACGAGACATGCATAATACTTAATTACAGCTATAAATATTACTATAAGCAATTGAATTCGAGACATTTTAGTTTTTTTAATCAAGTGATATTCACTACATCCAAATTTGAATATTTAGTCAAGCCAAGTCAATAAATTAAATCCTTTTTTTCATAACAAATTTTTGTGGTGCATAATCCATGATGTCCCTATCCAGGTATATATGTTTATACATTTAAAGTCTGGTACAGTTCAATTTGAGTCAAATTTTGTTGGACTTACATTTTGTGTTTTTTACACCGTACAAGCCCATTATGGTTTTAAGGACTTCATCAGACTCTTAAGACGTTTATTTTGTTCAAAGCCGATCGATAGCTAATGTTAAAAGTTAAAATTAATTTTTAATTTTTTCTCTTAATACACACTTACTTTTAATTAAGTTAATAAGCTGAGAAAACCACATGCGGTTCAAATAGTTGACTTAGACTATTAGAATTCAATTCTCCATCCACCCAAGTAACGTAAAAAATATATAACAATAATAATCTTAAAAAAAGGAATATGAAAAATGCTAGTGTGGTTCAATGCCTTATATATGTCAGGATGGGATGGCAAACATAAACATTATTCAGAGAATTAAAGTCTTATAAGGAAAGATTGGGTGTTTCATTTTTCTCATATCTACTAGCAAGTGAAATCGATAGCAGAAAATTTGCCCAAAGCGAGGCCTTTAAATGTCAGAACTCAGAAGCCTGCTTTTAGGTGATATGGTTGGGCTTTTCTTTTCTAGAATATGACTTCTTTTGTTTCTCTTTTATATATAAAAAGGTGGCTTAACTGCTTTGCCATTTGCTAAAAAATGTCTTCTATGTGCATGATTCACTAACACAACCATCCAAGCTTGATATCCGAACTCTCTACTCAGAGGATCGGCCTGATTTCTCCGAGCACAGCACTCCTGCCGATCTCTCAGCTTGTGAGGCTTTGTATCAGGGCTCGCCCGGACATAGGTCATGATAACAGTCCGGCCTTCGATAACAGCTCGGTCACCGATCATGGTAAGCAATAATTAACGAATATTTCCAGAAATTGTGCAGATCTTGACCTCCCAAGGA
Source organism: Excoecaria cochinchinensis (assembly GCA_947683425.1). Lineage (NCBI taxonomy): Eukaryota > Viridiplantae > Streptophyta > Magnoliopsida > Malpighiales > Euphorbiaceae > Excoecaria > Excoecaria cochinchinensis. Next base: position 7,071,523 of record CANTUQ010000045.1, read on the forward strand.
TGGAAAGTACCAAGAATCACTCAACAAATCTTTACAAATCGGGAATCAAGCATCAATCAAGAGATGAAGGTGATTTTCTCCTATTCAAGAGATTATCTCCTATTTTGCACAGCTCTATATAAGGAGAATCATCAGGTACATTACTCTCTCTAGATTCAAATACAAGAAAAACTTTTACTGATTCAAGAACTGACTTGATCGTCGGAGTTTCCCCTGTCGGAACCCACAACGGTCCTTTGATTTCTTTTCAGGTAACTCAAGTGGAGATTAACGGAAGATTTTTACTTCGTTATCATTTGGTGCGGTGAGCGTGGAACACTCCACAGATTTCAGTTGATTCACAAATTTCAGTCGGTAATGGATCTTTTTCCCGATTTACCTGTTTCCGGCGCCCCAGCCTCTAGCCATCCCAGCAATGCAACCCAACCCTCAACCAACCTTCTTGGCCAGCTCATTCAAAGCCTCCAACCAGCTCAACCAGAGCAAATCTCCCCACTCCCAGCACGACAATTATTTTCACCTACACAGATCCAAACACCAACTACACCACAAGCACCCATTGCTGTACCAGCAATCCCGGGTCTGACTCCCCAAACTGCCCAAACTTTGCTTACCGCCTTGTCGGCTATAGCGGCCCAGGCACCACCCGCAGCCCAAACACCCCCTACTTTAGCACATATACAGCCTCCGGCCCAAACACCACCTCCGTTACTGCCAAGCACTTTGGCCACTGGTACCACGGTCACATTGACAGCAGAGCAGTTTGAGAAACTATTTGAAGAGCGAATGCAGAAATATCAAAACCGAAGTACTTTACAGTACCAAGGTAGTTTCCGATCTCCTCTATCCCGAGACATCCTGGCCACCCCGTTTTCCCAAATACGATTACCAAATCTGCCGAAGTATAGCGGTAGCACGGACCCCCGAGCTCATCTGGACGAGTTCCACCACACTATGTTGGTACATACAACGGAAGAGGCGGCTTTATGCAAAATCTTCCCTCAAACACTCACTGACTCGGCTCAGATATGGTTTCGCAACCTCCCGAAAAATTCGATCTACAGTTTTGAACAGTTCAGTGACATGTTCATCGCCAAATTTGTAGCAGCCATCCGGCCAGCTAAAGTGTCTGCCGACCTTACCATGGTGTACCAGGAGAAAGGGGAGACACTCAGAGCTTATGTGGAGAAATTTAATGCTGTGGCCATGGACATTCAGAATCTTAATTTGGAGGTAGCCATCAATGCCCTTATTCGAAATACAAGATGCCAAGATTTTAGTGATTCCCTCAGCAAGAAGCCACCGGGTGACTTCACCGAGCTAATGTCCCGGGCACACAAGTACATACGCATGGATGAAGCTCGCAGGCTCAGATATAGTTCGCAGAACAGGGACTCGGACAGAGGGTTTCGTACCGGGCGAGACATAAGCAATAGTGGTAGAGATGAAGTTAGAGGAAGGGGGGCTGCCCATTCCAACAGAGCCTATTTGGTCTCAAAACCGAACACAAAGAACAAGCAAGAAGACCGGTTTACGCCGTTAACAGCCCCGAGGTCCCAAATTCTGGCCTGGCTAAAGGAGAACGAGCGGGTTAACTGGCCACGACCGATGATGGATGACCCTAGCAAGGATCAGAGCCAGTACTGCTCTTTTCACAGGGATAAAGGTCATCAGACGAATGATTGCCGACAGTTGAAGCGTGAAATCGAGTATTTGATCCGGCAGGGCAAACTCGGGCAGTTTGTGAAGAATATGGAGAGGGAAAAGCGAGATAGATCCCCTTCACCGAGAAGACAAGACAACCGAGCTAGTTCGAGCAAAAAGGCCCCAATCGGGGTGATTCATGTGATTGCAGGAGGCCCGCATTATGATGTTTTTGAGGAATCGAGAAAGCGAAAATCTAAGGAGGTATTCTCCGTGGGTGCAGGCCGAAAAGTGGAAGGCTACAAAGTGACATTTTCTGAGGTAGATGAAGCCCATGTCCGGACTCCCCACACCGATTCACTTGTTGTGGAAGCAATGATACAAGACTACTTGGTTCAGAGAATCTTGATTGATACGGGGAGCGCGGTGAACCTTATCACTCTGCAAGCCTATAAAGCTTTGGGTTTATCAGTCAATCGATTGGAAACCGTTTCAGCGCCCATCATCGGTATATCAGGGCAACCGGTCAAGGTAGAAGGCTCGGTGGTATTAGAATTACAGCTCGGTGATGAAGATAAGGTGTGCAGTTGCAGGAGCTGTTTCATGGTGGTTGACATTCCATTGGCCTACAACGTGATCGTTGGGCGACCTCTTTTGGTTGGGGTGGATGCTTACATTTTGATGCGTAAGCTGCTTGTAAAAATACCTGTTGAAGGAGGTGTGGCCGTGCTGAGGGGTAGTCAGAAAGTGGCTCGGGAAACTTACGTAAGCATGTTAAAGGGAGCAGATCAGGCATTACCCTTAGACGCACTGGACATTCCAACGGCTAGGAATGCGGAACCCATGGACTCACTCAGGGAAATCGAACTCTCACCAGGAAAGATAGTCAAGGTTGCTGCCAGCAAGGAGGGGAAAGAGAAAGAGACGTTGGTAGCAGTACTGTCAGAATTTAGCGATGTATTTGCCTGGCAGCCCTCAGATATCAAAGGAATCTCTCCCGAGGTAACGTGTCATGCTCTTAATATACAGCCAAGTTGCAAGCCTGTCAAGCAGAAGAAGAGGAATCATGCTCCCGAACGGCAGCTGGCTATGTCAGAGGAAATAGATACACTGCTGAAAAGCGGGTTCATTCGAGAAGTGTTATACCCGGACTGGCTATCCAACGTTGTTCTGGTGAAGAAAGCTAATGGAAAGTGGAGAATGTGTGTTGACTTCACTGATTTAAACAAGGCCTGCCCGAAAGATTGTTACCCCTTGCCAAATATAGACCTTCTGGTCGACTCAACTTCGGGGTTTGAGGAATATACTTTCCTGGACGCCTCCGCCGGATATCACCAAATCCCTATGAAGAAGAGCGATGAGGAGAAAACTGCTTTTGTTACACACCGGGCCACCTATTGCTACCGGGTCATGCCATTCGGTTTGAAAAACGCCGGAGCCACTTATCAGAGATTAATGAATAAGATGTTTGCGAGGCAGTTAGGAAGGAATGTAGAGGTTTACGTCGATGACATGATTGTCAAAGGCAAGACTGCTGCAGACTTACCTCGGGAACTAGCAGAAACGTTTGGGGTGCTCAGGGAGTTCGGTCTGAAGTTAAACCCAGAGAAATGTGCCTTTGGAGTTCAGTCTGGTAAATTCTTGGGGTACATAATTTCAAAGAGGGGAATAGAGGCTAACCCGGAAAAGATCCGAGCCATTCTGGAGATGGAGCCACCAAGATCGGTAAGAGATGTTCAGAAACTCAATGGAAGGGTGACGGCTCTAGGCAGATTTATTTCTTGTTCGGCTAAGAGATGCCTTCCTTTTTACAATACCCTTAAGAAAGTGAAGGGTTTTGAATGGACGCCAGAATGTCAGAAAGCATTTGACGGATTGAAGAAGTTCCTTAGCACCCCACCTCTTCTAAGTCGGCCATCGCCGGGGGAAGTGTTATATATGTACCTGGCAGTTTCATTAGGAGCTTTGGGATCAGTCTTGATAAGAGAAGAGGGTAGTCAACAGTTTCCGATCTACTATACAAGCAAGGTTTTGAGAGGTGCCGAGCTGCGATATCCTATACTCGAGCAGCTTGCCTTCGCGTTGGTGATTTCGGTTGTGAAGTTACGACCCTATTTCCAGGCCCATACGGTGACAGTAAGGACAAACTCAAACCTCCGGAAGGTTCTGCAAAAACCTGAGGCGTCTGGGAGACTAACAGAGTGGGCAGCTCAGCTAGGAGAGTTTGATGTCCGATATAAGGCTCGGCCATCTATGAAGGGTCAAGTCTTGGCAGATTTTGTGGCAGAACTGCATGCACCCCCGCAGGAGCCTAGTCCCAGCTCATGGAAATTGTACATAGACGGTGCATCCTCGTCTGTGGGTGCTGGAGCCGGGGTAATATTAATCGGACCAGGGAAGATTGTGATCAGGGCGATGGCTCACATTGCATTCCATGCAACCAACAATGTAGCTGAATATGAAGCTCTCAGTTTTGGCTTACAGCTAGCTTTGGAGGTAAGACCGGATTCCTTGAATATCTTCTCTGACTCACAGCTTGTTGTTAGCCAGGTGCTCGGCAAGTTTGAAGCCAAAGACAATACGATGATAAGATACAAGGAGTTAACAGCTGCACTCTTTGCCGAACTTGAGAGCCGGGGTTGTGCATGGTCTATCGATCAGGTTCCCAGGGAGGAGAATGTCGAGGCCGATGTGTTAGCCAAACAAGCTTGCCTTCAAAATCAACCAGCCGTATCAAACATCATCTGGTCTATCGTGTCCGCCCCAACACATGAGACGTACAAGGTACATTTGCATGAGCCGATGGATGGATGGAGACTTCCCATCTACACATACCTGAATAGCGGGGTTCTACCCGAGGATCAAGTCCAAGCCCGTAAGACAGTTCGGAGATCCAGTCGGTACGCGATCCTGGATGATCAGTTATATAGGAGATCGTTTTCTGGTCCATGGACAAAATGTTTGAGTACTGAGGAAGGTGAATATGTGCTAAGAGAAATTCACGAAGGAATTTGTGGGGCTCATGAAGGAGCACAGGCAATAGCCCGGAAAGCGTTATTACAAGGATACTATTGGCCTAACATGGAGGGCGATGCGAGGGAACTGATTAAGAAATGTGATAAGTGCCAGCGGTTCGGCAATCTATGCCATCAGAAAGCTGCCCCCCAGGCCTCGATACACAGTCCCTGGCCATTTGCCCAATGGGGCCTTGATATAGTAGGCCCATTCCCACTAGCAACCGGGCAACGGAAGTTCTTAGTGGTAGCGGTGGATCATTTCACCAAGTGGGTAGAGGCGGAGCCCCTGGCAACCATAACTCCGGCAAATGTTATCAAATTCATGCAAAAGTCCATCATCACGAGATTTGGTATTCCGCACTCCATTGTCACAGACAACGGCAAACAGTTCGATTGTGCCGCTTTCAAAGAATACTGTTCAGAATTGAAGATCCAGCTTTGCTTCACCTCGGTATACCACCCGCAGGCGAACGGCATGACCGAGGTAACTAACCGTACTATTCTTGCAGGTTTGAAGAAACGACTTGACTCAGCAAAGGGTCTTTGGGTGGATGAGCTATACAACGTCCTCTGGGCCTACCGAACATCGCCAAGATCAGCAACGGGAGAAACCCCCTTCTCGCTCACATACGGGACAGAGGCGGTTATTCCCTGTGAGATCGGTATGCCAAATGCCCGAACTTCTAGTTTTAATGAAGCTTCCAATGACGAGCACCTGTTGTGTCAACTGGATAGGTTGGAAGAGCAAAGAGAACATTTCCAGCTGCGATCTGCTGCTTACAAACAAAGGATGTCATCCTACCATGATCGGAACATCAAGCCGAGAACATTCAGGATCGGGCAGTTAGTCCTCAAAAGGGTAGTTGCTTCACAAACATCAGCCGGCGTGGGCAAGCTGAATCCCAACTGGGAAGGCCCTTACATAGTTCACGATGTCAAGGGGGGATCATATAGGTTGAAGGATCACTCAGGCAAAATACTTCCCCATTCATGGAATATTTCAAATCTGAAGGCGTATTATCAATAGCTCGGCTCGGTATTCTTATGGCTCTCTCGGCTAGCGAACTATCGGTCAATTCTCCGATACTTATCATTTTATTTTGTTCGATTTTTGTCATATATCATTGTACTTGACAAAATTTCAATAAAAGAAGTAATTCATGAAAACACAATGTCTCTAATGATTATCTGCGCTCGAATCGCTATGACTCGTTTCAATATCACCGCCGACAGGGCGTACATTCAAAACACCGCCGACAGGGCGTCCATCCAATATCACTGCCGACAAGGCATACATTTAAAACACCGCCGACATGGCGTACACTCTCATATTCAACTACGAAATACACTCTTGGCGCCCACTCGGTTATTATGCCACCAAACATTTTATGACTTATATGTCGAAAGATATTCAGCTCGGTTAAATCTACCAAGAAATTTTAATCTCATTGCTTATTGAAGAACTTGTTTAACCGAACAATCATAAGAACTTTGGTTCATTCAAGAGTTCATCACATTTTATCGATCAAACTACGCATATACAAAGGGTTCGGCATACACAAACAGAAATAAAATCTTCATTTCATTAACGATCAAAGAGTACACGGTTTATTCATCCGGATACACTTCGTCCAACCAGGACCAATCCATATCCGGATGACGCTGCTTAACAGCATCGGATAACTTCTGACTAAATCCAAGACATTTATCAACAGCCAGCTCCACAGACTGGTATTCAAGCTCTGAAAATTTTTCCTCCGCCTCGGCCTTGCCCTTCTTCACGTCGTCAAGCTCGGCTCGGAGATTTGCCGCCTCGATATCCTTTTCGAAAATCTTCTGCTCGGCTTCGGCTTTATTCTTCTCCATCTCAGCCTGAAGACCTGCCACTTTCTTCTGAAGTTCAGATACTTCATTTAGGGCTTCGGTGGCCTTATCCTCAGCTTCCTGGGCTCTTTTTTCGGCATCCTGCAGCTTACCCTCTGCAACATTTGCCCTGAGGCGCTGCCCGGCAACCGACCGTGCCTCTCGGTTACACATCCTTATCAAATTATTCATCTTGGCGATCACAGCACCACTAAGGATGGAAGCCTGTATGGAATGCAAACTTTAATCAAGGGTTGTGAAAATCAATGCCCAACAAACAAATGAGACCTCGGCAATGATTACCTGCACTTGATGCCTCTTAAGGGCTTCGCCCAGGTCATCAGCCTTCCAGAGCAGCAAGGGGTTGATGCTCCTTGGGACGCAGGATAAGATATGGATAAAATTGCAGAAGACGGGATTATCTTCAGAGTAGTTCCTCCCCTCCTCCCTCCAAATATCGCAGATCTCCTCGGCAAGAGCCCTCATATCCCTCTTCATTGGTCGGGGACTTGACGACCCCGCCGCATCACAAAATACAGGAGATGGTCGGGGATTGGACGACCCAGCTTCAGTATCGAGCACTGGAGAGTGCGGTCTGGGAGGGGTCCACAGATCAACTTGTGGAATTGTCGTGGGTGGAGTCTGAGGCAAGGGACCCTCAGGTGCAGCAGTAGGATCAGTGTCGTGGTGGTGGTCAGGCTCGGTAGTATTGTGTTCAGAGACCTCGGTAGGAACCTCTGGAGCAGGCTCGGACGAGGCAGATTTTCCTGCTTTCTTCTGCCTCTTCGCCCTCATCATCTCCACCATGCTCGGCCTCTCAGTGCGCTTCATTTCTGCAACAAACCGAACAATGAGAAAATATTAGAACAAGGGAATTATTTTTAGAATATACCTCTTTGGCGCGGTCGAGATGATTCGATTCGGATAGACCCTATCGTCAGTTGGTCTTTAATGTCGACTTTGGCTTGTGCGAGTGCTCTCCATTGTTCCAAGGTTTCTTCCTCCTGGTCGGTAAGAAAGATCGGATCATCATTCTTATTGGTATACCGACCCCATGTTGTTGGGAACTTGAATTTTTCATCGCTCTCAATGATGAAAAAGCGGTTCTTCCAGTTCTTTAGGGACTCCGGATTGCCGTGGAAAACCCCATAACCAGCCCTGGCTTGCACATAATTATGGTCCTCTGTTGACACACGAAGACCGACTACATGAGTAACTCGGAAAAGCCTCACGGTCAAAGGTATCTCGTTCTCCGCTGCCCATATTTGTAAAGCAGAGATTGTGCGCCAAGCATTCGGATGAATTTGACCCATGGTCAACCCATAGTGGTTTAGTAGCTCGGTTTCGAAGGTTGTTGGAGGGAGGCTCATGCCGGCCTCGAAATCAGCCTCGTACACCACAATCTTTTTCCGACTGTTGTATGTAGCGTTAGCTCGGACTTGAGCTCCGGGTGCCCGAACAATATAGCTCTCCGGAATCCCATGCCTCTCCTGCAATTCTGCCAATTCATTGATACGGATAGCCGAGCTAATGCTCCCAATTCGAGGGTTCCTTCTTGGTTCTTTCCTCCTCGGTGGTACTGGTTGACTGGGACCGGGAGTTTCAGTTATGTCTTCGTGTTCAAGGCCTTCCTCCACTCTCTGCCTCTCTGGAGAACTCTCGAGATCACTCATTCTAAAAAGGCAAAGTATAAGAAGACAAAGTACAAACCTGTAGTGGAGGAGATCTGGATGAAGCTTCGAGAGATAGTAGCAGATCAGACGCGAAGAAGAAAGGGGGATTTGTGTAAACTGGAAGTTGCAAATTAAGAAGAAGATGAACAATACTAAAACGCAGCAAAACCTCCAAAGAAAGCGAAAGTGAGAATGAACAGGGGAAGGAAGTATTTATAGAAGGCGAAGACCAATTAAGGGATAACAGCTGGCGATCGATAATTGGGGCTATGGGAAGATAATTAATATCTGCACGGTAACCCAAGAGACGCCCTCATCATAACGCCTGACATGACTGCTGGATCACAGCCAACGAAGAGATCTTTCGCGTGTTTCGAGGGATCACGCGCACAGTAATCATCAGCGTGCAATGGTCTAAAAGCACGCGCTGGTGAGTCGTTTGGTATTGATCTCATGACATAAATGTCATCTCTTGGGGGGGGACTTATGATATCCGAACTCTCTACTCAGAGGATCGGCCTGATTTCTCCGAGCATAGCACTCCTGCCGATCTCTCAGCTTGTGAGGCTTTGTATCAGGGCTCGCCCGGACATAGGTCATGATAACAGTCCGGCCTTCGATAACAGCTCGGTCACCGATCATGGTAAGCAATAATTAACGAATATTTTCAGAAATTGTGCAGATCTTGACCTCCCAAGGATGGAAAGTATCAAGAATCACTCAACAAATCTTTACAAATCGAGAATCAAGCATCAATCAAGAGATGAAGGTGATTTTCTCCTATTCAAGAGATTATCTCCTATTTTGCACAGCTCTATATAAGGAGAATCATCAGGTACATTACTCTCTCTAGATTCAAATACAAGAAAAACCTTTACTGATTCAAGAACTGACTTGATCGTCGGAGTTTCCCCTGTCGGAACCCACGACGGTCCTTTGATTTCTTTTCAGGTAACTCAAGTGGAGATTAACGGAAGATTTTTACTTTGTTATCAAAGCTTATTAAAAAATTCATTGCATATTTAAATTTTGTAAGATATCTCTGATTATACGGCATAGTTTTTTAAAAAATAAGAGATTTACTTAATAAGTTAGAGGTAAAAGTTCACCTACAAGATAACAAATCAACAAATCTTTTTTTAGGAAAGATTTTTTTTTTATACAATATAAATTTAAAAATATAATTATTTATTGATCGGATTCACTGAATTTGACATGAGGTAAGAAATTCCGAGAATATATTCAGTCGCATGTTTGAAAAAGCACAGCCTAAGGGAAAAGGTTGTTATTTAGATTCCAGTTGATAGGAATGAGTGAGGTTCAAATGTAGTCAATTCTTTTAGGAAATTTCTTGCCGCATGATGAAAAGTCATTGCATATATATATATTTTTTTCAATATTTATATATTCAATAAATAATTATTCCTTGTCCCACAAAAATTATGGACCGGAATTTGGGTTGGCATTTAATTAAGTTGCTTCAACCTGCCTTAGAATAATAGAAATTTGGTAATTAATACAAACAGTACTAAACTTATTGATAGAAAGAATACTAGTAGTAAATGTTAACAACATGGTGGCGTATGGCCTTTACTCAGATGATATGTAGGCTTTGGCCCAACTAATTATAAAAGGCCTTTGTTTAGTTCTTTCTGAAATGCCAATGATATAATATTAGGATAATGGAGAATCAATTCAATTAATTAAGTAAAAAATTCAGTTAACTTGCTCAAGTGAGCGAGCGTATGCAAGTTTTAGGCTATGTACCTCAATTTTCAATCATTGATTGAAAATTTTTATCTAAAACTAATGGTTAAGAAGTTGTGTACACCATAAAATGATTCACATGTTAGGTTTACTCCAAGATGGGAATTTACCCTGCAACTTAGAAATGGCCAAAAAAATTGAAAGAGAGTGAACTTGATGTATGACCTAAAAGGGCATTTAATTTAGGATGAATTAGTATTTTATCCCATGGCAACATCACAAACATGATAGGCCAGGTTACCACATTTCACAACATAAACATTGACAGATTTCCATATCTCTTTTTTAACAAATACAAATACATATATGTGTGTGATCATATATATATTTCTTTTCAAGTCCCTAACCTATGAATAGTTTTGATAACTAGAGTGGTCCAGCCAGGCTACCAGTTGCTGCTCTACCAGAACAAGTTTCCAGCTATTCATTTATGGCAACCACAGCATGTGGCCGTGCCCCATTGACATCGTTGTTGATTAGTTTTCAATGGAAGCTTGAGATACACTTCAACTTTCACAAGATATTAAATCTAACATTCTACCGCTCAATTAATTAATGTACGAAAAATTTATTAATAAAAACAATGATTATTTTTCAGCAGCAATATATATATATATATATAAATTCACACAAGCTAGAATTTCACCTTAATTATCTAATTGCTTAAACCTAATGTAGCTAGGCTAGAGCAGACATAAACTAGGTAGAATTAAATTTCATCATGTTCCACGGATGGACAAATCCACTCAATCATTTACGCAATTGCAATCCCAACTTATGCTCTTCATACGTTAAACGAGAAAAATATGTTTGTTTGGTCGTATTTGCTCCTCTATCTCCCTATAATTGGGTGAGCCACATATATATATATAATTGATACCTCGTCCATTACATATGGCAATTGAACGAATGACAATGCAATTCAATTGAAAGGCACTATGCAGGACACTATGGCCCAACTTGCCTTTGCCAGTTGCTATTTTCGCATATATAAATTTGATTTTAGGTACTTTGTATGCTTCCAAGTCTTTAATTTGGGCACCTTGCATTATAAACATTGAATATTAGGAAAAGACTGGTCTAAACTTGGTTAATAAAATTTTCATTGACTATATTAATATGAAAATGGCACGTTACATAAGATAAGATGGTTGAAAAAAATAGTGAAATAGTAGTTACTATTTGGCTTAATTCCGTATATATATATATATATATATATATGGAATTGGTTTAGGGCAAAATTTATAGACATGCAAGTTAGGCAATACAAGCCTAACCTTAATGGCAGGTAGATTATATATATTCCTTGTTATTATGTGTACGGTCATCTAATAAGTTGTAAGGAAGTGTAGTGTAGTCACTTCTATGCATGTCTGTTTGCCCAATCAATGTTTTTCCTAAGTGACTTCTCATTTCTCCGAAAAATATTTACCAGGTGGAATAAATTTTATCTTTATGAATTAATTTCATAAAAGAATGGCAACTGTTCTTGATTAATTTATTCACACTTTAATTTGGCTTATGCATGTAAACTAGCACTACTAATAACTATCTCACTTTTTAGGTGATTGTGATCCCCAAGTCCACTGCTCTTAATTATGAGAAGGTTTTATTTTAGAGCATCAATAAAAATAACTTTCTGTAACTTGCTAATTAATGTAGCTTTTGGGCCATTATGTAGAAATTTGCTGACAATATTGAAGATTTTAATAATAAAACTATAGTTTTTTTCAATTTTTACATAGAGAGAATGCATTACGACACAAAGGGAATACAAAATATGCTAAATAGTTCTTCAGTTCATGGACTATACTTCAATAATTAATTTAAAAAAAAAGGAAAAATAAAAAAGTCAATTGTTCATGGACATTGGAGCCGAAGGACAAACTAAGAACTTTTTGAGTCGGTGAATGGGCTAAGGCTAACCCAATACAAAACCTAATAAGAAAATAAAATATCACTTAAATTAACTGAATAATAAAGCCCGAGATTGAATCTAAGGATCAGCAACGGTCGGTTCGGTTCAATAATCGAAAATTAATTTATTACGATTTAGATAAAACAAATCGAAATTATATAATAACCGAATTCAAACCGAACCGATATTTTTGATCGGTTTGATTCGGTTAACCGATAAAATCGAAATTTTAAAATTATAATTAAAAAAATTATCTAAAAATTATACAAAATTACGGACAAATTATAAAACTAAAATAAAAATATTCAAATTAAAAAATATACATATGTTTAATTTGAGTTCAAGCCCCTTATATTGAATTAAAAATACAAAAATAAAGTTAATTTTTGTAAAAAAATAAAAAAATAACATATATTAATCATTATTCCGTCGGTTCGGTTATTTTTTTAGTTTGTGTCTTTCAAAACCGAACCGAAATAACCGAAATTAATATATTTTTAAAATCGAAACAGAACCGAAAACCCGAACCAAATTAAAAAATCGGTCAGTTTGGTTCGATTTTTTTTGTTTGAACCGAAATTTGCTTACCCCTAATTGAATCTATCCATCACTACTTTGAAATTACAATTTTTCTTGAATTAACCTTTATAATTTTAAATATAAAATATTAGTAGTAGTTAAACTATTTATTAGGTTCAGAAATCAGGAAATAAACTACAATTAATTATTTAATTATGTTTTTGGCCTGAAATGTTAGAACTTGATTAATAAGGGATAGAGAGAATAGTTAATCTCCATTTTTAGAGTAGTGAAATTTCCATTGGATGGTAGTTTTTGTCCAATAAAATGCTAAAAATGAAAATAAGGCATTGTAATTTTATTTATTTTTGGTTGGAATAAGGCATTGCAATTTAATACGACTATTTTATTCCAATTTCCAACCAAATGCTAAGTTAATTAAGGCCATCCCTTTGAAAAAAAGGAGGTGCGAAGAATGTGCATTCACATGCTTTTGTGGGCATTCCCTTTCTAGATCGCATGGAGATCTTATCTATGCTTGGCACTGTTATCTCCTTTGGATTGCCATTTTCTTTTATTTATTTATTTATTTTAAGAATCTTTCTCCCCTTTAATTAATTAATGTGAGGTTGGCAAAATATTCCCATTCATTAATAGCATTTTTTTTAAAATATACATATATATATATATATATTTCCAACAAAGTAGTTGAATAAATATCATGATGATGAAGTGCGGGTGGCATTATATAATAAAAAGAATGGGTAGCAAGTTCAAAACCACATAATTAATTAATTATATTATAATAAAGAGTTTGTATGATTCTTTTTTGCTAACACGAACCCACTCATTGAGCTTGTAATTAATATTGTGCATATTGATGGGTCCACACTTTACAGCAACTTTCTATCCTCCTTTTATTTTTATTGTCTTTGTCATTATAATCAACCTTGCTTTTCATTCTAATGTAAAAAATTGTACTCCCTACCCATACATTAATTAGGATAAGATTAATAAAATATTGATTATTTGTATATATCAAATAGGGATCTATAAAATTACACATTTAGCAGATTAACTATAAGTTTAAAAATAAAATGTAATACAATTTAAGATAGACAAAAAAATAATAATAATAAAATAAAAGACTGTTATTATGGCACGAGCTTTTGTTGTCCAATACAAGCAGAATACATACATATTAATTATAATATATCACAAATAATTCTCTATAATTATATATTTCAATTCTATTAATTATTATTATTTACATACATATTAATTATAATATTACATTTAAATTGCTATTAGACTTATGATAAGTGAGGTGAAAATAGCATTGAATGTCAATCGTTGCAACAGATGAGATCAAGTATATATAAATTGAACATATTAATTACAATAGATGGAAGTGAGGAGGAGTGAAAGGAGATTATCTAGTAGGTTTGATGTATGGTATGTGATAAACATGAACGATTTGATGAAAAATAAAAATGTATTTTTTTATTATCCAATAGTTGATATTTGTTAATGTACTGAATGAAAATATCAACTCAGAAACTGTATGGGTCATTTTGAAAAATTGGGTATTCCATCAAATCAAAATGAAGAGAATTAAACAGTTGATTAGTGGCGGAATCTTGGTGAAATGTTGGTTGAGCAGCCGACAAATCTAAATCTATGGTTAACTTTATTGATTAAGAAGAGGAGATTACATTATTTGTACTTGTGTAACTGGACGCTGACATGCTTTTACTTGGCAAATCTTTCAGAAAATCATTAATTTATTCTCTCTTGTCCCGTTCTTTCCCTCTTTCTATTGCTATTGCTTTGCTTAGTCAAAATTTAGCAATATTCTCGAGTTTAAAGCTATTTTTTGTAAAATTTAAATTTAAACATTCAATTTAATAAATAAAATTGTGTTTGAAATTTTATTTTTTATTATTCTCGCTTCCTTTTTGTATTCTATTTATATTAGACATTAAGGGTTAATAATACATGTAGAGGTTCAAGGCAAATTCTTCTTTTCAATACGAATGTTAATATGGTACGCGATACTAACCATGCGTATTAATATATATTTTTTATTAAAAAAATAATATTTTTAGTTTTTAATTTGAGGATGCATATTAGTGTGTTCATAACTAAAAAATAAATAAAATGAGTGTTTTTCAATTTAAATCATTGATTGTAAGAGGTAAAAAATAAAAAAAGAAAAGATGAAAATGCTAATGTTAATTGTTAATGGTTGGAGGAAAAGGGGTGAAGTTAGAGAGAATTAATGAGTAATTGGGCGGAGCGGTAAAAGCAAAAGTAGTATGGAGAAATAGAGACAGGGACAGTAAATAACAGCGTTGTTGTCGAGAGTAATATTGTTACAAAAGGTAGAAATCTATTTGATTTTGAGTGGCTCTATATAGCTGTGACTGCATGTAAGCTGGAGGCGTAGACTATTCGTATAGACCACATCAAAGCCGCCTCTTCAGTCTTTGTTTTTAGGGTCACGGCCGTCTATTTTGAAGTCTGGTGGGGGGCCTTTGCCGTGAAAACCATGTCACTCTGCCTCCTTGCTGGCCCTAACCACAGAATTTTCGCGTCAACTCACACTGCAAGTGCAACCTCTTATCTCTCCTTCCGCTCTTTTCATAGCATTGTCTTTTATGATTTTTCTTCTTAATCCAATTTTGATGGACTGATCCAACATTTCTTTTTTCTTTATAAAATTCATAGGGTGATAATTCCTATTCCATTAAATAATCTTAGTTTACATGCGGATAGTGTTAAATGAATTAATATTAATCTTGGTTAAATAAAGGTAAGTGTAGGTTACTTTCCTCGGAATACATAATAATTCAATAATATTATCGAATTATTGCTTCTAATCAAATCAAACCAATAGCATGGTTTTAATATATGGGTGTCAAATGAGTAGAAGTATAATTGGGTCATAAAATTATTGTTGGATTAAGTCATTGTTAAGTGGATCAACAATGAATTATGTCAAATCAAATTTTATAAATTATAAAATCACAAATAATGAAAAATTAACTATAAATTAATCAATTATACACATTACATATTTGATTCAATTGGATTACTTTACTGATAAAACAAATCAGCTACTAATTAATTAAATTAAATTAATTTAAATTAAAATCGTGTTATTGAGCAAATTGTATCGGATCGCGAATTGGATCAAAATTTACCATAGCTAGATTTCATTTTCTTTTATATTAATATTGACTTTAGACAGTAACACTCTTTGGTCTATAGTGAACGTTGACGGTAAAAAGAAAAGTATATATTCTTTATTTTATAAAGACTTAACGAAATCAAGCAATTGATAGAATAATACTTATTCCATATCTTTTTCATTAATTTCGATTCTTGGTAATCTTTAAAATTTATTTAGTATTTTTAAAAACATTTACAATGAAAGAATGAAAACTCTAAATTTAATACTAGACTCAAAGCGCTGTCAAAACTTTTCATAATTGATCCAACGTCGATAAAACCGTGGCTTTCCTAATTTACAAACATTATTTCGATTTCATAGAGATTTAATGAGCGGGATAATAGCAATGGACTTCCGACTTCCAACCAGAGATAGTCTTTCCATTTCCATTGCATATATCATCAAAATTAATCATTAATTATGACTTTTCATGTACATCTGTTAACATTTTACACAAAGCTTAAGAAAATAATTAGGCAATAACTATATAAAGGAACTCCGCGCGTTATATTGACGCCGGGAAAAGAAGGAAAAACACCAAGTATAGTGCTAATCAAATCAATATGAATTTGTTTTGGTCAGATTCACGAGATTAATCGTTAATCAAATCAATAATTAATAAAAAGAAAATTTAAAAATGACATGTATGAATAAAGTTTAAAATGAAAAGCTAGCTTAGCGAGTTAGCGAGCAGCAACTCCACCAAGCCAGCCAGGTACATAATAATAATTAATTGCAGTACTAATACACATCCTCTCCATTTCTTGATCTTCGAGCTCCCCTTTTTCACCTCTCTCGAGATTTCTTTTGTTCTTTTTTATTTTTTATCCTTTATTTCCTTGCTTGGTCTCCATACGGCATGAGCTGTTTGGTCCTTCTCTTCTACTCGTAATGGCAACCTCTCTACGGAGTAGAGAGTAGGGAGGGAGAGCTGGAAAATCCTTATGGACCATGAAGAAACCAATGGTTTGTTCATTGGGTTTCACAGATTTTCTTCACACACCTCAGGTGCCCCCCGAAGCCCCACACCTCGAAATCAATTTTTTGTTTGTTTCCGGCTCTATGCTTTCTTTATAATTTTTAATCCTGGACCTCATGTCTATATCTTAATAATAAATTATAATTAGCTATTTATTGCTCCTTTCTTTTCCTTTGTTTATATTTTCTGGATTCAATCTTCATTTTTTATTGGCCCGGTATGTGTTCAATTTCTTTTCGGTTTATCTGCACTGATCTGTTTTTATTTAGTAGAGTCTTTGAGATTTGGGTTTTGATTCAGTACTGTTTTGTTTTTATCTATCTTTTTTTTTTATGTATGTTTTTAGCTGTTTGCTTTTTTTGTGTTAGTGAATTAGAATTGGGATGTGTGTGTTATTGGTTTCATTTTAGTATACTGTTTCGTTTTCTGATTTTCATTTCAGTACCTTATAATGGTTCTTTTGGATGGAATTTAGGACACTGACTAGGGTTTTTTCTGATGTAGTGCGCATGATTTGATGGGTTGAATTGTCGAATCAATAATGGGGAGTTTGAGTGGAGAAGATGATCAATTTTTTGAAGCCCGTGAGGACATCTCCTCCGAATCCGATTCAAGTTCTGACTGCCCAGAAAATTTGGAATCTGATTCTTTGCCTGGTACTTCTAGTTACGAGGTTTGGATTAAGAACCTTGGCAGCATTCATGAACGGCGCCACAAGTTTCTGAAATGGATGGGTTTTAACATAGACGATTTGGGTAGAGATGATTTTGTTACTACAATTTCACAGGAAGGGGAAGTCGACACTAATAGAATGACAGAAAATAGTGGTGCAGTTCTAAGATCATCAAATTTTGATGATAAGTTTTCATCAAGTCATTCTTCCATGTCCTGTTGGTCCACTGATACCCTGGAGTTGCTTGATAGCGCAGTAGAGGACGATTTTGTATGTAGAATTAGGAATTTGGATGATGGAACGGAGTTCATTGTGGATGAGCCTGGGCATGACGGCTTATCGGGAAGAATTCGTGAAGTGGGTTCAAACCGGTTACTTTCTGTTGCAGAGTTTGAGAGGAGTCTTGGACTATCCCCTCTGGTTCAGCAAGTGATGCGAAGAGAATCTAAAGCAGCATCCAATTTGAGGGTAGCAAGGAAGACGGGAAAGATTGGATGGTTGAAAAGATTAGGGGCTGTTGCTTGCATTGTTGATAGGAAAGTGGTAGCTGGAGGAATCAAATATAATGGCCCTTCTCATGTTTTAGGAGCTAAATCTCAAATTGTTAAGACCCGATCACATAAGAAGCGGTCCAAGGAATTTTCAGCTCTTTATACCAGACAAGATATTCCAGCACACGAAGGTTCTATTTTGACTATGAGGTTCAGTCCTGACGGCAGGTATCTTGCAAGTGCTGGTGAAGATGGAATTGTGCGTGTGTGGCAGGTTATGGAGTCAGAGAGATCTAATGAGTTTGGCGTGCTTAATACTGATCCTTCACATATATATTTTGCGGTTAATAATCTTTCTGAATTGGTTCCTCTCCATGCTGATGAAGAGAAAAATGGTAAATACAAGAATCTGCGGTCTTCAGAGTCTGCTTGTGTCATATTTCCTCAGAAAGTATTTCAGTTATCAGAAAGACCAATCCATGAATTTTTTGGGCATTTTGGAGATATATTGGATCTCTCATGGTCAAAGAATAAGGTTTGTAGTTGCTTAGAAGTTAGAAGCAGTTTAATTTTTATGACTTGCTGACATTGAACCTGGATTTCTGATTGTCATTTTATTGTTTTTGCAGTATCTCCTGTCATCTTCAACTGACAAGACTGTCCGTTTATGGCAAGTGGGATGTAACCAATGCCTACAGGTGTTTTCCCACAATAACTATGGTGAGTTCATCGATTCTCATTTGTACGCATGTCTTTTGCCTTGTTATTTGTATTCTGCTGCAGATTGATTTGTTCACTTTTAAGTTATGTTCCTTCTTATTGGTTTTCTTTCTCCCTGCAGTTACATGTGTTCAGTTTAATCCCATCGATGACGACTACTTTATCAGTGGTTCCATTGATGGGAAAGTGCGCATCTGGGCTATTCCTGGTTGTCAAGTTATTGACTGGACTGATATAACTGAAATTGTGACAGCAGTCTGTTATGGGCCTGATGGAAAGGTTGGAGATTGATATTCTTTTAGTTTCTCAGGGCGATGATATTACCAAAAGAGTAGGGGATATTGAGGGTATCTCTTTCTTATGCAGGGTGTAGTTGTTGGCTCTATGACTGGAAACTGTCGATTTTATGATTCGACTGGTACGAGTTCATTGCTTTTTATAATTTTTCACAAACAAATAGAATTTGTTGCAGCATCTTGACATCTCCCAGAGTTCCAATCATTCTTCTGTTCCTGCAATTATTGTACTGTTGTGGCGCCTTTTTGCACTTGTTAGTCACAAAATAGTCATAAAAATATGTATTGATTTTTGTTCTTTTAACTGTTTTCCATAATTATTGAATTACACTGCACATAAGCCAACAACTACTGTTTGCATGTTGGTAATTGGATATCCAGCAAGTATTTAAGCAATGAAGTGGTTAACTTCTGCAGCTAGCTACTGCTAGTTAGTTTCTCACTTGTCCACTTGTTTCTCCTTCTAAGTTTGGAATAAAACGAATATGCACTATGTGGCTTTTCTTCTCCTAGCTGTTTTGTTAAAACGCTACTTGTTTCACCTTCTAAGTTTGGAACAAGATGAATACGCACTATGTGGCTTTTCTGTTTTCTCCTCCTACGTTTCTTGGGTTCCAGCCCTGGGTATGGAGTAGTTTTAAATATTTGGGAGGAAACAATTTGCCCCCCTTTGTGTATCTGTTAGGCATGAATCCGAATTCGGGCCAATGGCTTTCAAATACTAGATGATTTTTATTTAAAAACAAAGCCACCACAATCCAACACTTTCGCCAGTCTCCCTTTGTTTTATTACTGATGTGCATATACTTCGGGAGAGTGAACACTGGTATGTTTAATAGTCCATCTGTTGCCCATTTTAAGCATTGTTACAGCGTTGATACAGATATACTAAAATTTTTTTAATTTATCATGTCTTATTTTTTCAGAAAGACACATTTTGTTTCTTTGGGTGCTGAAGTGTGTATAGCTGATAGAGGGTTAGATTAATTGGAAATCACCCCAGCATTTTATACTAATCATAAATTGATGTACACTTCAAAATTGATCTGAATGTGTATCATGATGCACAGGAATTGCCTGCACTAACACTGACATCGTATTTTGCTTGGATCAGATAATCATCTGCAGCTGTATGCAGAAGTATGTTTACAGGGTAAAAGGAAGTCCCAGATCAAGAGAGTAACTGGCTTTCAGGTGTTGGTCCTTTTCTCTTTATTCTTCAATTTATATTTATTTTTGCTGTTAAATTTTTGGTTTTGATATCTTTGTGTTGTTTCATGACATTGCTATCGTTCTCCGCAGTTCTCTCCCAGTGATCCCACAAGATTGATGGTTACCTCTGCTGATTCCCAAGTCCGTATTCTTGATGGGATTGATGTGATATGCAAATATCGAGGTTCATACTATATTTTAATCTTTCTGTTTTAGATTTTCTTCCTACAGCATATCATCTTGTCGCTTCATGTTTCTTTCCTTGCATGTTTTGCTCTTTTTTGAACAGGTTTACACAACTCTGGAAGCCAAATAGCTGCATCATTCACCTCAGATGGGACACACATTATTTCAGCAAGCGAGGATTCTAATGTCTATATGTGGGATTGTGTTAGGCTGGATGAGTCTGTACCTCATGTAAAGAAGAATTGGGCATTTGAGCGCTTCTTCTCAAACAACGTATCAGTTGCTGTACCCTGGTCTGGAATGACAGATAGGAATTCTATTTCTTCAGGTACATCTGATACAACGTCGTCCTTTTTGAGCTTAGGACAACATAGTGATGAAAGAATATCATGCTTTTGTGATTTGGGTGAGATTTCAGAATGCAAGTTGCCATTTCCATCACCTGAACGATTCAGTCTGAGCCACGGATTTTTCTCGGAGTCATTGCCTAAGGGTTCTGCAACTTGGCCCGAGGAGAAGCTTCTTTCAAGCTCACCGGGAATATCATCTAAATTGTCTAAATCCCAGTACAAGTTTTTGAAGACGTCTTGCCAGAGTGTGCATGGTTCTCCTAATGCATGGGGTTTGGTGATTGTGACAGCAGGTTGGGATGGAAGGATCAGATGTTTCCAGAACTTTGGATTACCAATGCGCCGCTAGATTATTATGTTCACCAGTTCCTCAAATTGAGGGACCATTTCTATGGGAGGATCAGGTCTGTTTGTCAGGCATTGTGAATTGAGGATGGTACCCGCATGGCTGATCTTGATTGGTTTTCTAAATGCCTGAAAACTGGATTTGCATTGATGGCTACAGCAGGTGGTGAGCTGTATGGTTGAGATGTATTTTGGGTAAGTGTCAATAGTCTTATAGATGATAACTGGATTTCTCGTCCAGTGTATATAGCATTCTTTAATTTATTGACTAAACAGTATGGTGTCAGCAAAGTGTGAATCGTAGTCATGTGAACCGTTAAAAGGAGCAAAGTGTTGGGTGGATTTTGGCGTAATTCATTTTTTGCAGCAGGTGCGGAGCAGGCTGCCCGGGGAATTTGGATGTTACAAGTTCAAAGGGATCTCGTTCCATGGTAGTTATTTAAAAGCTGCATTCGTATTTTTTTTTTATTTTACCATCGTCAACTCAAGTTAAGCCTTAAACTTGTGAAATTTACGTGTTGGCTGTCCAAGAAAGCAGCACGAAATTGTTACAATTTTTTTTCCCCTCAAATTTCTAACTAGTGTCCTTGAGCTTTGGGTGCTTTGAGGTTTGTTGCAAAGAAAAGAATATACTTGTGTTAGCTGAGTTCTATCAATTCAAGTGTAATATACTTTTTTGAAAAAGGAAATCTCTGATTTCGTAGACTGGTGGCTTTCTTCTATCTTTGTTGCGTTTTTATTCTTTGTTCCTAAAACTGGTTTGTTATGGGCTCAGAATATATGTGTTATTTTGGATAGAGCCATGCACCCTGGCTTGCACATTAAGCAGTTCTACTATGGGTTGCCTCTTTTTCTTTTTCTATTGTTAGTGGGCAGTTTTACACTTTAGCATCGGTGGATAGAAGATTTATATATATATATATATATATATATATTTTGAAGAACAGAAGATTTATATTTGTGAGATTCACATGCTTCAAGAAAGTTTTAGAATTTATTATATGTTACATTTAAAATAGATAAAGACCAAGCCAAGGATTTTTTTTTTTTTCTAATTGTGATTAAGGAGTTCCAGAGCGGAACCAAGAAATGTTTTGGGGGCTAAAATTATAAGTCATAGTTTTATTTTAGAAAAAATTGCGCCAAAAGATGACATTCTAGTTTTTTAACAGAACATAACATCCCATTTCCTCAAAACAAATCAGAACATAACATTCTCTGCGAAAAAATTTATTAATAAAATCAAAATTTATTGTAGATATAATTACTATTAATCAAGTCAAACTTTATGGATATTGGTTTTTCTAATTTATCAATGAACTTGTCTTTTAGATAATGACCGCTAATTAGATTTGTATTAAGGAAAAAAAAAAATTTCAATTTTTATATTTGTTCAACAATAAATCTTTCTTGTAAATTTTTCAACTAAAATAATAGTGTAGTTTCAATTTTTTGAGATAGGTTAATCAAAGATTTTTCAACATTTGGAGAATCAACAAGTCGGTGGCATGAAAGGAGTCACGGCTAAAAGTCTGTCTCTCTGCTTCCGTGCTTATCAATAAATTATACGGTGAGAGATAAAGCTCCCTCCACTGTCATTGGGGTCTGAACCAAGCCTCTAACCCCCCCTTAGGGCAAAGGCTGAAAGGCTTCGGGAGAGCTTCCGTTCTAATAGTATCGCCTATTTCCCCGCATTACCTATGATCAAGCATCAATTCCTTTCGGATAGGTCGACTGGCTACCGACACCCTTGGACAACTATCTATTGAACATCTGCTAAATAAAGATATAATTTTAATCTTTTTATTGCTTTATATATATATATATTTTTTTTAAAAAAAATTCGGACTATTGCTGTATAGAAATTATTTATCTAAATCGGATATATTAAAAAGTTTCATTAAATTACAAAAATTTTCCATTGCATTATATGTTTAAAATGCTGCAGACAAGGCCTGCCTTAGCCCTTGAGATCCGTTTAGTTCAACATTTTGTGTTAATTGATAGCTAATATCCAATTGCTGATAGCCTATCAAGAAAAAATTATAAGTATTTGATAAAAATTTATTGACTGTTGTTGTTTAATTATACATGATAAAGCCTGGGTTATCTTTATACGGAGAGTTAGGAAACGACCGATCGGGTGAAAGCGACCTGAAAGGAAGAATGTCCGGTCGGACCAGGCGTAAGCACTCCGAAACTTAAGTCAGTAACTTTAGAGAGAGAAAACTTGTACAAAGAGAGTGCTCAAGGTTCAATACCTGAGGCCATCGCTTGTTGGGTTATTTATAAGAGATGTTGAGGGGCACTTGAGTGCCTATGGGGTGATCTCTGGCAGTCAGAGCAGGTATCCAGCGAAGTGACAGCGAGCAGGAGGTTGAGGTGGGCACTGTCAGGCGGCTGATGGGACGGGATGTCACGTCGTCCGATCGGTCCTCCTTTGGACTCGTGCCTATTTGCTTCGTCTTGTGGGCCTTGGGGCTTGTCAATGTTTGGGCCAACTCCATGGGCCTGAAGGCAGATGATATTTGCTGTGTTATCAATACACAAAATAACCATTGATATATATGAACCACTTTGATAGTAATGAGATCTAAATTTAATATTATTATCAGTATTATTTACTATTATCATTTATATTTATTAATAAATTATTGATGTTGAAAATTGAGAAATTTATAATCAATAAAATGACATTATGTTCCAAATAAAAGATATATAAGATTAGGGTAATGTTAGAACATAATGTTATTCGCTCCATTTTCATTCCAAAATTAAATGAAATTTGAATTCTTCAAGATAATTATCGAACAAAATTGTAACTTCTCGAACTTACTAATTCTAATCAAAGATTGGGCAAAAATACTCAACAACAACTTTAAACAGAGTCTACAAAGATCCCAATTTTTTCATCCAAAATCATATGTACCAAAATAAAAAAATTCGTCTAGATTTTGTGGGAGGCGCTACTGGGCTGTGACTGGTGGGAGGCGCTACTGGGCGGTGAACGGTGGCTGTTGCAACGGCGTGGTAGCTGGCATGCTTGCCGGAGCTACCGTCGGAGAGAGAAGGAAGAGAGAAATCAGAAGCGAGGGGGGGAGGGGGGGGGGGGGGGGGGGGGTGGGGGGAGAGAGAGAGAGAGAGGGCGAGAGAGAGAAGGGAAGAGAGAGAATGGAGGCTGCTGCGACAATGTGGTGGCTAGCATGCTTGCTGGAGCTACATCGAAGAAAGACAGGGAAGAGAGAAGCCAAGCGAGAGAGGGAGAGAGGGGAGGGAGGAAGAGAGAGGGCTTATGTAAATTTAAGTTTTTTTTTTAATTCACGTGTCACGTTACTATTGGTCAAAAATGACATGTCAGTGATGTTGCGCAATTGTATTATATGCGCTATCATCAGATAAAAAAATGTGTTTATTAATGTCTTAATAATTAATTACAAGTGTTTAATTGATAAACTTATAAGTCAGAAAAGCGGAATGACAAATGAGTGTAAATTGAAGGGGCAATTAACATATTAAGGTTTACTTATGTAATAATTATTATACCTATACTATATACTACTTCTATTCATGAAAAAAATATTAATCAAATCAAACTTTATTATAGAATGCAAATAATAGATTTTTTTATATATAAGTAAGAAATAATAGATAATAACTATTAATCGAGTCAAACTTATTGATTTCATTATCTCATTAATGAACTTGTATTTAAGATAATGACCATTAATTAGAATTTTATTAAGAAAAAAACTTTAATTATTTGATTAAATATTCAACTTTTATATTTATTCAATAGTAATTTTGAACAAAAATAAGAATGTAGTTTTAATTTTTTGGATAGCTTAAGAAAAGAATTTTGAACATTTAAATGATACAATTTTAATATTTTTACTTAGTATATATTTTTGCATAATTTTTTAAAATTTATGGGCTATTACATAATTGTTCAAAGTTTGGCGGATAAGGCCGCCCTGATCCTGTCAATCCCAATCCCATATATCTAATATTATATATCAAGTACTGCTTTAATTAGTAGCTGTAATAAGTTGGAATAGATGACAATGCAACTACTGCCAATATCAAAATCCTTTTCATTTATTCCTAAACCCTAATTAAAACTCAACACTACAATGTACTATTTTAATATTTATGAAAATTTAAAGGCTAATAAAGATACAATTTTAATATTTTTATTTCTTAATATATATTTTTGCATAATTTTTTTAAAATTTATGAGCTATAGTTTGTTCAAAATCCGGCGGATAAGGCATCTCTCAGCCCCACTTCTAAGTATTGTTTTGTAGGTGTAATCAGTACTTGGAAGATCAATTAATGCTACTTCTATGGTAACTAAATCATTTTGAATTTTTGATTTACACTGAATAACCGAAAGCAACAATTAGGAGAAAAACAAAAACTATAACTTTCAACACATGCAGCGTGCAGAAACAAATTAATTAAGGAAACTTCTAATGTCCAAAATTCTTTTTTTTTTTAGCCCAATTAGTATAATCTACAACTAATTAACTAGACATCATTATTTATAAATATTGGTCGGAATCAAGGTTTTATCTTTGTAATGGATAAATCTAATTCAAACTAAATAATATCGGTAATCACATAAAAAAAAAAAAACTAAATATCATTATTTTTTAAATTTATGGCTATTCAAAAGTTAGTCACCCTATAAATAAGAAAAAAAGTTTTTGAACCTAATATTTTTAAGAAAACACGGTACGCGCATGGAGTTTTTTATTCCTAATATGTTCCTAAATATTATAATATCTAGACTCCAATAATCCTTTAGAATTGATTTTTAATTGATATATGCAATTCATGTGAACAAACCAAATAATAATAATAATTAAACCAAATGTATAAATAATATTTATTAAGTACATACTAATGAAATAATAAATTGCCATATGTATAACACATATATGAAATCCAAGTAATTAAGAAAAATCCAGTATATCTATCCTTTTCATGTTGGGTTCAAATACTGCATAAATGAGTTCCGTGAGGGGTTTGTAGCCTCGCAATCCAATTAATGTGCTTGATTATATCATAATTAAATTAAATAGTAATTAGTAGACAAATTTGATGTTAATGGGCAGAATATATAATTTTATTGGGAGCCTTGTCATTAGAAGGACAGATACGCAAGACTGTTTGTTGAAAGATATGCACACTAAACACGTACATAACTGCCAATCACGCAAACTTCTGCTCTATATAATGCAGAGGAAAGGGGAAAAAAATAAGTCACGGGACTTCTTCACTTACCAATATGCAAGATAAGGAAAAGAAATAATTTATGAATTCTCTAGTCCATATTTGAGGATCAATTCTCATAGGTAAGAGAGGCACAGAGTAAGGGAAAAAATATGGGAAGAGCTCCTTGTTGCTCAAAGGTGGGGTTGCATAGAGGACCATGGACTCCTAGAGAAGACACATTGCTTATTAAATACATTCAAGCTCATGGGGAAGGCAACTGGAGATCCTTGCCTAAGAAAGCTGGTAATTATCTTTACCATTAATAAACCTTATCTACCCAATTCATTCAATTTTCATTTTTTAGCTAAATATAACAATGACCTTAGTTGAGTAGGTATCATAGTCACATATCCAACTCTCTGAAATTGATAATTTATGTCATTTTATCTTTTTAACTTTTTCAAGAAACCACTTGTCCTTCTAAACCCTTAAATGTAGATGTCCATTTTTTTGACGCTATATATAGAAAAACTACACACATTTCTTTTTTTTTATTGAGAAACAAATTTCACAAATTTACAGAGTTAAAATGACCAATCTTTACAAGTTGAGGGGCTATTTATGTATTAAGCTTCTTTTTTTTTTTTCTTGAAAAATGATAAAAATTTCTGTAAATGAAGGTCTACTAAGGTGTGGAAAGAGCTGCAGGCTAAGGTGGATGAACTACCTAAGACCAGATATTAAAAGAGGGAACATTACTCCTGATGAGGATGATCTTATTATCAAAATGCATTCTTTGCTTGGCAACCGATGGTCTCTCATTGCTGGAAGGCTACCCGGTCGAACCGATAATGAGATCAAAAATTATTGGAACACCCATCTCAGCAAAAAGCTTAATAACCAAGGAACCCACAAAAAATCAGCACAACGAAAAGTAAAAAATAGGAAGAAAAATGATACCAAGAAACAAACCCAAAACAAACCCAAACCTGAGCCAGAAAGGCCAAAGATTCATCTTCCCAGGCCTGTTAGATTCACTTCTGCATGTTTACCAAGAAATGACAGTTTTGAGTGCAATGCTAATAGTGTAAGTTCCAGTGTGAGTGAAGTAGGGAATAGTATTCCTTGGCGTAATTTTAAAGAGAGTGATGATGGGATGAGCTTTCTTGTTGGAGATGTTGATCATGATCTTGTTCACGGTTCTGATGATCTTGAACCTACAACCAACGACACCCTAGAAAAGATGTACGATGAGTATTTGCAGCTCTTAAAGGGAGATGATGATCAACTACAATTATTTGATGATTCTTTTGCTGAATCATTGTTGTTGTGATAAATAAAATTGCTGTAAAGTATATGTACTATGTCAATTTCAACCGAAACTATTTTCTGAATTTAAATCCAAAATATAATGTGAAAAAGAAAAATCAAAATAAGATTTATGTGCTTAAAACTATATGCTTAAGTATGTTCGAGGTTTGTACATAAATATTGGGTTTGAATCTTAGATTCGCGTGCTCACCTTCCAGCCAATTTGGAAATTTCGTGGGTTCCATGTCAAGTTTGTTTATATATATATATATATATATATATATATGTATGTTCGCAAAAGTCTTTGGTGTGCTTGGTTTATAATTTGTTCGATAAGTGTAGGCAAAAAAGGAAAAAAATACGCCGGGATAGTGACACCTTTTCTAATCTTTAAGTTGGAAGTTCTTAATTCAAAGGGTAAGGGGTCCATTATTGAAAATGATTTAAATGTCTTGGGTTAAAATTCTAGCTGAAATATTGAAAATTGTGCATATGTTAACTTATTGTGAATAATTAGTTCAGATTTATCATTGAAAATATTTAAACTCTAGGTAAGCAAACCAAAATATATATGGCAGATTAATTAATTGAAGTCACATAAATTTATTACACTTGTATTGCAAATAGATACCTTATTTTAATTTTCAAAAAAATAGTTAAAATATTTTAGTTATTGATAATCCTGAAAATATCAGAATGAGCTATATAGTGCGAGCCGATCGGATTACTTGTGATTTAGAATCTGTAAAAAGGTTAGCCCGGTTGGATCGAGCAGTAGCACTCCGAAACTCAAGTCAGTGAGGGACTTAGAGAGATAAAATATAGAGAGTGTGTCTCCAAATTTCAATATCTGGGTCTTTATTTTCGGAGTAATTATAAAAACTTAAAAGAGTTACTTGAATAGACTGCGCTAGTATCAGAGTGGATAAGCAATGATGTGACAAAAAATAGACAAGAGGATAAGGCGGTGACGTGTGTCAGTGGATTGGCAGGGAACATGCCTTGTCAATCAAATCGGACATGCCACACTGACAGTTTGTTGATTTTCTTGGATGTCTTGTATCACATGTTTGGACCTTATATTTTTAAACTTGACTTGAGCCCGAAGATAATGGGCACTCAATTATCATCAAACATTTTTTATTTGTTTATCTAGAATTTAATTTTTTTTTTTTACCAATTTACCATTAAAAATTTTAACTATTTTTTGAGAATTAAAATAGCATGCCAATAAATAGTATATATATGATAAACTTACGTGACTTAGTCTGGCATATATTTCTATTTACTTATTAAAAATTCTATTTTTTTTAATAATAAAATTTAACTAATTATATAACAACAAAACCAAATGTTGATTTAAAATATATTTAAAAAGTAAACGTGTGCTATTTTAAAAATATGAAGTGTACAATGTACATCAGCATCATGCATAGAATTTGAGAATGTTGTAGGAAGCAGGGAAGATTACAATTTTTTTTTTGGTGTGCATGAAATTCATAGTGCCACTAGATTTCAACACAGTCAAGTTTTATGTGTCAGTGCTGCAACCGATACCGGCACCAGCAATAGTATCGGTTTTAGAGATGTACAATTTTTTTCACCCAGCAATTATGGTAAACACAGTGAAAATTTTGCCTATAAAATAGAAAAAAGAACGTTCTTTTCTCATGCATAAGAATTAATTAGTTCATTTCTTTTTTCATATCCGTTTGATATTTTTTTAATTCACAGTTTTTTATTACATGAATAATTCAATTATAGTAAGCAGTAGACTATTGGGGGCGTTAGATGAAATTTTATTACATCAAGTTTTTTGGTTCACAACCAAAAAAATGTCATTCTCTGCTTCCTAGCAAAAACATTTCTTCACTTATACACTTGGTAATTTTCATACTAATTCTTAATAAAATCTCAAAACCTCAAATACTTTCACATGTGCACCACATTCCTTTTTTTCTACAAAAATCCCAGTTTGTATTATTATTATTAGGTTATATGATTCAGTTTTATATATGCGATTGTACACAAAATCATTGCTACCGAGTTAAAATTTATAATGTCTTACACTTTCGGGTACTTTCGACACACACCGATCGAGTTCACATTTTATTCGTGGTTCAAGTCATTATCTTGGTGATAGAACGTTTTTTAGCTTACATATTAATTTAAGTCTCCAAGAAAGCAGCCAAACATGCATGTTAAAAAAAGTTACTGTTAAAATTATAATTATATTGTTATTCAAGTTAATTATATAATAATGACAATTTAACAATAATTACTCAGATTCATAAATTAATTCATTGATAAGTTGAATGTAGAGAAAAAAAAAATATAAATATTAATTATATTAGTTATTGATAAATCCAAATATGTCTTTATCTGTAGGAGAGAGGACGATCCGATCGGATGAGAGAAACCTGCAATAAGAGGAGCCCGGTCGGACCAGGCGTGAGCACTCCGAAGCTTAAGTTAGTAGCTTAGAGAGAAGATGTGCTTAGAGAAGAAATGTTGTGTATTCAATACCTGGTGCCATCGTTGGCTGGACTATTTATATGAGATGGTTGAGGGGCACTTGAGTGCCTGGGGAGTGATTACTGGCTGTCAGAGTAGGCATCCGGCGACATGACATGGAGCAGGTGATAGGCATGGGTGCTGCCTTGTGTCAGGCGGCTGATAGGACTGGCGGTCACATCAGCCGATCGGGCATGTGCATCGCCTAGGAGCTCGTGTCTGATGCCTTTTGCTGATGGGCTTTGGGGCCTGCCAGTTAAGTGGGCCGACTGAATGGGCCTTAAGGCAAAAGATATTTGCTGTGTTATCAGTTATGATAGATATAATGAATATAATAATTTGAAATTTAATTAAGGTGGATCCAAATATATATTTTTTTCCCACTCCATGTCCCAAAAGAAGTAAATAAAAAATCAATTATAAAATTTTGAGTCCACAAACGTACTTAGTGGTTAGATAAGCTCGTGGGTATCTTATGTTCAGGAGTTGGTAGATGAATGCATACTATTTATTACCACGTGCATTGCAAAAGTTCTTTCCATTATAAGATGACGCTGCAGGCCTAATTATATTATGATGCTTAATTAATTAGTTAAAAAGTTTTATTATTGTCTGACTTTTCTATTTGTCCTCGAGGACGATATTAATATTCCTTATATTTCGTTTTACGTTTTATTTTTTTTATTAAAATTAAATAATATTAATTTTAATTAAAAAAAATCAAATTCTTTTAAAAATTTAAATTTATTACTAAGAAAAATAACACGAAAGGAAGGAAGTTCATTATAATAAATTTAACTAAAGACAAAGAAAGAGCAAGAAATAGAGAAAACGAATTAAAGGCAAAAACGACTATGACTGCAATTAACTCTACTCAAATCAAATCATAAATTAAGAGAGACTAGGCTGAACTGGACCACCCACTTGCTACTCCATTATTGATAGCTTGCACGTTCTATGATACGCCAAAATATCATTATTTTATCTTTCATTCAGACAATTAACATATGCTAGAAGTAGACTGTCGAATTGAGCGAATTCGGAACCACACATTAATTTTAATGTCCGTCATATTATTTTGGATTCCGAATTTGAAACTAAACATACTTAAAAATAGTACTCTTAAATTATTTTTATTACGTTTATCAATAACCATGTTATAATCGTATTAATTATCATGTTAAGATGTCTACATATCATAAACTAAATTTCTTCCTAAGTCCATCTCTTTCGTTAAATTTCGACTACAAACGCAAAGTCCAAACATTCTCCCTTTCTATGTACAAATCATTAAATAAAAATGATAGGGTTTCTGAAACTTAGTTATTTTATTTGCCATTTTCTCATTTTCCTCTTCTTATGAGTAGAGGTGAGCATGGTCGGTTAACCAGTGCATGAGTTCCAGTCCATTAATCAGTCCATTAATATCGGTTTTTTGAAATTTCAATCCATTAACCAGTCCATTACCATCGGTTAACCAGTCAATCGGTTTCGAATTTTCGGATCGGTTATCCAATATTTTTCGGTTAACCATTATAATTATAAATATATTCATAAATAAAATTAAAATATTCAAGATACTTAAAAATTAAAATTTTTTCACTATAATATAACATTATTGTTGTTAAAATAAAAATATTTGGTGGATATAAGCAAATTTGTTTTTAAAAATTAATATTTAATAAGTAAATATATTAACCGGTCCATAATTACTTTTAATTAGATAGATTGTTATATTTACTAATAGCCAATTAAAAAAACTTAAAAACTTTAAAATAATTAGTATAATGAAAAAAAAAGTACATGATCACCTTTAATTAGAATAAATTATTATATAAATTATTATAAATCATTAAAAAATTAATAAATTAACTAAAAATTCGGTTTCGGTTCGGTTAACAAGTCACATGAGTCAAAAACTTTTAACCAGTCCATTAATATTGGTTTTTTCAAAACACTAACCATTAACCAGTCCATTACAATCGGTTAACCAGTCCATCGATTCGGTTTCGGATTTTTTTTTTCGGTTAACCGAGTCCATCGGTTTTTTTGCTCACTCCTACTTATGAGGTCACTTTTAATGATAGATCAATTAAGATCGATTCCATTCATTACCCTTGTACACAAAAGGTAAAGCTTTTTCCACTTCTAAGTGGAAGAGTCGTGATAATACATAAATATACATTGTCTAATCTATTTTACTTATAAAATCATTTTAATTGATAATTACATCAATTTAATTCTTATATTTTTAATCAATAATAATATGTTTTCTAACATATTAATTTTATATAATAATTTATATGATTAAATTAATCTATGTGATTTCTTAAATCTTCATTAAATTAATTTTATTATTTTTAATTAATTGAGTTATTTGCATATAATTATAGGTCTAATGAATGCTAAAGAAATTAGATTGTAATTTTAATTAAATAAATGTAAATAGAAATTGAATCCTATTTCAATTTTTTAATTAATTATTTATCTAATTTATAAATTTTTATTTTAATTAGAATACACTTTTTTTTAATTCCGTTTATATAATAATGATATATATTCATTTGGGGTAAACAATTATTAGGGAGTATTAAAAAAAATCGTTGGATCTGGTTAATCGAGAAATCAAACCGAAACCAATCTAAAAAATATGTTAACCGAACTTATTTTTATGGTTAATGGTTCGTGTTTTAAAAATATCGATATTAATTAATTGATTTTTTTTAACTCATTGACCGATTAACCGAACTGATAACTGATACATGAATACCCCTATAGTTTATTAACTTTATTTCACTCTTTATTTTTTTATTATAATTATTTTATTTCATTATTTTCATATTTAATTATTTATATTGCTTTAATTTTCATTTACTTTAAAATATATTTCAATTTCATTTTAGTTTTTTTCAAAGATATTTTAGTTATTTTATTAATTGTTCAATATGTTCATATTTAATATTTCTTATTATTTCTTAATTTATCAATTTTTCATTAATGAAAATCAAAATATATTCAAAAAATTATATAACATTAACTAAAATTTTCAATAATTTTTTTAAAAAAAAACTAAATTTTTTTAATATATGTGAAAATAGTGTGTCAATTTAAAAAAAATAAAGAAAAATAGTTGTTTAGCATTGGATAGATTTATTTTAATAATTTTGTATTTTTTAAATATTTTTTCTTAGGGGTGAGCAACAGTCGGTTCTGTTCAATAACCGAACTGATAAAACTAAAAATTTATGATTTGAGCAAACCGAACATAAATTATATGATAACAAGTCCATGCCTACTGGCAATTATATTTAAATTTTGCTATTCTCTTACAAATATATAAAGAATAATCAAATTTATTTATAATTGAAAATATATAAAAAAATTACATGAATAACATGAATTATATATATAATTTAATTCTATACTTGTATATTGGATAATGAGAAAAATTTAGAAATTTAAAATAAATATAAATGTAAAACAATTTTTATTAATGGTTCTTTACTAACAATCATTAATTACTCGAACAAATAATGTGCACATGTACATAAAACTACTCGCTTCATTTCATTTTATGTGTTACTTTTATTGTTTTTACTAATAATAAAAAGTATGAATTAAACTTAAATTTATGATTAAATATAGTGAAGAATGACTAATTTACCATTATTTTTATTACTTTCAAAATTGTGATTTAAATTTAATTGGTTAAATAATATTAGAAATAGAATATGAAATTAATATTGCATTGAAAATTGAAAAAAAAATAATATTTTATTAAAAATTTAAAAATAATATATAAAATAGATATAAAATTTCATAAAAAACGTAAAGTACTCTGAAACGGATAGAGCGCGTGTGGGGGCAGGCTAATAGAAGTAAATTGCTTTCATAAATGAGATTTTACCTTGCAAATTTATGCTATTGAGTTGAAATCCGAGTAAATAAAAAGAAAATTATTCAATTGAGCAAATTTGTTATTTTATTTTATTTTTTTAAATATAGAATTTATCTATTATTCATTTTTCTAACCCGCCATTTATTGGATCCGCAGAGGAGCAAAATGAAAACAAAGTGAGTTGGTAAACTCATCCAACGGCCTAAGCCCATTAAATCCAAAAATTGGGTTAGGCTGGGCCGAGACTTGCAGCAGAAAATAAAAATAAATATTTTAATTCCAAATAGATTGAAAGGTGTAACCAACACAACGGAGTTTCTAAAAGTAATGAAAGTGAAACAAATATGGGAACAGTAACCGCAGCAGCTCCATGGAAGCAGCTTCTGCTTTCCGCATTAGAGTCTAATTCCCGCCTCAAGCACTCTACCTTCTTCCAATTGGTGCGTCTCTGTCAATTTGTTTATACATCTGCATCTAATCTCAGTTCCGGGGGCGATTGGTTAATTTTTTTTTCCTGTTTTCTTTGGATTTCAGGCTACTGTTGGATGTGATGGGAGACCTTCCAATCGCACTGTCGTTTTCAGGTACTGTCTATTTGCGCGGGCGATTGTGGTTATATGAAATTTTCTGGTGTCATGAGAAGCTTTTTCGCTGTTTTGCAGGGGGGTTTGAAGGGAGTAGTGATAGGATCCAAATCAACACAGATTGCAGAACTCGAAAGGTTAGCTTTTTTAATCCTGATGACTAGTTCTCAACGACATGTCGTTCATTGAGCCAGATTTATTGTTTGCAGATTAACTGGCAATAGGATGTTCCAAAACGTGTTATAGGCTGCCATCTCTCTTGACACCAGCCATGAGGTCTATTTGATCTCTAACTTGGTTAAACAGGATGTGCCTTAATATTTTTAATAATGAATCTCATATTACTATCTGATAATAAGCACATTTCATTTAGCTCATTGTTTATTACATTTGAATATGCAGATTGAAGAACTTAAGCAATGTCCTTTTGCTGAGGTAATAGGACTACTTTTTTTTCCCCAGCTAAATATTGCATTCACTTTCTCGCTCACGGTTGTTTCCAGAATTGTTTATTTAATTTTATTATGACCATGAATTACAAAATTAAGTATTTCACGCTAAATTTTACATTCTCTAGATATGTTGGTATTTTACTGACTCTTGGGAGCAATTTCGGATCAATGGAAAGGTTGAGGTTATTGATGGGGCACATCCTGATTCATTGAAGCTTCAGGTACCTCTAACTATAGGCATATGTTTTATCTGACCTAATGATGATCAAATTACATGTTATAGTCTGCAAATATTGTGATATTCTTAAAAGAAATTTGATTTATCAAAAGTATTTGGATTTAAATTTGCATTATTACCTTTTTCTGAACTGCTAAGCAGGTGATGTCAATATTAGAATATAAGAATTGCTACTAAAGGTTATTGTTAGCTATGATTACTCTTCAGCATAGTTATTGTTGCTAGCATAGAACTTAGAATTTTATGTTCCTTGTGATTTATATAGAACCATTGAAAATTACATCACCACAACAACCTGAAGTAGATTTTGGGGACTAGATGATTTTAACTAGACATTATACAATGAGTCTTGGGAGAACCATACTCCAACAGCTAGTAGCTGTTGAGGTTGGAGAGTTTAAATCCGTGAAAATCTCACATGGGTGTCTCAGATTTTGAACATCAGATTCAAGTCCCTTGCTCTGTAATTTAGAAAATAAAACATCACTGAGAGGATGGTTTTAAAGATACTTCTGACCCACGAGATGGATCACTTTGCTGGCCCTTCTTAGCTTGCCAGTTCCTCAAGGATTGGTAGTAAACGAACCTGCTATGAAACCAAAACCATTTAGTTTCACATTTTTGTTATTATTACTCTTCAATAGTACCTCAATTTTATCTTCATTTAGTTGGCGCTTAGGCATGCACATCTTCATACACATTAACTTCTGTAGATTGAAATTGGTTGAAATCTGCAATAACTTTTGCTTTAAAAGAATTTTGATTGAATGGCTCAATGCCTTTTCATTCTGATTTCATTGAATATATAACTGAATATACAGTACTTAATGGCTGATTTACAGAGATTTAAGGCTGATTTATCTCTATCTACAGCTATACAATGTACTTATGGAAAGATAATAAGAATCTAAAATAAATAGGCTGTACAAAATAAATGTTTGCTATATATGGCAACAATCTGCAGTAAGTCTGCTCAGTACTTTGAGTCAGAGGGTTGATACATATTTTGCCTCAAATATTGCATTCTAGAAATTATCCTTTGCTGATGCCTAGTTCCTTCTAATGTATTGATTTTTAGACGTGTCTAGCATTTGCTTATCTTGAAATACTATCTAGTCTTTCCTCATACTTTAAGTCATGGTTGCAGCTCAGAGAGAAATCTTGGTTTGCTAGTTCTGTAAAGTCAAGACTGCAGTACCTGGGTCCTAATCCAGGTCTTCCTTGTTTTACTGAGCAACCTCGGCAGGAGTTCTTTCTAGATCCATCCACAGGGCCAGTTGCCTCATTTTGCCTGCTAGTCTTAGATCCAGAACAGGTTTAGTGGCTTTATGATCTTGATTTTGTATTGCAACACCTTTTGTCTTCTCTCTCACTAACTTTTGAATTCATAGGTTGATTACTTGAATTTGAAGAGTAACCAGAGAATAATGTTTGCCTTCAGCCAAAGTGCCAATGGAGAAAATTGTTGGAATTTAGAGAGGATCAATCCATAATTGCTGCACACAGGACCAAGTTGTATTACGAAACCTCTAATTGTTTTCTGCAAGACTGCAACATATGATAAAACAAAAGATATGATAAATGACTTACCTATTTATGTTCCCACAGACTAAGTTGTACAAATTTATTCTTTCCCCTTGAAGAAAAAAAGTGCATAGATGTGGTAGCCGTTTTTTATGCCTTTTTTACTTTACATTGATCAAACACTTGCATTCTTTACTACTATTGCAATATGTCACAGAAGTACTTACCCCTTTGACATGAAGTCGCTTGTACTGATGCAATGCAGATTTTCTTGTCCTCCCATGCAAAGCATCTTGCTCAAATGAGTATCCATTACAATGCTTAAAGGGTACTGAGGAAATGAACATAACCTTTTTTACAATCTTAAAAGGGAACTTTTATGTTTTCCTCTTAAGATTGTGGAATACTCATTTGAGCAAGAGGTTTTCCTGTGGAAGGTAAATTCCAATCTTGATCCCTGCTATTGAGGAACGAAAGGCACTAGTATTATATGGTATTCTATGTTTGCTTCTCAACTACCAGAAGTTTATCTTGGTAAGAGAGGTGGTTGTACCAGCCCAACAAAGGATTACTGAATTCCGCACTATCTTTGTAATCTACTTGTATTGGGCTGTTAGCTGAAATTGTTCGACATTATATCCAAGTTTTGTCTGCACTATACACTACCACACTTCCATGTTCACTGTTCAATGGGATGGCCTTTTTTGCCAAGGTAGTATTTTTCAGTTGGTGCTTTATAATGGGTTGAAATTTGGTTAAACGGTTGTTTACTGATGTACATTGTGCTGTCTCATTCTACACAGCTTTACTGTACTTTCAAATGTTATTGTACTACACTGAAGTTCGAGTTTCTAGGTGAGTAGGTTGACATTATTTTAATTTCATCGTACTACAAGCTAACAAGGTCGCATTCTTATCTCAGTATTTTATCACTTTTAGTTTGAAATTGAGATGCTCCATTGATTGAGGCTAGAGCTGTGACAAGAATTGTCTTTGTTTTGAAGAACATGAAATTAAGATTGCACACGATTGTGCTCTTTGGGATCTGACAATGCTAAGTTCGATGCAAACGGATGCAGTTTTTCAAGGTACCTCTCATTCAATCTGTAACATCAGTTACTATTAATTATTAGGATTTCTTTTTTTGGTTCAATAATATCGTTGCTATTTGATATTTATATATGTGGTATCCACCTTTCAAAGAATCACATTTGTGTTTTTGTTGTTGACTAGCCTATGACCATTTTTAGTTCTTGACTTTCTGGCATGCTTACAGTTGGTTGCAATTTTTAGTGTGAAATATATAAGATTGTTTATTTGTGATGATTCATCACTCGCATTCCCTTGTCACAATGGTGTCTACCTTTATTAGCTAACGTCCAAATTTTTGTCATTAACAAAGAAAGAAAAATACACAGCAGGGTGACACCTGATGGTTTAGCTCAGTTCTTTGATTAATGAATTGATTTGATTCTAAAGAAAAAGAAAATGAAATATTATATGCACTTGATGAGAGCAGGGTGACTATTCTATTTCTGTATAAGCTAGAAACTAGAAGCCTAGATAATAAGACACATCCTTGTAGTTGTAGCATCCAGACTCCAGAGATTCTACACAATCTGCTATTCTGACTTGATTATTATAATAAAAATAGTGGTCTATCTTGAACGTTTAGGCCGATCGTGGATTGATTCCACTTGAAATTTCAGGTGCACAACTTAAGTGAAATCAAAATTCATGGGTTCAATGATTGGTTTTATTATCAATTAATCATATAAAAATGTGAACCATCACTTAATTAAAAGTATAGAAAATTATGATTCGATTTTTTCTAGTGACATTTATAATTGCAATTAGGTATATAGCATAAATTGTTCCCCCTCTCTCCTTGCGAGATAAAACTGAAGGGGGGTGTCGGCAAAAAGAAACATAAAGGCTCAGACAAGTCAAGCCCAATGCACCATTTTTTTTCCAATTATATTGTTAAACCGGTTATATTAATATATTTTGATAAGTTCAAGTAGTGATAAAAGTATATATTAATAATCCCATCTAATCTTCTTTTATTCATCTTTCTGTCAAGAGTTGGAATAAGCATTTCCATCTTTCTGTCAAGAGTAGGAATAAGCACTTGGACCAAGATTTATTTGTCTTTCTTGACAACTTGTTACAGGAAATTAGTAGCTTAGAATTCCTTAAAAATCAATACCGATGTTACTTTCACTTGCGTAGTCTTCCTTCTTCACATCAAAAGAAAATGACAGAAAATGGTACATCGCATGCTAATTTATTTATTGCCCCAAGTTAATTCGAAGTAAATTGGTCATTTTAGAAAAAAAAAATCAGTGAGATTGCACCTCATCAGTGTTAACATTGCATTTAAATTTGTATTCTCACGGGGAAATTTATTGAAAAGAAAATAGCCGTGATACTTTTTCTGTTATTGTTAATGCAACTAAAGAAATGAAAGGAAAGTTGCAGTTTTATTAATTCAATCTATACTTTTCGCCCCACAATTTGCTGACCTGAAAGAAATTGACAACACATATCATATCACACACTTGCGCCAAAAGAATCCTTCACTTCTTGACATAACAATTCAATTCACAACGCATATTTTTGGTCCATTTATTTAAAAATCCAGCGGCTTTAGCACTTTGGCAAATCTGCAGGAGGATGTGGCAGTGTCTCCAAGTGGCCTTTCCCATTTTTAACTATTAGCGCTGTGCCTAATCCCCATGATTGGTGTACATCAAAGTGACAATGCATAAACCAAACCCCTATAACAGAAACAACACATATAAATCATCCATATTATATTATCTCGATATATTTTAATCTAGAAGATTAATATATAGTTAAAACATGCATACCAGGATTG
Organism: Excoecaria cochinchinensis; assembly: GCA_947683425.1. Classification (NCBI taxonomy): domain Eukaryota; kingdom Viridiplantae; phylum Streptophyta; class Magnoliopsida; order Malpighiales; family Euphorbiaceae; genus Excoecaria; species Excoecaria cochinchinensis. Next base: position 7,111,030 of record CANTUQ010000045.1, read on the forward strand.
TCAGCCACAAAACGAAGAGCTGCCCATCCCCCTACTGGAACTCCAATTGTGTTCATCAATGGGGGATCGACAAGATTGAAACTTGCTGTTTGTGGGTTATAGTTACCGGTGCCGTAACCCACAACGTAGAAGCTATAGCCATGGAGGTGAATTGGGTGATTTTCAGTGGTGACAGTTCCAGTATCCTGCAAGATGATTTGCACTCTACTTCCATATTCAAGGACCTTAGTCCTAGTCCCATTCATTGAGTTGGTATCAATTGGTGCATTATTAGGTGCTCCATTGACGAAGTCATAAAATCTAAGGGGTGCACCAGGGAAATCGTCAGTAAAGTGCCCCTCAATTCCCTTATAATAGGCTTCCAAAACTGATAAAGTTGGCTTATTGAAACTTATATTGTTCATTGAAGCCGCCAGGGTACCATTGTTAAGTCCTTGACAATTTTTCTGTGGATTTTTGGACCTACACCTATTTACATTTAACCCAATTGTGACAAATAGATTAGTGTCAATCTCTTTTGGAACTTTTGATGACTCTAATCCTCTTAGCCCATCCATCACTGTTTTAACAGCTAAATTATCATTAAAGCTTGGCAATCTCGCCGGTAATGAGAAGCTATTAGGAATGGAACCTAAGTACTGGAAATAAGAAATTGCAGATATGTTTTGGAATGCGACACCTTGAGCTGACATGTAAGGTCCCATTGCCATGGAGTATTTTCCGATGGGCTGATCTGCCGTGACAAGAACGTTCATAGTCTGTCCCGGTCCGAGCATTACACGATCAGTGGTGAATGGTTTTACATACTCAGCATCTGCTTCTACTACTGTTAATTTGTGGTTAGCAATGGCAAAGAAATTTTCCATGTTTAAGCCTGCGTTAATCAGCCTTAACATATATGTTTTTCCGGGGACTACGTCGATCCTGTATACATCTGAAATAATAGTATCGTATTAATACTTTTTAAGTACAATCATAATGTAACATAATAATGAAGAATATGGCAGCTGACCAAGTGAGATATATATATATATATATTCAAATGTTTTAATCAAATGACCACCTAACAGTAACTTAATGCTTTTTCTATTCTCACTTTAATATCATTTAATAAGTCAATACGGAACTAAAATATAATTATAAGATAATAATAATAATAATAGTAATAATAATGATGATTTGGTACTTGCATGTTAGCTGTTGCTTTGCACTGGAAAATACTAATTTAATTTAGCTCATGAAGTTGCGGTTTGTTTGTTGAATAATTGATTAATTATTTTTAGCAGATATAAAAGATAACTTTGACCCTTTATAGGCTAGAAAATTATTTAAATGAAAATGGAAATATAGATATATAGTAATACCATTAGCAGAGCAATTGTAGTTAGGGCCAGGATGACCATTGATGATATAAGCATCTGATGGAGGAGGAGCTCCCCCAGATGCTAGTGTTCGCCTCTCAAGTTGTACAACATCCTTTAGCCAATACTCCCCTAAAATTTAAAAGAAAAAGAATAATTTTATAATTTTTGCATATAAAATAAGATAATAATTAACGAATAAGTTACCTAGAATCACAATATGCTCTTCATGAGGGGAAGGAAAAGGGTAAGGGACCCCAGTCTTTGGGAAAACTACAAGAGCACCATAAACAGTGGCCCTAAGCCAAGAAACATGAGCATGCCAAAAGAAAGTGCCCTTTTGTTTCACCATTGTGAACTCATACGTGAAACTCTGCCCTGGTTGAATTGGACATTGTGTTATATATGAAGGTCCATCAAACCAGCAAGATAGTATCTGCCTTACACCATGCCTGGTTTCCACACAAATATATGTATATATATACCCATTAATTAAATTAAGCTTCAAACATTTGATTAAAATAATCTTAATCATGAAGAACCTTGGTGCTGTATCATATTTATACCAGTGGATGGTGGCATTGTGAGGTGACTGGTTAGTAACTTTGACGATTATTCTGTCGCCCTCTTGAGCATAAACAACTGGCCCCGGATAGATGTCATTCACTACCACGATTTCTCTTTGCTTGCACAGCTTATTCACTTTCATTGTATGTACCTATAATACATCCAATTGATGTAACAATTTATTAGAAATTTTTTCTCTTTTAGCTTAGTGCTGGCAACTCAACCAAATTCTGCAGACTCGCTTGCATTAACTTGAACAATATGAATTAAAAAAAGAAAAAGAAAAGAAAGATAAATAAATTAAAAAGTAAAAGGGAGTTGGACCTTGAAGTCGTAGAATCTGGTGGAGCTCCCAGCAGGCCAGAAATTTGGCATAGCATGAGAAGAGTAAGCAAAGAATACTAAGCTTAAGAGAAGAATAGATGAAGTGGCCATGTTGAATTTCATAGAGAAAACTGATGATGAGAGCTCTCTAAGTGTGGAGTCTATCTATGGAAGGTATGGCCTCTAATAGCTATATAAAGATTGAAATGTGAAGCATGCAAATATAATTAAATTAGTTAGTAGTATTACCTATTTTTATATATTTTGGTCAGCTTTCATGATTGGTCTAACATGGATTTGTGATAATAAGGTGTTGGGGTTGTGATTATTATATGTAAAGGGTTTTTACTTTTTATAGAGAGATTTTATTTTTTATGCTCTTTTTGATTGGTGGAAAGGAGTAAGAATATCAATTTTTCAGTGAAATTATGATAGTTGACTGGGAAAATTACTTCTGGAATATGAATTGATTCCATGTAAGTATAAATTACGGCTACCTGCCCTACACTGTACGTAGGTAAAAATAAATACTAATTAAAACATTTAAAGTATCATATTAATTATTCACTATAAAATTTTCTATAACTGCTGCATATAATATAATTAATACAATGTATATAACAATAAAAAGTGATACGTACCAGAGATTTAATAATTTTTAAATTAAGTATACCTAAGCAGGCATTAAATAATGGGTGTAGCAACCAAAAACTGGAAAAAAGAGAGAAAAGGGTAGGGTTAATAGGTAGTGGCTTTTAAAGACAGAAGTTATAAGGAATGTTGGTGCACGCCTATCCCCACATCTTCCTTGGGAGTTGCTAAAGCATTCAGTTTCCAACTCCTTCTCCTCTATGCAATTTTTCATTTCAAGTACCTAATTTATTATATATTACCTAAATTATGAATATAAACTAATTACTCGATCCTAGTTTAAATAAGAACTTTTTCACGTCTGTAGTGTAGTGAGTTATAGTGGGTTAACTTAATTTCTTGTTAAATCTATTCTTTTAATTATTATATGTAGTGTAATTAAAATTGCATTAGTTACTAAATAGGAATTGGTAAAGTGGCCAACACTTGGAAGGTTTCGAGTTCGATTTAATTATTTTAGCGATATTTATAGTTATAATAGGAATTACATGACTTCTTTTATAATAATAAAAAAATAATAATGATAATAAATCAATGATTACTAAGGTGAGTATTAAAGTATAAAAATCTGATTGGGCAAATCGATCTGTTGAAAGGACTGAGTAATAAAAAAGCCTTCAAATGAATTAAATCCCCCAAATAATTAAAATTCAGAAAGGGGTTTAGAAGTTGGAAAATTTTTGTCAGCCGAAGGTTCCAAATGAAGAAAAAGTACATTTTAACGAAAAAATTTATAGTCGACCGATTTTGGGGTATTAGATGATTGTGTCCATTGGCATGATATCAAAACTTCACCTTCACGTTAACAGCCTTCATCCCATTCTGATTATGACAGATTCTTATTCTTTCTTTTCTATATATATTATATAATTTCCTCACCTCTATATATATAAACCAAATATGAAGGTGGATTTAAATTTAAAATTATAATTAGAGCAGTTTGCCCAAACAGAGTCCACTTACCAGAAAATTCAAGTTCGATTTAACTAACTTTTGTGAATTAAATAACTTAAGATTCCAACCACAAGTTAGAGACTTTTTTCTTTTTTTCTTTTAATAAGTATTTTCCACTTTGATTTTAAGTTCATCTATCAATTCCAAATCTCACATACCTTTGGCATCAATTATAATAACTAATCGATGAAATTAAGATGCCCATATTGTTTCGTTATTAGTATTTGATTATATATATATTATGGTATACAGCAAGACAAAAATTTAGCACTCGAGAGTTGACTACTGAATTTAATTAATCTAAAACCCAACTACAGCATAACTAATATGCAAGAATTTTTCAGCAGTTGCTTATATTATATATGTTTTTCTCCCCTTTCCTATATACTATACGCCGGCCTGGTTAAGCACCGGATTTAATCTATAATTACGTAAATTTTGTTCAATTCGCTTATCTAAGTAATTGATTGAAATCACACAAATGGAAGGAAACTGAGTTATTTCGTATTACTATACACTACTTAATTAATCCTGTTCAGCTTAAATTTCCTATAAATGTGCTTGTTTAGTGGTTCTACCAAAAATAAAGATAAAAATCCTAGCTTCTAAATTGCCTAACATGGCATATTTCATATTCATGAACCGAATCAATTTTTATCAAGACATTGTATTTATGTAATAGTGGTTTAATTCATAATTTATTTATTTTTATTTTATATGAAAAAATGGGAGTAAATGTTTGAACTCGAAAATTTTCAATATTGAATAAATAGGCACTCGATTGAAATGGGTACATTTGTACAATTTATCTCACTAACACTCTTATTGTAGTAATAAATGACTTTTTTCATTTTGACAAAATACGCACTTACTATTTAGGAATTGAAAGAGTATACAAAATCTCTATATATTTAACAATATCGGCAATGACATCTGCATTGAATTTAGGTGTGCATATTTCATTTATTTAACATCAACTACGTTGAAAAGGGAGGATGGAAAAATAAAATAAAATAAAATGAATAGAAATGTTATTTTATTACTAACTAAATTGATTAGTAAGTATTAACAAAAAAATGAGTTGGTACGAAAAATCCAAGTGATTGGCATCACTAGGAGGGGAAAGAAACCCAAACACTAATAAACAAAGCTTGCTTAATTATAGGGTCAATTTCATTTATGGTCACTCAACTTATCACTTATCGCACAAAAGTAACCGACTTTTTTTTCTTACTTAAATGTCGCTGAACTTCTAATATTTTTGCAAAAAAGTCATGTTTACCGGAATCCGGCGAGAACTCTTACCGGATTGATGACATGGCATATGACACGTGGCAACGAATAGTAAATATATGACTTTTTTGCAAAAATATTAAAAGTTTAGTAACATTTAAGTTGGAAGAAAAGAAAATTGGTTATTTTTGCGCAATAAATAATAAATTTAGTGACCGTGAGTGAAATTGATTTAAATATAGCATTTGTTGTAAATATTGTTAAACGACATGTAGTTTCTGATATTACATGCCATGTCATCAATCCGGCGAGAGTTCTCACCGGATTCCGATTAAAATGACTTTTTTGAAAAAATGTTAAAAATTAAGTGACATTTAAGTAAGAAAAAAAAAGTCGGTTACTTTTGCGCGATAAGTGATAAGTTGAGTAACCGTGAGTGAAATCAACCCCTTAATTATATAACGCTCTCAAAAACTTTACTATACCAAGGTACGATCATTAAATATTGTTTAGTTAGACTTTTGATAAGAGACCAAATTCATCCTTAAAAATAAATTGTCGGAGAGGTTGCGCAAAGTGTAATCCAATTAAGATTAAGTTGCATTAAAAAAGCCTTTGCATTTGGGAAAATTGCAAAGAAAAGGTTGATATTATATGCTTGATTAATACTGTGGTTTATCCGATTGGAATTCAAGTTCCGGTTCATCAATTCTTTGTTTCATCAGGTTGGAATGATTTGAGGTAATTAGAAGTTTATTTGTGACAACATAGCAAATATCATTTATTTTAAGAACCATTCAGCCGGCCCACTCAACTGGTAAGGCTCAAGACCTAACAACCAAGAGTAGCAGACACGAGCTTCTAGGCAGAGCACATATCCGATCGGCTGATATGACTGCCAGTCCCATCAGCCGCCTGACACAAGGCAGCGCACATGCCTACCACTTGCTCCCTTTCATGTCGCCGAATACCTAATCTGACAGCTAGTAATCACTCTCCAGGCATTCAAGTGCCCCTCAATCACCTATGGCACCAGGTATTGAATCCCCAACATTCTATCTCTAAAAAATACTCTCTCTCTAAGCTACTAACTTAAGTTTCGGAGTGCTTACGCCTGGTCCGACCGGGCACTTCTTATTGCAGGGTTTTCTCATCCGATCGGCTCGCCCTCTCTTTCTCAGATAAAGACGTCTTAGTATTTATCATTTGATACTTTCATCGAGAGTCGAGGGTCAGCGCCCAAATAGGCCAGTCCCGACAAGCGGCCAGCGCCCGAAAACGGCCTCTCGGGAGAGGGAATAGTGATAGCAATGCTATCATGAATTCCACATCGGCTGGCGAAGAGGTTGAAGTGGTCCTTATAAGACCATGGACTCCCTTTTTCTGTACACGCATTTTGGGTCAAAGGCCCAGAAACAAATCCGTGAGGGCTCCGGCTCAAAGTGGATAATATGTACAGTGCCCGGTGTTACCGATAAAGTCAGAAATGATTTTATCATTTGGTGCTTTCGTTGAGAGTCGAGAGTCAGCGCCCGATCGGCAGCGCCCAAAGAGGCCAGTCCCGATAAGCGGCCAGCGCCCGAAAACGACCTCTCGGGAGGAAGAATAGTGATAACAATGCTATTATGAATTTCACATCGGCTGACGAATATGTTGAAGTGGTCCTTACAAAACTATGAACTCTTTTCCATTGTATACGCGTTTTGGGTCAAAAGCCCAGAAATAAATTCGTGAGGGCTCCGACCCAAAACAAATAATATGTATAGTGTCCGGTGCTCCCTATAAAGTTAAAAATAGCTTTATCAATTTGTGAAAAAAAAAAAGGAATATAACCGATCTGCCGTTTTCTACATTCGGAAATCAATGACTTGCTTTAGTCATTCCGTAACTTACTTAAAAATAATAATAATAAGATTGTAGTAGTGTGGTAACAGAAATTAAGAGTAACTGAAGTAGATCACGGAAAACTTATGTTGATTTTGCAGTCTAAAGCAGCTAAAAAGGAAAACAAAACCCTAATCCTTAAAATAATATCAATTCCTATCATCCACATAGATATAGATATAGGCCTGCAATTCATTGATTAACCGTTTCTCTTTTATCAACACCAACTCTCCAAACATCTCATGCAGGATTTCCATTCTTCTTACCACACAGCCTAAAGTGACTTTTAAACTTGATAAACCACTTTTAGATTTTTTATAAGAATTTCTAATTGTTAAAATATCTTTTGAAAGAAGATAATATATATGTACTTCTTTTGGAAAAGAAGAGAAGACATTTTCCCTTTTAATCAATTTTTCAAAATTTCAATTTTATCCTAACATATTTATGAATATAAGAATTTAAAATTTTAATTATTTTTTATTTTCTTGTCATTCTTTCACTTGTGTTTTTTTTTTTTCAAAATAACTAATCAATATATTTTACACATGGCATTTGCCTCATCTCATAACATAGTAATAATTTTCTTTTTTTTTTTAATTAAAAAATAACGATCAATATGTTACAAATTTACTTACTTTTTATTAAAATAAATTGTTGATTAAAATAATTAGGAGATATTTTTATTACTTGATGTGATATTTTCATCTAATGACAAATTTAATATAATATTATTATTAAATGGTGAAAAAATAATTATCTGTATTTTATGAGCTTTGTATATATTCAATCTAAACAGATACAAAATTTCTTTTAAAAATTAGTTTCCAAATACCAAATAAAAAATTCTACCAAATGGATCCTTAAGAATCTTATACAATCAATAAAATTTTTTTAAATCCATAAAAATAAGAGGAATTTCATAAATTAGTTCATACAATGTGCTTTCTTCCCTCATTTATCCTTGGTTTGAGTGTATAGAAAATGCCTATTGGCCGGAATTAGATGGATCTATGTTTTGCTTTGGCTTTGTTTTGTATTAAGTTTGTTTTATTTCAAGAATAATAATTATTATTATTCAATTCAAGTCGAATAGGCCGTTATGGAGTAATATTCTCTTAATATTGGTTAATGCATCTATTCAATAGTTAATTTTTAGTGGTATTATATAATTTTATACAATTAGATAGTTTTTTTAAAAAAATTATTTTTTGATCCACAGTATATAAATATGTACAGGATTAATACCCATAATTTTCCCGGTGAAACCAAAATTAAAAATTTTTCAAATGCACAACAATCAAATTAAGTGGGGTCAAGGGACCCCACTGGTTACAAGGTGCATAGTTATACACCATGAACCTGAACCCAGATGCAACAGTTGCAGTCAGACCATCCATGTGCCTGAGACAAAGAGACCAAAAACAAACCAAAGAGGAGCAAATTTATACGAGACTTGGAAAAGAGGGATTTTCTCTCTCTAGAAAATGCCCCCTGCCATGAAAACAATACCGTACAACACTAAGCAATACCATTAGTAAAAGAAGAAGCATTGATTAGAACAGGTTGTACTTCGGGGAACACATAATAAACTAAATATATTCATGGCAATGCCAGTGAAGCAAAAAATTCATAATCATATACAATTTGAATTCAGAAATGGAGCTTTCTAGTCCTCTGCGGAGGTTTCAAGGAAGCCCATTCTCTACAAAATTGAAATTACCATAACCGTAAATTTAATTGCAAATTTGCTTAACCCAAGGACAAACTTTTCAACAAACTTCCGTAACTTATATCTTTGTCAGAAAGAAACCACTGTATATATGTGACTAACAAGGAATAATTCAGTGGAAGAAGACAAAAGATTACTGCTTGCTTATCTTATCTGCTACTTCTGGCCATCTATAGAGATTAAAAACTCATTATCACCATGGGATGCATAACTTTTAGACCCAGAAGACGAGCAAAAGTTCAGGTTTCAAGTAGGATTCTCAAAGAGAAGAGAACAAGGCTTTACATCATCAAACGTTGTGTGATGATGCTGGTTTGCTGGAGAGACCATGGAGATAAGTGATGTTTCATTAGCCTTCACTTGTTTCCATCACATTAAGCATTTATCTCATTTTTTGTTTACTTTGGATATTGTTTAATGTCCATCATTATCATACCAGATAGCTTGATTCCATATATATGCTATATTTTTCTTCTCTCTAGATAGTTCCATTCGATGGCTTCCATTCCATGTCTCAGCTTACATATTACTTGGATATAGGTAAAGTACCTGATATTTGTATTTTTGCCCAGAGTTTCCAATGGGTTTTTAACACCCTGCAAGATGGCATCTAGGGCTTGATTGTGCTTGTGATATTATTACGTGGGGACTGTATTTCTTCTAGTCCCCTCACGACTTCCATTGCATCACGAGCAGCATCTGTAGGGAAGAATATCATTATGGACCAAATCTACACGTTAATCTTGGTATGCGAATTAACAAGAAGCACAAGGCTTCAAACAGAAGAAATTAGTGCTAATATTGACATTCCAACCAATCTAAACCACCCCAAAACAAGACAAATAAAGAGCATTACTACCTCGTATAATGAAGAGCGCGTTTACAAGTATCTCCATTTTCTCCTGTCTATACAGTTGAAAACATATTTAAGCTGAAGAATGCATCTAAGAACTCGATTATTGAGTTGGAAAAAACTGAAAAAGCACAACTAAGATGCATGAAGTAGGTTAGCAAACAATGTCCTGTGGTCAACATGACCTCCCTGTCAAGAGCACAGGAAGCCAACCCTAGTTCATAAGAAAGGGAGAATCACATGCTAGAACAGAAGAATCCAACAATAGGCCATAAAACTTCAAACCACATTTGGTATTTTAAATTAATATGTACTACTACTGTACTACAGGGGTTAAAAGACTAACAATCCATTCAAAGCAAAGTAATCCCGCATATATATAATATAACCTACCATCCCAGTTCCTATGCAACTGTATTATTAAAGTGCTTTCAGCTTGCATGAGCACCAGCAATAAGCAGGTATTAGAGCACCAGAACTCAGTTAGCAATGCCATTACAACAAGTAGGTAGGTGGAAATCAGAGGAAACATGCATCTGAATTCACTTCACATTCATGTGAAAACGGGGGGTAAATAATGGCATGATCTTGAAGCTGTAAATTAATTATTGGTATTACAAAATGCACCAAGGGAACAAAAACTAGAGTTAAAGAGTCTTCAATTACTGAATATCACAGGCCATCTAAATGTTGTGCACAAAGTAGCATGAAGGATGCTTGTCTCAATTTGAACAGGCACAATTGACATTATAATTCTGCATTTAGATTCTAACGAAATCCTCTCCACCAATCATTGTCGCTAACAATCAGAAGAGGCAATTTATTTATTCTTTGGATACATAATTTATAAATAGATACACAACAATAATGTGAATCAGAAGCAAATAACACAAAATTGTCTTCTATAAATGCAAATGAATTAAAAAATCCCTTACAAAGGAAAAGAAGCTTATAAATCAGAAGAAATCCAACTTGCAGCTAAAACGGTGATAATCTATGAATCACCCTCACAAAAAAGTAAAGCAGACTCCAAACAAATCATAACGCACAAAATTACACAAGGAACCAGAAATTTCTACAAAGTGTTCATCCATCGATTAAAAACGACAAGAGTACAAACCACAACACATTCTTACAAGATCAACATACTTATATATATATAGGAGAGAGTGTTTGGTTAGAAGAAGCACAAAGGAAGACAAACCCTAGATGATGGATAATCATATATCACAATCATCAGACAGCAAACTAATGGGCAACGGTGGTGGAAGGCGCAGAAGCGGCGGCGGTAGCAAGGTAGGCCTCATGGTCATCGCTGGCAATGGGCTTGGTGAGCATGAGAGGCCGATCCTTTGCCTCTTCATCGTCATCTTCGGGATCGGTGGTGTTGAGATTGATGCAAGAACACCGTTCAAGAGAAGCGAAGAATGCGGAGGCCACGTTGGTTCCTACCCAGCTGGCCACGCGATCAAGCTTATCGCAGGAGATAAAGCTGCAGTAATTGTTGTTGGTTTCCATCGCCGGTCTCTGAATTTGATGGATAACTTCTGGTTTGGATTGGATTCGAGTTCCAAGACAATGGATGGTTACGGGGTTTCGGAGATAATTAGAAACAGAGACGGGAAAGGAAAGGTGAGAGAGCGAACAGAACCATTCAACGGAATCTTTATGTTAACGGACAATGTCCGTTAAAATGGAAGGAAGGAGTGTTTAAGGATTTTTTATAGTTTTATTGGCATACATTAGTGGATCAAAAGGCACATTATTATTATTATTATTATTATTGGTTGTTAAGTATGACAATGAAAAAGAACAAAACAAAAAAAGAAAAAGGAACTTTAATTATTTTCCGCTATATAGATAATATCAGAGAATGAAATTGGAGAAAAAAAATTGAGCCAATTGCGATTTTTCAATCACTATATTTATTAGAGAGAGCTTAAAAAGATTTGACATCCAGCATGAATTTTTTTATTTTTTATTTTTGCTCGGTAAGTATGAAAATTTATTAGTACTTCTTATATGTCAAAATTGGAAAGCGGCCTAATTTTAAGAATCAATTAATGTATTAATGATTCTTAATGAAATAAAATCGAAAAATCTTGTGAATGACAATTTATAAATTTATATACTCTACGAATATGCTACGACCGATTGCCCGAGGCACCCAGCGCATCTGGTGTAGTGGTATCATAGTACCCTCCCACGGTACTGACCGGGGTTCGATTCCCCGGATGCGCATCGTTTTATTAATGTTGCTTTCATGCATTTTGCCCCTTTTCCAAGTGGAATCCAACCCTTTGTTTTGGCAATAATTTATTCCAGGGCACAATGCAGTCGTCTTCTATTCTATATTACACCTAGTACCCTGTTACCATACCTTTGACTAAATTAAAATCTTGCTTGCGTTTTCCATTCAAGACTACTGACTTGAAAAATATGATTGAAGACATATAAAGTTTCGAGACCATATTTCAAAGATGTACGATTTAATCACAAAAGAATTGAATAGCTTTCACTGTATCAGCCACTCACGGTTGTTGTATCTACAACTGCTCTATATTCATATTCGATATCAGCTGATGTGTTGGTAAATTTTGACCTGGTTCCTCTCAAAATGAGGCAGAGCGGGTAAGCCTTGGCTTGGCTGTCTTCTTGTCCTCTTCAAAAGAAATCATTAGAAGATTTGATGGATTCTCAATCATCATTTTGGCAACCAAATATCCAGAAATGCTCCAGGTCTGATATTTCCTAGCCTGCTTGCCAACGTACCGGCCAGTCTTACCATCATAGTACTCAGGCCACCCATCTTTGGATAGACGCTGCTCCACCAGTTCTACTGCTCGCTTTGCAATTTGAGGTCTTCCAACCTTTATACACGCCGCTGCAAGTAACCATAGCAGAACTGCGAAAGGGCCAATTTCACCCCACCGTCAAGCCAAATTTCAATGCAATCACCCATGAAAATAATATTCTCCAAATAGTTATTTCTTTCTTGTTCATTAACATAAGATGCACAGTTCCCTAGATATCTTTCCAAGCTCATTGTCAAAGCTCATTTCTATCCACAAAAAGTTTGGACATACAAAGTTTAATTCCTCTTTTCCAGCACATGGCAAGCTCATCACATGAGTATATACTCATGCTAAACAGGCAAACTGGAGATGAATCTCAGGCAAATTAAGGAACAAATTAATCTGCAAAATGAAGCAATAACTCCATGCTATGCAAGGAACCACGAATAGCGTATGATGCACGGATGCTTTGATAAAAAATTTCTATGTTCTAATTGGAGGAAAAGGATGACTTAGGTAAGTAAAAATTAAATTAATAGGAGCTGTTTTCATGTCCCTCACCTGGCCAAGATCCACCGTTATGATAGCTCCATCTTGTGTTCTTAGGATCACATCCAGTGACTATCCTCCAGTCATGTCCTTCTAGTGCCGGGTATGTGATCTTTAAAGGCATCTCTCCAATCAAGTTCTCCCACTGGTTCTCAACCAGATCCATGATTGCTGTTGCTTGTGCAGGTGTCACTAAGGAACTCAAAATGGCAATGCAGTTGCCAACTAAAAACCATCGAAAGTCCATTCGAGCTGGGCTGACATTGCCTATCAGGTAACCTCCTTTCAAAGGCATGAAATCAAACACCCAGTCTGGGATGGAATCTGGGATGACATTAAATTTATTGACAGCAGTGTGCGAGTACTCCTCAGTTTTATACCGATATATGTTATTTAGCTGTGTGAAATCTAGCCAATAGTAAGTCTGGATGTGATAGCTAAGAGCTTGGATCCGCTTATCTATTCGCTCAAGTAACTCCTTGCCATCACGCTCTGGTTTTAGCATCTGCCGTGCACACCTCAGTGCAAAATAGAAAAGTGCCTGGATTTCAATAGGGTATCCATATATTCCCTGTTTCAAACATCAAATCCAAGTTAAATTCAGAAATTATAATATATCATGACCTACAATATAGTTTCCTAAACTGGCTGGTAGCCAAGGAGTGTCCAGTCCTACGACAACTTTGACAGCAAGTAGTTGTAACTCTAGAGATCGCATACATTGCATTTTATAATAATTCAGTCCTAAAAATACACACACACCACGTATATTTAAAGAGAATGTAACCCCCTGTATTTTTGACATTCTGGGCGTCTCCTTCCTTGAAGACACCATCATTCAAGAGAGAAGTGGAACTCTGAATTGAACATGCGTCATTCAGTGTCAACAATATATAGAATACAAGGTTCTGCCACGCTAGGCTGCAGAAAAAGAGGGAAGCGGACCTACTTCTTGTCTATATTAGATTAAAGTGAAGGACTTAATTCCTTTTGGATGAAACAAAAGAAAAAAATAATAAAGGATTTAGTGAAAAGATCCAAATGCTGTTGGTATTATATATTCAATGAAAAAAGGAAACTACTTACCATCCTCCTGTCGATCATACTACAGCCGTCTGCACAGAGAAGTGTTGGGAAAGTGTCAAAGCCGTCTGAGAGGCAAAGGTTGAGGATCAACTTCATTCCTCTCTGTACCTCAGGGAGTTCTGCTAGTGCAAAATCACGTGTACTCTTTGTGTAGGACCTAAGCATTATAATCCACCAGAACCCCGAATCAACAGGCGCTACTCTTCCGATTGCACTGCCACCAAAATCCGCAACCATGATTTCCCTTTGTCGATGCGAATCATACAGAACCTTGAAACTTGCAGGCATAACACCTTCTCCGAGAGTAAAATTGTCGATCCTTTTTTCCCAACCTTGGAGATGGAGAGTCTTTAGGAGAAAGTTCTTCACAATCTCAGACTCAGAAGGATGCTTCATTAGGCATGCTAAGCAACTAGGAACAAAATCTCTGACGAAAACCTGCAGATTAACCAAGGAAAGAAAAACAAAACCTAGAAGTAGTTAATAGAAAAAGCACAAGAACATGAAACAAGTTCGAAATCAAACCGTTATCACCTCACAGTAACATATTTTAAAGCGCGGAAAAGATTTTATATGTATCCTCTCAAACTAGAAAGTAAACTAATGAAGTATCATCTCATTCTTGCATAAAGACACTACACCCCTGACTCCATCTCATTACAAATCCAGGCACCTGATCTGAGTGACTCTCTGCTTTTGCTAAGGAGGAAAGAGTAAACTAAGTGAAGACTCTCATAACTCGTAACTCATATGCAAAGGGATTGAAGCATTGAAACACTTTTTACGGTGTCCAAAATTTAAGGCCCGGAAAAAGGAGAAATGTCAAATTTCCGCCAAATGAATGGACAAAGATAAAGACTGTTAAAAACTATTACATTTTTACGGTGACATATAACTCGAGATTGACAAAATTAAGAGGAAAAGCATCAGTGATACATCAAGAAATCGTTTGTGCACAAATAACAAGCCAACGGAGAGAAACACATAAATAAAATATGAATATGTACAAAACATTATGCAGTTAGTTAAGTAGATATAATTCAAGCATAATACATGAACATATACAAATGAAATGATGAAAAAATTATAACCACGAAAAATTATACTAACATACAAGAAAATCATTCAGATATATAAAATAAACTTGAACAAATTAGGCACACATTTGATGCATCGAAGTAGTAAAAGAGAAACCTGATTGTAATTTAAAGCCTCCGCGCTAGGATCCATAGCAGCGAGAGTCCCAACAGGCTTGTTTTTGTAGTACACATAAGACTTGTTAAGTCTCTCCCACGCCTCCTCCATCATTGTGGCACTCTCTGCACTCGTCTGATGACCACTGACATTCGATCTGATTCCGGGAGATATGTTCAGATCCAAGACCTCCAGATTGTTGCCAACGCTTGGACACGTTTTCAATGCTGTAATTTTCACGCCTTGCGAGTCATCATCATACGCGATATCGTTGCTTTGCAGTTTTACCTTCGTCTTGGCCTTTTCCGGCTGTTTAACTCCTATCCTCTCCGGCGCAGAAGCAGGGGAAGATTCCTCAGATTTCGACGCTTCTCCTTTAGCAGGACATTTCTTAATGGATTTCGCGCCTTCTTGTTCCAGGAAACCCGAAGGTTCCGGAGACTCCAACCTTCCTTTCTTGATAAAATTTGAAGAAATCTCGCATGATTTTGAAGATTTATGATCAGAAGAACCCAACGATTTCTCTGCAGTTTTTAAACTCTCAGAGTCTGAATAATCCGGAGCTTCATCAATGCATTTTGAGAACTTTGTTTCTTCAAGAACAGTACGTTTCTCAATAATGTCATGACCTTCAAGCACAATATAATCTAAAGATTTTTCACTCGATCTTGAATCTTCTTTCTCAAGGGACTTCTCGGGCAATCGCGACTCTACTTGAGGAATTGAACTGTAGCTCTTTTTAAGATCGACCGAAAGATCAGCGCAGGCCGCGTCTTCCTTTGCAAAGGAGACCTCCGAGATGGCAGGTGACTCTTCTGCCGTCGTATCTTTCTCCGGCGAGATTTGCACCTTCTTCGAGCATTGTTTTCCCGAAATGTCGTTGGCGGATGAAGAACAGTTTTCTGCTGCCGGAAGTTGAGGCGGAGAAGCCTCTGGTTCGTTCTCGTCGTCTAGCACAAAAAGATCACGCAGCTTTGCAGACATTCTTGATAGCATGAGAGAAAGAGAGAGCAAATGTAATTAGCACAAAATTCTAAATTTGAAATTTTAGATAAGAAAACAAAGGCATGATTGGTTACCTTCAGAGTTCTTTGGTGCTTTTTGAGCAAAGATGCAGAGAGCAAAGAGATTTAGTGAGAAAAAGTAGAGAGGGAAGTCACGCTGCTGAAAGAGAGTCCATGTTGCGTGAGAGCATGCATATATATCAGGGTTCAAGGTCTTTCAATTCAGGTGAACGGGCAGCCTATTCTCTGTGTGTTTTGGCGGTAAGAAAGAAAATTCAAGCAGTTAGATTGTCCGCAATTAAGTCTTGCTCCTCCATTTATTTTCAATTTTGCCATCCCGTACGCTAATCAGCGTCAGTCCCTTGGGAGTTATACAGCGGGGGCATATTAGAATAGAAAGGTTTATTGGTCGAGGCCGGAAGACTGTTTAGCTCCAGCTGGCAAAAATGAACAACTGGCAATGTGAAAACGAACTCACTTTTGAATTTTCTCTACGGTTTTAGCGTACGAACTGGATCAATGAATTGAAGATTACAATAACTATCACATCACATCCCCTTTATAACTTAAGGTGATAAAAAATTCCCAAGACGATAGGATACACTTTTTTTGTCTTCCTATATTCAGAAGTGCAATTGGATTGGCGTAAGTAATTATTAAGTGGTTAATGGTCCATGTCCATCAAAGATTGCATATTGAAGAATTCTGTATATTGTTTAAAACCTATAAAAAAAAATATTGATGTAGATTAGTAGTATGACTACGTAAATTATGTTTCATAACTTCAGTTTATGTTACAACTTACACCAAAATAAGCGTGCCTCTCATGGCCAAAATTTACTTCCGTGCACGAAATATTGAAACCTCTTAGGTGTCAAATTGATGATATAGCAGCTGATAAAATAAATCTTACGTATCTTGCTGTTAGGACAAGAAACACGTCATAAGGCCATAATTTTAGTGCTGGTCACTAAGAGATGCTTATGCACAGAGACGATACCTAATTGTACAGAATATCCTCAGTTTCCCCACTAAGGAGATGATGAAAGACTACACAATTCGTTATCCATTTGAGCTCAATAAATCAAATTAATTCTCTGAACATTAGTTAAAAAAGATCTCACCAAAACAGAGAGATGAGCTCCGGATAACAAAAACTGCAAGCACAAGCTTCAAACACAGGATTCCTATTCTAATATAAATGTTAATGCAGCCTTAATTGAATAGCTTGTAAAGAAAAGAAACTCCAGCAGAGTACAGAATGGCAGCCAAGGATGGAACCCTTGAAACATCATCCAAGTCTGTTATTTGTCAAACTCCCATACGACGCCTCCATCCTCTGAAATATCAGAACAAATATATTAAACATAAGGCATAGAATTCATTGTTAATTGCATATACAGGTGATGATAGAGACAAGATCGACAAGAATTTGAAATATTTGACTTGATTTCTACTATTCAGTTCAAAATAACTAGACCGCACTTAATAAAAAGAAAATCTTGAATTTCAGAAAGTGGGTAGCTACTAACTATCTTGTGACATATTAAATTCAATGGTTGAGATCAAGCAAGCATGAAAGAGATATTTACATTAACTTGTGAGGATCTCAATTGTCATAATGCTTTCTCAAAGTTGTAAACGTTCAAAACAAACTTCATTGAAACTTTAGTAACTAGAAAAATCAAGTCAACGTTAAAGCGTGAGAAGTAAATTCCAAAGACATTTTCAAGTTAAGATATCAAGATATAAATGCTCGTTTGAGTTCCATCCATTCTAGCAGTTCACATGACGAACACCATAAGACTAATCACAAAACACCTAAGCATGTTTATCATAGTGTCTTATTTTCCTAAATCATTCTTATCTAAGAAGCAAAATGCACTAATATGATACCTTTAACTTTCTTGTTTATCCAGATCTCAAGCAACATGCCAGCACCAATTCCACCAGCAATACATGATCCATAGAATGCAATAGCTTTGGGCCAAGACAATCGAGGAAGGAAATAGTAGTCTGGAATTTGCCTAATTTTTTTGGGAAGTCTCTTCTTTATAACTGGTTTAGCACCAGCACTTGGATCCTTCTGCAATTCACCACCTATGGCTTTCCAATCGACCCCCCTGAATGGATCTTTTGGCTCTGCAGTTCCCATTTAGAGCTCAGTTCTATTTCAGAGCAAAAAAAAAATCACATTAATTTAACAAGAAAATATTTAGTGAAAACCCAACTAGCTAGCTTCCCAAATTTTCTGCATGTTTGAATAACAGTAGACAATTGGCTTTGACATTTTATCGAATACATTGAAGTCACTACTCTTACACAGCCCAAGGCTACAAATGGGGAATTCTAAAATTAGGCTAACTGATTCATCAAACAAATTAAAGAAGAAAACAATAATAATAAAATGACAGTCATATAAATAAATAACCAAGTCATTATCTTCACACAGCCGGGATCTTTAAACCAAACCAAGAAAGATAGTTACAGAAAATTTGAAAAGGGGGCTGACTTCACAAATTAGGTATAAATTACCAGGTTCAAATGGTTAAAAATCGCATAAAAACTGAACTTCTAAATGCCTCCTAGATTTTGGTATTCCTTAACCATTAAAAATAAGAACAAAATAGAAACGATAAATTTATGATGAAAGCGGGAAGATGAGACGATTGGTGAGAAGTTATTGAGACTTTTACTTGCAGCAACCAAAGATAAATCAATAAAGATCTAAAAAAAGAAACGAGAGTAGTTCTTCTAACGAAAACCCATAGATAAAAATTTATTATTTTTGAAAAAAAAAGGCAAAGGAATATCATAATATTTACTTCTAAGGCAACGGAATATCATAATATTTACTTCTAATTCTAAATTTTCAAAGTAAAATTTATAATTAGAAGTAAATATTAACATATTAATCGGTACATAAATAATTTTATTAATAAGTAAATTAATTTTAATAACCAATATATTAATTTTAATTTTACACAGAAAATTAAATTGGTTTGTTCGTTGCTGTTTTATAAATTAGAAAATGCCTAAATGCCAAATTATTACACAGAAAATTAATAATAAAACCAAAAGACAGGAATGGAAGAGAGCTCACTTGAGCTAGGGATCGAGCAAAAGCAACAGAGCACCAGAGGTATTTCTTGGTCGTCGGCGACGAGGATGTTCTAATCGGTGGCAATCCAAGGATACGTCGGCTTTGGGTGAGGGAAAAATCAAAAATGAAGAAAGAAAGAACAGGTGAGAGGATTAGGGATTCAAAAGGCGGGTAGAGCTGTAAACGAAATGGGGCTTTGGGAATTTTGGGTTTCTTAAAAAAAAAATTAAAATAATGAGTGAAACACAGCTTTAGTATAACGCACCGTTTAGATCGAGTGTGCGGAAGTGGAACGCCCAGTTTATTAAAGAGTGGCAAAATGGTAAATTAGAAGAAAAAGAAAAAATGATTTTGATGGATTTTGTAGCCTGGTGAACGTACGCCTGGAGCGGTGGTTGCTGGAGGAGGAAGCAAAGCAAGGGAGCGTTTTTGAATAAGAAATATAAACGCATAAGAAGGGTGTTAAGCAAGAAAGTTTATAATCAGAATTTGCTACACAAAGCTTGATTCTGTTCATTTATGGATTTCGTAACTCTGTTTCTTCCCTTTTTTGTTTTGAAATTTGTTATTAAATTAAAATACCCTAACTCCTTAATCATGAGGAGTCTCTTCCACGAAACCATCATTCGACACTATTACCACCACCATCACCATTGATCGATTTCTTCTTTAACTCTTTTTTTTTCTTTCTATATTATTCTTCCAGTTTCTTCAATTTCATTACCGCCATTCTATCATATTCCCTGTATTTTGTTTATTTTCAGAAATTTAAAATTCCGATTACTGTTTTCAATTTTAATTATTACCGGTTCCCTCATATTCACTGTCAAGTGTCAAGAGAAATTCCTTTGAAATCGAATTTCAATTCTATATTATAGCTTGCTTTCCCTTAATGGTGATTTTGAACTGAATTCAGTTTGTTGGGGTATCATTCAGCCTGCAAAAATGCCAGGTTTATTCTCAGTAAAAACTCCACGCAATGCAACGCCATTGCACCTTTCCCTCCAAAACGACATCAAAACGCCATCTCCGCTCTTTAAGCGAACGCCGTCACCCTCATCCGCCAATCTGCTAGCCAAGTCGTCCAAAAAGACCCTAGAGAGGCTCCCAGTAGAGAAGCCTTCTTTCGACAATCCGGATCTGGGTCCATTTCTGTTGAAGCTCGCCCAAGACACCATTGCTTCCGGTGATAACCCGAATAAGGCTTTGGATTATGCTTCCCGTGCGTCCGTATCATTTGAAAGGTTATCGGGTTCCGGTCTGGAACTGACCATGAGCTTGCACGTGCTAGCAGCGATTTATTGCAGTTTAGGCCGGTTTGAGGACGCGGTTCCGGTTTTGGAGCGTTCCATTGAGGTTTTGGATTCTAGTAACGGGTTGGATCACGCGCTCATGAAGTTTGCCGGGTATATGCAGCTTGGAGACACTTATTCAATGCTTGGGCACTTGGACCGATCCATTTCTTGTTACGAGTCGGGTTTGGAGATCCAGATTGAGGCACTCGGAGACTTGGATCCAAGAGTCGCAGAGACATACAGGTGCGATAGCTTTTCTTTTAATTTTTCCTCATTGTCCTGTCGTTGTCAGCCTTTCTTGACTGTGAGCTTATTTTTAGTTGCTTTATTTTGCTAATGATAAGTTAGGTCTCTATTAAAAATGCAATACCACCTAAATCTTGCTTTATCTAGGATGATGGACCCCCATGTTTCTTGCATAATTGAATGGATTTGGCGATTGCACTTGAATTTGGTATATGGATGAATATCCTCGTCAAAATACTTTAATAGCCTGTTATAATCGTATAATTAAATTTTCAAGTAGCTGATTTTAGTTATTCTGCAAAAATCTGTACTGATGTTATGTACAATCCATACAATTAGCAAGCTCGCTTTAGTACTTTACTTTAAATTGCATTGATAAACTATAATCTCTTTCCTTCTTAGGCAGAGACTGACAAGAAGATCTTTTTCACTTTTGAATTGGTTTTAGTGCATTTAACATATCCACCTCCAAACCAAGTTGTTTGAATTATGTTTTAATTAACTTGTAATCTTGTTTTCTTTCATAGAATACTTGTAAGCTTCTGTCTGAGCTGCCTTTGACTGTGAAAAATAACAGATACTTGGCTGAGACTCATGTTCAAGCGATGCAGTTTGATGAGGCAGAAAAGCTCTGCAAAAAGATCCTTGAAATTCACAGGAACCATAGTGCACCAGCATCCATCGATGAAGCAGCTGATCGTCGTCTTATTTCTCTTGTCTGTGAAGCGAAGGGGGACTATGAATCTGCCCTTGAGCACCTTGTCCTTGCTAGCATGGCAATGATCGCTGCTGGCCAGGACAATGATGTCGCTGCTATTGACAAATGCATTGGCAACATTTATGTTTCCCTTTGTCGCTTTGATGAAGCTATTTTTTCCTACCAAAAAGCGCTAACAGTCTTCAAATCTACCAAGGGTGATAATCATCCTACTGTAGCGTCAGTCTTTATTCGCTTAGCAGATGTGTATTACAGGTCAGGCAAGCTGAGGGAGTCTAAATCCTACTGTGAAAATGCCTTGAGAATATATGCAAGACCAGCTCCAGGAACTGCAACTGAGGAGATCGCTGGCGGGTTGACCGAAATCTCTGCCATCTACGAAGCATTGAGTGAGCCTGAGGAGGCACTGGACCTCTTGCACAAGGCAATGAAGTTACTGGAAGACAGGCCTGGGCATTGTAGCACCATTGCAGGAATAGAAGCGCAGATGGGAGTGATGTTTTACATGGTTGGTAAGTATGGGGAGGCCCGAAGCTCTTTTGAGAGTGCTGTAGCAAAACTTCGAGCCAATGGGGAGAGTAAGTCAGCCTTTTTTGGGATTGTCCTGAACCAGCTGGGATTAGCCAGTGTGCAACTGTACAAGATACATGAGGCAGTTAAATTTTTTGAAGAAGCAAGGGAGATTTTGGAGCAGGAGTGTGGCCCATGTCACTTGGATACTCTTGGAGTTTATAGCAATCTTGCAGCAACTTATGATGCATTAGGAAGGTGAGAGTTCTCCAATGTTTACTCCAAATTGTTGTTTGTTGCTAATCCTGCATGTTTGCTGTTTCAAGTTGCACTTTGCTTTTTCTCATTCTTTGGTTTAGGCATACTGTAATTTGTCACAAAAAGGCAATCATTTTAATTGTCACAAAAAGCCAATCATTTTAGTATATCCTGCTTGGCAAAGATGGAGGACAATACAGTCACTAATCCCATAAGGAATGACAGAGCAAATCTTCAAAACTACCAGGGAATAACAATCATACCTGCATTTTGGATTGGCTTCAGGATCAATTGTTAGGTATAAACGAAGGAGGGTAATTCAGTAATTTTTATGGGGGTTAGTTAAGTTGGTTATTTTCAGTTTGCTCTTTATGGATTTTCTGTTTTGTTTCCTAGTGCTAGAAAAGGCTAATGCACAGCTGTATTTGTAAGGTTGTTAGAGAAAAGAGAATGTGCATGCCCTTTTGTCCTCTAGTACAGCCAATCATTGGCTGATTTCCTTTTTATGTAACCGATTCTCCTTGTGGGGGACCATCTGAAAAATGGAATGCTAATTTCACTCTTCTCTCTCTTTTCCTTATCTCCTTCTCTCTCCCTCTCCCTCTTTCTTTTTTTCCCTCAGCTCTTCTTCTTCTATTCTGGAAATTTAATCCAGAAATTATTCATCTATCATCTAAGTTAGGATTTATTCCTAACAAACTGGTATCAGAGCCCTTCAACCCACATTCTTACTACTGTAGAATGGGAAAAAACCCAAACACTCAGAAAACTTCAGCCTCCATTGAGGAGCTGGAGGAACAGCTCCGATCTCTTAGTTCCAGGATGGAGGAACAGAGAGATACCTGCATTCATCAGATGGAGTCCAGGTTGGGAAACATGGAGACTAAGATGACTGGCTTCCAGATGGAGAACCAACAGAAGATAGAGGCATTAAGGCAGGAGAACCAGAAGTCTGTGGCTTATTTGGCCCAGCTTATCCAAGGTCTCCAACCACCCAATGCATCCAGCAACCCAACCATCACCCAAAACCAGCCAAGCAGCAGTAGTAACAGAGGTAAGGATCCTCAAATTTGCTCCCAAGAGACTCCTAGATCTGATAGGGGCATTCTGCCACACCCAAATGAACACAACCACATAAGCAAACCTTATTTCAATAAGCTACTGCCTAAGTCTGAATTGCAGTTTTTTGATGGGGAAGGTAGTAGGGCATGGGTGAGCAAATGTAGGAAATACTTCCAGATTTTTGAGGTATTACCGGATAGGCAAGTAGACCTTGCTAGTCTATTTCTGCAGGGTAGAGCAGAATCATGGTTCCTGAATTGGAGCAAGGAGAAAGAGGGGATAGGATGGGAGGAATTCTCTGCAGCAATATGCAGAAGGTTCAGAGAAGTGAATGAGGAAGACACAGTAGAGGAGTTCCAAAGACTCAGGCAGAATACTAATGTAGAAACCTATGTAGACAGGTTTGAGGAGCTGAAACTTAGGATGGAGAAGCTCTATCCTCAACATAGTGAAAGCTATTATGTACCCTGCTTCATTGGAGGGTTAAAGGATGAAATTAGGAGTGTTGTTAAGATGTTCAGGCCTACTGATTTGTATGCAGCCATAGAACATGCTAGATTGCAGGAGAGACACTTGGAAGCTAGCAAGACCAGGATTCCCTACAAGCCCCAAATCCCACCCAAAACCTGGAACCCACCTCTTGCCTCACACCCAAACCCAAGCACCATCTCTGCAAACCCTACGCCTGTACCATTCCACTCTGCCTCAAAACAGCCCTATATTCCACCCAAAAAGATCCCTGGAGCCTGTTACAGATGTGGGGACAGATACTACCCAGGCCACCAATGTAATCAAAAGAAGTTGATGACCATCCAAGCCGTAGAAGAATCTGAAGGGGAAGAGGAGGAAGAATGGCAGGATGTTGCTGATTCTGACCTACAAGAACACCCTGATGAGACTGAACATATTCAGTTATCCCTTAATGCTGTGGATGGGGGAATTGGAGATAATACCATCAAGTTAACTGGGCAGCTTGGAGGGAAGTCAATCATGATCTTGATTGACAGTGGCAGTACCCACAGTTTTGTGGATTTGCAGCTGGCCAAAGGGCTAAAACTCCATTTATCAAAGGCCACCCCAGCTACTGTAACAGTGGCAGATGGAAGGAGAGTCACAGTTCAGGAAAAATGCAGCCAATGTAGCTGGAACATGCAGGGCAACAAGTTTGTGTTTGATTTGAGGGTTTTTGAACTAGGAGACTATGACCTAATTCTAGGAGCAGATTGGATGAAGTGTCATTCTCCTATCACATTTGATTTTGACGAGAACAAGTTAAGGATCAAGAAAGAGGGAAAGGAGCTGGAACTTAAGGGACTTAGTGAGAAAACCAGCTTGAAATTCACTACTGCAAAGACTATCAATAAGCTGGTCCTCAATGGATGGCAGGGGGTAACCTCCAAATTCTTCCTCCTTACCCTTAACCAAACAACTACCCAAAAACAAGAACCATTCCCCACCAAAACACCCCTTGAATTACATCAGCTAATTAAGTCCTATGCTGATGTATTTCAAGTTCCAAAAGGACTACCCCCACCTAGATCTCATGATCATTCCATTCCCCTCAAAACCCACTCAGAGCCTGTCAATGTCAGGCCCTATAGGTACTCCCATCAACAGAAGAATGTGATAGAAAAGCTGGTGGAAGAGATGTTAGCCAATTCCATAATCCAACCTAGCAACAGCCCCTATGCTTCTCCAGTAATTTTGGTTAAAAAGAAGGATGGAAGCTGGAGGTTTTGTGTGGATTACAGGGAGTTGAACAAGCTTACAATTAAAGATAAATTTCCCATACCCCTCATTGAAGACCTGCTGGATGAATTGCATGGATCAGTGGTTTTTACCAAGATAGATTTGAGGTCGGGCTATTTCCAGATCAGGATGAAGTCAGAAGACACTTACAAAACTGCATTCAGGACTCATTCAGGGCATTACGAGTTCCTAGTGATGCCCTTTGGGCTCACCAATGCACCTGCCACCTTCCAGTCTCTAATGAACACCCTGTTTAAGCCTTATTTGAGGAAGTTTGTATTGGTTTTCTTTGATGACATTCTGATCTACAGCCCTTCTATGGAGGCACACATACAACACCTTGAAACAGTGCTAAAACTACTGAGGGAGCACCAGCTGTATGCTAAGGAGACCAAATGTGAATTTGGACAGCAGCAAATTTCCTACTTGGGTCATTTAATTTCAGCTGAGGGGGTGTCCACAGACCCAAGCAAAGTAGCAGCTATGGCTTCTTGGCCTCTTCCTAAAATCCTCAAAGGTTTAAGGGGATTCCTAGGGCTCACCGGTTACTATAGGAGGTTCATTGCTGGCTATGGAGTCATTAGCAAGCCACTCACGGATCTCCTAAAAAAGGATCAATTCAAGTGGACTCCGGAGGCACAACAAGCTTTTGAGAAACTCAAAGACCTGATGACTAAGGCACCAGTCCTAGCCCTACCCAATTTCACTCAATCCTTCATCCTAGAATGTGATGCAAGCAACACTGGTATAGGAGCTGTACTCATGCAAGGTGGCAGGCCCATTTCTTACATCTCCAGCCCCCTAAGTACAAGGAATCAACAGCTGTCAGCATATGAGAGGGAGCTGCTTGCAATCTTGTTTGCTGTTACCAAGTGGAGACACTATCTAGAGCAGGGGCACTTCATCATTAAGACTGACCACGAGAGCATCAAACACTTGTTGGAGCAACGTTTACATAACTCCATTCAGGTGAGAGGGATTAGCAAGCTGTTGGGACTAGACTACAACATCCAGTACAAGAAAGGGACTGACAACAAGGTAGCAGATGCCTTGTCTCGAATGTTTGACGGGAATAACTCATCTAGTAGCCATTTGCTGACCTCCACCACCTCCATTCTCACCCCTCAATGGATCCAGGAAGTGCTGAACTCCTACCAAGAGGACTCTACGGTTCAAAACCTCCTTTCTGCTCTTTCTATATCCCCAGACTCCTTCCCCAATCATTCCCTCACCAAGGGCATCCTCAAATACAAGGATAGGCTGTACATCGGGGCTGCTACTCCTCTAAGGCAGCAACTAATTGCCTTATGCCATGATTCACCAATTGGGGGGCATTCAGGAATCAGGGGAACTCTCCATAGGCTACAACAGACTTTTTACTGGCCTAAAATGCAAAGGCAGGTGATCAGCTGGATCTCCACTTGTGACACTTGTCAAAGGTGCAAATCAGAAACAGTTTCCTACCCTGGCTTACTCCAGCCACTATCCACACCTTCCCAAATATGGACTGATCTCTCCATGGATTTCATTGAAAGGCTTCCTAAGTCTGAAAGCTATGATACAATTCTGGTAGTGGTTGATAGATTTTCAAAAATGGCTCACTTCATTCCTCTCTCTCATCCTTTTACTGCAGCCACAGTGGCCCAAGCTTTTCTGGATCAGATTTTTAAACTCCATGGAATGCCTCAATCTATAGTTTCTGACAGAGACAAGATTTTCACTGGACATTTTTGGCAGGAGCTCTTTAAGTTGCTGGGTACTCAATTGAAACTCAGTACAGCTTACCACCCTCAAAGTGATGGCCAAACAGAAAGACTCAACCGCTGCCTAGAGACCTACCTCAGGTGTATGACATTCCATAAACCCAGGCACTGGTTCAAGTGGCTTAGCTTGGCAGAATACTGGTACAACACAAGTCACCATTCTGCCATTAATCTCAGCCCATTTCAGGCTGTTTATGGCTACCCTCCTCCTCTGCCAGTCCTACCACAGCTTCCATCTTCAGTTGCTGCAGTAGAGGACTTTATCCAATCTAGGGAAGCCATGAATGCTTACCTTAAGGAGCAATTGGCAGCAGCTCAGAACAGAATGAAACAAGCTGCAGACAAGCATAGAACCCCTAGGGAGTTTTCAGTTGGGGATAAGGTTTACCTCAAGCTACAGTCCTATAGGCAACTCTCCTTGGCTGTCCGCAAATCCTTGAAGCTCTCCCCCAGGTACTATGGGCCCTATGTTATCATTGAGAAGGTTGGGAAAGTAGCATACAAACTACAACTCCCCCCAGAATGCCAAATCCACCCTGTGTTCCATGTTTCACTATTGAAGAAACAGGTTGGAGACCATACATTTATCTCCCCCAAGCTCCCTTATTTAGTGGGCGGCGAGTTTCTTATTAAACCAGAGAAGATCCTTAATACCAGGACTATCCTAGTGGGAGACACACATGTCAAGCAAATACTTGTTAAGTGGCAGGACCTACCCTCCATTGATTCCACTTGGGAAGACCACACTTACATGCAGCAACAATTCCCTCAATTCATCCATTCTTGGGGCCAAGAATGCTCTCAAGGGGGGGGGGGGGGGGTATTGTTAGGTATAAACGAAGGAGGGTAATTCAGTAATTTTTATGGGGGTTAGTTAAGTTGGTTATTTTCAGTTTGCTCTTTATGGATTTTCTGTTTTGTTTCCTAGTGCTAGAAAAGGCTACTGCACAGCTGTATTTGTAAGGTTGTTAGAGAAAAGAGAATGTGCATGCCCTTTTGTCCTCTAGTACAGCCAATCATTGGCTGATTTCCTTTTTATGTAACCGATTCTCCTTGTGGGGGACCATCTGAAAAATGGAATGCTAATTTCACTCTTCTCTCTCTTTTCCTTATCTCCTTCTCTCTCTCTCTCCCTCTTTCTTTTTTTCCCTCAGCTCTTCTTCTTCTATTCTGGAAATTTAATCCAGAAATTATTCATCTATCATCTAAGTTAGGATTTATTCCTAACATCAATTTTCATGGAAAAGCACCAATGTTACAATTTAGGGAACAATGAATCAATTGCAGTATTGTAGTTAATTTTAGGAATTTTATCACTTCATCTTACATGTTGGTCTTTGTAAATGTATTTGCACTTTTTTTTTTGGGTGCTTATACTTATAGTGATTATATATTCTATATATATAATGTCGTATGTCTGATAAATAAAATTATATATTATGTATGTATTGAATAACGAATTGGGTTACTTCATAAAGTTTAGTACAATAGTTTATATTGAACAGAGAATTGGGTTACTTTTTTACAGGGTAGAGGATGCAATTGAGATATTGGAGTACATTCTTAAAGTAAGAGAAGAAAAGCTCGGAACAGCAAATCCAGATGTTGATGAAGAGAAGAAAAGGTTAGCTGAGCTCTTGAAAGAAGCAGGAAGGGCTAGGATCAAGAAAGGAAAATCTCTTGAGAATCTCCTAGATTTTAACTCTCACAGGATGAAGAAGGTTATGGTTACAAAAAGGAGGTCTGGATTTGGTGCTCGAACCTAGCTAAGGATCTTTGGCAAAGTTCTTATATAGCAGTAATATAGGAGATACAGTATAAAATCTGTCTGATGTCAATAGATCTCAATGATTATTGAGATTATAATACCCATTTTTGTTTCTTTTTTCATAATCTGCAAGTTCTATCTGTGATGCATTTGCCCCCACTTGATGAAAATCTAAAATACATACTTGTGATTCTTGAATAATTTTGTATATGCTATATATTACTGTTTGGTTTTCCTTGTACCTCGTAAATAGTCAAGCAATTGTCTACCGCCATCACCATTCGTATTTCGTAGATAGATAGCAGCGGAAACACAGACCAGTTGCTGCGGAGTACATGCAGGACATGCTTGGCTAAATCTAATATTCAGTTTAACCATTTTGATATTTGCAATAGGGCTTTAATCCGGGATAATCTCATGCTCCTGCAAGAAATTTCGGATTTGATCCTGTAACAGTATTTTATATTTGACTATAAATAAAAAGAAAAATACAAACACCTTTTTAACAAATAAGGTCTTGTTCTTCTAAGGCCCCAGGTTCCGCTAGAATATAAATGACATTCTTCATCAGTAGGCACCGAATTCAATTAAATGGGAAAAAAAAAAATCTTATTTGGGATTATTTGTTAACTTTAGATATAATTAACAGTTTAATAGCTGATTGTCCAGACTCACTGTTGCAAAAAGGAGGAAGGGGGAAAAAGAAAAATAAAAATCCCGCACTTGTATCTATAGTGATTCCTTCCCAGAGCCAGTATGTTTCTCTGATTTTCTCCTTTTGCTGCCTTTGGCGCTCAGTAACGTCACGACAATATCAAAATGCCGGAAACAAGCCCTTCTTGCCAAAGCCCAACCTCCACCATCGACCCCACTGATCACCTCCCTCTCTCTATCCTTACATCAGAAACCATCCCTCCGGCCCCAACCCGATCAGGATCCACCATCGACTGGATTCCGGACTTTGCCGGCTACGCATGGATAGCTTATGGGGCTTCCTCGCTTTTGGTGATTTCTCACCTCCCATGTCCGCTCTCCCAGGAAGAAGTCCTCATCGGTCCAATTCTCCGGCAAGTTTTCGAGCTTTCCGGCGACCAGTCGTCGCCTGTCACTGCCGTTTCATGGTCTCCAGTGACTCCGTCAATTGGAGAGCTCGCAGCGGCGTCAGATAACTGTATCTACGTGCTCGTACATGATTCCAGCAGCTCTAAAGGTAATCAAGTTAGACTTACTTGTATATCTTTACTTATTGTCAGCTACCAGCTTAAGAGAAACTAAACTCAAGACTTTAATTCAAGAATATACCCGATTTTGCCAATTCATAAAGCCAAAAAAATTACTGTTAAGAGTTGAAACCGGAAATGAAACAGTTAGTGTTGTTTTTTGGATTGGTTGTAAGAATGTGTTTTGTATAGTCGCACTTGGTTATGAGTGCTCGGAGAATGGGCCTATCTATTGTTAGATTTTTGATACTGTAAAATTCAATTTTCTTTTACTCATATTCAGGTTCTTTTTGTTGGAGCCAGAATGCAGTGCTTGTACAATTTACAAAAGTAGAAGCAGTCAAGTGGACTGGCTCCGGGGATGGGTTAATTTCTGGTGGAATTGATGTGGTGTTGTGGAGGAGGAGAAACAGGTCATGGGAAATAGCTTGGAAGTTTAAAAGAGATGTGCCTCAGAATCTGGTTTCGGTAACTTGGTCAATTAAGGGACCTTCAGCTACTGCTGCTTATCTTAATAAACTGCATGATAAAGGACCTAGCAACATCAGCAATATTGTGTGCGTTTGTTACGGCGACAATATTTCTGAACTTGTGAAACATGAGCTTCGTCATCCTCAGCCTGTCTCAATGATTCAATGGAGGCCATCAACAGGTAGACAATCACAGAGAGATGCAACCCATCCACCAAGGAACATGCTTCTGACATGCTGCATGGATGGAACTGCAAGATTATGGACTGAGGTAGATAGTGGAAAAGTTAGAAAGCATGACAAGGACAATAATGGTCGCAAGTCAACAAGGAGATCTTTCAGTGTTGCTGCTGTAATTGAGATGAACCAGATCCTTAATGGAAGTTTGGGCATAGATATTTCCTTGAAATGGGCAACAGAGAGCCCAGGTGTCTATGAAACTAGAGAAGGCATTAACCAATTCTCCTCTCCTGAAACTCATGGCCATGACAAGGTTGGCAGATGTGAATGGTTAATTGGGTTTGGTCCAGGGACACTAATTACCTTTTGGGCCATCCACTGTCTTGATGATACCTTGCCCATGAGGTTCCCTCGCATTACATTATGGAAAAGACAAGAAATCCAGGAACTTGAAGGGGGATATCTTCATGAAGCTGATTTTGCAAAATTTAATGACTCATTGCTTCTTAATAAGGTTGTTCTCTTGAGGAACTGCTTGTCCGGGCCACCTAACATATGCTCTTTGGTTCATTTATTACCTTGTAATTCCTTTGTCTGGTCTCCGTTGCATACTCATAGATCTGGTGGTGTAGAAAATAGATACTTGAACAATTCAAAAATCTGTAAGTACTTATCTTCTTCTTCCGGTAGTGTACTTAATGGAGGACACACAGGAAAAATCCTACAAGTTGCTGTACATCCCTGCATTTACGCGCTTGGATTAGCTGCTTCTTTGGATTCTAATGGGTTGCTTCTGTTTTGGTCAGTTTCAAACTGCAATTTAGGCCTCTCTGAATTGATTCCATCATGGAAACTTTGTGGAAGATTTGTAGCTCATGATCTGTGTTCTAAGTATACAAGCTTAAAGTGGGCACCCTCAATGTTGGATGAGGACCATGTACTTCTTATGGGACATGTTGGTGGTATAGATTGCTTTATTGTTAAGGTTTCTCAAATTGGAAGAGATATATTATGTCATTACATTTGCACTATACCTCTAACTGGTCATGGTCCATATGAGAGTGGTCCGCCCAATATCTATGTTATACCCCTTCCTTCTACCTGTAAAATGACATTTAAGTACAATAAGTTTATGCTATTGGGGGTATGGATGAACAATTTTGAGGCTCTGTCATGGGAAGTCACTTTACACTCTTACGACTTACCAGGGAATTCCTGCGAATGTAGTTTTCATGATCAAAATAATGCTACTATCAGCTCTTTGAAATTTGAAAATACTTGTGCCAATAGAAGATATTGTCTTGGTGTTAGTCCTTGTTCATCTCAGTTGCCAGAGCCTTACTCTCATGACCAGGTTACTAGTTTTTCTGTTGTAAGCTCAGGTTGTTTAATTTCTATGCACGAAAGCTTGGGTTTGGACAAAGATCTTTGCTGCAGTGTTCCTGCGTATATTATGGCTACAGGCTACTCTGATGGTAGCTTGAAATTGTGGAGAAGTAACTCTTCTAAACTTTCAAATAGCCACATACTCTGGGAGCTTGTGGGTAAGTTTGTTGCACATCGAGGCCCTGTTAGTTTGATAAGTTTGACTGATTATGGTCAGAAGATTGCAACCATCACGGCAGGAAGTGGCATAGGTGGTAATAGCTGTCTTCATATATGGGATGGTGTGCAGCTTATAGAAGCAGGAAGTTTTGTGTTAGAGCATATGTTATCTATTGATAAAGAAGTTGTTGCTCTAAAATGGTTACCTTTAGGCAATGGTCAGTTATTGCTTGGGATTTGCACTCAGAATGAGTTGCAGGTATACACTCAGAAGCGTTCTGGTGGTCAGCCATTAGTAAACCGAGGAAAATCCCGGAACATTGACATTTGGTCTTGCATTGCAGTGGCCCATACTTTCCCTGCTATTCGTGACTTGATTTGGGGCCCACAGGCTGCAGCTGTTGTTATTCATGATGGTTACTTTACTCTACTTGGTCAGTGGTTGTTCCTTATGGATAACAAACAACTACTCGAGTGTAATCCAAATTTTAACACCGATAGCAAAGGTGTAAAAGTTATGGACATTCTTCCTTCAATATTCTCCGATTCTGACATTGGAATTGGTGACCTGCAAGAACTGCCACTTCCTATGATATTTAATGAAAATAATCACTACCTATCAAGTAGTTTATTAGTAGCCATGGCTCAAGTAAGACACAATTCATGTAAGAAGCTTAATTTTTGGAGCCTGGTAGAAATAGCTGAGAAGTTAAGGGGAACTTTACCTGTGTATCATCCTGAGGCACTCATCATGAATCTATATTCAGGTACTATGGAACAGCAATTATATTCTCAATTAATTGGAGTTTGGGTTTTCAGTGCCAGTTAAATAACCAATTACATATTGTTTGATGAATGTCATTTCTAATATATCTAGGCAACTGGAAGCGTGCATTTGCAGCTGTGAGGCATCTTGTCGAGTATCTTAATTCGGGTTATGATTCTCAGCAAAAATGTAGCTCTGGAGAGAATAACCATGTTGTTCCACAGATTCTTTTGTCAAATTATTTTGAAGGACTTCCTTTTAAAGATTCAGCAGATAAGGGACTTCAATGGAGTGCTGATCTGATGCTACCGGTCTCAGATTCACAATTTTTTGCCTACAACTCCAGTAATACATTTTCACCATCAACAACAACATCTGAGCTTCACAGTTTTGTCGAGTCCCTCGAGCGGATGTACGATTCAGCAGCTTTTACCAACAATGAGAAGTTGCAAATTCTTGCAATCCTAGATCTTCTTCTTGAAATTCAGCAATCTTCATCTGCCTATGAAAATCTTGATGACCCTGGACGAAGGTACTTCCAGATTTTTTTAAATACACTGTTTAGGGTTTTGTGTAAAGTTGGAATGAGATGGTTCTGGGGTTCGAACCTTGCCTAGCACCAAAAAAAAAAAAAAAAGCCTTCATTGATTTGTTTGAACTTCTGCAAAGTAATGTTCAGTTATCAAGAGTAAGATAGTGCAATTGTTAGATGTCTCATTATGGGAGGGATGCATTGTGATTGTTGCGTGGTTATGGCTGGCTGATCTATCAACTAGGTTCCACTCATCTTCAATTTAGATGGTAATCATTATGGATCACTACATGCCTCCAAGAAAGGCTATGCAATGTTAGGCAATTGATAAAAGCCTAACACACCTTCAGCACAAAAAAATAAAAATAAAAATAAAAATAAAAAAAGGTTGGATCGAGCCTGCATTAGACAAATCTCGAAACGTTTCCACAATGAATGGTTTTTAAGTAAATAATTTTCTGTCATGCACTGCCATTTTCATTTTCCATTTTTATGCTGACAAGTATAATGAATATCAGAGTAACTCATAGATGAGAGAAATATGGCCTTCAAATATGCTACTTATGCACACTTTCTTATAAAATTATATTAGCTTTTTATTCATGTTATTTCTTAAGACTATTCTTGGCAAAGTTGGACTTCATTGTTTCTGATAGACATGCCATTTCTTTTCTCTTTCAAGGTTTTGGATTGCATTAAGGTTTCAGCAATTACATTTTCGCAGAAGCTCTGGTAAATCATTGTCCATGGAAGAACTGGATGTTGACACTCGGTTAATGAGCTGGGCCTTCCTCTCTGATAGTCAGGAAACTTTATTGAATTCTTTTCTTCCAAATGAACTGTCATGGAAAGAAATGCAGACCCTTGGTGTTGGATTCTGGTTTACCAATGTTGCACAATTACGTGCAAGGGTAAAACTTTGAGATATTGTGCTCTTCATTTTCTATTTTAGGATCACAACTTTTCTTGTTCTTCATTTGTAGGAGAGTTTATTCTGTCTTGTTCAGGGTACTATTTGGTCTGCAATTTTGGTTATGCCAATTAGAACTAGCCATGCTAATGCATGTTCTCCAGCAAAAGTTCCTCCAAGGATTACTTGGAAGCATGGGTCCTAATGCATGAATAATATTGGATAATTTCTTCTCCCTATTCTAGGAAAATAGTCTTTCACTTTTTTGCTAATTGGAATCAGATATTAAAAGGAAATTGATGCAACTTAGAGTTCCAAGATCATGTTGGTATGCCAATAAGACTCTAAAATTTAAAAGTAGTCATAGAAGGCCAATCACATTGGGCAGTGATTGATATGCTTCTGCGCACACATGACATTTTCCTTTTATCCCGGTCAGTCAATTGGTTTAGCTACTGAAGATTTATAATAGCTTTATCTGTTAAAGGCATACTATATCTGAGTACATTACACCATAGGATGGACAGCAACTGTTGTATATTGTGCATCTTACCATATTACTTGGGATTTTTCACAAATTGTATGACAGTAAGATACTGTCTTTTGGCTCTAATTATGTCTTACAGTTCAATAATGTACTGGACACAAGGTCCTTACTTGGTCTTTTTTCTTTTTCGAAGGTCTTTTTCGTTTATATTCTTATGATGGGTCGTTCTTTATAGGTGGAGAAATTAGCGAGAATGCAGTACCTGAAAAACCGAGATCCTAAAGATTGTGCCCTTTTATACATCGCATTAAATAGACTTCAAGTCTTGGTTGGTCTTTTCAAAATCAGCAAAGATGAAAAGGACAAACCCTTGGTGGGATTTCTTTCACGCAATTTTCAGGTTTGTCAAAGCTATGAGCTCAAAGCTTGTTATTTACTTGTGGGCGTCATGAGAATCAGCTGTTATGAGACAAATGATAACATATCTTTCTGGAAATGGGTTCATGTTAAACCCCCAGCATTTTTTTTATTGTCTTGGTTGTGGCCCGTGCATGACTAAACTATGGGCTGATCTTTTCCAACAATATTCAGTTGCAGAATCGAGCATTCCCAAATATAATACATTTATGGTTTCATTTTCTTTTCAGTTGCAATTTTGCTTTTTCCCAGGACTGAAGATTCTCATTTTTTGACTGCTCTATTCCTTTCATTGCAATTTTGGTTTTTGTTCAGGACTTATAAGTCTCATTTCATATCCTCTTTCACCGGAAAAGTCAGTTTTTACTCATTTAATGATTGTTACAGGAGGAGAAAAATAAAGCAGCTGCTTTGAAAAATGCATTTGTTTTAATGGGAAGGCATCAGTTGGAGCTGGCTGCTGCTTTCTTTCTTCTTGGAGGTGATAATTATTCTGCAGTTACTGTTTGTGCAAAGAATCTTGGGGATGAACAGCTTGCATTAGTAATTTGTCGGCTTGTTGAGGGTCTTGGTGGGACATTAGAACGTCATTTGATTACAAGGCTTATACTTCCATCTGCAATCGAGAGACATGATTACTGGCTTGCAAGTCTACTTGAGGTTCCTGGATAGTGAATATCTTGATCTCTCTCTTCTTTTTCTGGTTTTTGCACTTCTCCAGAAGGCATTCTCCCTGTAAGCTGCATGCATAGCAATCCCCAGTCCTTCAGATTTTATAACTTACTAGCTTTTTTGGTTTGCAGTGGGAATTGGGTAATTATTCTGAGTCTTTCCTGGCCATGCTTGATTTGCAAAGTTCTGTGGCTGAGAGATCTGTACTTTCATCCAATCATATTGCTTTTATGGATCCCCATATTGGGCTGTATTGTCTCAAATTGACAACCAAAAATTGCATGAGAAATGTCATAGGGGAAAAAAATGCAGCG
The DNA here is from genome assembly GCA_947683425.1 of Excoecaria cochinchinensis. NCBI lineage: Eukaryota > Viridiplantae > Streptophyta > Magnoliopsida > Malpighiales > Euphorbiaceae > Excoecaria > Excoecaria cochinchinensis. Next base: position 7,147,202 of record CANTUQ010000045.1, read on the forward strand.
ATTCTTGGTAGGTGGGCAACTTTTATGGCGGCTAGTGCCTTCAAGAGAAGTGGGCTTCCTGTAAGTCTACATCATTTTTCATGTTTTTCTTAGTGGCAATATCTAGTCTGTTGTTACAATTTGTAGGCTTTTCCAAAAAATCTAAAATTATTTTCCCTTCTTAGTTTGAATCCACTTACTTTTAAGTGTTACAGATGTGGACCCATGGTAAGAGTAAATTAGTTTTTATGCAACCCATTCTATCTGAATTTTAGTAGTTTTAGATTTTATCTAGTGATTTAAGAGCTCTTTCTTAGCTGGGGCAGAATTGCAGTTTCTGAGATTCCTATATGTATCGGGTTGTTTAATAATCAAGTACAGGCCTTTCAGGATTATGAAACAATTTTAAGGTTGTTGTCTTCTACTTAATTTTCAGTTTATTAACATATCCAATTTTTAATTTGAAATTCAATTAGGATTAATGAAATATATAATCTCACAAGTATTTGAGCATAAAATTGAAGGCTTGTGTGTCTATTTTGGTTCCTCTCTCTCTCTCCTCTTGCTAACCGCTCACCTAGGGAGCATTCATACTGCATAGTCTGGGGCTCTGGGCATGCTGCTTGTTTGCTTCTCGTTCAGATATTTCTTGGCCATTTCCAGAGTCAATCAAATTATTTAGGAACTTGTGTTATTTTCCCCTCTCAAAAGATTTGACCTAAATCCAAGTCCAGTCGCAGAACAGCCAAATTCTACTTTTCTATGTCATTTGTTTAATTCTTTGTTTAATGTACAAGCCCTGAACCCTTTCTTCTTAATGTCAACCAAAATTATCTTGCTCTGCAATCTGTGGCTTCATAGTGGACAAATTTCTGTTATATGTATTCTAGTTCTTATGTTTGTTCAACATGGTCTTGTATTTTTCAAAGTAATGTTGATGTTTGAAGAGTTATCCTTTTTCATATGATATAACTAATTTATACAACATAGTTAGTGGATGAGTTCGATGGTAGAAAATTTAAGATTTGACTTATTACTTGGGAGGGTGTTATAGAAATTACATGAACATAATACATAACGTATAGATCTTTCACAAAGCGCTAGCAAACATTAATTGATTAAAGCCATATAGTAGTCCAGAAGGGGCATAAAGCTTGAAAGTTTGAGCTTCCTATGTCAGATGCTAATTAGGTTCATATAAGTCCAGCAGCTGCAGCTAAAAAGTATGAACAATACTTTTATACACCAGAAGGGGTATAAAGGTACAAAGTTCAAGCCTCCTAAAATATGTCAGATGCTAATTAAGTTCATACAAGTCTAGCAGCTGCAGCTAAAAAGTATGAACAGTACTTTAGTTTCACCTTGCAATTTTCATGTTGCCCATGCTTTTCTGATAAAAAATAATATTTATATTTATAAATATTGTGAACTTGCAGCTTTGGAGTTCGTTAATCTCATCTTAATGCTCTTGTCTTGTTATAAAGGTTTTTTGCATGTCACTGCAAATATGTTCCATTATGTCTCTGCTTATGATTGTGATTGATATTTCCTAATGTTTAGCTTGAAGCTTTGGAATGCCATTTATCTTCCTCAAGCACTTCCTGGAGTATGGATCAAGGAAGTATATCAGATATTGATATTTCACATACTCTGCATGGAATTCTAAAGCTATCTGCTAGTGATACCATTAATTGGCTATCAAGCAACGTGGCTTCGCATTTTGAGTCCTGTGCTAAATTAGATCTGGTGCTTCAGTATTTCTCAAAATTGATGGGGGAGCATCCTGCTTGGCCTGACTCTATCTTAGGATCTGTTAGGCCCATTACATGCTTCAAGGATTGTGAAGTTCATCAATATGAAAAATCACTTGGACATTTCAGAGACAAGTTATATGCCGGACTGTTGAAGTTCGAGCAAAAGTTTTCAGTGTTTTCTTCTTGCGTAATTAAAATGGTACATAGTTTATGGGCTAAAATCCTCCTCTCTTTCAATTAACCTTATAATACACTTTTCTACTTTTTGATGTCCAATAAGGACTCATTTTTGCTTAGCTATGTTTTACAGATTTTGGTCTGGTTGTTCAACAATGGATTATCATTTATTGGATATGATATATTACTTGGCTATACTTCCCAAGATCACCAACAAGATGAGAGCCCCTCTGTTTGCAATTTAGTCCTGTATCCTCTTCTTCAGAAGGCTTTTTTGAAAGATATTGAAGACATTCCCTTTTTACTTTCTCGGTTTGTCATCTCCTGTAGCATAAACTGCATTCAATTAAATGCACTTGGTGCAGTTAGACCCTCTTTGTCAGGTACTCAGAGGCATTGCCTTCAAGGTATAATGCAAGCAATATGGAGCGCAAGGACTGCTTTAAGGATCACTTCTGGCTTCTTATCTGAGGATGTTACAACAAAAACCATTGTTATTCTTAATTTATATGAGTTTTATGTACACTTTGCATTTGCCTGGCTTCAGAGAAATTCCAAAGGTCTCTTGTTGATGGTGCAACCTATCTTGATAACTTGTGCCAATGGGCATACCCCATATGGAGTTGATATAGCAAATCTCAAGAACATTATATACCGCATTGCAGAGTTGTTGCATAGCAATTGTTCTGTGGATTATGCAGCACCAGAACATCAAGTTGATGAATATGTGCCGCATAAGCAAGATAGAGGAGTAATGAACCCATTTTCAGAGGATGAGAAATGGTGTGCAATAGGGACTTGTTTGTGGCAACATATGGCCAAGTTAATGAAACACCATCTGCATTCACTATCAATTAATGGTGAAAATAGTTGCCTCTCGGGTGTTACCCATAACAGCATCACTTGGGCACCCTGTTCGATGATTTTTGGATCGGATTATAGCTCAGGGGACCCAACTGCGTCATTTTTATTGATGTTGACTAAGTTACTAAAGACCACACTTACCCACATTTCATCTTATTATCCAAAAATACTTTGGTCAATCCTGCATCTGAAAGTAGAGAATAGATTGCATATATCAACACTTGCATGGCTACAAGAATCTAGGATGTCTCCAGCCAAGGTCATCTATCAGGATGCTAGTGCAGACATAATGAACAGCAAAAATGGATTATCCACTTTTGATATATTGTGGGACACCTGTGCTGACCCTAACATTATATCTGAAAGCTTTGCCCAAGAGAAGATAAATTGGCCACAATTTTTCAATAACAGATACTCTCTAGGATGGAGTGATTTGTATAAGAATATCAGTGGGGAGCACAATACCAAGGAAGTTCTGGATCACGAAGTTAGGCTTAGCAATAATGGCTTTAGTGACGAAGTTGGGTCACCTGCTAAGGGTTCGTTTGAGAACGGACAAGCTATTCTAAGTACTTGGCAGAAGGATGCAACTATTACAACAGAGGAACCACAGTTTCAAAACGCTAAGGAAATATATAAGAGAGACGGAGAGCTATTAGAGGTACTTGCTCTGCTGCGTACCTTTCCTATTGTGAACATCAATAGAGCTTTCTGATATATTTGACAGTTGTTACTTCTTCAACTTTTGAGCAGGCACTCTGTATTAACTGTGTCAATGAAGGGCAAATTGCAATTGCTAGCAACAAAAAGGTTAGTCTCAACATATTTATTCCTGCTAACAAGTTGTCTAGTGTTCTTTAAACACCTTTCTGACCCTTGAGAACACCATTCATCACCTATTATCGGGATGAATCTGAGGGTGCACCAACACATGCATGCTGACTGATATGGATAAGTTTCTTTTTATGCTTTTCTCATTTGCTTTTGATGCAAACCAAGCATGTACTAGATGCTAATTTTAGTTTCAAGGCTGGTTTATCTCTTCAGCTGCCAATCTTTTATGTCAGAATTATGCATCAGATGTGTAACTATTTTCAGTTGAGGCTGCCTGCAGCATGGTTTAAACATACCATTTCTGAGTTGGATTTGACCACTGAATAGCCAAGTGATCTAAGCTTTAATATTATACGAGTACAAAGTTGACTGTATGGATCCTTTTCCTCCTTTCCACCAAGTTGAGGGGAGTTGTTTAGATTGTAGAGTTGCTAATAGATTGACAAGGCAAAAATAAATAAATAAATAAATAAATAAGAGAACAAAAAAAAAAAGGAACAACAATAATGAGAAAACCAATGAATCCAGCAAATCTGCTTAAGTAGTAGAGCAGCAGAACAAAGCAGTATGGAGTATTTATGGTGGTGCAAGTATAATATCATCTCCAACTAGCCAGCTCAGCTAGAATCTGTTAATCTGGATTCTATGTATTTGTTCTACTTTTCTTTATAGGTATATTATAGAAGTTAGTTGTACTCACACTAGCTGTGTGAGTTGCAAGCTCAGCTTAGTAGCAGTTATTTTTCTTCTTCAGTTTGTGTATAAGTAGCAGCTAGTGTACTCTTCGTTTTCAAGTTGATTGAAAGTTTTCTTCAGCTCATTTCTTTATTAATAAAAACAAATAATGCTTCTTGCCATTTTGCATGTGGCTTTGTCATAAAGTGCAGAATAGAATAACATTTTCTTTTCTTTTGCAGCCTGTAAAACATAGATTCAAACATGCTTCTTGTACATACCAGTTATTTTACCTAGCATTATGTAAAATTATGCAAAATAGGCAAAGACTGGATCAAAGTATTCAAGAATGGCAATATGCATATATGTATGAACAACTTCCTCACTTATTTGCCTTCCTCCCAACCTAACAATTTATAGAACGACCTTTTCTTCAATTTCATCTTTTGGCTCTAATTTAGTTATCATAAATTGATAATCAATTCCTAAAATATTTATGTACTGATCATAATAAGCACCTAGCTATAAATTGAAGAGTTTAGGACAAGCTTTCAAAAGAGCAGCACATCCATCGTCCATTTTAATGTAAAATGGCTTCAACTTTCTGTAGGAGCATCTTATGTTGAATTCTGATTCGTGCAGGGCATAATTTTTTTCAGTTGGAAAGATGGTGTAGCTTTAGAAGATCAATCAGAATATGTTTGGTCTGATGCTGATTGGCCACCAAATGGGTGGGCAGGTGCTGTATCAACTCCAGTTCCAACATGTGTTTCTCCAGGTATTGGTCTGGGGAGCAAGAAAGGGGCCCACCTTGGATTGGGCGGTGCAACCCTCGGCATGGGCTCTTCAGCAAGACGGAGCGACATAGCAGGCAGTGGAGCATTGAGCATTCCAGCTTATGCTGGGATTGGTGCTTCTGGCTTAGGTTGGGAAGTTCAAGAGGATTTTGAGGAGTTCATAGACCCACCAGCAACTGTGGAAAATATAAGTACAAGGGCTTTCTCCAGTCACCCTTCAAGACCCTTCTTTTTGGTTGGTTCTAGCAATACACATATTTACTTATGGGAGGTATAAATCTTAGCCATGAGAACATTGATATTAATTTTATAATGTTGTGCATGTATAAAGCTTCTATATGGTGTTTTGTTTTTCTCGAGGGTTTTCCTTTTAGATTATTTTCCTTGATCAATGGTACAAAGATAAATCCTTTTTGAATATGAAAACAAGCTTGTTATTTCTCAAATTAATATGAGCTTGTGGTTAGGATGGATTCTTTGTGCTGGTTCTAGCTTTTACACATTTAACATGATGTTGATGACTTCGTCCATTTGTTAAATGCATTACAAAGGAATAAAACAACAGGTGATAAGAAAAAAGTATGTACATGTTGAATCTCTTCTTTTAATTTTTGGTGTTAAATGCACAATCTCAATTTCCATGTTTAATGTGCATGAAGAAATGGAATGATGTAGTTGAAAGAATCTTCACATGGTAAGCCATTTCTTGTTTTAACCTTATGAACCATTCCATTATGAGTTAGGCAATGTGTGAATTACCAAAACAAGTGCAGAAAGAAAGCCTGAAGTCTCAGAATGAAATAACAATTAATGAACATTTGATGTTTAAATGATGGTCAAGAAAGATGTTTGTGAGTATTGTTTCTATATCTTGCTGCTAATGATATATATATATATATGGGCCATATTTATAACATCACATAAACTGTGCAGTTTGGCAAGGACAAAGCCACTGCAACTTATGGTGTGCTCCCTGCTGCAAATGTTCCTCCACCATATGCACTTGCATCAATATCAGCTTTGCAGTTTGACCACTGTGGACACAGGTTTGCAACAGCTGCATTGGATGGAACTGTATGCTCGTGGCAGTTGGAAGTGGGAGGAAGATGCAACGTCCGCCCCACAGAATCATCTCTCTGCTTTAATGGCCATGCCTCGTATGTATTCAATTCTTTGTGCTCTACAAACAATTCTGTTAATTTTCTTAAGTTGTTTGCCCTGACTGGATTTGGTATAATCCAAAGTAGATACTGGAACAGATACCAATTTCTACTTGGTGAGAAAGATCATTTGTTTCTCCAAATTATTGGAGAGAAACACTCAACTTTCGCTAGGAAACTCTTCAATGCATTTGCTGTTTGCTTTTATTAATTCCATGGTAGTTAATTCCATAGTTGTTACAGAGGATGAGAAGAATGTCAATCCAACATTTAACTTTTTCAACCATGACAGAAGAAATCATACATGATCAATTATGACATACAAGCATCAGGAAACCAAGTTTTGTTTTAATGACATTTTTGCTTCACTATACTGGTTAATATGAGTTAATTTGTCCAGGGATATCACATACGTTACATCAAGTGGATCAATTGTTGCTGCAGCTGGATACAGTGCCAATAGTGTTAATGTAGTTGTTTGGGATACATTGGCTCCACCGACAACCTCACGAGCTTCAATAATTTGTCATGAAGGTTTTCTTCTAATCCTGGAAGTGTGTTGTTCTTACGCAAAATTGCAAGCATGATATATCATTTGTCTTCTGGTTTACATGATCATGCCTAAAACATAGCAAACGATGTTTGATTAATGTTACAGATGGCCATGCAAAAACCACCACTGAGGAAAAGAAAAATCCTCATTTCTCATTAAGAACAAATTATCAGTGTAGGTCTCACATCAACTGAGGATTTTGAGGTCATGCAACATTGACTAACACTTTGTTTAGGGATTTTAGAGGGACAGAAAATGGATAATGCTGGGTCCAGGGGTAGGAAAAGAAATGAAATGAATTATGTTTCAGGGGATTGGGAAGGCTTTTATTCCACACACAAAAAAAAACACAGACTCATAGAGTAACAACTCCAACCCCACCTTCCCACCGCGCGCGCGCCCCCCCCCCCCCCCCCCCCCACACACACACACACACACACCTCTTCCTCAATTTTGAGAGGAAAGCAAATCTGATATTGAAAATATCTCTTCTTCCATCCAAACTAAGTGTGAGTGAGTAGCATTAGTGATGAAGACTAATATATTTGCTATACATAAACTCAGCCTTGCTCATGAATTATATGTTTAGTTACCTAATAATCTTCCACCTCTATGACACTAAAATTTTTAGGCGGGTGTATGTTGTGTGTGAAGGTGGTGCTCGCTCCATTTCAGTGTTTGATAATTACATTGGAAGTGGTTCTATATCTCCCCTAATTATAACTGGAGGTAAAGGTGGTGATGTTGGACTTCACGATTTTCGGTACATTGCAACTGGAAAGACTAAAAGGCATAAGCATTATGGTAATAGTGATGGAAATAGCAATATATCTTCTAATACTGAGCACCAAGCAGGGATCAGCAACAAACTTGGTGACCAGAATCAGAGCGGGATGTTGTGGTACATACCAAAGGCTCACTCAGGTATGCAAATGTTTGCCCCTGTGGTAGCAGTTGCATATGTCTATTGTTAATCTAACAATTTAATATGAATAATTTGAGTGCAGGAAGTGTCACCAAAATATCCACCATCCCGCACACCAGTTTATTTTTAACTGGAAGTAAAGATGGAGATGTTAAACTTTGGGATGCCAAAGCAGCCAGGCTGATCTTTCATTGGCCCAAATTTCATGAAAGACGTACCTTTCTGCAACCAAGCTCACGAGGTTTTGGCGGAGTAGTTAGGGTAACAACTTCATTCAATTTTCTTATTGGTCGAAAAGATCCGTTAATTTCCATTCACTTGAATTAGTAGTTATCTTTAGCCTCCTGAGGGTGCTGAAGAAAATATAATTTCGTATGTTTGCAGCCTGCGGTTACAGATATACAAGTCATTTCCAATGGTTTTCTTACTTGTGGTGGAGATGGATCGGTAAAGTTAATTCAGTTCAAAGATTGTGTTACATAAGAAATGATGAAGTTATCGTACCATGAAGTACAGAAGACTTTTGAAATTCATGAATCTTAGACTTTGCGGGTGCTTGATGTGATCTTCCCTATCCCATCACCGGCTATGTTGCCCATCATCACCAATGTGCCATATTTCATCAGTGGACTAAATGGCGTGCGTCAGTGCATGGATAATAAAATTGGCTTTGAACGTTGGTGAAATCCACTGGGTATGTGTGTGCATCGCATGTGACTCTGGGTATTCCACTGAATTCGTCACCAAGTTGTAGATTATGAACAGGACAAGATACAGTCAGATTGGCTTGGTTACACAAATTTTCCCTCGTGTTCTTCATGCGGTCATTTTCATTATGGAGTTGTTAGATGCTTCTAAGGGCGAATCAGTACTCCGATATATAATTTACAGCGAATGATGATATAGCCATTCTATAGGTTGCAGGTGTTGAAAATATGTAGCTGTAGGTTTACAATTTATTTATTTTGTTCTTTTATATGTATAATTTTCTCATTCTGATGAACGTATATACGTAATCACTCCCGGTAGAATTACTGAAAAGGAAGCAGTGATTTTTTTTGATATTTTTTAAAAATAACAAAAAAATATAATGTTTGGCGGTGATTTTGATCTGATGATGTGCACAAATTGCAATCACTAGGGCATTATTTTGCTGTGGAAGCCACAGTGTCGATTGAATTAATAAATCAGTAGATTCGAGACACCTGCATCTGGCCAGAGTGATATGTTAATGTGAACGCTTTGGGATTAAGAAGGGTCAACTACCCTACTATGCCCTGCGTGCTACTTCACTCCAAAAATCCGCACTCAGCTGGTTATAATAACAGCTAGGTCCAAGAGGTTGAAAGTACTCAGGGCAGTGTAGATACTGTTCAAGCCAGGTAATTTTACTAGATTGTTGAGAGCATGCATTATGCCTCGTAAACAAAGTAAGATGCTACTGCCAAAAATGCACTTCAATTTGGCCCAAGTCAAATAGGTTTCATGAAAATACTATGAATGAGAAATTATGGGGGTAAAAATAAATAGTTTAAACAAATGTATTACAAAAAGAAATGTTAAATATCTTTTCTTTTTCCCTTTTTTTATCATTTGCATGCATTTTAAAATCTCATGTTTAAAATATATGTGGGTAGAATAACATGTTTAATTGCTATTCCATGTGCTCTCATATTCTGATTCATATATCATGAAAAAAGTGAAAATATATTGCTGACGGATTCAACTCAACGGGATATCTTAGGATTGTTGATAATCTCACCTAATTAAATCTGACATTTCTGTATCTTTAACTGACACCTGGACTTAATTTTCCAATAACCCGGTTTTTGCAAAATCAGGGATTAAAATTTAAAACCATGGACAAGCACACTGATTTTATAATCCCCCAATTCTCTTATATTTACACTACACAGTTCTTCTTGCAGCTTTAACAACTCTGTGTGCGCTGGCTCTAAATAGTCCCATATCAAATCCAAATCGTATCTGCAAAGATAATTAACAGATTGATCAACCTATACAAGAGTCGTACATTTTAGTTGAATTTATACATCTAATATACAGAATTATTGATATCGGTGGGTCCGTCCGTCCGACTACAGAGGTGCTGAATTTCGTTTTTACATTTTTGGCTTAGGAGAAGCCGAGAAAAAGAGCGGTTGGATTGGGACATGCGATTTTCCTACGTGGCCCTATCAAAAAACAAAAAGTAAAAGATTGAATATCTTATCTTCTGAAATGAAGTGGGACCCATGCTTTAACATTGTTTGCCTAATCATCTGCCACGCGTGCAGAGATGTAAAACAAGCTTGCTGTCCCATATTCAAGTAACTCCCAAAGATGGAAACGTGGACCACGCTAGCGAAAGGGACGGTGTTTATACTGCGTCGTTTTAGTAACTACTGTTTATTGTGCAAGGCGACATACAGAGTCAGAAACATAGATGATTAACTGAGGGCTTAAATGGCCTCAAAACTCTACCTGGTTTCTTTTGGAGATTCATAAATTAGATTTTTTTTGTTTTTTGGTTGGGTTCTCCAGGAACAGAAACGGGTTCGTTTCATGTCGCCTTTTGCTTTCAATGCTTTCAATCAGATCTGTTCAATAATTGAAAAACGAGCATCAATTTGCGCAATTCTGTCCAAATTTGGACGGATTCAATCCATATCCTCTTTTTGGTTTGTACTCTCTTTCTCTTCTTGCTTTTTTTCTTTTCAATTATTTATCTTCCTGATTTTTTTTTTATCTCATACTGCTTATGAATTTTTTTCCATTCGTAATCTTTGTTTGCTGCATCGGTTAATTTTTGCTGATGATTTTTATTATGTGGTCCATGCTGATGGATAGTTTATAATTATATGCTGTAATTGGTTTAGCTTATCGTTTGCGTGCAGAGCTTCTCTGCGTTCTACCTCCTTGGGGTATATGCCAGTTTCAGTATTTCCTCCGTACTATGTTTTATATTTTAAGAAAAATGAGGTTCCTTCGTTAATTTTGGTATCAATTACAGTTTTCCAGTCGCCGTTTGATAAGATTTTGTAATTGTGTAAAAAATATATACTGGTATAGGAGTTCAGTTATTTTTCTTTTGCTTGATCTGGCATATATGCGTTGCTTTTGTGTTTTTAACCCACTTTCTTTCAGTGCATACATGAATTTGAATAGCAATTATGCAAGGTATTATTTGTTTTCTTACGAATGTTAAAAGGAAATTTTTAGCAATAAATTAACCAGTATGTGGCTTTGTTACCTTGCTGAGCATAATTATACGTGTTGTTGCATTTGTGATTGAAGTTACTCTGTTTACCTGAATGAGATTAATTATATGTGCTGTTGCATTTATGATTGAAGTCACTTTTTAAGTTAGTTAGCTTTGCCATTCCAGGTTAATGCCTGAAAGAATAGCATTGCCTTCAAAAGTGTATGTGGTTTATCTTTTCAGAATGGACATCAAGAAGAATGTTAAATACTGACCAAAATGAGATCTTTAAAGAAAGTCTCTGTTTATTTATTTTCTAGACCTTGTTGCAATACACACACACATATATATGTGTGTCTATACATACACATCTGTATGTGTGTGTGTGTGTGTGTATATATATATATCAGGACTTGCATTAGTAGGGTTCCCGATTTTTGAAGATATGGTCCTCGTTGTAATCATTGATTGGTTGCATTGAAAGTTATATCTTTATCACATCAATAAATAGTAAACCTTGTTTATGACTTGCATACAGTGATGTTGAGAATTTTTGTATCTCCTGCAGCTTGTCCCGCTCATAAATGGATTTTCCAAGAGTTTTTCAAGTTATTAAATATTCCAAATTACTAATTACAACATTGTTCTACACATAAGCATAATTTTACATTTTGTCTACATTCTGCCAACTTCATCTAATATGAGATTTAAGGCTTAGTTGTTGTTGTCATCGTCGTCCGCGTTGTTGACCTCGTCGTCATTGTCCATGTTGTTGTTGTCTTTCAATACTAACCACATATTCTTCGTGCAGAAAATGTGTTAGATGAAAGGTGAGTGATGGCAGTAGCAGAAGCAAGGGCTGCATGGCAAAGAGCCGCTAATCGTTGTTTTGTCCAAGAAGATGCCAAAAGAGCTCCCAAGTTGGCTTGCTGCCAATCATCGTCTTCATCATCCAAACACGTTGATGAGGGACCGATGAACACAGCAGACATGCCAGATAATGCTGCTGCAGGTTTTATGCCTCAGCACATAAACCCAACATACTTCAATTTACCTCCAGATACAAGATGGTGGCTTCAGCTGCAACCTAGCTATGGATTCCAAAAGGGTCCGACCCATGAACAGTTGAAGGCCTTTGAGGCTGAGATGGAAAGCCTGAGGGCGGAAATTGTAAATTCACCGTCTAAAGATAGTGAATTTTGCCCACATGATGATGCAGGCATCACATGTTCAGTTGATGGAAAGAATGTTAAATCTCCCTTGGATGAACATTATAGGACTAATACTGATTGTACGAAGAAAGATCCTGAAGTTAATAAGCAAGAGGCGAAACTGCTATGTGATAAGAATGCCAAAGAATTTACTGAATTGAAGGACACTGGAGAAAACTCAAAATTGATGGATATGGAAACAATTGAATGTTTACCTTGGCTCGTGAGTGAAAAGAATGTGCCATGGTGGCGCACAACAGATAGAGATGATTTGGCCTCCTTGGTTGCACAAAAATCACTTGACTATGTTGAGAACTGTGACCTTCCCCCACCTCAGAATATGCATGTTAGGAGATACTCAGGTAGCCATACTGGATCTTTCGATCATGATGATATCTTTGGCTCAATAGTCCAGCACGGTGGTCTTAATCCTGAAAGCACACTTGGAAAGCAGAGGGCATCATTTGAGGGACTCTTGCAAAGTGGTTCTGACAAGCCATTCAGGTATCTGTTCACATTGTTTTGCGATGGTATCTGCACTTGAGTAGTTTCTTCTGATTCATGCATGAAGGTTAAAAATTCACATATGCTATATTTTTTCAATTTAAATAATCCAGTTCCCGTTAGGGTTTTGTATGGTTATTGAAGTTGCTTTATTTGGTCTGATATGAAGCTGATTGATCTTTTATCTGGACCTGCAACCTTAAATGCAGTCATACCACGACCCATTATAATACAGCAGAAAGTGGACAAGTTCCTGAGGGCGATCCTTGCAAGGCTCAGCTATTGGAAGCACTCCGTCATTCTCAAACACGAGCAAGAGAAGCAGAGAAAGTGGCTAAGCAAGCCTGTGCTGAGAAGGAGCACGTCCTTAAGCTCTTTTTCAGACAAGCCTCACAGCTCTTTGCCTATAAGCAGTGGTTCCAACTATTGCAGCTGGAAACCCTTTACTACCAGGTGAAGAATGGTGAGCAGCCGATATCCACTCTGTTCCCTGTGGCTCTTCCATGGATGCCTCCGAAAGGAAGGAAACTGCGGAAGAACTGGCAGAAGTCTACAAGGGGCAAACGAAGTAGGCGTGGGCGACCAAGTCATGACATTGGCAAGTATGCTGTGGCCTTTGCACTGGGGATGAGTCTTGTTGGTGCAGGCTTGCTTCTGGGATGGACTGTCGGGTGGATGTTGCCTTTATGAGTTTCCACCAAATTTTCTGCTTATGGAAATTTATTTAAGAGGGAAATTGGTTGGAAAAAATTCATCTCCTTGTTGTTTTCTCAGATGTCCTAATCGTTTTATTTTATTTTTTATTTTCTTTGTATATTCTGCCTGTTGTGTATGTTGTGTACAAACGGTGCCTGGGGTGGGTTCATGTGAATATTGTTGTGGGATATATGTTCTCTTGTCAATCGTGTGACTTGTGATGTGTACATTTACCTATATTTAATTTCACTACGTGCTGGAAATCCAGACAGGTTTTGTAAATTTTGTGAATTTAATTTAGACGTGATGTGCTTCTTATTTGGGAGAATCCTGTCGATTCAGATATTATCTCCTAAATAGTAAACGTCAATAACCTTTTGTTCAAAAAAAGTTAAGATTTATAAAAGGTGAATATCTTGAGTAGTTGCTTAACGATCTAGATTTCGATTTTATTAAATATTGAAATGTTCAAAAGCTATTATGCAGTATAGTATTGAATAGCTTCAAATTTTCCAACTTCATAGATTATACACAAGAAAAATTATGCACATTTTCAGATAATTTTGTCCAAACCAAGTTTTTTTTTTTTTTTTTTAATGCACTTATTGAAAAAAGGTCTTTCTGGTTCAGAAGTTGCTGTCCATCTAGATTTTCAAAGGAAAAAAAAAAAAGAATAAATATTCTCTTCTTTTTGCCACATGCTTTTGGGTTTTTACGCTGACGATGAATTTTGTTTTTTCTTTGTAGGCCAAAGCCCAACAAAGGCCCAACCCAGATAAGAAGAATGTGCAGCCGCATCAGATGTCCATAGACCCTAGTCCCATTCGGCGATTCCTACAGAAGCCAAGCTAACTAAACAATAGCCGAACAGCTTGTGATCTATAATCTGAATTCTGAAATTTAGAGACGACAAGAGACCCAGAAAAAAATGGCGGTGATGGAGAAGCTGAAGATGTTCGTAGTGCAAGAGCCTGTAGTGGCTGCTTCGTGTCTTATTGCAGGAGTTGGTACGTCTTTAAAAACATCTTTTTATCTCCTTTTATCTTCCATTTTTCAAGCATTTTCTTCTAATATGATCTGCGCTTTTAGGTTATTATTATAATATAGCTTAGATAGGTTAGATTAGATTCATAGACTGGTAAAAAGTAAATGCTGTTGTTTCGTTTTAAAAAAACTCGTTCAATTTTTCTTCAATTTGAAAGATTTGTTATGGATTATGCAAATCTTGGCGGATTTTATTTAGGGTTTTAAGGTTTTTTCCTCTGCATTAGCTTCGAAATGGAATCCTGGTTTTTTCGGTTTCAGGGGTTATCGGCTGTTGTATTTTTCATTATAATTCATTGAGGTAAGTGTAGGAGATGCACAATCAGGTTTTTTCGTTTACTGGTGCATTTCCATTCAAACTTATGAAACTAAATTTTAGAAGTTCTAGGGATTTCAATTTTCGAGACCAATTAGTGGAAGAATTGCTGCATATAGATTTGGCTGATGTATTCAAGTAATTTCTTAGGGTATTGATTTACCCTGTATCTGTGTAGTGATTGATAATGTTGACAACTATCATTGACTAATTCAGCTTATTTTGATTAGAGAATTGTTTTCTTGTTTGTCCACTAGCAAAATCACTTGTACTAATGCATCTGGCATTTTAAGTTTGGAATTTGCTGTTAAGAGACATTCTTCTTTCATGGCTTTAATGTCAACAAGCTGAAGAAACCTCATGCAATGACAAGATTCTAATATGTGATGTTTTTTTAGCCATGTACGCATTTGATCTGCCATAAATTCAGATTGCTCATGGAATAGTTGATATATGATCTTAAATTATGAAAATGGCAGGCCTTTTTCTTCCAGCAGTAGTAAGGCCCATTTTGGATTCATTTGAAACAGGCAAGCAAGTCAATCAGCCTGCCTTGAGTGATGTAAGTATTTCACGCTGCTAAAATTTTTGCCTCACCTTTCCTGAATTAGAATTTATCTCTTCATTATGCTGTGATAATGGACGACATTAGCCCTTTATCTTTTTCTTGGCAATGATAATTTGTTTGAACTTTTTTAGGCTTAAAAGCTAATGCAGTGTGAAGCATGTGGATTGACAGTATTTGTAATTTTTGGAACTTGTTTATTATGTATAATAATCCTGGTTTTAACGAATGAACCATGTGATCATTGCCTTTTTTTTTTTTTTGGAAAATCACAGTATAATTTGCTTTCTTTTTGGAGTAGGCTTCTTTTGTCCATCTATGCAGATTTCAAATAAACTAAGTAAATAGATCAAAAAGGATAAAGAATGCAGATAAAGATAACTGAAACAATAATTACTGATACTGATTAGTTAGACCAGTAGTGGCTTATAAATCATTTTGCATATTGACAAAAGGTTTGTAAACATCAGGTCTCTTTTCTTTGCTTTTATTTTTTTACATTAATGTTTTTAGAAAAATATCTTCATGTGCTCGAGTATGAAACCCATGGAACCCTAAAACCTTAAATTACCTCATAGTTTATTAACTAAACCTATTTCATCTGGTTGTTGACATTATACCGGTTCAACTCAGTTATTTTGGAATTGATTCTTTGAATTTAGTGTACTTCTGAATGAAACAAAGAATCTCACTTGGCTAAATTATATGGATTGATTGGACTTTTACTATCCTAAAGGTGTGCTTGATCATATAATCATGCCTGTGATGACACTAAAGGTACTATACTATTATTTAGCTGGGCTGTGAATACTACATTGGCTATGCCCTAGTATTTATTGGGCGACAATACATATCTTCAGTTTTTGCTATTGTTCTTTCCCCGCTATTCTCATACCTGTCTGGTGTATTTGCAGGTGGTTGCAGGCGTGCGTAAAAAGCAGCCTTGAAGTGCAATAGCAATACGTCAAACATTCTCCCAACTGTCCTCAGTTTTACTCCATTTTACCTCCTTTAAGCAGCATGAAATAAGCCTTCCATTTTTACTGTTGAAACTCTGTGAAGTGCTGCAAATCGATTGGGATCCTGTTTTGTACAAGTATATGAATTTTTTATTGCCATGATGATTACACTTCTAAGCAGTTGGTGCTTGATTAAAAAGCCTTTAATTCTTTCATCTGATCAAATTTTTATTTGTAATTTGTTTGTTTCTATCATCTGTTTCCATCTTAGGTGCTGGTAATTTGCGAGTTACTACGTATAAATTCTTGAGCCCGGTGGTTGATTGATGGCCATGAGCGACCACCTTGTTCTGTCTAGCATCTTCTGTTGGAGCACCACAAGTATTGTAAATTAGCAGGGATTACGGAGGATAATGGTTCACCAAAATTGTTGGCAAATTTATATGTGGAATGGATCTAGTCAATAGTGCTTATTGCTTGCCCTGTATCCAGTTGATAATTTTGACTGATCAAAGATGAATTTGTTGGATAATCTTGATTGAATTTGACGTGTAAATTATGGGACTTCTACTAAACATATCGAATAAATAGTGTGTAAGAAATTCATCCAGCGTGTCAATGGACGATGAGGAATGGAACCATAAAATTACTGATCTTTACTAGTGCTTTTGTTAAACACGATTTGACAATACATTTATTGCTGCACTACCCAACCACATGGCCACAAAGCTCCAATAATTGTTGCTATAAATTGCAATGAGAGATTGCCATCCGTTGAAAGCAACAGCAACAGGCTCTTCAAGAAACAGCGAGGAAAATTGAGAGCCATGTAATGAGAAATTTACAACTATATGTGATTCTCATTGAAAGATGTTACAAGACAGAATAGGACCGTAGCAATTTCCGAGCAATTTAATGCCATCCATCTTTTTGTCCAAAGAAGAGGAGTCAAATCACGAACCTATCTTTCTTTATTTTTCTGCTCTTCCATGGAACTACCTGCTTCAACCCCTCATAAATAGTCGCCTGCAATGTGTCAACACAAACTGTTGATTAACTCGTAGCGATCAAATTGGCTAATTTAATACAACTAACTAAATCAAACAAGAAAAACGAAGATCCATTTCTTTTTCCTGTTTATAAGGAATTGGTAGTGAAATAAGGCATATGAGAATTAAAAACTAACCCAGAAATGTGAAGAAGAATGAGAGGAAAAGCTGCCAGAACGTGTAATCCTAGTGATCTTGACATTCTTGTCACTTCTGTCTTCCTCTTGCTTGTTAACTTGAAGTACCTCTTTATCAGGAAAAACATAGCTAGCACTAACAGAAGCCTCTCTTTTACCTCTAAAACCTTTCAAACTCCAACGCCAAGAACCCAAAGGCTTTTTATCTTTAAACTCTGATCTCTTACTAAGAACTAAGGCACCAAGCTGACCTCTCTCAGGGCTACAATCCCTACGAAAGGACCCATAACACTCCCTTCTCATAATTCTAAAAGAAGATGACTGAAATCTTGATTTTCCTACATCCAAGACAGTAGGGCTAAGGTTGGCATCCAACACCAACAACCTTGGAGGCAGCTCCAAGCATATAGGAGTAGTAGATAGAGCATTAGTGGCAGTAGTAGTAGGGCCATAACCTCTTGGCTTGCCAGGCTGCTCCTCCCACCGGAATGGGACAGAAGCAGAGGTGTAAAGTGGCGGAGTTAGCATCCCTGACCTCTCCGGCGAGTTGATGTATGCATGGGGATGTGTGTTAGAGAATAATTGTAGTCTTGGTGCGGAGCTCTGCTCTGTTTCTTTCTCAGACCCCATTACTCTGTCTCTCTCTCTAACCTCTGTGTGTACTATTGTTTACTTTAAGCATGGAAAATTATGATGGGAGAAGGAAAAGAAAAGCAAGACTTTCTCCTTTCCTCTTTCATCTAGAGGCCAAAGTAATACTACTATATTAAAAGCGTTTCTCACACCAAATTGCACTTGCGTTCATTCACCCTCCCCTTTTTTAAGGGGGTTAAATATATATATATTGAGATTTTAAATTATTTTTATTTATTAATTACTATTTTTATAACAAATAAACTCAAAATAATGGTCCATTTTCTTTTTGGACACATGTTAAGAAATAGAAGATATGGGTAAGAATAAAATTTTTCTCATAAATATAAAATGAGTAGTTAAATATTATCGAAATAATAAAAGTTAAATTGCAATTAATAAATAAAAATTAAATAGAAAAATAATAGACAATTACATATTAATTATATTTTAGAGCGAATGGTTATGGTACCATTAAAATAATAAAGAAAGTTAAGGATGATTGATGATCATTTAATTGGTTGGTTGAATGATGTTAAAGAGTGATGATGATGGCCCTTTCTATTCATAACATAATGACAAGTAATTAAAATAGTAATGAGTATTGTTTTAGAATAATCCCCAATTCAAGTTGGGCCTTCAATGGCAATGTACCAAAACCAATTGAAGTGAATTGGTACTTTAAATTATTTAATTGCTTCTAAAACCCTAACCTCCCATTTTAATTTAAAAATTGAAGGAAAAAGAAATGGGAAGACAACAAAATAGCAAAAGCACTAAATAGAAATATATCCTTCATCATCTGTTTTTTGGGGGTAAATCTGATCTGAATCCGACCATTGCTTTACTAAAGTATCACATGGTTTTCGTATCCTTTAAAATTAAAGAAATATGAAAAAGAGAGAGCTTTTGATGAAGAAGTGAGCATTGGAAGACATGTTGTGATTGTCCCTTGCCCTGGTTTGGACCTCTTCAACTTTTCTTGATTCCTGAAATGTCATTCTATTCAAGTATTTCCCTAAATATCATCAAACGTTCTAAAGGCAGCATATTCATCATAATTTTCTACTTAAACAAGTATGAATTTTAAGTCAATTGTGTGCCGATAATATCTTTGAACTTTTCCTTATAATATAAAGACTGAAATTGGCGTTACTTTAGTCTTTGAAATTGTTTAACATTCCTCTTATAAAATATTTATTTATAAATTATATCACTTAAAAATCAAGTTTTTTATATATATATATATAGGGAAAGGGTGAATTGAGATTTTATATACATCAAAAGTCATTTTCAAAGAATTACTGGTCACACACACCTAAAAAAACACAAAATCAATGCTTTTGATCTTTATTTTGACTTTTGGCGTATTTGACAGCTGCGGCTTTACAAATTGACATTTCCTAATATTTTTTAATTTATAGATTTACAAATTAATATATGGTTGTCAATTTTATAATTGAAGAGAGTATGGTAGATAGAGGTGTCCATCGGTCGGATTCGGGTCAATTCGATCCGAACTCGATCAATCCGAAAATCGAAATATAACCTATATTATAAATCGAACCGATCTTATATATTTTAGGGTTCCGAACCGACGAAACCGATTCAACCGATTTCTCATCTCCTCTCCTATTTTCGAAGCCCCCTCTCTCTTTTCTGTGATTTTTCACCATTTTTCAACAAATTAACACACAAATCAAACTAAATTAAAAACAAATCCATCAAAATCTAACCCAAATAAACACAAATTTATCAAACTCAAACACACATAAATACAAATCAAAAGCAATCAGATCTGACAAGAAAATGAAGATCCCACAACCTAGAAGTAGAAAAAGAAAAAGATCTACTGAAGAAGAAGACAAAGAGGATGGTAAAAAGATCGATCGAAGGCCAAAAAGAAGAAGAAGGAGAGAGAGAGAGGGGGAACCGAATCACCAGCGATGGAAGAGAGAGGGAATCGACGGTGGCGAAGGAGGAGGAGCCAGCGGCGGAAGAGAGAGAGCAAAAGGAGAGGGAGAGACCATGGGTGGATGGGAGCCTGGGAGGGAGAGGGGGTACAGGCCAGATTGTGAGGGACCTAGGGGGGGGCAATCGAGGAAAAAAAAATAAAAGAGGAGTTTATATATACTTGATCGGTCGGGCTCGGGTTTTGAAGGTTTTAACCCGACCCAAACTCCCTCAATTTTAAAGAACCGACCCGACCCGACCCTATTACTCCAAACAACCCTACCCGAATATGTAGTTTGGGTCGGGTTCGTCGGGTCGATTTTTGCACAGCTCTAATGGTAGATGAAAACCGGACACTCTAAGGAGTTCGGTTTTTGTCACCTCGCCCTTCACGAGATTCGGTCTCTTTTCGCTTGATCTTGGGTCCGGACAGTCGAGCTGATCTGAAATCTTTCAATAACAGCTCGGCATCATCCATAGGTTTGGCAAGAGCTCACCTCCGGGATCATTAGGATTGTTGGAGTCCTTCAAGGACTTTCATTACCTTGTAATGTGTTTTCTACGCTTTTAATCGTATTCAAATGGGAATTCATTCTTATCCAAATGAGAATGATGACATTTCAAAATTACTGACTTGGCAGTTTGAATCAGTCACCTAAAAATAAGAAATTCTTGAAGGTTTCCGTTCTAAGATATTTCGATGGTCAAATCAGAAAAATTGACGATAATATGGTGTAAAAAGTTGTAAAAGAATCAAGAAAAAAAAATACCTGAATTCCCCATTTTATAGAGTTAGGAATCAGTATCAGAGTAGAAATCATTTTCCGTGTGGGACAGGTATTCCCAACAGAGCTTGAGCTGGAAGCTGGAGCTAGGAGTTTTAACTGGAGCAGGACTCAGATTCTGAGTGGATAAGAGTATTTCCTGATCAGATAAGGATAATTTCCATTTGAATAAGAATAAATTACCAGCTGGATAAGAATGAATTACCAGCTGGATAAAATTAACCGTGTAACAAACGCGTTACAAGGTAATAAAAACACTTGAAAGACTCCAACAATCCTAATGATCCCGGAAGGCAAGCTCTCGCCGAGCCTATGGATAATACCGAATTGTTATTGAGAGATTTCAGATCAGTTCGGCTATCCGGTTTCAAGAGCAAGCGCAACGAGACCGAATCTCGTGAATAGCGAGATGGCAAAATCCGAACACCTCAAGAGTGTCCAGATATCAGTAGAAATTATTAAACCCAATCTTCTGTGTCTGTTTGGTGTTCACTAATCCACGCCATCATTCTTTAATTATTTTATTTCAGTGGGAAATGATGGAAACAGAAATGGCCAACAAACACGACTACAGGTCAATCTACACACTTCTTGGGCCAGAAGAGGTGGGCCTAATGCTAATTAATTTTCTGTTTTTCGAATGAAACTTTCTTACAGCAACTAATGGCTTATTTATATTTACACCCAGTTCATTAAATTATTCAAAAATTAATTTAATATCAAACTGCCATATAAAATAAAAATAAATTAAAGAAAATTTATATTTTCATTCTATAGCTACTTTTATGCTGTTTAGATAAAATATTTTATCTAAGTGGGTAAGTGCAAAAGGAGATCATGAGTTTCTGACAAAAAGAAGAAGAGAGAGATGATATAGACAGAGCAATGAAGTGTTGTTCTTATTCACATGCTAAATCAATGATTGAGTATAGTACAAGATAAATAACTTTTGTTTTTTTTGTTTCAGCGAATCAATTTTACTACATTTACCACAAACATTTGGATTAACCCTATCTGGACCTTTGGGCCCTATTTTAGTTTAGATTCTGTATCTTCTTGGATATCAAGCATTTGGATTAAGCCCATCTGCTGAGCCATTTGGACCTATTTATTATATATTTTTTCCTCTATTCTTTTCTCTACCTGAAGCACTAATATCCGAATGCATCCAAACTTCTAGCCCTGTTTGGGCCTATTTTGTCTATTTTCTTTTTAGTTTCCTGCGACACAAACATTTGGATTCAGGCAATTATCCGAGCGATTTGGGCATGTTTTATTTGTTGTTAGTTGGCCCCCTCACTTATTAAAAATTTTACATTTGGTCCCTTTATTATAAAAATTTTTAATTGAGTTCTAGGTAATATGCAGTCATTCATTAATAGCTCATTAGTTTCAATCACAGTAAAACTTGATTAAACGGTCTAGATTAGTGTGTACCATATACAAAATCACACTGAATAAAATCTCTAGGGGTTAAGATCAGGTGCGGTGACGTTCACAATGTGAACAAATTGGGACCATTGAATCAATATACACTCTAAATCCAATAGTCTATATTTGTGCACACAGTGAACAACAATGCACCAGATTAATCTTTCTTATCTGCTTCCCCTCCTCCTCTCATTTTCTCTCTCCAAGAAACTGACCAAATTTAAAGCGAGTGGTGGTCGTGGACGTACTTTTAGTGACGATAACTTTGCTCCGTTGTGCTCTGATTCATCTCTGGCGATCGACGATTAAATGCATCATTTAACAGTGAAGCAAGTGGTGATCGCCGGCATACTTCTAACGACGATAGCTTTCGCTTTGTTGTGCTTTGATTGATCTCTGGCGACCGACAATTAAATGTATTATTTAACAATGAATGTTAATGGTTCGTCAATAAAAAACTGCATATTATTTCAAATAAAAAATAAAAATTTAAAAAAGAATTTTTATAATAGAAGAATAAAATGTATAAAATTTTAATAGTTTGAGAATTAAGGATGGATTTTTCCTTGTTTTTATTTACTTATATTCCTTAGAGACATTAATACACATGCCTATTTAAGTGACCAGTCCATAAAAAAATCATTCACCAGGCTGGGTACCACTTTGGAATGGAGATTATAATTTACATGCAGCATTACTTTTTTAATTTATTCATTAAAAACTCATGGATTAACAATTTTCAAGCATATGGGTATTCTTCAAATAATGTATGACTGACTATTTTTAAGGAAAGAACTCATTACACGACTTGTAATTATAATGAAATAAACTGATGGTAATAAGAAAATTCCTCAATTCTTAATTAATAAAACAGTTTATAATTGCAACAAAAAGACAAAATTATATTGACGAAGGATCACCTAGGGATGCAATCGCCTAATACAATCCATTTTTATTGACGGATATGCCTAAATTTTGTCCTTTTTCTAAGATAATATTTTCTACGCAACCATATTAATACCCATTATATTGCATAGCAGTCGGTCCATTTTTTTTTTTTTCGTCCAATATTTTGACATCATTCATGTACTTTTCCATTTCTAAATAATAAAACAAAATGCTTAATTAGTTTATATATATATATATATAATTATCCCGACCTAATCTAATAAAAGAGTTGAAAGTAAAAGTTTGACAGGAGAAAATGTTGTAATATCTTGAACGTCATTATCAAATAGATCCGAGAGCTTTAAAAGCTCCCTTTTTTCCCCTACGCCCACTTGAAACAGCTACTGCTTTTTATAGAGCAAGTAATCTCTATGAAATCAACTCTTGCCTCCTCATTTTGATACAAACTCAAAGCCAAAATCTACACAAAGATCATTATTTTCATCTTCTAGTACCTAAATAAAACCCTCACCACCACTTCACCAAACCAGAAGATTATCGAAAACGAATTCATGGAAATGGTTTTAAATAGAAAATGATCCACTATGAATATTGTCATAGTAAGACACATGTTTCATGTTTGTACATAATCATTCATACATGGAATATAAGAACATGACAACATCATTTTACGTCTTAATATGCAAACTCTTGAAAGACCAAACAGCTTCTGAAGTTTGGTGATTTACATTAGGTATGGAAGGAGTAAGCCATAGCATGTGTTATTCATGGGACCAGCAGCAAGGGCAATTATGAAGACTTAGATATTTATGGAGAGCCTATGGCCCCCATAAAATAGAGAATGCCCTCCCATTACTTGTAAAATAAAATGAAAAATGGTCCCAAAATATCAGTCATGACGCATCTTTTTCTCTGTAGGCTTTCCCCAAGGCAATGTATGCAAATATGATGGTGAAAGTTACAGCTCACTACTTCCATTCACAAGATACCAACAACTATCTTCCACCAAAAACACAAACATACTTATATATATATATATATATATTTTTACAGGATACCAACCCAGACAAAAGTATACACAAATTCCATTTCTAACCTCTCAATCTCTCTACTTTTTCTTTCAATGTCTCTTTACTACACCCCTTCTTCAACAGATACAAGGTTTATACTTTCTCCTTGAAATGTAACCTACTATCCTACTTACTTCAAGCTCAAACAAAAACCTGAGCAAAATGATCCACCAACACCACTTCCCTGCTTACCACTATCCCAAACCAAAGAAAAATAAAATAAAATAAAATAAAATAAAATATTTCCAAACTTTCATGAGTTAGACCTATGTTCAGAGTCCAAGCTTGCAATTGTCCCTTCACCCTCTAAAGATGATGCAAGAAACTTGCATCTTGTGCTGATCTTCTTGACTTCATCGCTTGAATATATAAAGATCTTCCGAACCATCTTACAGAACTCCCTGTCATTAGAGATTATAATCCAGGATTTCAGTCATAACTAAATGGCAAAAAAAAAAAAAAGTTGACTGAGTGAATTTGTACAAGCTACTTACGGCCATGGATCATCGCCAACAAGCATCATGTCACCCTCATCATCAGTAAATACAACAGCCCATTTATCACGTGTGGAAAGCTCTCCTTTGATTTCGAACATTTCCTCCAGTTCTTTTGTGAGATCCCCATACCCGTTCAACACTGTTAAATCAACAGCACGACCAACTGCAAC
The DNA here is from genome assembly GCA_947683425.1 of Excoecaria cochinchinensis. Classification (NCBI taxonomy): domain Eukaryota; kingdom Viridiplantae; phylum Streptophyta; class Magnoliopsida; order Malpighiales; family Euphorbiaceae; genus Excoecaria; species Excoecaria cochinchinensis. Next base: position 7,172,048 of record CANTUQ010000045.1, read on the forward strand.
TCCTTGCATTTGCACCTTCAGAGGCGAACAAATTGTATTTTATCATATAGTGATGCAACGAGGACAAGAGTAAACCGCTAAACCCAGCAAGAACCATAAGTGATACCTTTGTGCGAGTTCTGGTGGAAGAAGTGGAGCCAAGCTTGCTACATGTCTCCTTCAGCAATGCATCAGACGCAACTTGTTTCTGTTCTCTCAAAGACTTCAAAGAATCCATGTTTTGAACCCTGTCAGCATCACCTGTTGTTGGAAGAGGTCCTCTGGCACCACTAGAGTCTGTAGTTGGACACAAAGCTTCATTCTCAAGATGAGCAGCAGCATTAGAATTGCTTGTTAAATCAATTCCAAACAATCTGCAGCCCACCGAATTCTCATATTTTTTCCCTTTCTCCGCCTGGTCATGCATCAGCCCATTGCTTTGCCTTGAAGGAATACCAGGGGAATAACCAGAAATAATGGATTGTGTTGTTATAGATCTGTTATCATCAGCTGAATCAGAGAAAAGGCTAAGAGAAACGCTCATGTGAGGAGTAGACCAAATGCCCTCAGGTCTGACCCTTGAGTTACAGCAGCTGCTGCTATTGACAAGATTGCTATCTACTTCCTTCTGTCTCATAGGCCACAAAACTGGGCTTTCACAACTTTGAGCTTCAGCGGCACCACCTAGTTGGGTTAGCTCATGGGACTGAGTTCCTCCATGGTACCAGAAATGTGAGGTAGTTGAATTGGTGATAACTTCTATATTCCAGATAATGATGAATATAAAAAAGACATACTACTAAGAATTCATTATACACCAAGAAATTGTTATAGGTCTCAATAGTCATACCCGAAGCTGGAGTGTCCGCAGGTCTGGGTCTTTTACTCTTTACAACTGTTTGAGGAAGATTTACAGAAGCAGAAGCTGCAAAAGGCTCTATCTCCCAAGGAGAAACTCTGTCAGGCCTTTGAATTGTTGCTGGTTCATCCCATTGTATCTGTAAAAGAAATAATAGGGGGAAGCAAGCATCAAAACAAGAAAACCAACAAGTCACCATTTACATATGCATTTCAAAACCGCAATCAACCTTTAAGGACCGCCATTTAGAGCCTGACCACTGCAGAGATATATCTCCTACTCCGACTATAGTTCCTGTGAACCTAATAAAGCATTTATGCAACAATTAAGGATCATCCTAAAACAATAGAGCAAGAAAACCAGACAACATACAATAAACAAGAGATACCTCCTCTCAGGAGAGTCTTCTCCCTCAAAACTCATCTTGAAACGCATACCCACTGAGAATCCATGATTAACAGACTCCAGATATTTGTTCAACCCAATAATGAATTGGCTTGTCCTAAAGACAAGCACGAAAGCACATTTAAGACACACCACCAGAGGATGAAAAACTAACACGTGCACTATCTAAGATTAGGGAAAAAGTGTCCATTAGTGAAACCTTGGTTTGTAGTACACAAGGAAGAGGGTCTGTGTTGTAACAGCATGGGAGGCAGTTGCAAGCACTCCTAAATGCATGCTCTGACTGGAGATCACAGAAGAAGGCACAGGGCTTTGCTGACGAGCTAGACGCCGAACACCGACTCGCAATTCCCCATTATCACCCCTGCATAGCATACAGACAGCAAACGTAGAGGGGGGGGAACAAAAAGACACGCAATGCCTGAACTCGAGTAACAAAACTATTCCAACAAGTAGAGAACTACCTCAGAAACACAAAAGCATCTCCTGCAACCAGTCTCTTTGAAGTGACAAAAGTACTCCACCCTGTTGTAAGCAAATGCCTCCGTGGTTGACCTACTTACATAAACGGGTAAAATACAGGTGCATAAAACAAGTGTAACTCAGTTTCTTAGCTGAGTTCTCATCCCAGTGACAGGAAAGTAGCAGAGTTACACAAACAAGCTTAATATGTAAAAAGCATTTACCTCTAAATATGTGTTTAAATCGCCATTCGTACCCATGAAGATCCTTGGCAGCCAGTTCCTGAGTTGGGGTTGATTGGCTCATGTCCTGATGTAAATGAAACATTAGAGCGTGTAATAGACTTCCTTTCAGCTTTTAATGGGTATAGAGTTCAGGTTATTACCAAAGGAGGCAAGCATTCGGTGGCGTGCTTTCGGAGTACAGAGAACCCTCCATGGGTGCTAGTATCAGAAGCTGTTAGAATTTTGCAAAATGAATGGACAGTTGGCTTTTGCGGTTCAGGTGGACATAGGTCAGGACTTGTAGGTTCTGTTTGCTGTAATCACCATGTTTGTAAGAAAAACTACAACAGAATTCAATTCAAAATCCCAATCCATAATGTGGAAATAATTCACCTTCTGGTTTCCTAACGGATTGTTCATTAGAAAACAGAGTCTATAATCTAATGAATTTTACAAAGCTACCCAAGAGACAAGACTTAGAAAAATCTGAAGTGGAATGTATTTACTCACATCTTGTTCTGGTTGCAAGGTGATCTGAGCATAAACTTCATCTGTTTCTTGTTCTGCCTATTAATTGAATGATAAAACATGAAAATACTAATAGAAATAAAACACTATAAACAAAACATAAACATATAGATAGTTAAAAACTGAGATCAGCAATAGCGTACCAGTAGCTGAATGTTGACAACCCGGCAAAGGATCTTAGAAGGAAGATTAAAGCGAGGGATTTGTTGAGTCAACTCTTGATTTGTTGACGCTTCAAGCTGCAGTATTGAAAAGAACGTGAATATGACTTTGAAACCCCAACGACCCCCAAAAAGCGAGCAGTTTAATTTGAAAAATCAATAGCAAAACATACCTGTTCCATGTGACCTTGGGGGAAGTAGAAAACTCTTTCCCCTGCCCTTGGGACATCCACCAATGGACCTGCACACGCCTTCCATAGCTCCGTATACAGATCATCTCCTCCTACACCAACCACGCCAAAACCAAATCAAAACACAAGATACAAATTTTATATGGAGGGTTTTACAAATATGAGCAGAGACTCTGTTTGGCTGCTGAGGAAAACATGAAAATAAGAGAGGAACCAGCAGCTATTGAGCAACAAGTTGGGAACTTTTCAGCCCTTGAAAAGCAGAAACCTTCTCTGCGCAAAGCCTAAATAAAAGCTCTGAAAATAACAAGTATAAATTAGAATTCCATTTTCCTTGGTCCCTCTCTAGGCATCCACCAAACAGAGCTTCAAAAACCCATTTGCACTCCTCCATTTGCTAGATTAATAACTAACCAAAAGAGTCACTGGAAGCACAAAAATAAACCATTTTCCCATCCATACCTTTTTCACCATATGAAATCGAGCCACCCCTAAAATTAGTCTCAGCTTGCGCCATTAAAACGACCAAGAAACAACGTTGCACCAGAGAAACAAGCTAAATAAAAGAATCCCACAGCAGTAAAAAAATCAAAGAGAGAAGAAGAAATAGCAACAAGTAAAGAGCTTGAGGCAGTAAAGGCTACCCCATTAATGGACAAAGAAAAAGAGAAGCAATTGGGACGACGGTTATATGGGCATTGAATTGAAAATTAGTATTTAGTACTAGTAGGAGGAGGAGAAGGAGAAGAAGAAGAAGAGTGGGTTAGATTTTATCATCTTGTTTGGGCTCTGTTTCGGTTACAAAAACCGCTTTGTGCTTTTGTGGGTATAGAAGAGAGAGTCACACAAAAACCGCTGTTTTTCTTGACAACACTTTTCAGAGAGAGAGAGAGAAACCAAAAAAAAAAAAAGATTGTTTTTATTTTGCTGTTGTTAATGTTGTTTGCTGTTTTTCTTTGTGTGTGGAGGATTGTGAATCGATGTTCCCAGAAATTTACCAAATCCCTAAAACAGCTTTTCTCAGTCTCTCTATCTCTCTATATTTTCCAGTCACTCATAAGTTTTGCTACTCTCTATGCTTTCTCTTTCTACTCTCTAGTCCTTTTCTTCTGCCTCTGGTCCCTGTGCAATTATTTTTATTTTTATTTTTTTTTTCTTTTCCTCTCTTTTATATTACAAATTAATCTATCAGCTAAAGCTCCGTGGAGACTTTCTTTACCACTGCTGTTACTGGCTACTGCATCAGCATTAAGCAAAACCCACCATTTTTATATCTATATGTAAATTAATATTTATTGCAAATAATACCAGTGTCCTGTTACTTTATACATACGCCCTCCATAATGTAGCCTTTGCCTTCTTGAGATTATACAGTTTCAAGATTTTATATTATTGGCCGATTTGTTTCAATACCATAATTTGCATTGATTAATAACATGGCAAAACAGGATCGGATTGGCCCCTGAATATTTGTCTCAACTGGGAAAATTATCTTACATCATTTACTCTTAAAGATTTCAATAATATTTTTATCAAGTATATAAATGCGAAAATTTTGTCCTTCAATTTTACACCTTTTATTGATGAATATTGTTTAAAGTTTTAATGGATCTAGGCAAGAAGATTGTGATTGGGAATAGAAATGTAAATAATAATTATTTATAATTTATTAATGAAATAGATTTGATCCCACCAGAAGCATTGATAAAAATGTGGCATAAATTCAATTTAATTTGTCAATGCCTCATTTATATTCCAATCCATTTGATTGATAAGGTAATCATACCATCCAATCCTACTTGTTATGTAATCTATATAATCCGATCCAATTATGATCTACTTATATTATTTATAATTTATTTAAAAAATTATAATTATAATTATAAATATAATTATAATTATTTTTATAATTTATAGTGCAATTTTCATTTTTAATGAAATTTTAAAAAGTATTATCAAATTTAATATGCTTATAATTGGATCAATTTACGACTGGTTGAATCGATATCCAATTCTGTACCTTTACTGCCCATAAAATGTTGACTTGTTATTGCGTGCCACCGTAGTTACAATGACCAGAAATATTAGGTAGATATTAAATTACAGCATATTAAAAGCTCACAAAGTCTATAGTTGAGATAGACGAAGGAAAATGTTGAATTTTTCAACATATATATATATGTTGCCAATTTGCAACATGACTTGGATGATCAGATTCCAAGGTTTAGATACTAAATTAAGGAAATAGTACAAAATCAAAAGAAAAGAAAAAGCAAATAAGCATAGAAATAGCATGGATTATAAATAATATTCTAATACCTGGTTTTCATTCAATTGATTTTAAATCAAATACTTAGCAATCCATAACCCATTTCTGCAATTTGAAAATCAAATACTTCATTATTGACAATTATTTAAAAAAGAAAAATATAAGAATTTAAAAGTATCTTCAAATATAAAAACTAAATAAGCGTAATTGGTGATGCTTCATAATTTAATGGCAGTATAAAATAAATAAATTACCGTTACACATACCACATTTTCCTTGGATAAAATGAACTGAAAAGGGTATCACGGGATGTAACGTACGGCCTTGTAGAAAGCGAAGCGTGGCCGTCTGATAACAGCTGCGCCCAGCAATTACGTGATTACACGTCACATCAGAATGGAAACGGGATCCTCATCACTGAACTCCGTTTTATTTGCCGCCGTTACGGTTTTATTTTAATGTTTTGGCGTCTCCTTCTTTGTCTGCATCGTGGCAGGCAATCTTGTTGGCTCGTGTAAACCCAGCAGAGATTAATTTTCAGTTCTATTTTCGATTTGTTATTCTTTCTTTGACATTATCAAATCCACTAATTTACGCATTTTGCCACTGTCTTGTTTGGGACCCACGAGAGCCCATGGAAAGTGCGTTGGCCTCTCTATGTGTCAGCTTCGTTGATATTCAGACTTGCTCTCCTTCCACCACTGTATGATACACGCGCCTATTTCCACATTTTCCTTATATAAATAAAAAAATTCAGTTGTCTATTAATTAATGAAAAAAATACTGTATAACAAAGTGTTTGGGTTATCAATCAATTGAAAAGTAAATCAGCCATTAATTAATTACTGAATAAAAAAAATTATAAAATATTTTTTAGCAGCCAATGGCTATAAAATCTATATATCTGTTTCAAATTTCTAAATCAAAACATCTCTTAAACATAAAATTATAACTTATAAATTTCAAAAAAAAAAAAAATGCTTTTGGACAAATGTACCTGGTCGTGTGATACACATGCTACCGTAGATCGTGGGAATGGTAAAACCTAGACCTGAGACCATTCCGATCTGTTAGGTGGTCCCAAAACACACGTCATAATGCAAACCTAATTAAGCTTGGCCACGTGGTATGGTCGCTTTCGTACCCACGTGTCACTATCTGACTTGTCTTCCCTTCTTCAATGCTGGACATTCTGCTTCCATTTTCTTAAACAGAGTGAAACTTCTTGCAGGAAATAACTCCAACTTAATATATTCGAAAATATATATTTACCATAGCCTTTTACATATTAGACCAACCCAGTATCACTATATTACAACATTGCCATTTTGTTTATTTAATTTTATTGTTTTTTCAATTATCGACACGGAGCATCCATAACAGATCTCAACTCAAATAATTGTTTACAAAATTTTTAAATCCGTACTACATTCAGATTAATAAAGTTCGGGTTAATAAATGTTCGAATCGAGAAAATTTCTTATTAGGGGCAAAGTTTATTTAACTTTATTAGTATTCTTTTGAAATAAAATAAATAAATAATCAATCATAAGATATGATGTGTGCATATATGTGGTGAGGATGCGATTAGGCTGTTTGATCAAATGGATACTTATAATTTGATGTTCAATTATATTTATTAATACTATATTTATGTTTTATTAATTTTTCTTTTTTATAAATTTTTTCATTATATTTATTTTCGTTAAATATTAAAGTGAATATTATAATTATTTTTTTTGAGTATTTAGTAATAAACTAGAGAAAAATTAATGATCGTTTTTAATATGTGTAATATTTGATATGGGATGTGAGAATTTTGAGAAAGGCATATTGTTTTGTTTTTTTTTGAACAAATTTTACATCACATATTACTAATCCATATGAACACCCTATATATTATTCTGTCACTTTGAAATCGTTCAATTCTTAACAGCGTTTGAATTATAGATGATAATATATGATCTAGTATTTAGTTAATTATAATAATTTTAAAATTGATTTTGTAATATCTATATATGTGTGTGTGTGTGTGATTTTGTAATACATTCATAGTTATGATCTGACCTGTCATATTAAGAATTATAGAAGAAAAATCAACAGGGGAAAATTAAGAAAATAATTAAAAGTAAAACAGGGAAAGCATAATATTGAGGTTATGTTTTGGGGAAGAAAGGAGAGTGATGGCGACGCATATGTAATTATGATGTCTAAGTCATATATTAAGCAGTATATTGCTACGAAAATGAATATACAAAATGTCAACACCAAACATTTAAGAATCCAACAAGTTTATTTTTTTCTTAATATACAAAGGATTTTTTGAGGTTGACAAATTAGATTTCATGCGTAAAAGGGCAGCTTCTTGTACAGTGCTATTTATTTACATTATCTGTAAAAAAAGAAATATATTTGGCTTTGATACCAACAGCACTCTAAATAATTTATTATATATGGATCAAAATGCAAATATTCATTACCACAAATAATAATAAGAAGAAGAGGAATCTTTTTTAACAAAATTGAAAAGAGATAATTATTTATTTATTGGATTGTGGGTCAATTTTTCACTCACTCATTATTAATTAATTGTTAAAGTAAGAAAATACAATCTTTCCAAAGAGAAAAGAAACCCACTGTAATGCAAATAATTGAGGGCATTAAAACTGGCAATTAAATTCACCAAATATAAAATGATTTTGTTAATGCCATATTATTCTTCACCCACCACATGTAAACAATTTTTTTTTTTTTATCCCAAAGAATATTAGTCTTACTCGTAATCTCGCAATCTTCTTGCAATGGAAAAACAATATTCCTAATTCAACATTTATTTAAGATTTTTTTATTTTTTAATAATAGCGTATGCTGTTGGATAATTTATATTTCAAACAATTTTCTATTTGCAAATTCAAATATTTTAAGCATTTTACTTTTATATATTTTGTGGTAAATAATTAAGGTGACATCTAATCTTAGCAACATTTTCTATTGAATAGTAAGAGAATAAAAATTCGAATTTAATACCTTTTATTATATTAAAATTAATTTTACTGTTAAAATATAAACTATTAGCAACATATTATAATTTAGAAGTTTACATGTTTGTATTTATATGTATAAAAAACTGACACACATGTGGATGCACGTGGTATAATTTTTTTAGCTTTGACGAAAAATTAGAAATTGATATATCACAGTGAATAATATATTTAAATTATTTGTTATTTTATGATTAAAATAATATTTATTCTTTTTCTGATGGAAAAAAAAAAAATCAAAGTATAATGTGGACCGTTGCTTTCAATTAAGCGACCCACAAACAAAGAACAAATTATTTTAATATTTTTGAGCGCACGGATGAGAATATATATTTTTTACATGAATTAAGAAAAGCCTAGTGGTGGAGTGGAATCCAAATCATATCCTTAACTGTATTTAATTAACCCTAGAACACCCAACTATTTCACTAATCACATCTCAATTAATTGACTTCCTAATTCCTATTACCCTCTCTTTATGTATATGCTAACCGTAGTGGATACAACAAATTTTACTCTTCTCACATTTTTTGAAATATAATATTTATATTAATAACATGTTTCAATTTGGATTATATTTTTTTTATTGCATTTTTAATACTAAACCTTTATCTTTTTATTGCAAATTTAATACCTTAATTTTTTTCACTTTTAATCCAAAATTAAGGTTCAAAGCAAATATGAAGAAAAAAGAACTTGGCAACTCATTCCAAAAACTAATATGTAAAATGAGAATTGTAGAGTATTTAATTTTTATAACTATATTTAACATACTTAAATACATGTGATAAATTTAGAGAGTGTCGTGTTAAACACATGAGTAAAACTTGGAGCTTGAAATTTGTAGGATTGGAAGTACGCATATAACCCAACGTTATAGGATTGGTGGATATGATATCATGTGAAGAAACTAGATTTTGACTTAACTCGTTCAAAAAATTAGTTTATAAAATTAAGATTGTCTGACCATTTATAAAAAAAAAAATATTTAATTTTTATAACAAATCGATGTGTGATGCTTAATAACGAGTGTAAAAAATATATGGATAATAGATTTTAAGGAAGAATAATTAGATATTTTTCCCATTTTCACAATAACCATGTTAAAATTTATAATATGTAGAAAAGAAAATGTATTATTTATATCGTTCACTATAAATAATTCAATATTCAAAATTTAGCAATTTCTTCAAATACGTAACACAAAACTAGAGGCGGGGTGGGAAAATAATAGGAGAAATAGATTTAGATCTAAACATTTTGCAATTTAATTAGACGGGTTGAGTCTTCTATTTTTTTTTTTTTTTAAATCAACTGTCAAAGAAGAATCAGATAAAGAATATGGTAGATTATGTCACAAAGAACCAATTTCGATTAAGATAAAGATTTTATTCCTACTTGCACCTTAATTTCCAATCTTAAGCCACTCTTTTGACTAATTACACGGGATTTATATTTTTAAATTATTTTAATTTTTAAGGTATAAAATGGCATGTTATAAGTCCTTTTATTTTTATTAAATGTTTTGATTTTGAATTTTGAACATAAAATATTTTTAAATGTTTTAAAAAACATTTTGCTCCTCCCTTAAATTTAAGGGTGAGCAAAAAAACCGATGGACTTGGTTAACCGAAAAAAAATTCGAAACCGAACCGATGGACTGGTTAACCGATTGTAATGGACTGGTTAATGGTTAGTGTTTTGGAAAAACTGATATTAATGGACTGGTTAATGGTTTTTGACTCATATGACTGGTTAACTGAACCGAAACCGAATTTTTAGTTAATTTATTAATTTATTAATAATTTATAACAATTTATATAATTAAAGGTAAGCATGTACTTTTTTTCATTATATTAATTATTTTAAAGTTCTTAAGTTTTTTTAATTGGCTATTAGTAAGTATAACAATTTATCTAATTAAAATTGATTATGGACCGGTTAATATATTTACTCATTAAATATTAATTTTTAAAAACAAATTTGCTTATATCCACCAAATATTTTTATTTTAACAACAATAATGCTATATTATAGTGAAAAAATTTTAATTTTTAAGTATCTTAAACATTTTAATTTTATTTATGAATATATTTATAATTATAGTGGTTAACCGAAAAATATTGGGTAACCGATCCGAAAATCCGAAACCGATGGACTGGTTAACCGATGGTAATAGACTGATTAATAGACTGGAATTTCAAAAAACCGACATTAATGGACTGGGACTCATGTACCGGTTAACCGACTATGCTCACCCCTACTTAAATTTACCGTGCCAATTCAAATTAATTAAATTAATAGATTTCTGATTTTGAATTATCATATAAAAATTTTAAATTATTTTACTTTACGTAGATTGTGTGTAAGGGAAAGCTAATATTTATATTATTGCAAAATATATATATATATATCTATATTTTCTTATCTTAAAACACTACCCTTTGATAGCATTTATCCTATGGTCAAAATGACTTTGCCAACTCTCTAGGCCTAGGGCATTAGATGTTAGTAATAATTGACAAAATTTCTCTAAATAACTAAGGATTAAGAAAAATGACATTGTTTAATCTTATCTTCTAATGCTGGGTTAACTATAAGAAATATCCATAGATTCTTGGAGATTAGATTCCTCGTGATTGAAAAAACACTTATATCATATTATTTTATCATAATTATAAAGAATCTTGTATGTGTTACCACTTTGTTTTTATTTTATTTTATTTTTTTCAATACCTCAGTTTTAAAATTTATTACAAGATATTTTTAACGAAAAAAATTATACATGCATTACCAAATAATATTATTATTGGAAATAAACTGCAATTTAAACGGTTAAAAGTCAAACTATTTTTTCAATTGATTATAATTTAAATCCTATCATTCTCTGTATCCGAATATATATTGTAAAAGTAGTATTATAAATTAATTTTCTGATTCAATAGTGTGCATTGTAAAATACATTTGTTGTACTGTGTAATATATTATTTTCCATTACCCAGCATTAGATAAATATTCCATATTAGTTAATTATATATTGACTAATAATGAATTTTCTTTGATTCTTGATGTCTTCTTTCTTTGTTTTTCTCTATTTAAAAGTTTCGGTATCTTGATGGAATCTTCTGATTGTTCCCATCGCTTTGGATATTTTTTAAGAAAGAAAGAGAAGGAAAAAAAAAAAAGTTTTTAAGATTAGGGAAGATAAAAGGTAAATAATGTGATTAAGAGAGAGAGAGAGAGAGAGAGAGGGGTTGACCTCCATGTAGGCTGTGTGTCCTTGTTTAGGGACATATTAATATAATATAATACAAAAAGAATTTTTATTTTTAATTTTTTCAAAGAGATGATTGGTGGGGTTAGTGATTTTGAATGCACACCCCATGTGGAGACCAATTCAGTTTATGTTCCTTAGCTGCCCTAAAATCTTAAATATATTTTGATTCTTGAGGGCACCCCCACAGCCGGGAAAGGTATTTTCCCACTACATATTGTTCTACCCTTTAATATCCACTTATGTTTTAGTAATTTTTAGTATACTTAAATGTAGGGTACCCTACCTAAATATTAATAAAGAATCAGCATTATAATTAATTATAATTATCTTGGTACCTCGGGAATGATAATGAAGTTCACATTCAGGTTGGAATTCATGTTACAACATGTGAAAACAATCATGGACGATTGGATTGTTTGAGTTACTTTTACTCCTAAATAATTAAAATTATATTAACAAGTGTTGTTAATTAATTACTTCATAGTGGATTCCCTCTTCCCTTTTAATCATCTAAGTACGTTTTAGAATTTAATAGATATACAAAATTTTTGTTATTTTTTATGTATACATATTAATAATTATTTAATGTACACGAAATAGACAAATAACATATTATAAAAATGTATTTAATTTCACCGTCTTAACATTAAATTCTGGCTCCATTCCTACATATCAACAACAACGAGTGACGAATATATTGTAGTGTGAAATTAATCAAGGTTTTAATCTTTTAAAGATCCAAGCGAGTAATAGTATCAAAAAGGTTAGGATTAAATCATGACTGCGACTATATACCATTCGTATTTAATTATTCTAACAAAATTTAAAACTCGCAAATATTACATGTGTAAATAAATATTAATTTTTTTTTATGAATACTTTAGTTATGAGATGGAAGAAAACTAGATAAATACCAAATGCATTTAATTATGAATTAAAATGTATGTAAACAATCACACTTAAATACTTATAATACTACACACTGTTAATGGTAACGTCACAATTCGTGAAAATATCACTTTTTCCCCATAATTATTTCTTTCTTATATTTTAAGGCTTAATAGAGAATAAAAATAGGGTGTTAGGAGTTCCTTTTCCGTGCGAATTGTGGCATAATTTTGACACTTTAGCAGCCGTTAGATCCAGTTCATATGTTAAGAATCTTGAGATCCATCGGTCACTTATTATTCTTTTTTAAGCAATAAGACTAAAATTCAAATAATTCTTTACACAAGTAGGAAGAAAATGACTTGCACCCAAAGAGGATGCTGCCATTCCACATTTATTCATGTGTGGGCCTCCTCACTTTAATTTTTCCCCTCGTTATTTACACAAAAAGCATTTTTTAGAGTATTTAGAAACTAAAGCAACACAAATAGAAGGATGACTTTCCTCTTCTTAAAATGTAAAAACCTTTCTTATTATTATTATTTCTACAAACATATAATTCAATTATATCATAAAGAAAAATTGAACACCAAATCAGAAAGAGCAATTCAATCCAAAATTAGTTTTATTCTTTTTAGTAGAGAAAGAAAAGGTACACTCATCACCAATATCCAATTATTTTGCAATCGAATCTTAGTTTTTCTTCGTGTTTAGAATTTTACAAACAAATAATATCATTTATCTCGTCACTTCTGTTCATAATTTTAAGTGGATGGTTGAAATTTATAACTTATAATTCCAAAATTTCTCTAGAATAATTGGAAAAAGAATAAAAGTAAATATAAAATCAAATAGAATTATTGGCACGTCTAAACCAGAATGAGTGGGCAAGGTACATGGTACTATGCGTAGTTTATGTGATATGAAAATGGGGAAGGCATAAGAATGGTGGAGGATTGGCCTAATGAGGCAAAGTCGCATATAAGGGGAAAAAAATAAGCAAAACATAGTTCATGATTGGCCATATAAAGGCTCATTGGAGAATCAATATTAGTGGTAAGGAGTAGGTAATCAGACTGGGCAGAGGGCAATGGAGCAGAGATTTGGATGGTGGGGTCATAAAAGTCTGTGCAATCAATGATGGATCTTAATTCTAAAAATTATAATTATCACTGGAGGACTGTTGTTGTTAATAAAGTATCATCCTTTAGATGTAGAATTATATTATAAAATTGCTGTGGTGGAAGTCAGTTAGGTAGGCTAGGAAAATCCGCAACTTTGGGTGGATATTAATGTATCCTAGTATATGCTATAGTTTTTAATTGCTGTAGCTTGGGCTATACAAGAAGTATTTTTTGAGGTGAAATTATTGGCAGAATGGGAAAATTTCTACCTTCTTGTTTGAATAAAAAATAACCAGGAATAGCAAGAAAAGGTCCACAAATGATAAAGGCCGTAATATTGTGATTTCTTTTTTCCTATTAGGGGATCATTTAGTTTAGGTCCCATTCATCCTGATTATTTTATTTTTAGAATGCATCTTTTGGGTGCGGTCTCTTGGATTCTTTTTAGTCTTTTTCTTTAAAAGAAAACAATAAATAGCGAGAGAGAGTTTATTTAGGAGGAGAAATGTTTTATGGTAATTAACTAAAAAGACATGGATTAAGAATAATAATTGAATCCTTACGCCTGCATGCCTTATGGATGATGATAGCATATAGCGTCGGAGTAAGCAGATATAGACTGCATGCTGCCTTGTGGTAAAAATGATTAGCTAAGCTTAGATCCGAATTTTATTCTGCACCAATAACAATAGTAATAACAGTAATTCTTTGCACGTCTCGATTAGAGTAAAGCTGTAAAGACAGGTGCTCTGATTCTTAATTATCACCGTGGTCCCTCCGGTATTTGTTCAGGTAGGTTAAGGGCTTGAAAAGGAAATGCCCATATTTAATTTTGAAACTTAACATTCAATGATCACGACAGGTAGGCTCAAACATATTCATATATCCATCTCATTTGATACTCTAAAATAAGAACAGTATAAGGCTCACTAACCATATGTTTGCGGGAACAAATTCAAAACCAAGTGTGACATCTACAGATCTACAATAACACGCAACAGCCAAAACTTTATGCAGAAAATAAACCACAATTTACCAACGCGATAGTTGAACCAGTTCCGTCAGTTTACATGAGTTCAAGGACTCCATAATGCACGGTAACGACACTTTCACTCCACCAAAAGTTTCCCATTATAAAATTATGTTTCGCCAAGAAATGCATGCTAAACAAAACTCATTCTTCACAACACAAAACAAAGCTAGCGGTGTTTTGTCTCATTGAATATTAATATATCTCATTCCGTAATCATTCTTGAGCAATGCAAAACTAAGCAAGGATGTAAACTCCATACCATTGCTCCTTGAGACTTCAGCATGTTGGAAAAAGATGTTCAACTGACTCAATCCATTGACCAAGATATCGAAAAGATGCCGTCTCCTTACAAAAGCAAGGTACAATTGACCAAAACACAAACCTCCATTACCACAAGATTCTGAAAAGCAGTAGGGTAAAATAGTAAGATATCTTGTGCAGTTCGGAAAAGAAGACAAGAACTATGGTATTTCAAACAATAGCTGTAATCAAACATCTAATAAGCGTTTTACGTGCTGCAGCAAATTAGATAAAATAGACAGCATTGACTTGAAAACTTATTTTTTGGGTTTCCAAGTCATTATGCATTAAGCAACTTTTCTCACTCTTCAAAAACAATCCCATTGAAAACACAATCATGAAATTTCACCACAAATGTTAATGGAACTAATTCATGTCTGAATAGACTGAAATCATAGACAGAGAACATTAAGATTATGGAAAGAAGAGAAGATGAGAAACTCTACAGGGAAACTGTCTTCAATACAAAATGTCAAGAGTCAAGACCAGCTTGAACATAACAAAGAAATGGAGCAAAAGGGAATGCAGAGAGAACTGCTAATGCAGGAGTAAGAAATGATCTCTAATAGGGTGACTAAGATCAAGAGACTCTCCACTAGATCTGACAAACAAATCTCAAAATTGTAAAGTTTGGGAAAACAAAACAAAGCTCAGATGTGGAGTGCAAATAACAATCATCAAGGAGGATAAACAAACAGAAGAGTGCAACGCACTATTATGAAATTCATATGAAGATTCCCAACTCTGTAAGAAGAAAAGTGCACTATCATATAGCTCATACGAAGATTTCCAACTATGTAAAAGAAAGAAGAATAAAATAAGGAGAAAACAAAATATTGCACCCTCCATTTAAGCAATCCCACGCTACATATCATTTATGAATTAGTTTCTGCAATATTTGACTAAATAAGCTAAGAAATTACTAAACAGTAATAAATTATCATTTAGCTACTCAAATAATTTGAGCTATGCAACCAGGAATAGCTATTCAATTTGTCAGCTAAATAATTTATTATTTAGTTGCCAACTAATTACTCATCTAATACTTCAGGATGCAAAGTTACAACTGTTTTTCAATTTTGAAATATCACCAAACCACACTTAGACTCGAGACATACAGATAGGAGGAGGCAAAGATAATACTTCAAGCATTGTCATGAAGCAACAAACCACATCAGATAACCATTTAATCAAACTTAAATGAATGATGACCAGATGAAAGCACACTGCTTCACACATTAAAAGAGATAATAAAAGTTGGGAATTTTTGTGGGCTTTGATTGATGTACCAAGAAGATAAATCTAGCTTCACTTAAACCGTAACCTTAAAAATCTAAAATAACTGAAAGACACTAGTATTACATTACAGACCACAAAATTTAAATCATTATACTGTCACCAAGAAAATATCATGTCTAATCAAAGAAGTTAAGCAGGCTGCTACTCTGCAGGAGCAGAATGGAAGTATAAACAGTGACCAGAAAAAGTGTATGGAGTTGCAATAAGTGCTCCCTCCTCTCTCCGGTGCAGGATCCGAGGAAAAAGATCCAAAACATTTTTTTTTTAAATTCTGAATACACATTAAATACATAGGAACTTGAAAATACAAAGCTCTAGAATAGCCTCCAACCCTTCAGATATGTAACGCTTAGCTTTATACCAAGACAATATTGAATAAATCATTGATACATTAAAGATGCTCCATGAAAACAATTAACTCAGCTATCTCAGTAAACAAAAATGCTAAAGTAAAGCATTCATAAATAGAATATAAAGCATTAATGCAATTGCAAAGCCTAAGCTCACATTACCCTGCACACTTCTAAAGACAGTATCACAGCAATGTTGTTCCCCTCCAGTAAGACCGGTCGTTTTTTATAAAACATACCTCATATGACATAAAAACAATAACGGGAAGGATGAAAAATGATTAACAGTTAAAATAGTTATATAGCTACTTACTCAAACAATTGGGCAATTGTAGTTGTTACAGAGCTGTAGCAGTGCAGTTTGATTTGCTGGTTCAAGATTTTCAGTGATGATCTGGGGAAATCTCCTAGGGGAACGTGCAGAAAGATTTGCCAGTGAAGCAACAAGAAATTGCTTTGGATCCCTTATGTCCTTCAGAGGATCCTCTTCCTTTTTCCCAGCATTGTAAAGATTCACAAAGGTTGCAGTATAACCCACATTTTCTGAAATATCTGGCATTTCGGGTTCCTCTTCAACTCTATCCTCCTCAGGCCGTGAGAGAAGGGTAACAATGCTATCCAGCAATTTTCCCCAGTGCCCAACAGCTGCAGCATCCAAAAGAACAGGAGATTCACAGATAAGTCTGCTAGAGGCAACTGCAGCTAATTTAACCTCAATGGGTCCAGTGATAAGCTTGAGACTGGGAATCCAGAACTGCTCCAAAATCACCAAAAATATATTGGGTTGAACTGTATTCATTGTATCTACAAGGTTTGCAGAACCGTGCTTGACCAAAAAGAGTGACATGAAAATCAAAAGAGATTTGACAAACTTCACTGTTCGCTTATTTTGCAAGCGTGTAAATAGAGCATTCCAGATATGAACCATATACGGTGCAATTACACCATATTCAAGATTTTCAATCACAGTGTTGAGCACATAGAAGCCTTGCTCATCAGTAGTAGGGGATGACACAAGCCTGTTGAATATACCAAGAACCTGGCTGAGCCTCCCTTCTTCGTTGAGCTCATGAGGTGCTTTCTGAAGGAAAGCTTGAAGCAACCGCACAAGGGCAGGGACATTAGAATTTCTCTTCCATGAATCAGGAGATAGGAGAAGTGCAAAAATTTGCATGTAATTGGGGGAGAGCGGGGGTCTGCTCAGCTCAACAAGCTGAGCCAAAAGCTGGAATGCATAAGGCAAGAACTCAGAAACATCGTTTGCCAAAATCATCTCAAGACTGGGAAATAGGCTTGCCTCAAAGGCTGGTATAAGAGAGATATCCCTTTCACATGCACGCCTTACAAGAACAGCTACTGACTCAAAGAGATAGTGGTTAAAAATTGGATTCTTAGGATTTTTGCAAACTTCATTGAGAATTGATGTCAATCCAGCAATACAAGGGGCAGCAACCTCAGGTGAGATTTCTGCCACTCCTAGGACTCGCATGATACACTTCATTACATATTGATTCTCCTCAGACTCTGAAAACTTCAATGAATTGAAAAGATTTGTCATCAAAACTTGAAGAAATGGAGTTACATCTATTGAAGTATACCGGGGCCTTCCCCCCTCATCCTTAACCAGCAATAGTTTCTCTATACAACTCGCAGCATAAGAATGCACCACATTTGACTCTGCACCAAGAAACCGGGCCAAATCCGGTAACAACTGAACCGCAAGAGGTTTTGGTATCAGACTCCTAAATATTGTAAGGAACTTGAGAGCCCCAGCCTTAAGCATTGGAAACCCATTAACGTCCTGACTCTGCAACTCAGGCAATATGACTTGAGTGAAAAAGTTCTGGACATCAACAAGATCAGTTGAAACAGAAGCACCCCCAGCCTTCTTAGTTGCAAGTGAAACAACCAAATATATCGCACAGTCTTTGTCTTTCCAATTTGCTCCAGGATTTGCAGCATAAGAGCTCAACAAGTTTTGTATCTGAACAGCAACCAACTCAGTTACTTGCATCCTATAATTTGTAGCAATCCCTTTAAGCAATTCACATGCAATCCTCCTCCTTGTATCAAGATCACTCCCCTCCATATCCCTCCTAATAAATTCAATATAATTCATTTCAAAGAGCTCCTCGTCATCATCTCTCAACCGCACATTAGGAATCACAATACTTTGACAAATCTGTGGGATGACCCCATCAGCTGCGAATAAAGTATGTTGCACACTAGTACTCACGGTAGTCAAAAACTTAATTGCAGTAACAGCTAGTCTGTCGCGACTGGATGACTGAGACACATTCCCTAACAAGGTCCAGATAGCCAATGCAAAACTTTCCACGTATCCCTTAAACTCCTCCTCATTCTTCTCCATGTAAAGACTAATATTCTCACACACGGCAGCCCTAAGATCATCAACTACTGTTAGTCCATCTGCAGTGCTCTCTAGGGCAGGATAGCTAGTGGTTAGATATTTTTTAAACTCAACCATCCATTTGTCCATATTATCCTCAAAAAACTCAGGCAACTCTTGAAAATTCAGCGAGTAAAATATCCTAGAACATAATCGTTGGGACTCAAATATTGGCTTTAGGGTAACGGGGGAACCACCACCTGAACTAACCGCAGAGTCTATTAAAGCAGCAGTTCTAAGGAAAACGTCCAATAACGGAGCAGCAAAATTATCCAGACAATACTTCAAATCGAGTAAGAGATCGTTGGTTTTGAACTGATAACGAAATTTTTTAAAGATAGAGTTGGCCGTACCAAGAATGCCGTTAATGGAGGCGTAATCATTATTGCGGGAAGCACTATTAAGGTTCGCTATGAGCTCCGGAAGCAAAGTGGGCCATGATTTGGGGAAATCATGTTTGCCAATGAGAGAGAGGGATTCACTGAGCTGCGATTGTATACGAGGAGTCGAGGAGAGCATGAGTGTGACGATTAAACCTTTTATCTGATTCTTTTCATCTTCAAGGATCGGAGAGAGAGAAGACTCCGACGATGGAGCCCAACGTGCACGGAGATGATTCTTAAAGTTAACAGCGGCAGCGTGACGAATCTGCTCGTCAACGGAGGGTTCCGCTACTAACCGGAGAACAGCTAGAGCGTAGTTAGGGCGGTCGGCGGCTTGAGTGAGATTGTCCTCGGCCGAACGGCGTGGGCCTGGCGCCGGAGAGAGAGAGTCAAGGAACTGCTTAGATAGGAATTCTGGACTTAATTCCATGATTGGAGAAAATGCTGGTTAAGCTAGGGTTTGAAAATGCGGCTTTAGGGTTTAAGAGGAACAGAAATCTGATAATGGATTCGACTAAATTATAAAAAGAACAAAAAATGAAAATAAAAGTAGAAATTGAAGAACAAAAAGGAGAGAAGGTGGAGTAGAGAATGAGAGTGATTGGCGAGAGGGAAAATTAAGAGGGGAAATGAATAGAGAGTATTTCAATTTCAAAGCTGATTGTTTAGGGCGGTGTTGTTAGCTTTCCTCATTATTTTAAGAAACTGGAGGCTCGTGTTTTCATACAATTGGTAAATTCAAAAACCATAGGTCTAGAGCTTAACAATGAGCCGAGCCCAAAACAAATCCAGTGGGTTGTTTTCCATAAGGCCCATTTATCATAGGCTTTATTGGGCCTTCTTTAATTAATTTAGAGTCGTATCATAGGCTGGTACGGTAATAGACACGTGATGCCTCTAAATCTATCACGCTTGGTATTTAAATGGAAAAATTGCATTCTTTGTCTTGAATTATAAAATTTTTCTACAGTAATTTCTTATACTTTTAAAAGGTTACATTGTATTTATGTACTTTTTATATTATTTACTTTAAATTCAATTTAGACAGAATTAACGAAATTGAAAGATATAAAACATACAATTATTCCAGACATGTAAAAAGTATTAATTTTTTTAAAATTTTTATATTTTAATAAATTTTATAGTTATTTTAAGTTAATTTCATGCGACTAGTAAAACGTGCGCTATAATTCATTTAATTATATTTAAAATAAATCTAACATGAATGATAAAAAAAATAGAAATATTCAATATCAATTTTTTTTTTAAAAAAAAAGTTAAAATTTAGAGTCGCCCACATGTATTTTTCCTACTTCTATTTGCGAAGGCCTGTTTGGCATTGCTTTTGGAAGGCCAAAAAGCTGCTTATTTGATAAAAAGCTGATTATGGGACAAAAATAAGTGTTTGGTAAATACTGATTTTAGAAAAATCAATTTTCTGAAAAGTGAAAAAACCTCCTATTAGAAAAAGCTAGAAATTGAAGCTTTTCAGAAAAGCTGATTTTCAGCTTTTAAGGGCAGCAGATTTAATATTTTTTTAGACAAAAATATCCTTCATTTTATTTCATAATGACAATTATATCTAATATAATCTTTTTTTTTTTTGTTTTTTCTCTTATCCTATCACTCAAAATTATCCTTTTTTATTTTTTTATTCTAAAAAGCCATTTTTAATCATATCATTTACCAAACAGTTAATAACTATTTTTAATTTTATAAGTCATTTTAAATTTTATTTACCAAACAGTAATCTACTTTTCGACATACAGCTTTTTGAAATATAACTTTTTTCAATTGAAAAAACTATTTTCATAAGTTTTGCCAAACTAAGAAGCTGCCAGACTCCTCTCTTTGGACCACCTTTGTTTTTTTGTTGGTTTAATCCCCTCGTGTTTTTCAATTAAAAGATGCAAACGAATCATCCCGCATAAAAAAACCAAATTCATTTATTCGCATTGGGCTTAGGTGGCCAACAATTGAAATTGAATCAGACCATGATGTATTACACCGTAAATGGAATGAATCACAATTTTATTTATCGTAAACAAATTGAAATTAAAAATAAAAAATCAAAAGAATCAGACAAAATAGACATCCCAAGCAGGGGCCATGCTGGGAATATGCGGTGTGCACATGTTGATGGATATCGACTGTTAGAGAATTGAAAGCGGTCCAACAAAAAACGGCAGCTTGGGACTCCCAATGGGAAAATGAAATTCTGGTCCAGCCCAACATCACGGAATATTCTAATTCAGAATTTCTTTTAAATTCCACCTCTCAATCTCTCTACGCTTCCTATTATCCTTTGCATTATCTCTTTAACATGTCTTCATTCGATAAACAGATATTCTAGCAGAATAATATAATAATAGAATTTGGCATAAATATTAATAAAAGTCCATTAAAGAATTACAGAGAAGTTCCGATTAAAGTTAAATAGCGGCCACAAAACATAAATATAAAAAGATAAGATGTAATGATAGAAGTTTATTTTTTTTTAACAAGGAATATTTTATTTAAGTCTTACGTATAAATTGCATTTAAATATTTGAAATGAGTGTTTTGAACCTTTTATCAGTTTGTCTGATATAAATTTAAATTAGTTTATTTATTAAAAAAAAGGAAAAGTACAAAAGGCAAAAGTTTTGTATATATGTTTCTATTTTAAAGTCTACTGTACTCCTATGTTAGAAAGATAATATAGCTATATAATAATGAAGAAATATTAACGTTAATTTTGACGTAGGTGTGGCTATCAAATAGGAAAACTTTAAATAGGCATGCAAAGTGAAAATTCAGCCACTAATTAGCCTAATTTTAGGAACTACATTTTACTCATTCAAAATAAATTTTTAACCAATAAATTCCAACATTAGGAAACATACATCTCAACAAAAAAAATTCTATCCGTTATGTCAAATCATGGTTGTTGTTTATGTTTAGATTAATCCACAATTATCAAATTATTTGTGTTAAATATCAGCACAATGAGTAATTCAATTACAACAGTTTACACGCACAATTAAGAATGAATATTTAAACTTTTAAATCTTTAAAAAACTATTAAAACCATAAAATGACGACTCAATTGATAGTTAGCTACAGAAAATTGGTCAGCAGACAATTAAAATAATTCATATTTTCTAGTTAGGTTTATAATTATAACTAAAAATCATATATTTTATATATATATATATATAGGGTACATCCATTCGGAGACAATCGAACTTATCAATAAAATTCATTTTGACACTTGAACTTTGAGAACGAGCAAATAAACATTCAAACTATTTAATTTCGATATTTTTACACAACAATCTGAGTTGGCATAAATTGTATTTCACTCATCTTCTTAAGAGTGTGTTGAACTTATTTCACCGGTAAAAAAACCACCCCTTCTCTCTCTCTAACTCTCTCCCTCTCAGTCTCTCTCCAACTCGCCCCCTATTTCTCCCTTCAGTTACCATCACAACATGAATTCAGTAATTTTGTTGCTCTCAGCGCCAGAATCATGGCAAGTATAGCTAAGGATAACTTGTTCATAGCATACAATACCCAAACACAAAATCATAGATGATAACGGGACCCTCCTCATTTGGATCATAACCACAAATAGATTTGTCATCCTAATAATCAATAAACCCAATTTCCCCTTTTATCTCTAATGATAGAGCATTCATCATCATTCCATTTTCCATCAATTGTACCGATTGACAGCACAAAACGAAAATCTTAGCAAAATTTGAGTATGTTTTCTTCACAATTTCACAATTAAAAACTCGCAACTTAGGGGGTTTGTAAGAAAAAATAGATGAACACACCAAACAACAAAAATCATATTCAATTAAAAAATCAATAAAAATATAACGGAGAAGGGAAACAGTAAAAAGCAAAGAATTTAGATGAGAACCATATTGAATGCAGATTGATAGAAAAAGATGGAGAGCCGAAAAGTGAAGAAAGAGACCCTTAAACTTGTGAAATCTAAGAGAAATATGGTTAGAGAAACCAGAAGAGTGAGGAAATCAGTTTTACTCACTTACTGATACCACTGCCATTCACTTGCCATATTGGATTGAGGAGAGGTTCGCAATGGGAAAACGACATATATGGGGCAGTAAACGAATCTAGAAACCTAGAAAAAAGGGTTGTTGCTATCGGCATTGGAGAGAAACAAAATAAAGAAAGGCTGGCAATCCAGTTGATGACTGCTAGTGGAGGGAATGGAGGTGGCGGCGATGAGGAGGGGGGAGAGGGAGACTGATTGAGAGAGAGGATAAAAGAAAAAAGGATGGTTTTAACATAGTAAGGAATTAGAAGAAGAAGAAGAAAAAAAGAAGTAACCGACACGTGTCGGTGATTTATAGCATAACTGGCACGTGTCGGTTATTTCAGTAGAGTCACGCTCACACGTTAGATCCGTTCCGTTTTATCTGAATTTTATGTTTAAAAATATCAAAATTTGATAGTTTAAGTGTTTTAAAATATTATAATTAAAAAATTCAAATATTTATTCGGTCGTTTGTTAAGTTTATGTGTCGAAATAAATTTTTTGAACAAATTTAAGAATCTCCAAATAAATTTACCCAAAAAAAACAAAAGCACTGATTGTCATCATCAATATCACATCATTAAATTTAAAGTATCACATAATCGACATAATATTAAATAATATGATAGTAACTTCCTACCGACTCGTTTATGCTACGTATGCACAGGTACATCTTGCACAAAAAAACTGAATTACAGTTTCATAATTACAAGAAACTAAAATAATTTTATGCAAAAATATTCTCTTTTGGTTGCACAAATTTGTTACTTCTTGAAAAAACCAATTTCACCTAAAAATTACTTTATAAAATTTATTGCATGCATTCCAACATTATTTTATCAACAAAACATTTGATAATTCTATTAATATTTCTCTTTTTCTACGCTTTTCTTACATTATTTTCACATTTCAAAACACTATTGGATAATATAGTGACACTAGAAAAGTAAACATCTTAATTTAGGATTAAAGTATTATTGTCTTTTCAGTACTCCATCGGTTCCAAAATAATAGCCAATTTACATTTACACACAAATTAAGAAGTGTTAGTTTTTATAGTTTTATGTTATATATATATATTTTTTTCTATTGTTTATATGTTTTATCTTTTCATTTATAATGGTAAGCATTGATAGTACTTTTTTTGAAAATGCAAACTTCATTATAATGAAAATATAAATTTATTAAATCCTCAATTCTATTGGATATGCAAACACTACGAATTAATTTATTGAAAAATATATAGTGCCATGCAATTAATTCAAAATTTATTTATTTTTAGACAATTAATTGAGGGCATTATGGAAAATTTAAAAGTTGATTATAAAATAAAAATAGAAAGTGGGCTATATTTTAGAACAGATAAAATAAAAAAAGTGTGACTATTATTTTAGGGAATATAATTTTTTAATAAAATTAAACAAAATTAATGATTATTTAAATATTGATAAAATATGCAAGAAGCGAGAAATCGGTAGGTGAAAGAGTATAATTTATCTCTTTAGTCAGGCGTGTTTTAATTAACTTGGAGTAAAAAAAAAAAAAACGAATATATTGCATGTGGAATCTCAAAATTAAATAACGTGGATATGTGCTTTCTCCTCTGAATTAAGTAGCTTTTGAGTTGGATATAAAGTCTCCTTTTGTTAGCTTAAAGCTTTAGGATTTTATGGCTTAGAAAATATAATTATATTCTCAAAGGAGATGACATCATTAATGGAGCGAGAGATCTTGAATTCGAGTGCCGCTCTTCCTTTTCTTCCATAAAAAACAAGCATAACTATAGATTTGTAGAAATGATTATGTAAGTAGCTAGCATACTGTAATTTCTTACTTCTAAGAATATCATCAAGGAATAAAAATAAGAAAAATATCATTGGAGGAGGAGTATCCAAATTGGCTTGGTTTAATTAGTTATAGCAGATAAGATTTTATTGGCTACGGGCTCCCCACACGTGAAGTACATGGTCTATTAAAGTGGCTATAATTGTGCTAATATTTTTGCAAAATTTTTATTTGGATATTACAATTAATTAATTTACTTAGATAAGAGTTACTGTGAAAATAAATTTTACAATTAATTTAATATTTATAAGTTAAACAATTCATTTTATCATTTATTCAATCAATAAAATCTTTATTTTATAGGTTTTTTCTGTCTTATTGGATTTCAAAAAATTAATCCATCCATTTCTTATTATCTGTCACTTTTGAGTAAAATTCAGATTTCATTTATATGTTATTTTTAAATTTTCAATACAATTTAATTTTTTTTTTCTAATTTAATTTTCTTTTTCAATAAAAATTAAACAATTAAATTCAAGTTTATACATTGAATCACTCAATTTTTTTCTAAATTAAAGTTTAATTAATATTTCTTAATTCTAATAAAAACAACAAAAGTGACACATATTAAGGAACGGAGTGAGTAAAATATAATATGTTGGACAAATCATAGTTGGACAAGTGTACTTCCGAAGTGAGTTGATCTGCTAGTGGACATCTAAACATGAAGCCAGTAGTTTGTGTGTTTGTCTCGACTTAATAAATGTCTTCACAATCGGAAAGGAAATCAGAAAATGAAAGCAAAAATTGAGCACTGCGCGCGTACTTAATTATTCTTTAAAAAGGAAATCTTATCAACACCCATTTTGTAATTTACTATCTGTTCATATATTTGTGCAAATAAATTATTTCATGCATTCATTTTATTGTCCTATAATAGATAAAGAATTATTTTTCCACATAATAATATATTATATTATATTAAAAAATTCATGATGAGCCTCGTATAAGAAGAAAAAATACCATTAGAAAATAGCGAATAATTAACTATAGTCTTATCTTTATAGTGAAATGCTAAAAATTTGAAGTCAAATTTCAATTGATATGTAATGTTAGAGAATTATATATAGAAAGTTCGAATGGTTGAAAGTGTACCTTTCTCTTGCTGACTGTCAATTTTTACTTTAAAATAAAAAACCAACAAAATTAGAATATAGAATTACTTATTTCAAGTTAAAAAACAATGAAAAAGCTATGACAAGCAAATTTGATAACCACAAATGATTGGAGCAAAACATAATGGAAATATGATTAGTAGAGTTAAAATGGAAGTGATAAAAAATCAGTGGTCGTCAATTAAGAAGATGACCCCTGAAAGATGGAAACTATAAGAGATAGGTTGATGTCTAAATCAAAGTTTTAGGCTTGAATAGCCAAGCACCTCTAATAGCAAAAATCCTGCCTAAAATCACACCAAAAAGAACAAAGTTTGTCACCAATTACCCGTGCCACCATCCACCATGTGAGCGCTTCTCCCAATCCTAGACCACCAGAAAAAGCAAAACTCCATTAAATCGGCCCTCCATGTTTGACAATGATATTGCATTATAGAGGGCAATTCTAACATTTCACTTGTTTTTATCTCGACCACTTCGCCAATCCTCACACACTACGTGTATCTTCTTCTAAATTACTTACACACTATCTGACATGTGGCTATATTCTTAATCTAACTTTTGCCATCAATAAACAGTATTATTATTAGCACATGAAAATTCTTATCTAAATAGACTCACTGTCCTTTCATGTCCTAAATAAGGTGACCAGCATTATTTACTGGGTCTTTGTCTCCACAAGGATGGAGCTCTTACATAATTTCATATTCGAGTCGCGGTTCTGATTTTTCTTTGTAAATAAAATGCAGCACAACAGGGAATTGAATATTGACTATCAGTTCGAATTTGATAAATTTTTAGTAATTTTTACAATTGATTTTCAGGTTATAAAGTGAGATCTTTTTTTTTTTTAACCATACCAATTTATTATTTATTCATTCTGTAAAGATATATATAATAAAGTTTTGATTGTGACACTTAGGGAGGGGCGTTTGTGGAATTCAGAAAACTATTTGTCATGTTTAATACAAAATATAAATAACTAGTGATGACAATGAAAAAGGCAAAACAGGCTCCCAATGTAAATGGAGCGACCAGCATACACTGAAGATGACCTGAGGAGCACCACCTATCCAGAGGAAACAGCCACAAGAGTGCCCCAGAATTCGGACAACAATCACGGCGGAACACGACATCCGGTCTACCGAGGAGTTCGGAAACGGAGGTGGGGCAAATGGGTGTCGGAAATTCGAGAACCTCGAAAGAAATCACGCATATGGCTAGGCTCATTTGCAGTACCAGAAATGGCTGCTAAAGCCTACGATGTTGCTGCTTATTGTCTCAAAGGTTGTAAAGCTCAGCTTAATTTTCCCGACGAGGTCGATGATTTGCCACGGCCGTTGTCCTCTACGGCGAGAGATATTCAGGCAGCCGCAGCAAAGGCAGCGCATTCAATTTTAGAGGCCAAAAACGGGAACACCGTCAACAGTGACAGAGATACCGAAGATAGTGACGATACTGCTAAGGGATATGATGATTTTTGGGGCGAGATTGAATTGCCGGAGTTGATGAACAGTTCTGGTGGGTTCAATTTGGGTTCTTGGGTTTGGACTTTCACCACTGCCGGCGATTCTGCTTGGCCGGAGGGAGAAGATTCGCCGTAGTTCATGGCCACCATGTGTCTAATATGTATGCATGACTATGTTTCAGTGATTTGTTAGTCTTGTTTTTAATCATATTTTATATATTTTATAAAATATCATATAAAATTTAAGTTGCAAAAAATTATAAACTTAAGGGGTAAGAATCTCCATGCATCCAAGGAAAATTTTTACAAAGACCCAATCCACGAAATTTTTTATGAATTAAATTAATAATTTATTGACTCATAGTGTGAATGTGTCAATTTCTTATTGACTTACTTAGACAAGTGTTGTTCATACATCCAACTCCAAATGCTTCTTATATATTATATATAGTCATCGTCAAGAAATAGGATGTGTTGATTTTTTTTTACAGGGGTTTGATTGAAATTTTAATACAAGATGTCACGTACACTTCTAATCAGGGGACTGTTACCGCTAATTATAAGTTAATTGATTAATTCTGATGATTTTAATGATATGGGTAGATGCGAGTATGGTTATATTTACAGATTTAGTGGAAAGTGTGCATGGCACTGTGAAAATTATCTAGTCTAGATACAAAAATCTGTGGATGACGTTATTTAGCAACCGAATTCGATTGCAATACTTGCCAGAGATAACTACGTACTGCCATCAAATTCACATGTTGCTTTTATTATTATGTGGGTGGTGTGGGGGGAGTATCTGTAAAATCAAGCTTTTTATGGTGCTAATTATATATATAATATAATAAATTTTTGCGCTTTTCCTCAGTTTATTAATGGTTTTTCTTTCAATTTTTGGTGGTCTCCTCATTGGCAAATTGCAGTACAAGAAAAAAGGTTAATTTGTAAATGATCATGATGAAAAAAAACTATAAAGTTTTTATTAACGGATGGACAAATATTATCTTGACAAGGGGAAATTCAGAATTGTATCCTCCACTTTCTAGTCAATATGCAAAGCAAGATAACATATGCGTATTATTTAGGTTTTCTTTTTCTTTTTTCTTTTTTCTTTTTTTGGTAGATATATATATATATCGGTGTTATTTAGATTTGTTTGTAAATTATATCCGAAAATGGTAACTTTATGTCAAAAAATCATTTTGCCAATAACCATATTTTTCACAACAATAATAAGTGATTTGGACTGTAATCTCTCCTTTTAATTTTTTTTGGGAAAAATTAGCTAGTAGGATTAACATGGAGGTGATGGATATAAATAGAAATTGTTGTAGAATTTCTGAGAAGATGCCAAAACATTAAAAGTTATTGCCATAAACTATAAAACTTGTGGGTAGTATAGATCGATTAACAGGTCAATGAGCTCAAAAAAATCAGTCAATTAATATTGTTTTTTGCAAAATACTAACCATTAAACAGTCCGTTACAATCAATTAATCAGTCTATCGGTTTCAATTTTTCGAATCGGTAAACCAATATTTCTCGGTTAACCACTATAATTATAAGATACATTCATAAATAAAATTAAAATTTTCAAAATACTTAAAAATTAAAAATTTTCACTATAATATAGCATCATTATTGTTAAAATAAAAGTTTTTTTGTAGACATAAGCAACTTTATTTTTAAAAATTAGGATTTAATAAGTAAATAAATTAATCGGTTTGTTATCACCTTAATCATATGGACGGTTACACTTATTAATCGCCAATTAACAAAAAATTTAAAAACTTCAAAACAATTATAATAATGAAAAAAAGTGTAGCAAAAATACTTTAAAATGCAAAATTATTAAATAAAATTATTCAATGCTAACAACTTTTTTTCCTTATTTTTTTTTTACTTTACATACATTATTTTCACATATATTAAAAATTTTAGTTGTTTTAAAAAAATTATTGAAAATTTTAGTTAATATATTAATGTTATATAACTTTTTGAATATGTTTGATTTTCATTAATGAAAAATTAAATAAATCAAGAAATACTAATAAATACTAAATATAGACATATTAAACAATTAATAAATAAACTAAAATATTTTAAAAAAATTAAAATAAATATGAAATATATTTTAAAGTAATGAAAATTAAATATGAAAATAATGAAATAAAAAAATTGTAATAAAAGAAAATAAAGAGTGAAATAAAGCCAATAAATTATAATAGTGTTTATGTATCGATTATCGGTTCGGTTAACCGGTTTATGAACTAAAAAAATAAATGAATCCATTAATATCAATTTTTTTAAAACACTAAGTGTTAACCATTAAAATCGGCTTTGTTAATCTATTTTTTATATCGATTTTGGTTTGATTTATCGGTTAATCAAATCGAACGTTTTTTTCTCACCCCTTCTCGTTAGTGATGGGATATAAATAAATTAGCAATAGAGTTTCAACAGTTCTTACTTTTTTTTGGTTTGACGTATCAACAACTAGCTTTGGTCATTACAAGAAAATCAACATTTAGCGACGAAAAAAAAATCGTCGCCAAAAATGGCGAGACTATTTTCTTTCCAATTTTAATGACAGAAAAAGTTCGCGTCGCTGTCGCTGGGGACAGAGTTTAGCGACAGAACATTTTTTCGTTGCTAAAATAATTTAGAATTAATAATCTATTTTTATAGCGACGGAAAATGTACTTCCGTCGCTAATTAGCAATGGAAAATAGTTCTGTCGCTAATTATAAAGACAGAAACCAATTTTGTCGCAAGCTTTAGCGACGGAAGTACATTTTCGTCGCTAAATGGTCTATAACCAGCTGAATTTTTTCTCTCTCCTCCCTCCACTCTCTCTCTCCCCTCACTCCCTTCTCTGCCGCACGACCCATCGCCACTGCACCTTCGGCGTGCCTCCCCGGCGCAGATCTCTCCTCCCCCTTCCCTCCGACGCCAATCTGACCCCCCTTCCCCCCGGCCGGCGACTTTCCTCCCCTCCCCCCTTTTTTTTCTCTCTCTTTCTCCCTCCCTCCCTCTCCCTGCTCTCAGATCTTGTTCCTCTGCCCCCCACCCCGCACCGCCCTGCTGGCCCACTCCCCGGTGGCAGATCTGGTTCCTTCTCCCCCCCACCCCGCACCGTCCCGCGCGCTTTGCTCTCCTCCCCGCTCCCCTTTGGGTTTCCAGGCAGATCTGCCCACGTCAGACCGTCGACACCGACACCGACTATCCTGCTTCCTCGTCGCCGATTTTCGTAGGTGCTCCACCTCCTTGCCCGCTGGATCTGCTCTCTGGTGGCCTGATCAGCCTGAACAGTTAAGATTTTTTTTTTCTAATTTTCATTTTCATTTTCATTATTATTATTATTATTATTATTATTATTATTATTATTATTATTGTTAAATAATAATCTGGATGATTTATTTTAATTATATTATTATTATTATGGTCATTTATTAATATATCTGAAATTATTTTTATTAAGTTTATTATTATTATTATTATTAGACACAATGCTTTAAACACAATACTCCTGGAAATCATTAAACTCTCCATGGTTAATGGTTTTGATTGTGTTGACTTGTAAGGATGTATTGATAATTACTATGATTAGTATTTGTGCTAATGTCTGGTTGCTTGTTAAATTATTTGTTGCAGGAAAGGGGAGAAAATATACCGCCATAAGATTCATTCGATGTGGCTCAAAAAGTGAAGGAAATGTATTCTTGCACTTGTTTAGACATTGTTAAGGTAATTTTTATGTTGCTAAACATTTTTAGTGGAATAAATTTATGATGCATGTTGATATAATTGCTCAGAATAAGCATGACAATATATACTGCTATTGTTCTGTCATGACACTCGGCATATGCCTGATTTAGTTGATGAGTATAATTCTTGAGTAGGGATGATCATAGGGCGGGGATTCCCCGTCCCCCGCTAAAAATGTTCAATTTTAATAAAAAATTTCAATCCGATGGACATTTTTTATCCGAATTAAAAATATTTTATAAAATTTATTTTGTAAAATTTAATAATTAATAATTTAAAATTAAAAATATTTCATATAATTTAAATACAAATATATATAAATATTTTATACGATTAAAATATAAATATTTATAAATATTCCGTACAATTCAAACATTACAAATATTTATATATATGTATATATTAATATATTATTAATGTATTATTATATATATATATATTTTTTTTTTTTTTTCAGGGCGGGGACCCCTTTCCCTGTCCCCGCCCCGAATTCAAGGGCGGGGACTTTTTCCCCTCCGTTCTCGCTCCCGCGGGGAAAAAATTCGGGGATTCCCCGCCCCGTTCGGGTCGGGTTCCCGCCGGGAAATCCCCGCCCCGTGATCATCCCTATTCTTGAGCTCTCAAATGATTTCAGGAGTTCAACAAGCATAACAAAGAACCATCCAAGTATATTAAGCAATGCAGAGGGATTAAATCGAAAACTGGGGCACCATACTCTTGTGATGTTGGCTATGAACGATTTCTAGGGCCTGAGGTTTGTTCTTTATTTTGTTATTCATAAACTGCTCTTTGCTTTCAAGTCCATTTGTTTTGCTTTAGTTTCCATTTTAGTTGTCATTTTCATTTTGCTTTCATCTTAGATACAAACTATTGCATTTGTTTGATTGTTGCTGGGATTTGTCAATTGGAATTATGCTTTTTTCAGCTGTACTGAAAAATTGTTTATTTAGTTTTTTTTATTAGCTTTTTAAAATTATCGACGGAATACTGACTGAAAATTTCGTCGGTAAAAATAAAAAATAAATAATTTTAAAATTTGCTGACGGAATAGTAATTTTCGTCGGCAATTTTTTCGACGGAAAAAGTTGTTCCGTCGGCAAATTACATACGGAATTTAATATTCTGTCGGCAAAATTGCCGATGGGAATTCATATTCCGTCGGCAAAAAGAATTCCATTGTTAATTTAATTTCCTGACGGAAAATCCTGACTTTCTGTTGGGAATTTCCATCGGGAAAAATTTAATTTGTTGTAGTGGGTAATTGGTGGTGCATGATTGATCAAACATCAATTCCTAAAAAAACTACTAGTAATTTTTAACATTTCCATTACAATTTTCAACTAACCCTAAACATTATTCCTTCCTTGTCTTTAAAAAAAAATGGTATATTTGAATATTTTATTCTAATTACACCACCACAATGGAATATATATTAAATTTCCTTTTTTTGAAGGATGAATTAGTAAAATATTAGAATAAGTAATGAGTTTTTTAATATTTATGTTATAGGAAAAGTAAGTACTTAATTGTCAACAGAATAAATATTATTTTAATTATTATACTTTTGAGAAAACATATATGCAAAAAAAAAATTGTGAACTAAAAATATATAAACTGTTATTAATTATTGGATTTATCGAACCCACGTTGAATGAGAGTATTCTACTAATTCAGCCGTCAGACAATAATTCGAACCTTTTTTATAATCATGGCAAGAAATTTCTTATTTAATTAAAGACTTTAAATAAGTTGTCTCATTTTGAATAATATGCACGAATCAGATAAAAATTTGGTTCTTTTTTTCATTTTTATTTTTATTTTCTGATATTTTTTATTTGTTTTTTGCATCATTTGTGACTAAATATTAATTTAAAATAAAATTGAGATTCAATTCCCTTGATTTAACAGATGGATACATTATAGCTCGCATGATCAAGTGGTTGAGTGGAGAATTAGGAATTTGGGCCAGGGCCCAATTTAGTTGCTTATGAAAATTACTGCTAGTCTTGGGTCAAATGGACTCTGCCTCGATCCAACCAAGCGCTTCAAACTTTAAAATCAACCTTAATGTGTTTTTGGACATTACATATATAAAGTTGTAAACTATATAAAAAATTAATTAATCAATAAAAACCCTAACGAATATATGTTATAAAAAATGGATGTTAGGTCAAAAGTCATTACCCTAAAGTAATACTTGCCATATAATTATAACAAATGGATACCAAAATTAAGTTTACTTTCCGTACAATCCAAAACGTTGACTATGCATATATATTTTACTTACATGTATAGTAGGGAACACATACTATGGTAGCTGTTTTTAAAATAAGTTACCAACGAAACTTGTCGCAGAGAGAAAAAAAAAGTTAACATCAAATCCAACAACTAATTATTATTAATTTTTCTAATTACTTCACTTGGTATGTGGCAGATTAATATTCAGGCTTTGTTAAATAAATATATCACAAAAAGCGAAATCGATAGGTTCTAATCATTTTTTGCTTTGAAGATTGAATCATTTTCCCCCACTTTGCATGTGTCTCTATTACACATCTAAATTGCATCAATATTTTTCTTGTAATTAATTAATTGTTACCATGACGATGAAAGGAACGTGAGCCATGCTTAATTATCGCAAAACTATGACAAAGGTGACCTCATGCTTTCAAAGGATTCCATAATGATATAAAATATACATTCGGTTTCCATTAACTTTAAACTGGTTAATTATGAGAAAAACACAACTATTCTAATTATTTGACATGATTTTGTTTTCCCTTTTAAACAAATTCACTTTCCCCTCCCAAGAATAAGGAATTTTTTAATCTAAATTAAATTCATGATATTTTCTTTTTTTCTTTTTTCTTTTTTCTTTTCAAGTCAAAATGTATTTTATATTTTCATGGAAACTCACAGTTATAATTAATTCATATTTGCACTAAACATATTCATAAAAGAACAAAAGATTTCCTCTAAAAAGATATTTCATATTAAGATACTTTTAATTGGGTTAATTACGTCTGTGGTCATTGAATTTTGGTGCTTATAACCAAATGGTCATAATAAAATAATTTGTAATACAAAAATCATTAAAATTTTATTTTTTTTCAATTAAGGTAAAAATGACCGAAAAATTAATTTTTCGTCACCGAAAGGTTATACAAATATGCCAATATGGCCCGCCTACATAGAAGAAGTGACACGTCAGTAAGTATGCGTCAGTAAAACTTTTTTTTTCGTTTTGTACAGGTTGACATAACATGTGTACTTACTGACGTGTCAATTTCTCCATGTAAACGGGTCATATCGCATGCTGACTGTACGCGTTCTAGAAAATTACTGATAACGTGGCATATTTGCGTGGATCTCCAGTGACGAAAAATTAATTTTTCTGTTATTTTTACCTTAATTGAAAAAAAATAAAAGTTTGATAATTTTTGTGTTGCAAATTATTTTATTATAACCATTTGGTTATAAGTCCCAAAATTCGATAACCACAGACGTAATTAACCCCTTTTAATTAGGGGTGTTCAAAGATGGGCTAGATGGATTACAATTGGTTTTCCATCTAGCCCATCTAAAGTTTTAAATATGTCAAACCCAACTTAATTCAGTTGGATTAATAAGTTAAACTCCTTATTTTAGGTTGATTGGTTTATCACTGGATTATATATGTTATGTTAATTGTATATGATATATTATAAATTATCTATATTTATATTTTTTAAGTATAAAACATTAATTTTATGCAGTAATTTTTTTTAACCAGCTTCTTTTATGCGGTAATTTTATTGACTTAGTCCATAAAAATTTCATGAATTATATTTAGAAAAATCATTTATGTTTTTACATGTATGCAAGATTTTTTTTTTAAATCTCTGAAAAGAAGTATTCACGGACATTCAAAAACAACATCACGTGTACATTATTATTATTATTGAAAAAAACTTGCTTGTCAAATAAAAATAATACCATGCATATTAGGTAATTATTTCATATATGATAGTTTTTAGTTGGTTTGGTCCATATAACTTGGTTCAGATAAAAACAAAAATCCATTATCATTAGACCATTTGGGAGGGAGGGCATCTCTATCTCATTTGATAAATTTATTTCAATATGCTGGGTTTTGGAATAAACTAGAATATAAAAAATGCCCATTTTAATAGTTAATTACTCATAGTTGTTAAAACGATTTAAGAGATTATTCAAGTGTGCAGTGTGCCTGCTTTATATATTTTGATCCATTTATTGTTTTGTGGCTGAAAATTATATAATTGTAAAGACGGTATTATTCTAAAGCCTAGTATCCATTTATTTTAAATATCAGTGTTAGATAAATTATTAATTTTTATAGGAAAAAACTGAGAAATTATATCCTATCGGAAAAATATTTACTTAGATTTGGTTCATCATTATTTAATAAACCAAATGAATGAAAAATTATATCGTATTTGTTGATTATGAAAAAATTATAGATATAGTATGCTTATTTTTTTACTCCATCAATTACATGGCTCATGAAACTGAAATTGTGATATTAGTATTTCACTCAAGAAGAAGTGCAAGACTACAAAGCATAGAAAGCAACACAGTACCCACCAATATATATGCTAGATTTGAACAACTCCTTCCCATAAGAGATTGCTTAGTAAAGCACACCAAACTAATAATTTTGTTCATCTGTGCAATCTCCTGCTCACTTATTATAGGATAATTTTCAGGAGTATAGCCTAATTGGAGGAGAATTTATCTCAGTATCTTGGGCATTACTGACTTTGCTCCTCTCTTTTCTATCTCTTTTATTGCCCCACAATGGCCCAAACCCTGAGTAATAGTAAAATTCATGCCTATTTGAACTCAAAGACCGCCCTCTCTTGCCCTTCCTGCCTCGGCTTCTACCTACTCTTTCTTGTTTCTTCATCCATGGATTCTTATCACTTCTGCTTCTGCAATTCTTTAAATCAAAATTAAACTCATCATCTTTCTTATTGCTTTTGAGCTCACTCTCTATTCTCATTTGTTCATTATCGTCCAATGCTTTACCCTCCTCCTTCTCTGACGGGTTTAGTTCTATAACATTATAAGCTGCCACCCCTTCTCTGTCCTCCATTATAAACCAACAATACTGTTATATATGTGATACCATTTCCAACAAAAGCAACTTTAATTTCAAAACCCTAATTCTCAAAAAGAGACTTCAAAATTGAATTTAACAAAGAATTTCAGTACCTATCAACAGCATGAACAGAGTGGTCTATTCTCCCCTTTCCGTCAAAGCCATTTTCTCTTTCTAACTGATAAAGAAAATAACAAAAAACCATCGAAAATAAGCGAACAACAACAAATAAAGAGGAATGAAAAACACCAATAAGGCTAATCGGATATACAGTGGGGATTAA
This sequence comes from Excoecaria cochinchinensis, assembly GCA_947683425.1. NCBI lineage: Eukaryota > Viridiplantae > Streptophyta > Magnoliopsida > Malpighiales > Euphorbiaceae > Excoecaria > Excoecaria cochinchinensis. The sequence goes on from CANTUQ010000045.1 coordinate 7,208,886, forward strand.
ACGGATAGAATAACAAAACAAAAGCTTTTGCAGAAACCCTAACGTGGAATAATCGGAAAACCCTAGAAAGGAAGGAGAGAAAAAAAAAATGTAAAGTAATGATCATAAGGGTGTGTTTGGATATCCATAAAAGAAAAGAGGAAACACATATAAAAATGGACCTGGTGATTAGAAGATTGATAAGAAATCTCTGGAGACAAAGGAATAGCATCCCATGGCGATTGGTTAAGCTGGCAAAGATGTGGATGTTGATGAACTTCAACTCCTAAGCCGCCACGGGAGGAAAACCTTGTGTTCTTTCGAATTCTCATAGATGATAGTTTTTATATATAATATATAAATGTATGTATAAAGAGATCTATAGAGAAGGAGAGTTTGTAATTCTGTGTTTTTGAAAATCTGTAACAGAGAAGAGAAGAGAAGCAACAGATCTCGAGCTGTACTTGTTTCTGTTTGTGGCCATGTTATCGGCTCTTCAAATACTTGGGGCTGCAATTAGTTTGACAAATATGCCCTTAGGTTTTCAAAGTATTACGTGTGTTACCTTTTATTACACCTCAAGAAAGTTGTCTATATCGTCTCTCGTTCTCTTTCTCTGCCACGCTTCTCTGTCTTATTCTCTCTCTCTTTACCATCCAAATCTGGACTGCCCTTTTATTCCCATTTCTTTTAAAAAGGAAAAAAAAAAAAAAACAAATACATTTAATGATACACATATCATTAGATTGCCATTAAATTTTAAATTTCAGATGCTATTTTGTTCGGAAATATTTTTCTATCATTTATTTAATATTCAAAATTTACTTATTTAAATAATCTGAATTAATTATATCCGAATTCGAATATAAAATTAAATATTCTTATTTGATCACATTTTTTGAAATTTTATTGAAAATTGTTAATATATGCACTTGTACTTTATTAGTGTTATATCTAATAAAGTTTAGCATCCCCTTCCTTTCATCGAGTCATTTTTAATTTTTTCATAGAGATTAATGAAAAGGTGATGGTAACTATTACTTCTGTTCTAAAATAATAATTCCATTTTTTTTATTTGTTTCAAAATATAATTTCCTTAACTTGTAAATTACTTATAATACTCATTTATTTTTTTAATAATAAATAATTTTTTGTACCATTTTCAAATAAAATTTAAAACAATAATTTTTAATATCTAACTTTATATCTTCCATTTATAGATTTCACTAATGGTAAAATTGATTTATCACTATAAGAATAATTGAAAATAGAGACGAAAAATAGTTTCCGTCTCTATTTATAGACAGAAATTACTTTTTAGAGACGAAAATAATTCTGTCTCTAAATTTTCGTCACAAATAATTATATTTAGCGACGGAATATAAATTCAATCGCTAAAAATGGCGGGATTGATTTCTGTCCATATTTAGAGACGGTATTTAGAAACAGTAAAAATTTACCGTCTCTAAATAGAGACAGAATTAAAATTTCGTCTATATTTAGAGACGGAAATGAATTTTCGTCTCTATTTAGAGACGGAAACTCAATTCCGTCACTAAATCACAGGGCATAAAAACACCATTTTCCAAACTAGGGAAGCCTAAACAAAAATGCAACCTAAACTTCAAACTGAAAAATGGAAGCCTAAATGCTGATTTTTAAGGCTCGAAATTGGCTGTTACGGATGGCTATGTCTTGTAACATTCGACCGTCTTGAGACGACATTTCCGAAAACATATTATAGTAAGCAATCGGACATCCGTAGCAAAAGTTATAGCAAAAATAGTCTGAACCGTAAAAAAACATTATCTATTCAACTATTTAGTTCTATTCTATTTCATGATAGATTTCTTATGACACTCAGAATTGTGATTGCAGGCAGCTAAATTAGTTGACATCCTTGATAAAGTTGAAGGGAGTTGTGGATCATGGAATCATTTTTAAGTTATTGGTATATTTTAGTACAACTTGTATATTGTTTAATTTTATATATTGTATTATATTAGATAAAGAATATTATTTCTTTTATATTAATCTGTATATTTACAGTAAATTTTCTATAACTTTAAATTTGTGTTTTTGTGTTTTTGTTTTAATTAATATATTTACAATTATTGTTACGCTTTTTATTTTAATGAATACATGATTAATTATATTATTTTTGTCTAATATTATTTTAATATTATTTACTATTATATGGAGTGAAAAAACCCATTAAAAAATAGAAACGGAAAATTAATTTCCGTCTCTAAAATTAGAGACAGCTAAAATAGCGACGGTATGTGTCCGTCACAAAATTCCGTCGCTATTTGTGTTTAGAGACCGAATTCCGTCTCTAATTTTTGTTTTTCTTGTAGTGTATACAATTTACATTTTCAGTTATATACTAATATATTGGACATTATTTTGGTTTTTTTCATTATTTTGATTTTTACAATAATAATTATACGTGATATAAATGAAATGACATAATTGATAAACTATATATAAAATTATATCTTATAATAACAATAAAACTCAATTTTATTTTAAAAATTATGTGAAAATGGAAGTAAAATTATTATTGGTTTGGGATGGGGGGAGGAGTGTTAATTTTGTAAAATCTTCATATTAATTTACTAAAATAGCTAAGTGTTAGAAATGCCAAACATCACCTTAACTCCACATTAGCATGATATTGTCCACTTTGGGCCAAATCCGCACGAATTTATTTTTGTGCTCTTCCCAAAAAGCATCATACTAATGGAGTTAGGTGAATTCTTTATATTCAAAGTGTTCCTCCCGTAATTTTGCAACGTGGGATTGGATTGTAACCCCAACAATCATCCCCTCAAACCAAGGATCACATAGCTTATATCCTCCCCTTGAATGATAATTCATTTGATTCGTCAAATCATATTATACCGCCGTTATCAACCAACGGAACACGCCGTCTGACCATCACAATATCAGGAAGACTTTCGATATAAGGCACCAAACACGAATCTCCAATTGCGAGGTCATACCGGGAGCCTCCCACACAACGCAGTCCACTATTTCGGACCATCTTCAAATCATGACTCTGATACCACTTGTTAGGACTGACAAACATCATCTTAACTCCGCATTAGCATGATATTGTCCGATTTGGACTAAACCCGCATGGATTTATTTTTGGCCTTCTCCCAAAAACTTTCATACTAATGAAGTTAGGTGAATTCTTTATATTCAAGGTGTTCCTCCCTTAATTTTCCGATGTGAGATTGGCAGAATCTAATAAAATAAATTAAATTGCCTTTATAAATATTTTCAGTTTATTATAAAAAAAATTACATGATTTATTTTGAGTTTAATTTGACCCTGTTAAATTTCACTACTATTTTAATATGTTGACCTAGAAAGCATGAATGAACAATATATTGAATTTGTTTGATTAAATTTTAAAAGTCGTGGCTACGTTCCCATACAATACCAAATTACGTAAATGAAAATTCTGTCATAACTTTAATTTTCACGACAGTGAAGCACACGTGTCACGTAGTATCATTTTGCTTAAAAAAAACAAGGGAATTTGCCCTTCTATGGGTGCTGTAAAAATGTAAAACTTATTCTTTTACCATGTAAGTTTAGTTATTTATTTTTTAATTTCTTTCACAAATTATGTATTAAAAATTGTAGATGAAAATAATGAGCCCCTTCTGTAAAACAATATCAGCATATTTTTATAGGTTAGCATAAGTTTATATCACCATATCTCTAGAATCACCATTTGTTTGGTGTATTCCAACTAGTGTAGGAAGTCAAATCCTAGATTACTATTAATTTGCACTCTTATTTCGTAGGAAGGTATTCGCCTAACCAAATAGTGTCAATTTTCAGTCTGTAGTGGCCCAATTCTTTTTAAAAATGGGCCAAAATTCTTTATGGAAAGCCTCAACCATTCTATTGCGGCCCAATTCAAATACAAAGTAACACTTTTTAAAATGATTAGTTTTAAAATGATTAGTTTTATAACAAAGTAACAAGATATTTTAAAATGATTAGCTTTATATCAAAGTAAGAATTGCTTTATTAATATCCATCATACATGGACAAAATCCATCTCTGTCAAAATGTATGCACATGTGATCATTGATACTTGAAATCGCATATAAAGCTTTAATTAAGGTTTTGAAGCTAAGCTCCATTCAAAATTTAATTGACAAGATGAACTTTGATACTGTAATTCTTACAAGAATCTTAATAGATTAGTTAAAAGAGAGGGAGTAGTTTGTTTAAAAATACTATTAGCTAGAAGGATTGGTTGAGGATGAGACACGTATCATCAACATTTTTGTCCTCTCCAATAATTTTAATGTCTCATTTTCTTTGTTACGAGGCATGACTCGTGAGGAAGTAGTTTCTCTATGTCTCATTTTCTTGTCATTTAACTACAATAATTTTATTCACAGACCATATATTCTTCTAATTGACCCAATGGAAAAATATCTAAATTCAATTGCTTTATATATATATTTATATAAATTCTTTATCACGTTAAGATTTTTGAAGATTTCGGGGAAGAAGGACCCTTGAAATTAAAGACAATTGGCAGGTTGCAATATTGTCAAGATTTGAATATCGACCACGTTTTAATAGTCGTCTATTTGCATGTTAAATTATAGGCGTATAAAAAGTTATTGTTTTTGTACGTACCCACTGCTGTAATTGAAAGGCAAATAAACAAGACAGGCAACAATTGAATTGACAGCTCACTGGGAAAATCGCCACTATGAATTTCTCTTTCAATCAGGAAAACGAGTAGAAATTTTCGTTTCAAATATCAAAACTAAACTGTGTTTGATACGTGCCAACAATAAACGAGGTGAAATAAAATATAGAATTAATTTTAAATAATTTAAATTCTTTGATATCCCAGCTTCTAAGTTTGAATTATATTTTAACTAATTAGGATTATTGAAAAATAAAAGCATGTACTTAAATTTTGTATGGCACATGGTATATCGTCAACATAAGTAAGCAATTTGCATTTTGCAATGATAGGAAAATGTTCAAAAACCAAAATCGTATGGAATAATTGAAGCCAAGTAGGATTAGATGACATTATCGTACGCTCCAAAAACTCTTTTACGTTTCGATTAATATATGTATATTAATTTGTTAATGTCGTTTTCCATGATTGTTATTATTATTAGCATTATATTAGCTTTCCAGGGTCCTGTAGTTATTAAACAATTCGATTGCTTATTCATGTGGGAAATAAAATGCTATATAATGATCCAACACAAATAATTGGAAGTTTGGAACTAAAAAGAATTTATATAATATTTGTTTAATAATTCACATGGACCCATGCAGATGGTCTTCACATGAAAGATAACATAAAAAAACTTATCATCGCATAAAGCTAATATACACTCGTCTAGCAAGAAAAACATTTCTTGCCCAGCCTTTTCACCTAATTTGTTGCTTACCGTACGTATATTACGTTCTTCGTGTTATTAAATCCAAATTCTATATATATATATGTATTAGTAATAGTAGATATGGACTATGTAGTATGGACTTTCAATTGAAATTGATCTTATTTTCGAATTAAATATAAGTAGGACTCAAACTACTGATCAGTACTTTGACGAATCACATTACCCTTCAAACCAACATTCTTTAAAAATTATATATATTTGTATTTTATATTTTGAATGATCAGTCAATCTTCCATCCTCCCATTACGTATAAAACAGTGAGTTGAATCGAGCTTTTTTCAGAGTTTTGGAGAATCTTATAAGTTTATATTGGTGATTGAGATTGAGAAAAACAATTTCAATGTTATTAAATAAAATTATATATTAAACATGCATCAATGAATAGGTAAAGGGTGTGTTTTGAGTGTGAAAATTAGGTTCATGCTCCAACCATGAATTTAGATGACAAATGTCAGAAAATCATTAGGCAAATATAGGCAATTAGGTATTGAAAAACAAACCATGTGAAGAAAATTTAGCAATCACTTTTAAATCGCGGCTACTTTAAGTGTGGAAAAGTTCTCCCCATATCGGGTTTAACTTTTAAGTAAAATTTAATAATCAAATTAATAAAAAATTGACTCAATAGTTATCGGTTTGAGTAATAAAAAATTATATTCTCTTAAATATTCCCTCCATTCTTAAATAGTAGTCTCTTTTGCCATTTTCACAAAAATTAAGAAGTATTAATTAGACATAAATTTAAGATAAAATTGAGTATTTCAATATACAAATTTAAATTTAATTGTTTAACTTGTATTGAAAAATAAAATTAGATTAAAAAAATTAAATTAAATTGTATTAAAAATTTAAAAGTGACAGATAAATAGAATTTAAATTTTTGTCAAAAGTAACAGATATTAAGAAACGGAGGGAGTAATATTTTAGATTTAATTATTGACTCATATATGTATCGTATATTATTGAGAGAATCGTGTTTAACTTGAGTGCAATAGTTTTTGACTCTAAATCGGTACATTATGCGGCTTTAAATAAGATAGATTGAATACTAAAATCATATAAATAAAAAATAAAATAATAATTAATATGCATAGATATTATTAATTTGATTTATAAATTTGTTACCAAATGATTTAGACAATAATCATAGGAAATATATAAAAAGAGTTGATGCAGTACGCACATGCAATACGGGTGTAGTTCGACCTTTTGTTGGTCACACGCATATTATCCACGTGTGGGACCTTCCGCTTCTATCACTGCTGACTCCGCAACTACTGAATTTCTCACGTGCATGGCACGTTTACCTCTTGTTCATATTTTATCACCATGTATAATTGGATTTTTTTTTTCTACACTTGTCGAAATTTAACTGCACCCGCGAACCTAATTATTATTATTTTTATTTTTTTCTCTATTGAACTTAATTGGATTGAAAATTTGACTTATATATAATTCTATTAAAATATATATATATATATTTATAATTTTCCTAAAACGATTCGTAAAAAATCTAATAGGTTCAAATTGATATACGTATAGATTCAAAGTCATCTAAATGGGTTAAAATAATTCATGGCACGTTTGACTTGTTTGGGCTGACCTCAATCTTGATTTACAGACAATAATAAAAATCGCTTTGCATTTCTCGCTTCTCAATAAACTAATGATACATTTTTAATCTGATAGTGACAATCAAAATCTGATATAAAATAATCGTAAACTATGACACTTAAATCATTTTTTTTTTCAGAAATCAATTAAAGTTGTTGCAATAAATACTAATACAATCTATTAAAAGATTTTAAATTCTAATTTCCGCTTCCACTTTTCCCTAAAAAATGTTAAAAAAAAAAGAATTGAGCATTATAATTTTGATTATTTATTTTTTAAATTAAGATAATGGTATAGCTTATACATGTCTGTCCTTTTGTTATACGAGCATGTGCACAAGTATAATGTATTTTGAAAATGTATATTAAAATGGATATACTTTTTTTATGAGTATCTTTAAATACTTGTATACAATAGAGCATTTATCCTTTTTTTTTTTTAATGAATCTATCGGACCCAATACAAATTAATCGAGCTAGTAAATGACTAATATTGAATTGCTGTGAAAAAAGAAAAAAGACATATACTTCATTTGTTTTTTTTGCTCTCACCATGCATATTAAATTAATGATTAAATTAAATTATTTTAATGTTATTTTATTCCTAACACATGATCTACTAAAGAGGGAAGTACGATTCGAACTCAAGACGTGCCACAAAGTTTCAAACACGCCTTCACCATCTGTATGCCTCCTTATGGATATAAAGATACAGTGTCATAATATCTCATTTCATTAATGATGAAGATAATATTAAAAAGAAAAGCTAATTAATTGTTTTTTTATTTTATTTTATAAAGTGAAAATTGAGATGGGACAAAAAATTTCTTCAAAAGTGACTCTTGCCATGACACGATATTATTATAATAAAATTAAATTAAAATGATTAGTTCTTTTGTCAAAATAATTACTCTTGTATTCAATTATAAAGAAATTACTCTTGTAGTTATTCATGTGTCCTTAAATGAGCCGTTTGATTAATTCTGAATATACCTGTAAATATAGTTTAAGAGGAGTGTCTAATTATAGTATTCAATGGAATAAAAACAAAATTGAGCTTATTAAAACTTACTACTCCCTCCGTTCTTTATTATCTGTCACTTTTGACTAAAATGTAAATTTTATTTATGTCACTTTTATATTTTCAATTCAATTTAATTTTCTCTTTTCAATTTAATTTTTATTTTCAATAAAAATTGACCAATTAGATTATTTTTTTACATTAAATTACTCAATATTTATTAAATCACTCAATTTTTTTTTTAAATTCAAGACTAATTAATATTTTTTAATTATAGTAAAAATAATAAAAATGACAATTAAAAAAGAATGGAGAGAGTACTAATTAACGGTCCACGTGAGAAAAGAAAGGTCCAATTAACGTGGTATTGTACTATACTATTAATATTGTCAAATAATGGACACACGCCTAACACGTCGCGCCAAATTCATAAAATATTAACTCACCTCACGCTCTTCTCACGCACACAAACCTCCCCTCGGTTCACGATAAAGTCGTGCTGTTCACAAGCTTTTTGACTAGTAATTTAAATAAATTAAAAAAATACTATTTTGCTCAACATTTATTTGGAAGCTCTATATGCCTTTTAAATTACTTTATTATCTAAATTAGCATATGTTTAAATAGGGGATAAGCCTAAAAAAAAATGAGTTCATTAATATCGATTTTTTCAAAATACTAACTATTAATCATTCTGTTACTATCGGTTAACGAGTCGATCGGTTTCGAATTTTCAAACCGATTATCCAATATTTTTCGGTTAATCACTACAATTATAAAATATATTTATAAATAAAATTAAAATGTTCAATCTACTTAAAAATTAAAATTTTTTCATTATAATATAACATCATTGTTGTTAAAATAAAAATATTTTGTGGATATAAGCAAATTTGTCTTTAAAAATTAATATTTAATAAGTAAATAAATTAACCGGTTCATTATCACTTTTAATTTGATAAATTGTTATACTTACTAATCCCCAATTAAAAAAATTTCAAAATAATTAGTATAATAAAAAAAAGTACATGATCAACTTTAATTAGGATAAATTGTTATATAATTTTTCGAATATATTCTGATTTTAATTATTGAAAATTTGATAAATCAATAAATAATAAATATGGACATATTGAACAATTAATAAATTAACTAAAAATTCGGTTTTGGTTTGGTTAACCGGTCACATGAGTCAAAACCATTAATCAGTCCATTAATATCTATTTTTTCAAAATATTAACCATTAATTAATACATCGGTTCGGTTTCGATTTTTTTTTAGTTAATCAAGTCTATTGGTTTTTTTGCTCACCCCTATGTTTAACCATTTTAATAATATTTTTCGGATTTTAGCACAATTTTATAGCTACATAAATATCTTTATTAAAAAAATTAAAAAATAAAATAAAGTTCCAGAATAAATATACATTTTCTAAAAAAAACATTTTTTTTCAATTTTTTTATTTTGATCCTCATTACAGGGTACGAGTCAGTATGACCGGTCTATTAGCAACAAAATTAATTAGTTCATTAATATAGATTTTTCAAAAGTATTAACTATTAATTAATACGTTATATTCGGTTAATCAGTCAATCGATTTTGATTTTTTGATTTGATTAATTAACATATTTTTGTTAACCATTTAAACTTATAATATATAATTATTAAAAAAATTAGGCAAAGTTCGGTTCAATTTTTAACGTACAAAGTAATTTAAAATAAAAATTACAAAATAAACATAATATATTAGAAAAAAATATGTTCAATAGATTAAAAAGCTGATATTATAAAGTGAATTTTATACATGTTAAAAATTAGCATGCTTAATCTCAATTTAAATAAAAATTTTGAACAAAATTAAATGTTAAAATATAAAAAAATATAATTAAATGTTATCAAATAAAATATCGAAATCAATATATATAATGAAAAATTAATTATTCAGTATAAGTATTACTTTATATAATTAGAAAAATGATATAATTCTAATATAATTTAAAATATTATATAAATTTAATGAAAAAATAAAAAAAATAAAAATAAAAATTCAATTTAAATATATTTTAAAGTATTACTTTATATAAATTTTAGAGATAAATTTAAAAAATTAAATTATAAAAATAAAAATGTAACATCTACGTACATATGAATCGTTTAAAAATATTAAAAATCAAAATTAAAAACCAATAAATCATATTGATTAATTGAAGAAGTCAGTTCGATTCTAGACAGATTTTGAATTGTTTAAGTTTATTCGATTGAATAGAGGAGAGATCTGACTAGGACACGTATATATGTGGCCCACAGGAAAAGCACGTGGAGCGCGTGTGCAGTGATAAACGTGTATGGTATGCAGTGGATTGATAGGTCCGCCCAAAACGCGTGACTGTCAAGCTGGCGTCTCGTGATAAATAATATAAATTTCGTTTTGAATATTGCGAGCACTTGGGGGCTGTTTTCATACGCCAGAACAGTAGCGCGTTGAGCGCAAATCAGCAAAACCATGGTTTGCAATTTATAAAATCTAACTACAGTTATCAGCACGCTCTATGTAGCATGGGATGGGAAAAGTTTTTCCTATTTATATTGTTTCTTTATAATTTTTTTTTTTTAATAAGGAAAAGAGAAATGAAAAATGTTATAATATTTGAAGAAAATATGTTCTAGGAATATTAAATCCTAAATTCAAATTCAAATTCAAATTTAAGATAAATTCACAAATATGTGACCAGAAAATAGATGATGAAAAATATGTTTTTTATCTTTTTCGTGGGCAGAGCCCACCTTCCCCCCCTCGCTCTCTCTCTCTCTATATCTTAGAAATTTCAGTGCGGCAATGAGCAAAGTGTTAGAAACGTGCAGAGTTGAATTGAAATGAACAGAGAAAATGGGTAGCTGGCAATTGTTTGATTTTATTTTTCTGATTGGGTGATACGGACCAATATTATAATATTAACCCAAATGCATTTAAAATGAAATTGTATTTAAAGTGTGATAATTTTATGATATTATTAGTTAATATTTTGAGTAAGGAGGGTGTTACCATAATTGATTAATTTCATGATGGGTAGAAGTTACTAGACTAGTTTATATTATGGTTGTAATTTCTGGGGCGGCAAGGTAGTTTTGTTACTGTCTCCAAAATCACAATAATAACACTATTAATGTCTCCCATTGATCCAACCCAACTTTTCTATTTCCTCAACTTGGCCTCTCTCAACCTTCTTTCATGCATTTCAAAATTAACTTATTAATTTATAATTCTAAGCATTTGATAATTTATTAATTAAATATTAAACAACATTTTCTAATGCTAAGTTATATCGGTTAATGCTATATTACTTATGTTATGTAAAAATTAATTGTTATTAATTCATATATAAAATCAAATTAATTAGTTAAACATGAACAGAAAATATATGTTTTTAACCTAAAGGCCATAAGCTATTAAATGATCATAAAGTAAGTGCGTATCGAGAAACTTGTACATATAATATTCTTAACTTTAATGTTTAAATTACATGGACATTTGGTATCAATTTTAATAGTATATCAATTATGTTTATAAATTGTATATATGTCGTTAGTTCCTAATAATCCGAAAACCGGAGATTATAAAAATAAATGAGGAAGGAAAATAAGGTAACTTTGGCTTGGACATCACCTTCAGCTTTTATTTGTCTTAGATTCTACTCAATTTAGGGGGCATGATAGAGACACACACCGAAAGAAAATCAATAATCTACATATATTGATTAAAGCATTAGAAATTATAACCTCAAACTTATAGAAATTGGAAAATTTTTGTCTAAACCCGATCTAAATAATTTTTATATATCAAGTTAATAGTAATTTGCCACCTATATATGCTAATCACTATCTCACTCATTTTATAATTAATTTTATATAAATAGTTATATATTATTAATTTTGTCCATAAAATTATGTAGATCGGATTTGAACATAAAAGACTCATCAAAATTAGTGGATTAACTTTAACCACTCACAATCAAGCATTTATTTATTTTTTTTATATCTTATCAAGATTAAAAAATAGATAGTTTAGTTTTTTTTTTAAAAAAAAAAATAGTTTAATATAATATTTACTCAATTTTTATTCTATTACATGTAGATGCATAATTAAAATAAAATGTCCAAAAAATAAAAAGTTGGAAACCTAAAAAACTCTCTCTTTCTTTTTCTCTTTCGCTCTCTGGGTTCCATAGCCGCCAAATTATTAACCTAATTTTGGGGCTGCCGTCACTTCATTTTCTGGCGGCAGCCCCTCATCTTTTTTCTTCTATTTCTATAATAATTTTCAGATCAGTACAGATCTGAATTTTTAATTTTATTCGTTGTTTTTTTGTGTTTTTGAGTGTGTTATTTGTTTTAATAAATTCAGATTTGAATTTTTTTGTGTTTTTCTTTCGTTTTTGGATTATTGTATTAGATCTGAAACCCTTTGTTTTTTGTTTCTGTATTTTTGGTTTCAATAAATACATATCTGATTTAGTTTTTATTTATTTTTTATTTTTTTGTATTTTTTTGTTTTTATAACCTCAGATCTAAATTTTCTGTGTTTTTATTTCGAGTTTGTTTTTTTTATAAAATCTGAAATTTTTATTTAGATCTAGTTTTTTAATTAAAATTGAGTGCAATTTAAATTTTTATTATGAAAATTTGTTCTTCAAATTTGGAGGTTGTGGTCTTCCTTCATGGAAGTTGGATTGTCTTCCGTTATGGAAGTTTGATAGTCTTCTTTTATGGAAGTTTTCCTTTGAACAACAGATGGACGGAGTTTCCCGCTGATAGCCAGATTGCGCACCGCATGTTAACATTATCCACTGTTATTGTCGAAAAAGTTCAGAGATATAATCCAGTAATTTAATTTATTTCATAAATCTTATGTACTTTTAACTTTTATAAGTTTAGCTGTACTTTTCAGATGTATTTTTTATTATATTAATAAAAGTTTAATTTGCATTCAAAAAAAAAAAATAAATGTCCAAAAAATACTCTAGTTATATTTTTAATAAATGAACATTTAATTATAAATAATTTTTTTTAACAAAATGAAGATTTTTTTTGGTAAAAACAAATCGAAGAATTAATTGTGAACCGGCTTTTTATCTGTCAATTTTGAATAAAATTTAAATTTTATTTATTTACACGTTTAATATAATTTAATTTTTTTAAATTTAATTTTAAATTTGTATATTAATTTATTCAATTTTATTTTAAATTTAAATATAATTAATATTTTTTTAATTTTAATAAAAATAACAAAATTATCAAATAATAAGTAACTTATAACCGCAGTTGTATTTTTGGTTGAGTTCTCGACATGGCGATGGGCAATAAGGCAATAATTTTGCATGTGCTAATTTTACTTGGCCAAAATTACAGGATCAATAAAAACACTAGGACCCACAATGGTCAACCTCGTTTTACTTTCTTCATAGATTTTATACCTGTACTACACTGCACGTCATCTGATATTCTATATTAAATGGTTTTTTTTATTTTTTTTAAATAATAAATATTATTAATAAAAATTAAATAACAGTTTTATTATGACATATGTTAATTAGTTTTTGTATTATGATTGACAATACATATATCAGTTTTTGTTTTTAAAATCCAATAGAAAAAAAACTATTCATGATAAATCTAATTAATAATAATAATAATAATAATTTAGCGTATGTATATTTTAATTGTTAAATTATTTATATCTCGTTAATTAGACGGTTTAAATGCACTTACACCACATTTAAGCAAAATTGAATATGATAGTAATACGAGAAAAATAAATAGTGAATACAGATTTTAAGACTCCGATTAGAAAAAATGAATTTAAATTGTAGAATTTATTTATAAATTTCATATGAAATTTATAAATAAATAAATTTATATACTTTGAATAAAAATACTAAAATATAGAATTAAAAATAAATTTTTTATTTTTATATTTGGAATAAATGAATAAATAAATTTATTTCTATTTTATTTTCTTAAATATTTTTAATACAAATTTTGATACTTTCTTCCAATTATTTACAATAAAAAAATTTAATAACCATTAATTATCATTTTAAAATTTTCGACGAACACTAAATCATTAATAACATATATTTTTTTTAAAAAAAGTCATATATATATATATATATATATATATATATATATATTAACATTCAGTGCAGAATAGTGGTATGAGAAGGAGAATAACAGTCGTGGTAGAGAAAAAACAACAGACTACGTTAACTGTATAAAGATAATTTATTTTTAACAAGTAATTAATAGGATATTATAGTTTTTTAAATTTAACCTTTAAAAATATGAAATTCATTTGTAAATTTCAACTATTTTGGTGGAATTTGGTGAAGGTACGGTGAATTTCATAAAATTTAATTCATTTTTTATTTTTTTTATTCCAAGTATAAAAAATATAAATTACAAATGAATTAAATAAAATTTTATAAAATTCGTTTGTTTTAAACGGAGTCTAAGTTTTCAAATTTTATATATACGTCAAACTTGGTCGTTAATTTAATATTATTTCAAGCTATTTGTCTATGTATCACGCACACTATATATATATATATATATTTCTTTTATAATGGATGAAATTTTAAGTTTAAAATTTTTCTTTAAATCTAAATGAATATACTGTTAATATGTTTTGTTGGAATCTATTTTCCCAAAATATTGATAGATTTATTCACCATAAATATATGCATGTTACTATTTTTATCAAATGAAAAGTAAAAGGAATTTAGGGAATGACAAGCAAAAATAAAAACATGAAAACATAAAAAAGAAATTAATGTGAGAGCAAAAACTATAGATATAGTTAATAATTTAGGCATGTGAATAATGTGTTGAACCCACGTTAACTACCCCTATTTAGCATATGAATCATTGGCGAGGTACTTAATACTTATTCTATTTGTTTGGTTTGGTTTTTGAAATGGAGTTAGGTAGGTAATTTGGTGTTCATTAGCCCAGAAAACAGGGCTAATTTGAAATTATGACTGAACCAAATTTCAAACATTTTTGATATTCCCATATCATGAAAAAAAAAAAAAGAATTGAATTGAGTTATAGATAATAAAAATGTTTTGAAAAAAATTGATTATAGATAATGACTAAATTAAAACAGTTGTTTTTTTTTTTTTTATTATAATATTATCCCAACGGTGAGATAAAAAAAAATAAAAAATAAAAAGGAATTGGATAACATGAAATGTTGGAAAATTAGAGAGGAGGTGTAAGCCACAGGAAAGCCCAGGTGGTATACAGTTAGAGAGCTTTTATTAGACCAACAAACAAACCACACAATCGTTGCCGACTACTACTCAACCTCCAACAATTGTTTTTCCTCTTTCATTTTCTTTTTTATTTTTTCTTCATTTAGGGTTGAATTTTAAACCATGGTTACTTTTTTCACCCATTCTCTACTTAACCATGGTCCACTCATGGAGTTAAGGAGTTAGAGAGAGCAGCAAACAACAAATCTATTCCTCTTCTTTCTCTCTCTCTCTACCTCTACTTCAAACTTTGCTAGAAAGATAGAAAAAGCCTTTTTTTTTTAACCCATTCCTTATTGTTTGTGAACTTCACCGGCTGTTTGCTTTCCTGGAAAATTTAATCCTCCACTCAACTGTCACTTTCCCTGGAAAATTTGAACCTCTCATGAATATTATTCGGCTACCTTACCCAACTGTTTTCTCATGATCCCAGTTCGCTTTCTTTGACTGGTGTGTATGATTTTCTTCCAATTCTTTTCCTATTTGCATTAATTTTAGTTTATTTTTTCTGGGTTTCTTGGTAACTTAAGTTTAGAGCTATTGAGATCTGAGATTGGTTGATGCGGTATTGTAAAAGAGAAGCCATGTGGGGGGATTTTATTTTGCTGAATGCATTTGATTTTATTCTCTAGCAATATAAACCCGCGTTTAATTTTCTCTGTATTTTGAGGGTTTTTGTGCTAAGATTTGGTTTGAACTTTAAAACTCGAGCCTTTTTGCTTAGTGGGTGCTTTGATTTTTGAGGCTTAGAAATGAAGATTGAGATAGGCATGGGAGGTGGGGCATGGAATGATGAAGATAAGGCCATGGTTGCAGCAGTTTTGGGCACAAAAGCTTTCGATTACTTGGTTTCTAACTCAATCTCAAACGAGAATCTGTTAATGGCTATAGGCAGTGATGAGAATTTGCAAAACAAGCTCTCGGATCTTGTGGACTGCCCCAACCCTTCAAATTTCAGTTGGAATTATGCGATTTTTTGGCAGATTTCGTGTTCGAAGTCTGGGGATTGGGTCCTTGGTTGGGGTGATGGGTCATGCCGGGAACCCAAAGAAGGGGAAGAATTTGAAGACACAAGAATTCTCAATCTGCGCCTTGAAGATGAACAACAGAGGATGAGAAAAAGAGTTCTTCAAAAGTTGCATACTTTATCTGGTGAATCAGATGAGGATAATTATGCTTTGGGATTGGATAGGGTTACTGATACTGAGATGTTCTTTTTAGCATCCATGTATTTCTCATTCCCCCGTGGAGAAGGCGGCCCAGGCAAATGTTTTGCTTCTGGGAAGCATGTGTGGATTGCTGATGCCTTGAAATCCAGTTCTGATTATTGTGTGAGGTCCTATCTTGCAAAGTCTGCTGGGATTCAAACTATTGTGTTGGTGGCTACTGATGTCGGAGTTGTTGAATTGGGGTCAGTGAGATCACTTCCTGAGAGTTTTGAATTGGTTCAGTCGATAAGGTCAACCTTCTCGACTCATAATTCTGCTATCAGGTCGAAACCATTGGTGCCAGCAGCAGCCCCAGCTTTGCCCGTTGTTAATGAGAGAAAAGACGAGAATTCCCTGTTTTCAAATGTGGGGACTGTAGAGAGGGTTGAAGGAATTCCAAAGATTTTCGGGCAGGATTTGAACAAGTCAAGTCATGTTCATGGACATGGTTTTAGGGAGAAATTAGCGGTTAGAAAGATGGATGAAAGGCCTTCCTGGGATGTTTATCAAAATTGTAACAGGCTTGCATATCCCAGCCCTCGAAATGGCCTTCATGGTTCAAATTGGGCACATGGTTTTTGCTTGAAACAAGGGAGTCCAGCAGAAGTTTTTTGTTCACAGGCCACTTCCAATAATTTGCCAGAGATTGTTAATGGGGCTAGGGAAGAGTTTAGGCTGAATCACTACCAGCCACAGAAACAGATGCCAATGCAAATTGATTTTTCAGGGGCCACTTCAGGGCCTTCTGTGATTGCTCGGCCAGTGAGTGTGGAATCGGAGCACTCTGATGTCGAAGCTTCATGTAGAGAAGAGCGAGCTAGTGCAGCTGATGATAGGAGGCCTCGTAAGCGGGGCAGGAAGCCAGCAAATGGAAGAGAAGAACCTCTCAATCATGTCGAGGCAGAGAGGCAGCGAAGAGAGAAGCTAAACCAACGATTCTATGCCTTGCGAGCTGTTGTGCCCAATATTTCCAAGATGGACAAGGCTTCCTTGTTAGGGGATGCTATTGCTTATATCAATGAGCTTCAAGCAAAGCTAAAGCTAATGGAAGCAGAAAGGGAGAAACATGGGAGCACTTCAAGAGATGCATCAGCTTTGGAGGTTAATTCGATTGGCAAAAGCCATAGCCAAGCTCCAGAAGTTGAAATTCAAGCATCTGAAGACGAGGTTATTGTAAGAGTAAGTTGTCCATTGGATTCACATCCGGCATCAAGAGTGATCCAAGCCTTGAAAGAGTCACAGATAAGTGTAGTGGAGTCAAAACTGGCTGCAGCAAACGACACAGTGTTTCATTCATTTGTGGTAAAGTCTAAAGGATCAGAGCAATTGACTAAGGAGAAACTGATGGCAGCATTTTCCCACGAAACCAACTCATTGCAGCAATTGTCATCTGCTGGGTAGTCAGAAAAATCTGAACTTTTAACATATAGTGCATAGGTGTATTTGTAGTGAAGAATCCTTTTGAAAGGTTCTTCAGATTTGTTCTTTTCTTTTTGATACATGATGGGAAGGCATCATTCAAGAAGCCAGTTTAGGAGTAGAAAAATAACAACCCTCTTGACCAAGTAGGCCAGCAAATTTTCTCTGATTGTTTATAGTATACATATTCTCATTCTGTCATAAGAATGTATTCTTGGAAGATGAATTAAATTTGTTTGAAGTTTTTAACCAACTTTTGGGAGTCATGTATTTGTTTTTGCTTTGCAGCCATACAAATTGATTTTTATGTTCTGTATTGAAGATCTCCTGGATGTGCAGGAGCAGGAGGAAATCAATTGAAGCGTCTGTAGATGCACATGAAAAAGGAGGAAAGAATAGATCTCGTTTCTGTTAAAACGACAGAAAATGTGTTAATACGACCAATAACTGGAGTTTGAAAGTAGTAAATAAAAAAAATAAATAGAGAATGGTCCAAGTGGAAACTGCGTCGGACCCGTGACTCCATAAGAGAAGGGAAGTGGGTGGGGAAATGAAATGACAAAAATCATGTGGTGCATGTGTATTTCTTAAAGTTAAAATAAAGGTAAGCTACGGACTTTAAGAAAAATAATAAAATAAAAGTTTTATTATTCATATGCATTTTGTGTTTCATGATTAAAACTCCTAATTAAAATTGAAATCAAAATCCCCCGTGCTAATTTTGGTACTTTACACACACGGGATTCAATTATTTATTTTAACGTACACCCTCTTTTTTCTTTATTTTATTTTTGGAATCATTTGTAGTTTCATACCAATTTCATATAATTATTAAAAGAAGGTCCATATTATATATTAAGGAGTCATTTGTTTCCGAATACAATGGAAACACGAAAGAGGAAATTGAAAAGAGCACACGATATGTTACTCCAAAATTAACATTTTCAATTCTACTTTGATTTTCTAAAATTACAATTTCTTCCGTAACTGTGCTCTACATCTAATATATAAACACCACTAGAAAATCTCAACAAATGTTGTAATGGAAGAAGATTAATTATGAAGGATCTCAATTTTAAACTTAGGCTGATTAAAGATTTTCTATCTACTATCTAAAACTTTCCTACTAATTCTCCCTCCATGACAATAGTTGCTTTTTCAAAAAAAAAATAAAATTTATCGTATTTAAATGGACTAATTATGGACTTTAGTACAAATCAGTTTTGTCCAATTCATCTACAAATTTTAAAAGTACATATAGTTATTTTTAAATAAAAATTCAGTTCTGTCCAAATATTTAAAAATCCATTTATTAAAAGTAAATTTGGACTTTAATTATTAATTGTAAATTTAATTTGGCCGATTCACAGTATACATATATTCCATTCGTTCCACAATATTTATTGTTCTGGAGGGAATTTCATATTACATTTTATATGTTATTTTTAAATTTTTAATACAATATTATTATTTTTTAAAATTTTTAATATAATATTAATTTTATATTTTATTTTTAATGTTATTTAATCAATTATATTTAAGTTATAATTTTAAAAATAATAAAAATAAAAATAATTTAGTTATTTTTTATTATATTTAATTATAAATTTAAATTTAATTAATATTTTTTAATTTTAACGAAAATATAAAAAATAACAGATACTACGAGACTGGACGAGTTCTTAAAAAATAATTAATTATCCTTACCTGTTATGGTGTGGTTTGTTTGGTGCATAAATGAAGGAGATCATGGACAAAATTTAAAAAAGACCTCTCCCGAAAATAAATAAATAAATAAAATCTCCCAAAAAAGGGTCATAAGCCTCTGATACCTTCTTCTCAAACAAGTTACCTCAGGAAGAATCCAAAAGTTTGGCCATTACAGAATGTTTGAGCCCAACGCCAAGGTTGTATTTTCTTTACTCTTCCTTCTATTATTCACATTCCTGCCGTTATGTAAAATTCTAATATTTAATTTAATTTTAGGGTTTCAATCTCATCGTTTCAGTTCGATTATATGCTAAACTGTTAAGATTTGTCACTTCAAATTTATATTAAGAGCATATTTTAAGCTTAATTAGAAAATAAAGAATGCCACCAGACATTACGCCTAATAAAAATATAAATTATAGAATGATTTGTACACTTATTTGAGTAGTGATCGTACTGGTTTGGGACATGTGATTCGGATTTTTCGAGCCTCGGCCACAGGTGTTTTGTTAAATCTGTCGTCATTATGCATTAAAATTTTTGATACATTTCTATTGAATTGAAGTTTGCGAGTTTTTTTTTTTCCTCAATAAAGTTGTATGCGAGATTATAACTGTTTTAGTGTATTCTGATTATGAAGTTTTTGATATGGTTTAATTAGATATTGAATTGTGTTACAGCACTTTGCTGCTTAATTTTGAGCAGTATTCAACCAGGAAGGGTGAATGACTAATTCATCTAATAGGGATAATAACTGGGTTTAAATATAACCTGATGATTTAATGGTAACTAATCTTAGGATGATATTGGGAGCTTGACAAAAGATATCAGAAGGCACGAGGACAACCTGAAATATTTGAAGTCACAAGCTGACCATATAGATGAATCCATACTTGATTTGCAAGGTATGTTCTTTTCACATTTTTAACCTGTAGTCATGAAGCAGATGAGAATGATGTTTATCAGCTCTTTAATCTCTTTGAATTTTGAAAATATTTGGTCGTATATATATGTGTGTGTGTGTGTGTCTAAGTTTACTGCCAGTTTGTCACTCGTTACTGACACAGTTTTCAGTGAGTCTTGGAAATTATTATTCGAATCGATCATCGAAGGCTGGAAATAACAATGGTGCCTTACGTAGTGAGGAAGAAACAACGCAGCAAATACTGAAACAAGAAATGACAGCAGCTGCCTTACTCTACCAACTAAGAACTCGTCATGCAGTTGGGGTCTCAAATTTGCCATTAACCAAGGATGTGCTAGGTGTTGTCGCAACTCTAGGTGGAGCAGATAATGATATTCTTAACAGGTAACTGTCTTTCTCTCCTGAATCTTTTAAGTTGATATAACTATCATTTATAACTATATCATATCCTGAGTTTGCTCTGATAAGTTATGAAGTTTTGCAGATTGCAACTGATCATATATTGCTTTGCTTAACTGTAAACTAGGCTTCTCTCTGAGTATTTGGGACTGGAGAAAATGTTGGCAATAGTCTGTAGAACTTTTGAAGGTCTTAAGGCTTTAGAGAAATATGATGGAGAAGGCAAAGTTGACAGCATTGCTGGTCTTCATGGCCTTGGATCGTCTATTGGGAGGAAAATTAATGGCCGATTTCTCGTTATCTGTCTCGAGGATTTGGGGCAAGGACTGCACTGTTTATCTTTAGTTGTGCACAAAAGAAGCTGATATAGATGGTTGACCATAATTTTTTCTTTTTATTAGGCCATATGTTGGAGGTTTCATGGCTGATGATCCACAAAAGAAGCTTGCTCTTTCCAAGCCAAAGTTAACAAATGGGGCATGCCCGTCCGGTTTTGTCAATTATGCAGTAAACATGATCAATATGGACACTATGAATTTGTCTTGGGTGACTAACAATGGTTATGGTCTTAGAGAGACTTTATTCTACAGCCTATTTTCTGACCTGCAAGTGTACAGAACCAGAACTCAAATGCTACTTGCTCTTCCATGCATAACTCATGGAGCTCTGTCTTTAGATGGCGGGATGATCAAGAGAAATGGTGTCTTTGCTCTTGGCAATATGTGAGTCTCAAGTTGATTGATCTTTTATCTGACTATATAGTGCTGTTCTGTTTCGTTTGGTGTTCGTGCGTTAATATTTTGATTGTTTATTATTACTATCTATTCCATATGCTACTAGGAATGATGTGGAGGTGAAATTCCCAGTAATTTCCAGCAAATGTAATGGACTTGCAAACCACATTCGAATTGAAGATTCAATCAAGATGCTTAAACGGGAACAACTTAATATTGCCGAGGATATGCAAAGAGAGCAGTCATTGCTAGACAAAACAAAAGATATAGTCAAACAAAAGCATAAAGAAATGAATTTATTACCTTAATCAAGTCTTTGATTTTGTTCATAGACCCAATTAGTGAGAATGCCGTGTTAGAATGACAGTCTCACTGGTTTGGTTGAAAAATAAATCATGAATTTGATCTAGGTAAGTATTGTCTTAAAGAAGGTTTTGATGCCATTCTTTAATTTTTTTAATAGCTGAAAATTCTTGTCTTGGTAAATTAGAACGATGGCAAATTTTTGTTGAGGGGGTCAAAAGTGTACAGTTGTTTTCGTAATAGAACTAACCTTTTGAGGTTTGCTGAGTTCAGGAAAATGGTAATGAATCCATAGGTTGTATGATTTTTATTTATGTTATTGGACATGCACGTTTGTCGCATACATGCTTATGCTAAAGACTGCAATGCAAAGCCACCTTTATACCGCAAATTGGCATCACCATCTTTGCTCAGTACAAATAAAGAATGCTTATAGGGGATGGTTCTCTTCTTTTAAAGCAAATATTAAAGACTGCCGTTCAGCAAGGAGCCAATTACCTGATCACTATCCTAACATAAAGATTGTATTGAATGTAAAAGCAAATTGAATGAACTAAAGTTGATTTGAAGAGATTTAATGATCTAATTATCGTACACCAATGAAATAGTTACATCAGTCAGAAATGACTAATCTATGGCTATATTTTCCCTCTGTTTAAGACTAAAAACTGAATTGACGAAGGACATACATATAGAACATATGTACAACACGTTCCGAAAAACTTTAAAAGAAGCAAAAAAGCACAAGGAGGCCGAAACCAGGTAGTAATATGGCAAAAAGAGTAATTTGTCAGAGCCATAAGCATGTGATGATCCAACGAAATTCTCCATCATATTTTACAAGCCAATGCAAGCCTTAGTGAGTTTACTAAGCACTTGTCTTGAAAATCGTGGTCCGACCAAATGGGCACAAGTCTAGCATTTCCTTGCTACAATCTACGTGAATTAACTGCAGTTTTTTTAACATTCCTCTGTCTTTATTTCTGTAACTGTAGCTCTAGATGCATTCTCCTCGTCAAACTTCTTGTTACGACAGTTCCTAGAAATATGTCCTTTCTTCCCACAATAATGGCAGACCAAGGCCTTGTTATCTGTATCTGTTTCTTGCCTCTTCCAAGTGAACCCATGCTTCTTCATATCTTGCATTCTTGGTCCCAGATCTTTGCTGTAATCAAAGCATGCAGAAGTGGAAGGCTCCACTTGCCTGTCTTGGTTGCGAGATTGTTCCTCCATCCTTATTCGATCCATCAACATCCAGAAAGGCAAATGCTCCTCACACATTAACTTGATGCAAAAGTCCTTCCATGATGGGGGAAGCTTGGAAATGATAGCACTAACATGAAACTTCTCGTCAACAACAATTCCAGCAGCAACAATAGAGTCTGCAATGCTATTAAGTTCTTGAAGCTGCTCAAGAATTGGTTTTTCATCTACTATCTGGAATTCAATATAACTCTTGACTTGAGATCTTTTCTTTCCAAACTCCTCGTGAAGATAAACTGATTTTAGTTCTTCCCAGAGTTCTTTAGCACTCTTTGTCTTCTTTGAATAACGTTTAAAAAGAGCATCAGATAGAGATGCCAATATGTTGCGACGGCACATATAGTCATCATTTAGCCATTTTTCCTGAGCATATTTGGCTCGAGCAATTTCTTGAGCACTTGCTTCTCGTGTTATCGTAACCCCAGGGCATGGATCAGTGAGCACATGTGCAATCTTTAATTGCTTTAAAAATAATTCCATCATTGGTGCCCAGTAATTATAATTCTTCCCATCAAAACGGTTGAACTCAATAGGAACTAGTTCATCAAGAGTATAAGGAATTGCTGCATTGCATATTTGGCCGTTAAATTCATCAGAAGTAGAAGCCATTGCTGAATCACAGATGTGGCTGTTAAGTTCATGAGAAGCAGAAGTGGTCACTGGTTCAGATACCTGTCCATTAAGTTCATGAGGCATAGAAGCATTGACCAATTTTGAGGCTCGCCCATTAAGTTCATGAGAAGATGAAGTCCCCAAAGTTGAGATTTGCCCATTACTTTTGCTAGGAGTAGAATCATTCACCAAATTAGAGCTTTGTTCTTTTTGTTTGCAATGACGGCTGGATCTGCAGTTCAGTAAACAAGTTGTCAAATTTTAAAAAACTATGTTTTCCCAGTCAAGATGTAATATTTGAGAAATGCTACTGCAGTATGACAGAGTGCAGATAAAATAAAAAATTACAAAACCACTGCATTTATCTTGAGCAATCATTTCCACTTAACTACCAAAAAATCTTAGTGCCATACAGTTATGCAGTTGCTTTCTATTCATCCACAGTATTTATGCTCCATGCTAATCACATTAGTTTCAAAGATGCTAACCATGGCTGATTTGAAATATCAACAGGATCCTTACCTCAACTTTGATTGCATCTTAACAATGGCTTCCTCTATTAAAGGGACACTCTTCCTCAAAGTTGACCACTGTTCAGCTGGCAAGTTAATTCCTGATAACAAGTGGCCACACAGAAGTTAATAGACCACCCAAAATAAAAATTTCAAAAAAAGAGGTTCCCTAGTCAAACCAATATCTATGACAAACCAAGAAGCAAGCTATATTGTCAAAAAAAAAAGAAGAAGCCATATTCAGACAACCACATTAGTAAAGTAGACATGCCAGGCATAGACCTAGTCTGTCCTTTTCCTTTTTCCTATGTGCAAAATCACCGATTGGAACAATTTCCCAATAAGGAAAGCAATTCTCCGAAGGCTAAGCAATTTGGAATACAATAACGCTCAAGCAGAAATTACTAATCACTGTTGAGATGAGAATGTTCCGGATCATTGGCAGCCAGACTTGGGCGGAAAATGCATTACAATGGAACTATGCACTTTACTAGTAAAGAATCCCGGGAAACAGATTTCTAAGAGCTAAAATAGAGAGCAAAGATAATAGGTGTATTTTTGGTCACCTTTACTAGTAGGAATCTGCCTTCCATCTCTATGATAAAATTCCCTGATTGATACGAAAGATTTCCCCTTAAAATCTTGAATCACCACGTTCCTTTTGTTTGAAAGCTAAATCAAAATGGAAAAAAAAAAAGAAAAAAGAAAAGAAAAGAACGTGAGTTCATTGTTTAGTACTTCATATTGGGACAGTAGAACATCCTCAGAAAATATTACCATTGATCTTCCCATGTTAATTAGTTCCGTAAACCACATTTTTAGAAATAAAAAATATACTCTGAGATAGGCACCTTGATAAACATCTACACTTCTAATACAAGAAGAGTAAATATATGAGGAATCAATGAAGAAAAGTACATTTTTCTTGCTGTGTTTTTCAATTGAAGTGAAATCATTCAATGATTCAAATCAAACAATATGATGCCAATTTCCGAATTGAACCTTTTTCATAAAATTTGAAGAAAAAGTTCAGATTTTCAAATTCTATTTATGCCTGAATAATAGTTGCCAACCAATAAAACGAAAAAACCAACTCATTCAGTCTCCTCATATTAGTGTTGATCCGTACTATGACGAACATTTATAAGTTCATATTTGTTGTAGGTGTTAAGCTGAATTATCCATTTCTAAACTATATAAAAAAAAAATAAAAATAAAAAAAATTTCTAAGATTCTTTAAGGAAGAAAACAAGATTAGGGATTCTTACTTTGCAAATAACGCGATTTCCCTCGCTATCAAACTCCTTGACCATTACCATTCCCCGATTCGGCTCTTGAAAATTGGCGTCTGCCACTTTGCATTCCTCGCTATTCGTAGAGAGTAAAAAGGACTCAACAACACCTCTGATAAATTTCTTGCACTCAATGTCACTGAGGCCGATACCAAGTCGCTCCGAGGCAGTGACTCGGACCTTGAACTCAGTCATCTCTTCCATGTCTGCATTCTTTAGTATTTCGAGCACTGTTTGCTTGATTTTGCATTGAATTTCGGGTTCCATGATTGGAAGTCAAAGAGATCGAAGAACGTACTGGATTAAAGATTGTATCCCGCCTCTACAGAAACTTCAGAATATTAATGCAAAAATTAAAAAACAAATACTAAAGTGGAATATATAAAAAACTGGCCAAAAAAAAAATAGAAAAAAGGTTCCACCGAGATTTGAACTCGGGTTACTGGATTCAGAGTCCAATGTCCTGACCACTAGACCATGGAACCATCTTTGCCCGCAAAGTTTAAAAAAAAAAAAAAAAAAATTATAGTAAATATTTCATTGAGGATCATGCAAATACTATGCATTTTTGTTTGGAGAAGTCACGCATGGCAAGCCTGAAGAGCAAATTCTCTTTGATCCTTAAATGGCTGGTGGACTATAATTTCTAATCACAATACCTAAATGATCTTAAGTAAATAATTTAAGAATATATATATATATATATATATAACTTTTGGGTGTAAAGATTGTGTAGAAAATAGATTACTTTGTAGTACTTAGTAATTTTTTAAAGCCAAAAAGCTATCTTTACATGACCTTCCTAGGTAACATTTATAACCCTAGCAAATTATCTTCCCTTACCTCAATAAATCAAACACCATTAAAATGGATTTCATCACTTTCTCTGCCATTCTTCTCTGCATAGTTTTTTTTGTCAATCTATTTCCTTTTCCGAAGCAAAAATCCAAAAATCTTCCTCCAGGCCCACCAAGGTGGCCCATTTTTGGCAACCTGCTCCAATTGGGCCACCTACCTCACAGGGACTTGGCCTTTTTGTGCGACAAATATGGGCCATTGGTTTATCTTCGGCTCGGAACCGTTGATGCCATCACCACCAACGATCCCGATATCATCCGCGAAATACTACTCCGGCAAGACGAAGTTTTTGCATCCCGGCCACGGACCCTTGCCGCCGTGCATTTAGCCTATGGGTGTGGAGATGTGGCCTTGGCCCCATTAGGCCCCAATTGGAAGCGAATGAGGAGAATTTGCATGGAACACTTGTTAACAACAAAGAGGTTGGAATCTTTTGCAAAGCACCGGGCTGAGGAAGCCCAACATTTGGTTAAAGATGTTTTGGGCCAGGCCCGGAATGGGCAACTTATAAATTTGAGGGAAGTGTTAGGTGCGTTTTCTATGAATAATGTGACTAGAATGTTGCTAGGAAAGCAATACTTTGGAGCCGAATCAGCTGGGCCCCAGGAGGCTGTGGAGTTTATGCATGTGACCCATGAGTTATTTAGGCTTTTGGGTTTGATATATTTGGGTGATTATTTGCCATTTTGGAGGTGGTTTGATCCTTATGGATGTGAAAAAAAAATGAGGGAAGTGGAGAAGAGAGTGGATGATTTTCACTCCAAGATCATTGAAGAACACAAGAAAGCAAGAAACATAAAAGGAAAGAAAGTGGGAGAAGGAGGAGAAATGGACTTTGTTGACGTGTTATTGTCATTGCCAGGCACCCATGGAAAACAAACTATGGATGATGTCGAGATCAAAGCTCTCATTCAGGTAATACACACTACTTAAATTGCATTCAAAATTCTTCATTTTAAAAAAAAAAAAAATTACAATGTAGGTTTTTTTTTCCATTTTTTATATAAAAAAAGGATATGATAGCTGCAGCAACAGACACTTCAGCTGTAACCAACGAATGGGCAATGTCAGAGGTGATCAAGCATCCACGTGTCCTTGAAAAGATACAAAAGGAAATCGATCATGTGGTGGGTCCTAACAGGATGGTTACAGAATCAGATTTAGTCCACCTCAACTATCTACGTTGCGTAGTGCGTGAAACATTCAGAATGCATCCAGCTGGACCCTTCTTAATTCCACATGAATCTCTACGCGATACCACCATCAACGGCTACCATATCCCGGCCCATACCCGTATCTTTATTAACACTCATGGGTTGGGCCGGAACGCCAAGGTGTGGGATGACGTGGAAGAGTTTCGGCCGGAGAGGCATTGGCTGGCTGATGGAAGCCGAGTTGAGATAAGCCATGGAGCCGATTTCAAGATACTGCCTTTTAGTGCCGGGAAAAGGAAGTGCCCCGGCGCGCCGCTCGGTGTGACTTTGGTCCTAATGGCTTTGGCTCGGCTCTTTCATGCATTTGATTGGGCTCCACCTACTGGGTTAAGGCATGAAGATATTGATACTACCGAGGTTTATGGCATGACTATGCCCAAAGCCAGTCCCTTGTTTGCATTGGCTAGGCCACGTTTAGCAGATCACTTGTATTACTGATTCTATAGTTTTTCTCTCTTCACTCATAAATTAAATGATTCGAAGTAAAATTGAGATTATGTAAGATCTTCACTAAACAAGATGCTCATTCAATAAATATTCTAGGTTTTTATTTTATTTTATTCCATAACCATGTTTTTATAACTTGAAGATATGCAATCTTCACTAGGCAGATAGTCATTAGCTTGAGACCCCTGAAAATCTTGCGAAGCGGCTTCGATACATTTGTCCACGAGAAGTGCTTTGATTTTCAACTTCAGTACCAGATTCGTTGATCTACAGTCCTTTCCTTGAAGGTGCATTAATTAACATTTTACTGCTTTTTGTACAATTCTAGCTGTATTCGCTCTGTGACCACCACATGTTTGCTAAAATACCTGAGAAAAATAAGCTTCCAAATTACGTTTAGTTACTTGCTCGCTCAACTCAACTGTGTTGGATTTGATCTGATTTTTATAAAAGCCCTGTACTTGATTTACATCAACGCGAAATTACTTCTATTAGATAATTTTTTGGTCATTTCGTTGGAAATATTTCATTCGCATGATCCTAAAAATGATAAGAGTTTCATTTTTCCCGTTTCTATGGCAGTCCTATAACGAATATTGGATTGTGCCCTTCATGTTTCTCCGGCGAGCTTCAGTGGTGCTGCCTTACTCAAGAAGGTTTATCTCTGCTAAAAGTACTCACGATATTTCAAGTGCCATTTCTGATCTGAATAAGGTCGGACAATGTTATCAACCGGCTTTTTTTTTAAAAAAAAAAAAAGCTACTTTGTCTGAATAACAAATCATTCTTCTTTACTAATCCAATCCTTGTTTTAGGAAATGGAATCTATCTTTGGCGAACCTCCACCAGATGGATTTTCTGGTTCAGCACAAGAACCGCAATTCCACTCTCATGAGCTTGCTAACTCCACGAGAAACAATTTTTTGGCTCAAGAATCTAAGTCTGCATCCCATTCGGTGAATCAAAATGCACCCGGGTTAACCCATGTTGGCAGTAGAGGAGAAGCTCAAATGGTGGATGTCTCTCCCAAAGAAAACAGTAAGAGAACTGCCAGCGCTAGTTGTAAGGTAATGCTGGGCAAGAATGTATTTCATATGGTTTCAGCCAACCAAATGGGAAAAGGAGATGTCCTTACTGTGGCCAAAATAGCTGGGATAAATGGAGCAAAGCAGACAAGCAGCCTCATCCCACTTTGTCACAATATCATTCTAACTCATGTTCGAGTTGACCTAGTGCTTAATCCAGATAATTATAGTGTGGAAATCGAAGCGGAGGCCTCAACCACTGGGAAAACGGGTGTTGAAATGGAAGCAATGACAGCCGTGGCCACTGCTGGCTTAACAGTGTATGATATGTGCAAGGCTGCTTCCAAGGACATCCTGATAACAGATGTACAGCTAGAGTGCAAAACTGGTGGGAAGAGCGGGGACTGGAACCGAAACAGGGCTGTCGAAGCTAACATTTGCAACAACTAACAAACGTTGAAAGACTAGAATCATGCTTTAGTTGTCACTCTCTTCTTATTGCCACAGATAGACATGCAGAGGGTTGATTTTATTTCAATTGAGGGATTCAAAAAATTGGTCCTATATGTTTACTAAGATCTATATTTATGGAAGTCAACAAATCTATGTTTTACTAATGGATCTGCAAACTACTAGTAGTTGGCAGCACTCGATAAAAAGTGCATCAGATTTTGAGATCAATTTCTCCTAATGACATTTGTGTAATTGTAATTAGGCATTATGCCTTTCTTTTAACCGAAAAAAGAACCTAGGAAAATTTGTAAATGCATAATGGAGCAAGGCAAATGTCCAAATATTTAAAGATGCATACTAATGAAATAAAAATAGGATCTAGATCAAGGCACAGATGAAGTCATTAGGTTCTTCAGGTTATGCTGAGAATGAAAAGGGTGTGGCTACTCGTTCTCTATCTTCATGGATTTTAGTGTATGAATGAATTTGCCATTTACTGTGATCAACTCTCTTCCATCAAAATTTCAAATCCAGTTTCCTGATCTGCTGATTACTATCAAGACTTAGGCAATAGCAATCATAATTGGTGTCTATGATATTCTTTGCTTAATTTGGGTTTCTCTGGCATGCGATCAAGATTTGTTTTTTCAAGTGAATTTTTTCCATTTCCTGTTTCAATAGTCATAAAAAATTAAATCATGCTTATTGCTTACAGTCCTCTATTAACTTTTGGGGTTCTTTCTCATTCTTTATTATAGTCTTTGAGAAACTAATTTGTTTGAGATTTTTAATTGTGCACTTTAATGTTTTTACGCACTTGATAGAAGTACCTGTACATTAAGCTATATATTTCCCAGACTGACTTGAAAAAAAGAAAAAGTTTGTTCCTTTTGACCTTGGGTTAGTGATATGAATTGTGGGATTGGCATAATCCTATATTGGACAGAAATATCTTTGCGACAAAGGTCTCAACTTGATTTAAAGCTATCAATATCATGCACTGTTGGGTATCTCTTTATTTTATTTTTCATATATCTCATGCCTAACTTTATTGCTCTTTATACGCAATGATTCCTCTTTTATTATTTGCCGCTGTATTTTTCTTTTTCTTTTATGTATATTTTGCTTTTGTTAAATGCTTACACCACACGTATATTACTCTTTAACAAGTTTCCAATGCAAAGTTGTGCATTTTTCCACATAATATGATAGTGGTTTGACTTTTTACAAAGTAATGTTATTAGCATAGCTCAGTACATGAATGAACTCAGCAAGGAATTTTCTTTACTTTCATCTTTATCATTGCTTGGTTTTTTTTCTCTCTAGGGACTTCATAATTTACTTTGTTTTCCTAATTTTTACTTTGCGATGCATAGGCATAGGCAGGCAAAGTTGGTGAGGCCATTTTAATCTGGTAGGTGAGTCAGTCACGGTGGCAATTGTGC
Source organism: Excoecaria cochinchinensis (assembly GCA_947683425.1). NCBI lineage: Eukaryota > Viridiplantae > Streptophyta > Magnoliopsida > Malpighiales > Euphorbiaceae > Excoecaria > Excoecaria cochinchinensis. The sequence goes on from CANTUQ010000045.1 coordinate 7,240,093, forward strand.
GGAGCTACTTAGTCTTTACCTAATTGCCACAGGGGGGGGGCGCCATGCCTAGGCCCGACTCTCAACAATAAGATGCTAATTTCTCCCACTTTACATTTATGTGCAAATCGGCCTTAAAGAAAACTAACAATCCTTGTTTCTTTTTGAGTCACCGGGTCACAAGCGATTTGGTACATGAGATCCTTAATTTATACATTAATTAAGTAGGGCATCTTCCCATCTTCTACAAGGCAATGTTTAAAAAAAATATCATATAAAGTTGAATTAATTCATTGATCAAATATCATATAAAGTAATTATTACTTTGTATATGCGGTTATATTAATTTATAAACTTATAATTTATAGTCTTTTTTGGAATGTTTTAGTAGAATTAGTTTTAATATAACAGAGACTTTAAATTCTAAACTCTATTCACTCTCTCTCTCTCTATATAACTTATTTATAATTTGAAGAAAGAAAACAAAATCATCCTTGGCTTGTGGGTTGAGCATGTAACAAGCACGCCCTTTTGACTAACGGAATAATATGTTTGCAAACAACCAAACATCCTAAAGCAAGGCTCTCATGTTTTTGTCCACTATTTTCCTTAATTTTGGTACTCATTCGTGTGTCCCGTTTCATTTAGGATGGGATCAAATGCCTATCCTTTTGATCCAGAGTTCACCTGCAGCCTACATTACAAAATTATGACATGTACCTCTTTTATTCTTGATCTCATAATTTTTTTATTCCATCCTATTTATGAATTTATTTTTTTATTTAATTATTGATATAATTTTATTCTATCCTATTTATTTTTTTTCATATAAAGGAAAAGGAGATTCGCACTTGAAATCAAATTTTACAGCTGAAATGTCCCCTTAAATATGTTTATATTAAATTAGTTGGTCTATAAATAAATTGAATGCAAGATGTAAGGAAAAGAAAAATCCATATTTTTACTTATATATTTTCCTCTGCATTTGCAAAGCTCCTTTCAAGAATCTTGTACTTGTATAGCTATTTAAACAATTATTTATTTATTTATTTATTATGTTGCTTTTTCTTTTTTCTATTAAATGAAACTCTTCTTACTTCTGAACTGTAAAATAATGCACTCCCATAAAACAAACTACTATGAATAATATATATATATATGCTTCTTGATTTCTTATACATTAATTCTAATTTTAATTACCAATTTTTAAATATTTTATGGTGGTGAACATGAATGTTTTTTATCTTATTATTTATTTGGATTTTAATTACATCTAAATTTAAAAAGAATAAATTATTTTTAATTCAAAAACTAGAATGTCGATGGGTTGATCGGTCCCCAAAATATTAGGGGTTGATTGGGTTGGGCTTCAAAAATTAGATAAGATCGGTTCGAGTTATGGATATATGAATACTTCAGATTTCGGATTGTTCAATTCATATCGGATATGACACCGAATCCGCATAATGCACATCCTTAGTTCATTCATAAATTTTGCATTCAATCCTATTCATGAATTTATTAATGAATTGAATCAGCAATAGATTTTTTTTTTCGGACAAAAGGTTGTGGAAATGACTTTTTCTATACAGTATACCATCCATATAAAAGTATGAATGTAGTTGGCAAAAGAATGTATAAATAAATAAAAGCATGAGCATAGAACAGAGGAAGATGATGAAGATATTATTATAAGAAAACAAATGGGCAAGAAGAAGTCACAAGCTTCAAGAGCATGAGAAGTGTGATTAGCATTTAGAGTTTTATACCCTATATATCTTTACTCAAACATGCATGGTGGCTATGTCCTTAATTACATTCACGAACAGTAGCAAAGCACTATTTCTTTCTCTCTCTCTCTCTCTCTCTCTCTTTTATGAAAATAAAAGTAAAGCATTAGTTTATCAGACAAAGTGACAGTTTTTTGGATGTGGGTATGGTTGTCCATATATATGTTTTTGTTTTGTCACGTTAGAATTTGTTCATCAAATTATGCAACTACATGCATGTATTAAGATCTTGATATATCACAATCCTTATTTATTATGACCATTTTCGAACATTTATAGCCCAATATATAGCGAGACAGACAGACTATAATCGGCACATAAATATTGTAATGTATGTTATTTTATTTTTTTTTATTTTATTAAAAATTAATTTAGTGATAGAAATACTTTCATCAAAATCCTATTGAAATTCTATTTTCTCAATTGACTGAAAAGCTTGGTAAATTTAGACTGTAATCATACACGGACTATTATCTTATGTCAAATATTTAACTCTTTTATTTTTTATTTTTATGGTAAGAGAAGATGGGCAAAAGCTCAGAAAACTTATTATAAAATTTTAATAGAAATTAAACAACTGAAATAATGGAGCAAATAGAGAGACAAGGGAGTAGAGGCGACACATTGGTAGACCGTAAAATGATAAGTAAAATGCTACGATACCGACTAAACAAACGATATGTTCCACAGAGATTAAAGATACAGCTATTTAATTAAGACTGTAATCTCTTTACTATCTAATTCGCATTGGTAGATACGGTGGGTAGCATGTGCCTATAAATAATTGAATGCCACATTCATATATTACGCATTGGAAATTATTCTTTCCTCGCATGATGATTAATTTGTTGAAGACTTGTTTGAAAAATAATAATAATTGAATACTTGAAGTGATTTGTTTTGGCATAATTATTACCATTATTCAATTCTACTCACATATAAAACTTTATTTTAAACTTTTTTTTTTATTTAATTTGAGAGAAATAAAGATGAGAAAACTTTAGAGGAATTTATATTTTGATATGTAACACTGATAATGATCAATTAAAGAAGTGAATTATGATAAGTAAGCGACCCATCAAGAAATTTCCAAGTCCTACAAATCCCAAAAGTGATATTTGTTGATTTATCCCAATAAATAACTGCAATTAATACACCCACACCCAACCAAACATACAGTACAGATCTTTTCTTTCGCAAGTGGAATTTTCGTCATCATTTACGTTTTACTCCCTACTCACACCTTCCCTTTTTCCCAAATCAATCATGCATTCGGAAAACCGATTTTGTAATTATATTTTAGTTTCACTTTGTTTTTTTTTTTTTGATCATCACTTTGTTATTTACCAATTATTTTTACTGTTTTGATCAATTAGGATATTTTTTATTTATTTAATTCATAGTTTCAGATTTAAGGGCAGAGAAAAATAATAAAAAAAATTATCTCAATGAAATTGCAAATTGCTACTTGAAATAAAAAGTTATAAAAATTGTCACTTTTGCATTATAACTATTTGTATGACTTTTCTTATCTCAGATATCAAAACGCACTATTGGTTTACTGCATAAATAGTCTAATAAATTGGATATAGATAACAAATTTATAAAAAATATAATTTTACCTTTATTTGTTCGGAAAATATTTATTTAAATTGATAACATGAAAAGATATTGGACCAAATTAATTATATTTTGTTATATATATAAAATAATTAATTTTTTTATACATATATTAAATGTGATTGGTTTAATTCATAATTTAGTTTTTTTTTAGATGTAGGTATGAGATTTCCGTTTGTTCAATGTAAAATAATTGTAGTTCAACTATTACCTTGGAAACAAACAAAGCGCTACATTAAAAACTGTTAAGTGAGGACTTAAAAAATGATAAGTTCACTGAAGAAAGCTTTTCATCCTCACCCTTTCAATTATTTATACTCCCTCAGTTCTGCAAATCTCTCTATCCATATTTATCTCTCTCTGTTTTTTCAATGGAGGGAAAAGCGAGAAATGCCTTTCTGTTCTTTTCCTTCACCATTTTCCTCTCTTTCACACCTTCTCTCTGTACCCAATTCGACTACCAAACCCTAGCTCTTAATCCCCTACCTAGCAAGCCCACCCTTTCATGGCAAGACTTGGACTCCGAAACCGAAGCTGTGACCGCATCTGATTTCGCCGAAACAGAGTCCTCAACTTTATCCGTACAGCTACATCACATAGACGCATTATCCTTCAACAGAACTCCGGAGGAACTCTTCGGACTGAGGCTACAGCGTGATGCTTCGCGTGTTGAAGGTCTGTCGTCTCTCGTCGCCTCCGCCGCAGCTGCCGCCAGGCCCGTTAGAAGTGGATTCAGCAGCTCTGTAATATCTGGACTCGCGCAAGGCAGTGGCGAGTACTTCACTCGGATAGGTGTTGGTACTCCTCCAAAGTATGTTTACATGGTGCTTGATACTGGAAGCGACATCGTTTGGATCCAGTGTGCTCCGTGTAAGAAATGCTACTCTCAGGCTGACCCGGTATTCGACCCGAGTAAGTCCAGATCTTTTGCTGGGATCGCTTGTGGATCTCCTTTGTGTCACAGGCTTGATTCTCCTGGCTGCAACACAAAGAAACGGACGTGTATGTACGAAGTCTCGTACGGTGACGGTTCTTTCACTTACGGTGACTTCTCCACCGAAACGCTGACGTTTCGACGTACTAGAGTTGCCCGTGTGGCGCTTGGCTGTGGCCACGATAATGAAGGATTATTCGTCGGCGCTGCTGGCTTGCTTGGACTAGGGCGGGGGAGGTTATCATTTCCCACACAAAGTGGCCGCCGGTTTAGCCGGAAGTTCTCCTACTGTTTGGTAGACCGGTCCGCTTCTTCTAAACCATCATCCATGGTTTTTGGTGACTCGGCAATCTCTCGAACCGCCCGATTCACCCCTTTGATCTCGAATCCCAAGCTCGACACATTTTACTACGTTGAGCTCCTTGGGATCAGCGTCGGTGGGACGCGTGTCCGTGGCATAACCGCATCACTATTCAAGCTTGATCAGACCGGGAACGGTGGGGTCATAATCGATTCGGGTACATCTGTAACCCGTTTAACGCGACCCGCTTATATGGCCCTTCGCGATGCTTTCCGGGCCGGAGCAACCAATTTGAAGAGAGCACCCGACTTTTCTTTATTCGACACCTGCTTTGACCTGTCTGGGAAGACAGAGGTAAAAGTTCCAACTGTGGTGTTGCATTTCCGTAGCGCTGACGTGTCATTGCCGGCGTCGAATTATCTTATACCTGTTGATAGTGATGGTAGCTTTTGCTTTGCTTTCGCGGGAACAATGAGCGGGTTGTCGATAATTGGGAATATCCAGCAACAAGGGTTTAGGGTCGTTTACGATTTGGCAGCTGGGAGGGTCGGGTTCGCTCCTCGTGGATGCGCGTGATTAGCGTAATTTGAAATTACAGGGGATGTAGCTCCATTCCCTGCTATTTTCTTTTCTTTTATTTAAATTTTTTTTTTTTTGGGTTTTTGAAAACATTTATCTTTGCTGAAGATGAATATGAGAGAAAGAGTGTAGGACTTGGTATGGTTTCCATATGCCGTTTGTATGTTGTGTTAACTTATCCAAATTGTAACTCAAGAGGAGGGATAAACTCGTTATAGATAAGCTCAAACATACGCTTGAATCTATCTTTAGTGAAAGTGCAAATTTTAAATCAAAGGGCCAAACAAGCTGAATCTTTGATAATGAAAATATTTTACTCCACAATTAAAATATTGGTGGGCAATCTCCGAGTTTTTGTTACTGATTATACATTTTTGTACAGGAACGAATACTCCTCGTCACAGATCACCAACTGGCAATATTCGAGTTGACATTATGGATGTGTTTTCAGATTGCATCGTTAATTCGGCTGGTTCTTATGTGTTTGATAGAATTGCAATGGGCAACATTTCTGAAGTAACTTATTTTTGGTTGTATTCTTATAGTGGGCCAAATTTTTAATAACCTATGAAGATGATAGTGGGGGGTTTAAATTGATAGCTCTCAGAGCATAAGTAGGGTTTGGGTATAGGCGTGTATCGGAGTGTAAGAGGAGAGTGCGATGTAGATATATATATCTTATCGATGCATTTATAGAGTAATTAAAGTTATGATCCAAGCATAAAGACTTGCCAATGTGGTTGTTGTGGTGGTCTCTTTGTAGAATTTGTGACATTGTAGATGATAATTCTGAAAATATCAAAATGAGAAATGTTTTGGTAGGATTAGTTGCAGAATAGCTCGGATTAAGTATCACTCAAAATTTGCAAGAAAAACTAACTCGATCGGATCAAGCGTTAATTTTCTAAAATTTATATTAGTAAAGATTTGTAGAGAGATAAAATATATGTATAGAAAATTTTTGAGATTTTTATACTGGAGCTTTTAAAGGTTTATGCTATTTATAAGGTGAAAGAGTGAGAAAAAAATATCCCGCAGGACACTCAGTAAGTAATAGGTGAGTAGATAATATGAGTATTCATCGATTGAACTACTCAATAAATGACTTTGGACCTCTGCTTGGACTTAAAATAGATGATAGTCCAAATAGATGATGTATTGTTGGTAGATGTTTATTTTCATCTTGATCCATATTCAAATGGGTTCCAACAAATTTAAAAATAGGTAGTTTTGAGACTCAAGATTTAAGAAACGGATTGAGGCAGATTACGGAGATATTTGGCGGTGGCGAAAAGAACGAATAAACCACACCGTACAGAGTACAGCGGTTTGGCACATGCGCCATAGACATTAGACATAGTGGTGTATCAGGTAACTTGGGAAATAAAAGCTTTTAGATGTGACTTTAGTGGTGGTGGGTCCTCCCCATTCTCTTCTTTTCGTGATTCGGATCAGTGACTGTACAGTATACACCACGCTGTCTAACATCATTAAACAATCTGCATATGCCCCAAATACACCCCTTCTTCTTGCTTTGAATGGTGTGGCTAATTGGCTATACATACACGTATGAACACTGTTCCCATTCAATTATCACCACCCCGTGCCCCCATGTTTAATTAATAGGTGACACTGTATATATGAAATATACTTCAAGTGCTCTCATCCAATACTTGTCTTAATATATATAAAATACGATAGCTTCAATTATTGACTTAGCAGATGTTGCCGCAAAATTATGATGACCAATCCTAAGTTCACATAGCTGTGTACATGGAAGGTTTTTTTTTTTCTTTTTCTTAAAATCGCAAGGTCAAAGGTATATTTGTTATCTTGTCATTTACTAAAATGGACAAATTTATCTTTCAATATTTATTTTGAGACAAATTTACCCCTAAAATTTATAAAATTAAAAATTTTTATTTCTGCCGTTAGCGGTTAACTAACATATAAACGGTCAAAATTATCGATAATTGACGGTAAGTGTAAAAATTTGGGACATTTTTACTATTGGTGTTTTTTTAAAAGTTAATTTGATTTTTAGGGTGTTTTAAAAGATATTTAGGAAACTGTGGTCTTTTACATTTCCGCAATAAAGTGGAAATGAAAATCCATTTCCGCAATACTTTGTTGCGAAAATGGATTTAATTTTATTTTTTTTGTTTTAAGGGGGAGCTGCAGTTGCAGTTTGGCCCCACTGCCCAACCCAATCCATTTCCGCAAGAAAATATTGCGGAAATGGATTTAATTTTTTTTTTATTTTTTTTTAATGGGGAAGCTAAGCTTCCCCCCACCCAGCCGGCAGCCAATGGCTGCCGGTTACCCACCACCCCCCCTCCCCAAAACAAAAAAAATCTCACTTTTTTTAAATGAAAAAATATAAATTCATTTTTATTTTTTATTTTATTAATATAAATAAATATTTTTGTTACTCAATTTAATAAATAGGATAAAAAAATTGTAATTTAATAACAATTTATTAAAATAAAAAATTAGTAATATTTGTGCAATTAAAATAATTAAAAATAAAAATAATATATTTTTTAAAAACATAATTAGTTAAATAGTATTTTCATTTTAATGAAATAATATATATATATATATATATATTTCATTAAAATAAAAATATTATTTAATTTCATATTATTTTTTTTAAAAAAAAAAGATATATGGAGTATATATAAATAATATAAAAATGACTTTATTTTTGTGAATATTTAAAATAAAAAAATAATTTAAGAATTCAATTTAATATAACACACGCAATATATATATATATATATATATATATATATATATATATATATATATATATATATTATTTCATTAAAATAAAAATATTATTTAATTTTAATTATGTTTTTAAAAAATATATTATTTTTATTTTGAATTATTTTAATTGCACAAATATTACTAATTTTTTATTTTAATAAATTGTTATTAAATTATAATTTTTTTATCCTATTTATTAAATTGAGTAACAAAAATATTTATTTATATTAATAAAATAAAAAATAAAAATAAATTTATATTTTTTCATTTAAAAAAAGTGAGATTTTTTTGTTTTGGGGGGGGGGGGAAGCTTAGCTTCCCCATTAAAAATAAAAAAATTAAATCCATTTCCGCAAGACTTTCTTGCGGAAATGGATTGGGTTGGGGGGTGGAGCCAAGCTGCAACTGCAGCTCCCCCTTAAAAAAAAAATTAAATCCATTTCCGCAACAAAGTATTGCGGAAATGGATTTTCATTTCCGCAGTACTTTATTGCGGAAATGTAAAAGACCCCAATTTCCTAAATATCTTTTAAAACACCCTAAAAATCAAATTAACTTTTAAAAAAACACTAATAGTAAAAATATCCCCAAAAATCTCCTATTTTATAAACGTTAGGGGCAAGTTTGTATATTTGAAAAGACGTTAGGGAAAAAAATATACTTTTGACACCCAAATGTTTGATTTATGTGTCCAATAAATTTATGACACGTATTCCATTAGCAGTTAACGAACGTATTAACGGTCAAAATTAGCAGCAATTGATGGTAGGGGCAAAAATCTCCTATTTTAAGAACGTTAAGGAGAAATTTGTCTCAAAATAAATGATAGGGACAAATTCAAAATAAACGATAGGGATAAATTTATCTATTTTGACAAACTATAGGGATAAAAATGTACTTTTAGCCAAATTGCAAATAGAACTTACGATTACGTTTATGAAAAGTAAGAAAAAGAGTCTCGTGATGACAAATAAATATACTACTAAATAAATAACCAACCACTATATTTTATTTTAATCTTATCTGCCTATAGTTAATTGATTCATCATTACAAAATTGGAATATAAAGTTTCTATCAAAAATCCATAACACATGTGCCTTTGGGGTCCATTCACCAAATTGCACATTGTCTTTAACTTTTAAGCAGTGCCTGTTGCATCAAATGTCTCATTTTCAATTCCAACTGAAAAATAATCTTGCTCTGGCTCTTGCTTTTATATGAATAAAACAACTTGCTTCGTGGGCTAAAGCCCAACGTAAAGATAATCGCACTAGTAGTCTAAAGGCAGTTCAGTTTGATAATAGAAAAATACATTTTTGCCTTTATAGTTAGAATGGATAAATTTATCTTTAATATTTATTTTGGGATAAATTTGTCCGTAACGTTTATAAAATTATAGATTTTTGCCCCCACTGTCAGTGGTCAACTAACTTATTAACGGTTAAAATTACGACGATGGAAGCAAAAATTTCCTATTTTTACAAACGTTAGGAGCAAATTTACATGTTTGGAAAAATGTAAAAGACAAAAATGCACATTTAGCGCTAAAATGTTTAATTCACGTGTTCAATAAATGTATGACACGTGCTCTATTAGTAATCAATTAATATATTAACGGTCAAAATTAATAGTAATTAACGGCAGGCATAAAAATTTTTAATTTTACAAACGTTAAAAATAAATTTACCTTAAAATAAAATAAATGTTTAACACAAATTTATATAACATTAGATAGAGATAAAAATGCACCTTGTAATTTTATCAACAAGAGAGATTATAAATTTGGTTTTAACTCCCAACCGACCTTATCAAATAGATTGACCCGCCCCAAACAAACACAGGGAGGGATATATAAATACGTGGACTTTCAAATTTTTTTGATTTTATTTCTGTAAATTCTTCGATCCAACAAAAATGGAAGATAATAGAGGGAAGGTAAGGGCGTTGATTGAGAAAGCCACCAATTCGACGGCGGCGGAGGTGGACCCCCGCCTCCTCAAAGCCATAAAATCCGTTGTCCGAAATTCTGACTCTGAGCTCCGCCTCGCCGCTCAAACCCTAATGGATCTTATGAAACGAGACCACTCTCAGGTAATGAATTTTGGCCTTGTAGATGAGTTTCGCACGCTAAGCTTAACTAGAAATTTGGGTAACTTTTGACAAAGAGAGCCAACATATATGATGATCATTATTTCAATCATGTGGTTTCTTTTTCCCCGATTAGTTTCAAGATAATCTTTGGATTCATTTCTTCTGATTCTGATATTGCCATTATGAACTGATTATTGTTCACGCTGTTAAAGAAATTGTAATTAATGCTTGCCAATGTTAGCTCAATATGGTATTCCGTGTTGTAGATTCAAATTAAATCAATTTTCTGACAAATGTGTTCTATACGTAGTCATGTCATAATCCTGTTCCAACTGATTGTTGTTTTTGCTTGTCATTTTCAGTTTCATGGAGTCTTATAATTTCCTCTGCAATTGATTTCCATTGTTAAGTTTGAAACAATTTAAAACTTGTGGCTGAGCTCCAACTCTTATTTGGAAATGGGTCCTTATTGACGTAATCTATTAGTTTTGGTTGCTATTCTGATCCTTATAAGTATTGAGAAACTGAAAGGCCACTACTTTTATTTGCTAAAGCTATTTTACATACTTGGACTGTGATTTTTTTTTGCAGGTGAGGTATCTCACACTTCTCATAATTGATCAACTTTTCATGCGATCGAAACTTTTTAGGACTCTTCTAGTTGAGAACTTGGATCAGCTGTTGAGTTTGAGTGTTGGGTTCAGAAGGAATCTACCCCTTCCTGCTCCACCAGCTGTTGCTTCTGTTCTGCGCAAAAAGGCAATTGAATTTTTGGAGAAATGGAATGCTTCGTTTGGGATTCATTATAGACAGATTAGATTAGGTTTTGACTACCTTAAAAACACTCTTCGATTCCAGTTCCCTAACATCCAGGCAAATGCAGCACGTCTTCAGCAGGAGAGAAGAGAAAGAGAGATGAGGTCAAAAGAGATTTTACAGAACAAGTTCGAAACACTGAAGGCGAATTTATCTTCAATAAAAGAAGAGATACAATCAACAATAGATGAGATTGGAGAGTGTTTAGAAATTGTTCGTACTGAAAAGGAAACTTTGCCTTTAGATCCTTTAGATGATGAAGATTTTGAAGAGTTTCGTTCTTCAGAATTAAGGCAGATTCGTCTAGATTCACTAAGAGAGGGTGAGAAAATTCATGAGACTAATGAGAATAAAATAATTTTTGATGCTTTGAGGGAGCTTTACAAACTTTTAGTAACAAAGCATCTGGTTTCAGTCCAAGAGTGTATCTCTGTCCTTATACGAGTGGAACTAGCTGATAACAGACCTAGAGATTCCATTCTGAAGGAGTTCATTAGTCTCCAAAGTCAACTCCAGTCTGTGAAGAAGAAATGTGTAGAATCGGGTTGCAGTCTTCCAGACACCACCAAGCATGAGAAAGAAGAGGAAGAAGATTTTTGGGAGGAGGGTAAAATTGAATCACCTCAAGTTGAGAGTTCTAATGCACCCAATAAGCTGAATGAAAATCTCCATGTGGCTTCGACTTCTAGACAGGTGACTAGTGAAGCTTCTGAAAGCGGTAAAGAAAAGGCGAAGAGCAATAGTTCACTATGTCGTGAACATGGTGAAACTGAATCAAGCTCACTCCGAAATACACTCTTAGCTGAGGCTCCAGTTATAAAGTGGGGTTCTTTCTTGGATGATTGGGGATCGAATAGGGAATATATGGCTAACCAGAGAGGATTAGAGCTTGAAAATCACTGGGGTAGGGTAGATCATGATGCAGTTATTCCAGCAAAGAAAATTGCTGAGCTAAGCATTCCTGCAACTATCTACCAAGAAGAGCAAGCAGAAATACAGCCATGCCGTGCTCCATTGCGCAAGGGTGGACTCTGTCCAAGAAGAGATTTGAAAGTTTGCCCTTTTCATGGACCCATCATAGCCCGAGATGACGAAGGAAATCCTATCAACCAGAACACTTCAATAAGTGATACGACTTTTAATTCTGATTTAGTAGAGCAATTAGCAAAGCAAGCTGTGAAGAATGTTCGAGATAGAGATAATGAGGAAGCTAGGAAAAGAAAAATGGATAAGCAGTCAGAGAAACGTGCTAAGCTTGCAAAGATTAGGGAACATAATGAAGCAGTACTAAGAGATGCGGCATTGGCTTCAACTTCAAATTTTGTGTATGTTGGGGAGGATACGGAGCCATTGACTGGGGAAAGGTCTTCATCAAGAAACAAAAAGGATAGCCTTGCCTCAATGCTGCGAAAGAAAGAAACAACAAAGGATAGGTTGGCTCAGAGACTTTTGAATACCCGAGCAAGAGATGCCATTGTAACGCAGCTCACACTCGGAGAGGATGCAACTTACCGAGAAGCATTTCCAAATCAATGGTAGATGGTTGTCTTTTTCTGTGCTTCATGACTTCCATAAATGATCGAGAATCTGGTTATACAGTTTAAGTTTGATCAGACAGATACAACACAATGTGCAAAAGGATAATCTTTGAATATTTTAGAGTCTGATAAACCTGTCTCCTCGCATGGGAGTTAGTTTCATTTAGAGAAACATGAGCAATGTTGTTGATATGTCTATTTTTCTAATTTATGTGGGGTTTTTTTCCTTTTCACCCAGAAACATTTTTGTAACATAATCTTAAGCACTGTACACGAATCAAGAATTTGATGATTGGAAATAAATAAAGTGCCGGAAGGTTTCGAGCTGTGAACTCTGTTATTTTGGCTCAAGGAATCCTCATCAAGTGTGATCTTTCTATCTTGTTATTTTACTTGAGAGGCTGCGATCAATGATTGCGAAAACAATTTTAGATCAATAATTTTTGGTCCATAGAATTGAATGATTGCAAAAACAATTTTAGATCAATAATTTTTGGTCCATAGAATTGAATGAAAGTGGTAAGTGGAGTTGAGAAGGTAATAATCCTTGTTGAGCAAAGACAAAATAGTAGGAAAAAGTGAGCTTAGAATCCAATTGTTCTAATAATGGATCTTTCATCTTGAAGTAACGTTGAAACTAAGCCACCTTTTATGCCATTATAATCCCAAAATCTTCTTTCCAACCATTAAAGCACAAAAAGCACGATCCGGCCATGCCCATCCTCCAATCACCATCTACATACATGAATAATCAATTATCTTGCACCCAGGCGAAGATTAATTATAATTTCTCGCGGTGTGTTAATTATAAAACACTTATAAATCTCGAAAAATCTTATGGCTAGCTGTTGCCCGACGCCCCAAAATTTAGCTTATAAAGCCATTAATTAAAAGATACAACATAAAAATAAAATTTATTCCATCCCAAAATATGAAATGTGAGGGCGGATCTCTTTTTCTTTAATTAAAGATTTGAATTGAATGAGTTTTAAATACCAAATAAATAAAATTTATCCTAAATTTTTAGTTCAGACCTTAAATTCTTTTTCTCTATTCTTAATATATGAAAAGAAATTAGAATTGAGTTTGTATATAAATATATTTTAGAACCTATTTAGTAAAAACGGTATTTATTTTCAAAATATGATATTAAATGATATAAATTCATTTTTTTTTCAAAAATTCGGATTCAAATCTTAAAAATAAAATATTCTTAAATATTTAAAATATAATATTTTATTTTCTTTATAGATGTATCGAGTATGAATAATTTTATTACTTTTAATGAATATATTCGGTGCGAATTATTTTGTCCACTTTATGAGTTTTTCAAGTGCGAATTCAAATTAATATTACTAGAGTTTATGAATTTTACATAGATGCAAAGCATAAGCCTAATAATAATAATAATAATAGTAATAAAACGTGCTATTGGTCCAGGGTCTAGTTTAATTTACACAGAATGACAACCGGAAGTAACAGAGTAACAGCTAACCACCGCAATGAAATTTAAAAACAATAATTTCTTATTTCTTCCTATTTATTTAACTGAATCACAATAATAATAACAGTGACCTTTTAATTATTTCACCTAATCTAAACTCCTCTCATACCCTTCCCTTTTCTCTCCCCTGAAACTCCCGATCTTCATCGCCTGACTCCTGTAAATTTCGACTTCGACCTATCTTTCTCCCCCACTTATCAAGAAAGCCATCTCTTTTTTTCATATAGAAGTTCTCATACACTCAGATTCGGATCAGTCTCTCTTCTCTTTGTTTCTTTTTTTATATATATATATATATATATATATTTTTTTTTTTGTCCCTCTTTTATACTCTTTCAATTATACGGGAAAGAACCACTCACATCAAGACAAAACCAAATTCCTTCTGCTCTGTTTCTCTCCTAATAATGGAGAAAACGGAATTTTGAATATTGCCTATTAGAGAATAAAGGGTTAACTTTGGGAATTTCCGGTCTTTCTTTTGTTTGGTGTAGTTTTATGTATGGAATTAGATAGCATTGAAAGTGTTCCATCGTCAGATTTGACAGACGAAGATGAGATCCATCACCACCACCACCATCCATTCCCTTCAGTTCCAAAGGCCCAAACCAACAACAACAACAGTAATAGTGTGTCCTCGGCAATTCAATCTATCAGTGTCCATGAACTGCTCGAATGCCCTGTTTGTACCAATTCTATGTACCCTCCAATTCATCAGGTTTGTTATTTCTTGCAATTTGGTTGTTGGGTTTCTAATTCTTCTCGATCTATCTGTCCTATGCTTATTTGGCTGTTGAATTGTCCCTTTGTCTTGGAAGTTAGTTGTTTCTTTTTCAGTTTCTTTAGATTTTAGTGATCTGAAAGGATTTATGCGTTAAAAGACCTTTGTGGAATTTGATTGTTTGATGATGCGTTAAAAGACCTTCGTGGAATTTGATTGTTTGATGGTGTTAACTGCAGTGTCTTATTTTGGCTTGGTATTTGTGCATTAGAAGATCTTTGTGGAATTTGATAGTTTAATGGTTTTGGTGTATTAGTGTGGTGTCTTAGTTTGACTTGTGTGGAGTTAGTGTAGTTCTGGTGAAACTATACTCAATAGATGGAGTTCTTTGCCTTACCTTTTTGTACATCATATACTATGCTTTATAGTGGCTGTCATAGGTAATTGATGCCAGCTTAAGCATACTCTTATCTGGGCTCAGCCTTGTAGTAGGACTCCCTAATTGATACTCCCAAGTTTAGCAAATTGCATCCTAAATCAAACACATCGTCTCTGGTCTCTGCTTTTAAAACAATCTTCCAAAGAAAGGATCCGTAGCTTCAGTTTCATTGTCATGGACCTTAATAAGATTCTTCATTGCTTCTTGAAAGCCAGTAGGAAGCGTTTTAGGGCCATCTGTTTGCATAAGGCAATTGGAATTATTGATGTGAATCCTAGGGTGGACAATGTGGCAATTTGGTAAGTTTTTTGTTGTTGTTGTTAATGTTTTTTCTTTTCCTGGTTTTATTGAGGCGAGAAAAGAGTATGACTTCAAGTCGTTTGTTTCCCATCTGCAAAGACATGAAGGACTAAGTTGAGATGTAACATGCTGAATTTTTTATGAGTGTTGGGATTGTTGTTAAAATATGCTAAGCCTTGAGTGGGTCTTCATTGACCAATCTAATGATAAACTGTTATGAAGTCAAAATAATAACTACTCTATATACATGACAGTTTGTCATTGGACAGGTCCTTGGTGGAGGTAGTCTTTGTCCAGAATATGAATGCAAGTTCAAGTTTAGACATTAAATTTGACAAATGAAAGAAGTTGCAGACTTAATGTAAGAATCTGGTGTTATTTATGGGTTTTGGATGAGACAAGTGCCCAGAATACTCGATTTTTTTTTTTTTTATATATATGTTCTTACTATCAGTACAATTGCTGGAAAATGTCATTGAATGGAACTAGCTGCTTTCATTGTTCATCATTTGTTGTTGTAGCTGTTTTCCTCGTTGTACATATTTCATTATACTATACAAAAGATGTATTAGGCGAATTATTTTTTCTGCAGTGCCACAATGGTCATACACTTTGTTCAACTTGTAAAACAAGGGTACATAATCGCTGTCCCACTTGTAGACAAGAGCTCGGTGATATTAGATGTCTAGCATTGGAAAAAGTGGCCGAATCGCTTGAACTGCCTTGCAGATACATGTCACTTGGATGCCCAGAGATTTTTCCATATTACAGTAAACTTAAACATGAGGCCCTATGTAACTTCAGGCCATACAACTGTCCATATGCTGGATCTGAGTGTGCTGTTGTTGGGGATATCCCATTTTTAGTTGCTCATCTAAGGGATGATCACAAAGTAGACATGCATTCTGGATGCACTTTCAACCATCGTTATGTAAAGTCTAATCCCCGTGAAGTAGAAAATGCAACATGGATGTTAACAGTAAGTATTTGTTCTCATTTTATTTAACTACTTCAAATGAGATTGTTGGCTGGATCATATAATGGTGTTGTGGAACATTACCCTTTTTTTTGTTTGAAAAGTTGGTCTAAGACATGCCTATAGCACATAACAAATTATAATTGCCTGTTGACTTAGTAATGGATAACATGAAGTCAAATGTTCTGGTTGAATGGTAAGGCATGTTGAAGACTTTGGTTGTTGGCCTTGTGAAGTCTGAACATGATCTTAAACCCATCACAAACTGCTGGACTTTTCCATTTTTCTTTGGAACAAGGAGAAAAATTGTTCCGAACATGTTGCTATAAAAGGAAGAGGGTTTGGGGAAGGAAATTTAGAATCTTGCATTTTTAATTAGTATGATGTCAGAACAATAGCATACAATTTTGTATCATGGGATTAGTTGGGTGGTCAAAATGTTTTGGATATGTTGCTAGCAAGAAAAAAGAAATGGGGGCGGGGCGGTGGGATTTTACCTTTTTTTCCCCCCCTTTTCCAATGAGTATTCAGAATGCCTTTGGTTTCTAACTATGTGAGTGAATATTTTGCATGTTAAAGTAATTGAAGATGTGGTCGCTGTGTAATATTTATTTTGTTTTTTCTGCAATCTGTCAGTTGATTTCAAAATGGTCTCCATGATGAAGATTCTACTTGATCAATATATGAAAGATAAAATGAAGAAATTTTATAGAGAAAACATTTTCTTTTGGCTTGATAGAAACAGCAGGGATTACAAAGAGCTGGTTTTTCTGTATTAGGGAACCCCTAATCTCTGAATCTCATTTCACAGGGGCGATTTCTTACTGTGTACTTGCCTTTCTGTTAATATTGGATAGGTTTTCCACTGTTTTGGCCAGTACTTCTGTCTGCATTTTGAAGCTTTCCAGCTAGGGATGGCACCTGTTTATATGGCGTTCCTTCGTTTCATGGGCGATGAGATAGAAGCTCGTAATTACAGCTATAGCTTGGAGGTTGGAGGAAATGGGCGGAAGCTTATTTGGGAAGGTACCCCAAGAAGCATTAGAGATAGCCACAGGAAGGTGAGGGATAGCCACGATGGCCTCATTATTCAGAGAAACATGGCACTCTTTTTCTCTGGAGGGGATCGGAAAGAGCTAAAGCTCCGAGTGACAGGTCGAATATGGAAAGAACAACAGAACCCAGAAGGTGGTGCATGCATACCAAATCTTTGCAGTTAGGGTGGTGGTCCTGTTTCTTAATCTCTCCCCACCTTGTGTTGCATCTTTGTAATAGTAGTATATGCAGAATCTGGAGAATCCCTATTTATGAATGTTGGAGGCTTGAGCTCTACAAAAATTGTGAATAAAGAACCTGAAGAAGTTAGTCTGGCTGTGTCTTGAATTCACTACTTTTTTTTTTGTAATTTCTTCAATTTGGATACGCCTGGATGTTACTGTATAAATAGCCCTTCATCATTTTCAGCAACTGCAAGGACCTAAAAGCCTTTCATATATTTGCTATGAAAAGTGGGAAATGGAAATGATCATCAAAGAACGTTATAGCGAGTGTAGGAGTTATTAGCATACAGATTGAGAATTATCACATGGTTTATATATGATTTGGTTATATTTCAAAATTTTAAAGAAGTTTAATTCTTTTCTACATGTAAATTACATCTACTTCAACGATTAAAATTTTGGTTATTTTTCAATTCACGGTGTTCCAATTTTTCTAAATCTAAATGCTCATTTAATTCAGAGGGTTGAGGTTTCGTCAGCCTAATATTACATTTTTTTCCCATTTTTTTTACCCAAATAGGTAAATTTGCCCCATAACTTTTATTCTGAGATAAATTTATCACTAATATTTGTGAAATGAAAGATTTTTACTTTAATCATTATTTTTTAATATTTAGCCGTTAGTTGACCGCTGGCATAAATAAAGTAGGACACGTGTCGCGCATATATTGTATAGCGAAAGGTAAAGGTGGGGTAAAAAATATCTGATTTTACAAACGCCAGTAGCAAAATTGTCAATATGGAAAAATATTAGAAGCAAAATATATTTTTGGCCATTTATCGATGTTTGGCGTATCTAATGCATGCGCGATACGTGTCCAATTCAATCCATGTTAAAAGTAAATTAATATCTGAACGGTCAATTTTAACTGTAATTAACGATTGGGGCAAATTTTTCCTCTTTTTCAAATATTAGAGACAAATTTGTTTCAAAATAAATATTAAAAGAAAATTTACATATTTGAAAAAATAATAGGAAAAAAAATGTAATTTTAGCAAAAAAAAAAAATATAATAATTTTTTTTAAAAAAAAATCCTTTTTAAAGAACAACAAATAAGAAAGCAGTATTTGCATAACCGACTTACAATGGAAGTTAGAAATAGAGGTAAAAAGAATGCAGTTGAATGCAGAACGACGTCGTTCCAATGACGGAGGTTAAATGCCGATGGTGGAGTGGATGCACAACGGCATCGAGTGCTTTTCGTTTTGGTGAGCAAAAATATTTCTCATTTTTTATTTTTTCGCCGAAACATTTTTATCGGGGTTTTAGCAAATACCCAAATACCTCATCTCATGTTCAATGGCTTCAAAATCCATGAACCTCTCTTCTCAAAACAACAACAAGGTTTGCAATTTTCCTCCCCTTTAATAAGTTCTTATTCCTCAATCAATGGAGCTTCTCAATCCTTCAGTTCCTAAAACACCTGTAATTGGATTACGCTTTTCCTTCTTCACTCCCAAATTCCCCATCAAACCTTGTAGCAGTAAAAACCCATACAAATTTCACATTCCCACTCATAAATTTCGTGGAAACTCCTATTTTCCAATCCATTTATCCTTCTCTACCACTAGATATGTGCATGTTTCAGCTCGTTTTGGAGGACCCACTAGGCGCAGAAACTCCCTCAGGAAAAAGCTCATTGATAATCAGGTGCGTAAAAAGAATCTCATTTCTAAAAATCCAAGCTTTGAGAATCTGAACCCGAATCTTCAGGTTGATAATTCCAATGATGCAATAACTCGAGAGGATTTGGATAACGATATTCTAGATGAGAGTAATTCTAGCTATGAGTTTGGTGTTGATAATGAGTTAGCTGAATCAAAAAGTGCAAAATCATGGAAAAGAAAATCGAATAAAGTAGGGGAATCAGCTCTGTCTTCTAAGCTGGAGAAGTGGGTTGATCAGTTCAATAAAGATTCTGCATTTTGGGGCATTGGGTCCGGTCCTATCTTTACTGTTTTTCATGATTTAGAAGGGAATGTCAAGCGGGTTGTAGTTAATGAGGATGAGATATTGAGGAGAATTCAAGTTAAGAAACGAGAATTTGAAGATCCAAAGGAAGTGAATTACAAAATTTTGTATGCGAAGGGTTTGGCTAAAGAGATGGAGAGGGGGGGCAATGTTATTCCAAGGAATAGTTCAGTAGCAAAGTTTGTTGTTTCTGGAGAGTATTCTGCCTTTGTAAAAGCAATTCGCAACGTGGCTCTTCAGCCAGAATTCATCCCAGTAGTCTCAGGATTTGGGAAACTGATGTTTTGTGGTTTTGTGGCAGTTTGGGCACTGAAGAAATTATTTACTTTTGGAAATAAGGAACAGAAGCTAACAGAACTGGAGAAGGAGATGATGAGGAGAAAGATAAAGTCAAGGAAAGAGAAAGAGATACTGGAGAAAGTTAGTGTTGAAGTTATTCAAGGACCTTCTGAACTACCAATGGTGTCAACTGAAAAACCAAAACTTGACAAGCAAGAACTGATGAGAAATATACTTGAAGCAAAGGCTGCAAAGGATAAACTGCTGTTGATGAATTCTTCTAGTTCTCAAACTACTAGCAGTGTGAATTTCGATGAGAAAATTCAGCAAATTAGAGCAATGGCAAGGGAGGCTCGGGAGATTGAGAATGGAGAAGAACCAATAGGTAATCGAGATATAGAAAAAGAACAGCTTGTGAATGGGGAATCATCCAGTGGGTTGGAAAAGTTTGAAGAAAATAACGGGGAGGTGGTTAGTTTTGTAGGCGACAATCGAAAGGGAGAGTCTGGTGAAATGACAGGTATTGATGAAGCTAAAATACAAATGTCTGTAGATGGATCAAAAGGTGATGATACGGGACATATTCATGAGGTGTTCTCCAAAAAGAGTAGTGTTTCGCAATCTTTTAGCACTCCAAATTCAGAAGTATCAAAAGATAAGCAAATAATGGCAAAAGTTAAGCATTCCTCTGATGCTCCTGATAGTGAGCTGTGTATTTCAAATGACAGGTCTAATACAAAGAAACCAAGGCTTATTCATTCGGTGAAAGAAGCAAGGGAATTCCTTGCCAAGAAAGGTAACAAAAATATTGAGGAAGCCCAAGTTCATACGGTGCAAGAAAATGCGTCTGTGCTTAGTCCATCTAATGATAAGGTATGCAGTGATAAAACAAGCCAGAGAATGGCAGCAGTTAAACAGGTGATTGAACCAGTTTCTTTGGGCAGAATGTCAGGTCCTTTTCCTGCGATGGATAATGGTGAAGATTTGGTTCCAAATGTAGAAGAATATGTATTAACCAAGAAAGATGATTCCAATGATGCCGAGGATGGAAATAAGGTGCATGATCTTGAAAATCCCCAACAGTTCTTAAATACTGATGCTGATAGCAGCAAAGACACAAAACAGCCTGTGGACAAAGAAAAGTGGATAGAGAAAAATTTTCATGAAGTTGAACCCATAATAAAAAAGATTGGGGACGGATTTAGGGATAATTACAATATTGCAAGAGAAAATGTACATGCAAATGCAAGTACTGATGTAACTCATTTTAAATATAATGAAGATAATAGTGAATTTGAGTGGATGAAAGATGATGATCTCAGAGAGATACTTTTTCAAGTCCGAGAAAATGAGTTGTCAGGGAGGGATCCATTTTACCTGATGGATGCTGAGGATAAAGTTAAATTCTTCAAAGGTCTCGAGAAGGAAGTTGAGAAAGAGAATGAAAAATTGTTTCAAGTGCATGAATATCTCCATTCAAACATTGAGAATCTTGATTATGGTGCAGGTAAAACATTGCTTGTAATTATGTAATTTATTATTTTAATGGTCCTCTATTCTTTATGATTTAGTTGCTTAGTGGCATGTCGATTCTGAGATCCTAAGCCAGTGCCCTGTCTCTTATGTTCCATTGAAAAATTATATTGTTGGTTGTACTTTTTTCAAATTGATGAAAAAATTTGCATGACCAGTTAGCAATTGGCTGTGTATATTTTACGTATTGTAGAAAGCTTTTTTATTTTCTTTTAATCAAATTGATCCTGATACTTTTTTTCTGCTTTTCCTTCAGATGGCATCAGCTTGTATGATCCGCCAGAAAAATTTATACCTCGCTGGAAAGGGCCTGTTTTAGAAAAGAAACCTGAGTTCCTCAACAACTTCATTGAACAACGGAAGGCAGTTTATGCTGGCAATGCCGATACTTCATACCTCATGAATAAAGATGAAAACTTGAGTCCGAATCCAACAGAATTCCCAGTCAATGGGAATGCTGTGCCTTCCTTGTCAGACAAAGCTTCAGGGAAGAATTTATGCAATAAGGATCCTAATGGTTCCAAGACAGTTATAGAAGGTAGTGATGGTTCTGTTAGAGCTGGCAAAAAATCGGGGAAGGAGTATTGGCAACACACAAAGAAATGGTCCCGCGGGTTCTTGGAATCTTATAATGCGGAGACGGACCCAGAAATCAAATCTGTCATGAAGGATATGGGAAAGGATTTGGATAGATGGATCACTGAAGAAGAAATTCAGGAGGCAGCTGGTCTAATGAAGAAACTACCTGAGAGAAATAAGAAGTTCATGGAGAAGAAGATCAACAAGATAAAAAGTGAAATGGAATTGTTTGGACCTCAAGCTGTAGTAAGCAAGTACCGTGAGTATGCAGATGATGACGAAGAAGACTATTTGTGGTGGTTAGATCTTCCACATGTATTGGTATGTAAACATTCATCTAATATCTTTGCTATATTTAGCTAAAGCTTCCAGTTCACTACTAAAGAAAGTATCCTTACCACGGACATTGAAAGCAGCATTATATTAAGCTAATATTTTTATCTTAAATAAAATCTAGAGATAACATGTTGTTACTTTTTATAAGGTTGGGAGTTCTATTTTTTTGAAATTACATATTCTTTAGTCAGATAACATAATTTGTATTTGACTCTTTTTCTTTGGCTTTTGCGATGTGGTCGACTAGACACCATGTATGATATTTGTTTATGTTAATAATCATGGAACTGCTCTTTTGCTATTTGCAGTGCATCGAATTATATACAAATCAGAATGGGAAGCAACAAATAGGATTTTATTCATTAGAGATGGCTGCTGATCTTGAATTGGAACCAAAGCCGTGTCATGTGATTGCTTTTGAGGATGCCGGGGATTGCAAAAATCTCTGCTATATTATTCAAGCTCACATGGACATGCTAGGAAATGGCCAGGCATTTGTTGTTCCAAGGCCTCCTAAGGTATGATTTAAGCTCTAAGTCCTAATTTAGAGATTTTCAGCAGGTGTTCAATTTTTGAATGGAATCTTCCATTTTGCCTATATGATTTGTTTGACTTGTAAAAGCCATACTTTTTTTTCTTTTTCTTTTTTTCTTTCTGTATTTAGAAACATTAATCAAACCACATCTACCTCACTAGTATTTAGTAATATCTTCAAAAGTCTCGTCCTTATTAGTGCATGCTTGTGTACTTGCAAAATTATTTTGATGAGTGCATGCTTGGGAGGCCAGGGTTATTTTTTTTTGCTTTTTGATCCGATGCTTACTTTTCAAAATTGTACTTACTAGTATTTCTCGTCATCAACTTCAATGATGCATACTCTCCATCAACATCTTGTACTCTCTCGGCGATTGTTTTCTGTTTAGGTTGAAATAATCTTATTATGAAGTGCTAAGTTTGTGATTCTATTTTCATTTGCATGTATAGAGGCGATGGGCATTATATTTCAATTATATTTTTTCTTTTACTCCGTCAATGTGAAAAGTATTGTGCTGTCCCCTAAGTGTTGTTGTGTTCATTAGGATGCCTTTCGAGAAGCCAAAGCAAATGGTTTTGGTGTTACTGTAATAAGGAAAAGGGAGTTAAAGCTTAACGTAGACCAACCCTTAGAAGAAGTGGAGGAACAAATAGCTGAGATTGGGAGCAAGATGTACCATGATAAGCTAATGAAGGAGCGTTCTGTTGACATGAGTGCGCTGATGAAGGGTGTATATGGTTTCAAAAGCCGAACCACTAGTACTAAAAGGTATTTTAGTTCTGGTAAGGGTTAAATTTTAGGTGTAACCTAAGCCGAAAGAGTAGAGGTGGAGGGGAACAGGATTCAGTGGATTTGAAGAATTTACTTTGTGTTACATGCAAAATAAAGACCTTAGTTTTATTTATTGTCTGATTTTCAGGAAAAAGTCAAAGCGGATGATAAAGAAGCCTAGGAAGAAATGAAGATGTTAAGCACATAACTGCAGTTAACCATAAGGAGTTGGTGGCAATGCAAAGCCTTTTAAAGGGTGGTGCTGTCCTCTCAATAGCCAATTATGCAGCAAGTGGAGCAGAAGTAGTGATGCTGGTCACTCTCCTATTCTACCAAGTTATGCTGCATTTTGCTCAGGACGATCCGAATTAGATGCTGGGGCTAATGGGTACCTTCAATTTGATTAGTTTAGGCAAACCCAAAAAATTAGCATAATGGCTTTGGATCACAAAGCTAAGCCTCAATTTACTGCGAGGGGCTGCTCTGTGTACATCAACAAGTTTCATCACAATCATTTGAAGCATCCATGTCCATCCTTCTGCAGGTCCAAATCGAGTATATCAGTTAAATTGTATTCCATTTTTGAACTCTATAGATTACTGTTGTAAATTTAATGCCCCCTACTGGTGAATGAGAATCCCATGTTTCCTACTCCCTAAAAAGTTTATCAACTGTTTCTTATTCTTAAAAAGACAGCCAGCCAGCCATGCACATTACGTCAGTGCTAAAATCCCCTCAGCCTCGGCCCTAAACATTTGCTAATTTATACAAAGGGGATGTGCAAGTTAATGTTCAAAAAACCTACTTCATCTGAGTATTTAGTATAACACCATTTCGATGTTTTAATTTGCTTTTTTTAAAATCTTTTTTGATAAAAACAGCAAAGAAAATAAAAGTTAAATAGGGATAAATTCTACATATTCATTTTGATGAAGATGCTATAAAAAGCTATATAGGTACTTTCAAGAGTATGAAATTTACGATAAAAGAATTAAATTCTCGTCTTTAGTTCAATCAAGAAAAGAAAAATGGGAAAATCTAGCAATTGTCATGAAAAAAATACGAAATCAGAGACGAGAACAAAGGAAAGGAATTTATCTTCACAATATGGACTACGGATTCCCACCATAAATGCTTTATGTAGGTTAACATATGTACATATGCACAGATATGTTATCCACAAAATTCAGCACTCCGTCAAGGCAGAGATCCAGCAATCTCATCAAGGCGACGATCCATGATGTGCGAAATGGTTTCAAGGAACTCAAGTTCGCTTGTGCCTGGAAGTACAGAATCCTGCGCTTCTTCAACGATTTCCTCAATGACAGATGCCTTCTTCAAGGTCTCTCTGCACATTATCCTTCCTATAGTAAAGGGTGTGAATCCCCTCTCCACCCCCTTCTTCAGAAGCATGGTGGAGATGCTAAGTGTGCGTGCACATGCCACAGGTATGTCCCATCCATGGAATCTAAGAAGTTCAATATCCTCCTCAGCATCCAATGCTTTTATGTACTCCACCGTACTACAGTCAAAGGGTTCACGAGCTTGAGGCCAATAAAGCCAATCGAAGGTGCAATCCTCAAACTGCAAAGCAAGAATAAGTCATTAACTCAACGAAAATGACGAACAAATAACCTGCAATTAAAATGTCGTTTTCTATTAGGCCCTAACTAAATTAAAATAGACATGTCCAGCAATAAAAGAACCTCACAATATCAAGTTCAAATGCACGAAATTGCCAGAAATAGAAACTATAAGCAAGACTTACACTATCAGGCAAGCAATATCCATGATCTATTGGAATAAGCCTAATCTGCCCATCTTCACATTTCCTCCACAAAATATTCCCAGCATGCCTATCTGCATTTGCCATTCTTATATCCAATACAGCAATTTTATGAACTTCCTTCAGCGGGAAAGTACCAGGTCCAATATCTTCACAACTTCCGTTATTCTCCATGAACATTTGCAAGGATCCAATCTTCACAGTTACATCCCCAGGATGATTAAACCCTTTGTGAAAGCACTTGACCATAACTGTAGGTGGAACCCCAGAAAATCCCTTCTCATCACCAAATAAAGATCGATGGCCACTCTCAGGATGATCCAAGATGTAAGCTGCCACTTCCCTGAAAGCCCCTCCTCCAACTCTAGTACCCTTCTTCAACCCCTCACCATCAGATGACAAAGGTAGCCCTTGAGGATTATTCATAGCCATAGGTTCTTCATCAATCGGCTTAAAAACAGAAACTTTCTGCCCAGAAAGATCTTGCATAAAATAAGCACCCCCAGTACCCTCCATGGATCGGATTGGATAAGTACCACCCTCCAATCCATCTAAGGTAGCATTTACCATATTCAATATCACAGAAGGCAATTCAATTTTGGGATTAATAATAATCGGCTCCAATAAAAAACCTCTATCAGGAGGCTTTCTTGGCAGAATCTGTCTATCAACTTCACAATTTCTCCCATCTTTCTCTTGCCCAACATCATATTGTCTTTTGGCATTCTTCTCATCATTCACTTGAGGTGCCACAATTGACAATTCAAAATTCTTCTCCACAGGTCTTGTCCGAACCTTTGCAGATTTCCTCACCAAAAAATGAATCACAGAATCATTACTATATTTACAGATGTCGTCAATAAGCCTCTGATCCTCAAGCTGCTCCCCATCACAAACAACCTCATGCCCATCAAGGTCATCAAACTCCTTCTCCTTCTTTGCAACCTGTTGTTTCACATACCCAACATCTCTCCCTCGCTCTACACAAAACGTATATTCTTTTCCACTTACAGTCTTAACATTTATAACCTGAAGGTCTGAAAGCCTAAGAACCAAATGTAAGACATTCCCATCAGTGACACCATAGTCACGGATAAGGGAATTACTCCGCGCCAGCTCCCTGCCTCCACAGACCAATTTTTGGTTCTTCACAACAAAACCTTTACAGGACTGAATCCTTAACTTCACAGACTTGATAGAATCAGACTCTAAAACACGCATTGGGATCATAGACCGCCCAACAGAGAGATATATCAAGATGTACTCCTCAGAGCAAAGGAATGGTTGACCATTAACATAACCAGTAGGAAGTACAGCACCATTATGAATTGGACTAAGAGCAACACCAGCAGACGACATTTTCTTTTGCTTCTAAAGACAAAAATCCCCCAATTTTTTTTTTTTAACAAAAAAAAAAAATAGAACACAAATCCTTGGATTTGAAGGGAGCCCAAAACTAAAATAGCTACACAAGAATTACAAGAAATTATACATTTTTTGCACTACTAATTGATCATCTATTTAGAGGATAGATGATCGAAAACCCTTACAAAATGAATCTTAAGAACTTATGAACATAAATAAAACCCTAGAAACAAAATGCGGCAATCAGAGCCGAATTACTTTGCTAAACAAACAATAGCTCGAACATCGAAGCTATGGCTACAAGAGACGATCAAACTGAATGGAGATTTGAGCAGATTTACAGGAAAATGAAAACCGGTGACAGGAAATTACACAGAAGGAAAGACGCAATATAAAAAAATGGAGAAACAGGATCCTTACCAAACCGGAAGAACCGAAGAGAAAGGGGAAGAGAAATCGGAGGTTAAATTGGGCTTCAATTTTACTAATATTAAACTAAATCGCCGATGGCTGAGAAAGATTTTTGTGCTCGTGAAATGGGGAGAAGGAATGGAGAAGAAGGAAATGACGCGTGGAGCCGCGACCTTTTTAAACGACGTTGTGGACTTTTTGACAATGTTTCTTGGGTCAAAATTAATATAATTATTATAATAATCAGTATAAAAAAAAAAAATATGCCTTTATTATTATTTTGAGCCCTTTATTAATTATTTAAAGGAAAAATATGTCCTTTATAATAAAAGGAGGCCGGTACAGCTATTCATCTTGGAGTAGTCTCCAAGACTTAAAATCTGAATTTTCTTTTATTCTTTTACTAGAAAAAAGAAAAAATGTTTTAACTAAATATTTCTTTATATACAATCCTTTTTCCAGTGCTGGATTATAATAATCTTCGTAAAATTTTTAACCTTATATCTCATTTCTTTTTGCCAAAGTAACTCCACCATTTATGAAAACGGATAATTAATTTAATATTTTTTAATAGTGACATTATTTTTTACTATCTCACAAAACTAAGAAATAAAAAAGTTTCAGTAGAAAGTCTGTGGGGATGAAATTAAAGAGAATCGCAATTATCAAGATGATTGGTTGGAATTCACACCTAAGGGTCTTGTTAACCTTAATTGAGTAGTACTTTGATATCATGTTTACTCGGAGAAGGTAATAATATAAGGTGTCTCAGTTACAATTTACGAATAGTTTATAATCCATTTGATCGACTCAATCAGTTCAAATTTATAGACTTAAATTTAACTAGTTAAATCAGTTACTACCTTTTTCATGTTATCTCTACTATTTATTTTTTTAATTAAATATCTCTAATATTGTATACATGTGTATAAAACAAAATGCATATCTATAGGGACAGGAGAGGACAATTTTTTTGATAAATAGGAAAAATGTGTTACAACGTCATTACAAGCAACATCAAATTTGGATGGACTCAGCTGAGTGCTAGTTCAAATTTCACTCAATTAACATATAGAATAGCAATTTTGTTTTTTCTTCCTTCTTAGAATAAGTCTTTAAGATGAAAAAAAAATCTTATTTGATCCTATGGTGCATATGCATGCGTACACAGCACTATTAGAAAAGAATTGTACCCATTGATATTATAAGTATTTTTCTTCCTTTTTCTGAATAAGTATTTAATTAAGATGAGTAAAAAACAAATTGTACCAGTTAATATTTATATTGTGTTGTATGGAAGAAAAGGTTTATAGTGAGATAAAACAGCAAATAGTCACAAAAAAAAAAATGATTATTATTTAGGGTTAAAATATTTTTTGTCACTCAAACATTTTAAAACACTAAACATTTTTTTTAGTTATTTTTCCATTACAATTAAAAAAAAAATCACTATCTTTTTATAATAATTAATCATATAATGTCACATGTTTTACATTTTAATTATAAAATATGTCTATTTAGATAAATTCGATACAAAAATTATCTATTCTAACAAATATAAAGGCGAATAGCAAAAATAATAATAAAAAAAAAAGTTTAGTGACACTTTTTAATCAATTTGAAAGGTTCAGCAGCAGCAAATTTAATCCTATTATTTAATAAGAAACAATAAATTTGCATAGAACAAGCAAAGATAAACAACCTCAGTTTGAATTTGAATGCTCAAACATGCAGAAGCTAGACAACTATTGAAAAATTCATTGCCGGATTTGAAATTTGATCAAAGGATTTCATAGTCGTATATTAATGCAGGAAACTAGCAAGTGGAAGAATGGGGAGCCTATAATATTTTTTTGTAGATTCCCGAACATCTCATGTTGACTGTTCGATATTTGGAAGGCGAGTTCCTCTTCAAGTTTTAGATGTGTATGATGTAAATCTTTTTAGCACAATAAGAAATTCGATATGCAAGTGCTGTAATTCGATGTTGCCTGGATCTCCATTTAAACTTGTTAGAGAAAACACAAAAAACTAAAATATCAATTAAATGAAGAGCGATAATCATTCAATTACTTCTGATTTGGATTGACATTCAATCCAAACAGACAACAGTGCGTAGCGTACTGTACCATCAGGTAAACCATGTGTAATAATGCACCATCAATTCATTTTGCTTAAAAAAACTTAATCGAGAATATTTGATGGATTTTTATAAGTGAATTTTGAATTAAGAATCTCTATTTAAAGAAAGAATAAAAACCAATAGAAGTATTTTAATACAGTATTAAATCATGGTGTTGTAATCGTTTGACGTAAATGATGCTGTTTAGTAGAACCAAAATTGAAAATTTTGTAGGTCTCCAACTGTTAGTGTTAACTAGTTTATCTTAAAAAAACACACTAAAAAAAATAGACATGTTTCAATTTATAGCTATTTTATTTTTACCTCAATTTTATCCTTTTTGTTTTCCATAAAATGAAAAATAGTTTTTCAGATGAATATTGCGTGCTAATTACTAGCTTTAAAACTGGTAATGTGTTACGGTGTGCAGATAAATGTAGTGCACATTCAATCAGACAATATAGATATATGCATACCAAAATGCTACTTTGAAATTGATCTGGAAACATAATATTAACAATAATAAAAATGAATAAGATTTTGAACAGGCAAAAAAAGAAAAAAGAAAAAATCATTACCACGCAAATATCCATAACGAAAAGATAAGCCAGAAAATGAAACTTCAATTTTCTCACTCATTCCATCTGCTTTGTTAATTGGACACCAATAAAACACATAACGGTGAAGGCCATATAGACGTATAGAGTGAGACAAGGCAGGCAATAAACAAGGGGAAATCACAGTGTTATTGACCCGAATATGAACCAAAATTTCCTAAACTAAGATTCAGGTTACACCTAAGCAACCTGACAACAGTAGCAGGCGACCAGAATGCCAACCATAGCTCCCGCAAGGACCTGTGATGGAGTATGGCCAAGAAGTTCCTTGAGCTTTCTTTGACTTATGGGATGCCCTTGAAACAGATCCTCAACGATCATATTAAGAACCTATTTTAAGGCAGGATCAGGTGAGGAAGATATATGTTGTTAGGTCCCATAAAATTCAAAGGACTTAATCATTTAATGCCACCAAGATATCAAATGCATGTCTAAGGATTCAAAGCAATACATCATAAGCTTTTTATGGACACGAGATTATTGAATATGTAGATTTACGAAGCAGTGATTCAGAAGAAAATCCATGAAACTTGCATCATAATATCCACTGCTTAAACCCTGCTTTGCAGTACAGAATATCTATGAATCAAATACATATTTACGCAGAGTTTAAATTACAAAAGTCAAGTAATACTTGCAGTTGAACTCACGAAGCACTACATCTTTGGATATTCTCACAGTTGACTTAAAATCTTAACTACGAAAGTAGCAATTATATTCCCAAAGTTGTGCAGCTATTTACCAACCATGTAAGGGGCCCGAGACCTAAATGCATACATGCATCAAAACTCCTACTGAAATCCACTATGTATGTAGAACTACGAAATCATGTTTATGTCACAACCAATTTGATATATCTAACATTCTCCTGTTTAAGCATAACTAACATGGAGAAAAGCTCAGCAATAATGCCAACTCCAATGTGCAAACTGATGGGATAATCATTAGAACATGAGATTTCATGTTTATGGGGTCTATTTTGAGGAAATAAAACAGTCTAGATTACCTTAAATATTAAGAACACACTTGGACACCCAAGGAGTTATCGCCCAAAAGCAGTACCGAGATATCAAATAATTTCAAAACCTGAACAACTTGCAGTAGAGTTAATTAACCTCAGACTTCCCTTTCGAGGCATATACTATATTAACTGTTACTACATACAGATCCTAACTCTTTCAAGCATCCAGTGAAGAATTCTAAACAGTTACTACTCCCTAACTTCTAAAAGCTATACTCAAATTCCAAACTGGCGCATCAGAAAAAGCACTCAGCCCCCACAAGTCATGGTGATGATGCGTCATTGAAACAGTAAAGCTAGAGAAATTAATCCATATTACAGATTGAGAAAGATAAAGCCTTCAATCTCTTATAAACTCTGCTCTATCACATAGAATCTGCACTGAACACATCCCAGAATAGAAATCCAAATCCAAATACTCAAATGAATCAAAATTCCAATCATTCCATCTCCAAGAACAGCCAAAGCAGCAAAGGCTTGACATTAGGCTGGCCAAATACCAATGTTGAGGCCTTTGAATACAAAAACTTTTCAGGAGAAAGCAATCACCAGTAAAGTTCTAACTCGAAGACACCCTACTCATCATTCTATCTCCACACACTAGCAATATTCAAAACCCATCAGTCCACTTGATTTACTCAATACACATATATTTGTTGAGCCAACCAAAACAATCCTGGTAGTATTGATTGAACTCAATAAGAACTTACAAGGAAAACAGAATGATTTTCTGATTATAAAATCAAAACAAAAGTAATGCAATGCTAGAAAACTATACCTTATTATTCAAATGTTCACTAACCAATTCCCACTCAAACAAAAACGAATGCTTAAAAAACACCAAAAAAAAAAAAATTACCTCAGCTTGCATCCCAGCGTGACGCCTAACACCAATTGCATCGTACATAACAATAAGGCTAAACCCCAAACAAACTGGAAACAAAGAATCAGCAACGCCATGACAAATCGCTACAGATGTTGTCAAAGCAGTGCACAAAGCAGAGTGTGAAGAAGGCATCCCACCAGAGGCAAACATTAATCTCAAATCCCATTTCCTCTCCATAAAGAAATTCAAAATCACTTTTATTGATTGAGCCACAAACCACGCAAGCAATCCCGATATAAAAGTTGGGTTAGCTGCCAAAGTCGAAACAAAAGGACTAAATCGCACCTTAGCATTGGTCGTTATGCTTAATAAAGCCACACCTAAAGACTTATTCTGCAAGTAATTCTCACTATAATCATTCATGATCTTCTCCGACTCCTCACTGTAAGCTTGTAGCCTAGAAACCCACTTTTTGGTCTGCGAAGAAGCTACCCGCTTGACGCGTTGCAGGATTGGGACCAAAACCCATAAAGTGTTTAAAGAAAAGGGGTCATTATTACATGTTGATTTTGGATTTTGCGGATTTGAAGGACCTTTACAGGACAAACAGACAGGAGAAGTTGTGAATTTCGTCGGAGGAGTGAACTTGAAGAATGAGAAAGATTGAATAGAAGGATACAAATTGAAAGAGTTGAAAGTGGGTTTAAAGGTTAAGGAGTCCATGAGATTAAAATCGTGTGCTTGAGTTGAGTCTGCATTTCAACGGAGAAGTCTAGACCAGAGAAAAAAGGAGAGGAGATGCCATTTATCTGGAAGTCTGACAGAGATTGGCTTCTTATTAATATGAGTCCGGGTTGGAGAAAGAACCCTTCGTTTATCTTATTATCACGAAGATACCATTTTATGAATATTGGGAAACGAATATGCTTCGTATTCGCTAAATAATTAAAAAAAAAAAAAAGAAAATCAGATATTTCGAACTTAAAATATTATATGGTCTGGGCTCGAGCTTTCTTTTGCTTTTTGTAGTATTCATCAGCCATTCTTCTTTGGTTTCACCAGCCCATTTTTATTTTCTCCCTGGTTAACTCTTTATTATTTTAGGCATCTTTAATTTTGTCCCTAAAAATATTAATTTTGTCTTACCTCCACTATTTTTTTTACCCTCTATTTAACTCTTTAATATTCTTTTTTTTTTCAACTTGATAGATTAATATGTTTTATTTTATCCTCTAAAAATAATTTTTAGATTCATTCATGTTCGAATATAAAATTTTTTAATATATTAAAATTAACTTTATCATTAAAATGTCATTTAAGTGAGCAAATACTCGTCACCGAATTCAATAGCCATTTTCTTTTACTTTCTTTTTTTAATTTTTGGTTTACCAATTTTCTTTTACTTTCATTTTTTGTTTTGGTTGAAAAATTCTTGTTGTACGGCAAATTTTAAAGAAATAAATATACTGTTAGGAAGAGAAAAATATAAAAAAATTTTCGATACGAACTTAAAATATTATTATTGTTAGTACTTATTAGTATTTTATATGCACTATTTTTCTTAATGTAACACAATAGAAGAAAACAAAAATAGAGTGACCGTAAAAACTACGAAATCATTTCAATAATATAAACTACGAAATCATTTCAATAATTTATTCACATATAGAACCCTATTCTGTCTTCCTTGGTTACTCAATTAAATTAATGGTAATTGTTGAAGCGAATAGCAGAAAAAATAGGTATTTTTGTTCCTTCTAAAATATTAGAAACTAAAAAAATGATACTTCTAAGCGTAAAATATTCAAGAAAATCCATTTGAATTTGGATGAAGAAATCGATATTATCTAAAATCAATATTTCAATTTAATGTCCTTTCCCATTCTATCCTCATAAGTCATTATTTATATAAAAGCTAGAATTAGAATTTAAGATTATGACTATAGCTAAAAATTAATTAAATGCGCAAATAAAAGTCTATTCCATTATTTTTGTGCACGATGAATAAATAATATTATATGAAAATTTGATGATTATTATTTAATAAAATATTGTCAGTTTTCTCATCACCTTCTTATAAAAATAAATTTATTTTTACTTTCAAATTTTAATTAATACATTCATATTTTTAATTCACTTTTACTAAGATGATACGATTAATTTATGTGTCTTTTAAGTATATTTGTATTTGTTACCAAATGTCTAAATTATAATTATCACTTCTTGGTTCCAATTAATATAAGGATACATTAAAAAATTCAACAAAACTCTAGAATTTAATTATATTACTTTAATTATTTTCTTTTATATGTGAGCTTAAAAGCAAGTCTATGGAAATGATAGAGTTATATTTTTTTTCTTTTTAGAATTACATGTTTTTTATAAAAAAAAAAATTACATGTCATCAATTAATTATTTTCGCAATAAAAATATTTAATACAAAGCGGATCAAAATATGAATTCTTTTTTTTCACTATTTCAAACAACAAGGGCAATATAGTAAAACAAGTGCAAACAGACAAGTGACGTTAGAAATTTTCCACGGTATCTCCCTTAACCGACCTGCCTTCAAATTTCCCGGTTCGCTCGCTAAACTCTTTCTTCTTCTCTATATTTAAAGCGGAAACACTCCATTTCTGTTCCTCTGAAAAGAGAAAATCCTCAAATAATCTCCCGTTTCGCACCTACGATTTCACTCACCGTTTCCCGCCACTATCCATTATTATCGATCAACCACCGACTGCATCGAACATTCTGATTCGGTCTCCACGCAATGGAGAATTTAATATCATTGGTGAACAAAATACAGAGGGCTTGTACGGCCCTTGGTGATCACGGAGAAGAAAGTGCCTTGCCTACTCTTTGGGACTCTTTACCCGCCATTGCCGTCGTTGGTGGCCAGGTTTTTTTTTCCTCTTTCCAATTTTTGTGTCTTTATTTTTCAAAATTGTTTCATCATTTATTTCCTTGGTCTCTGTTTGTATTTCATTCATCGATATTCATGGCATTGGGTCGTCTGGATTTTCGATATTATTTTGGTTTGAATTATTGAAATAGAATGCCAATCTGAGCTTTAAGGTGAGTGTTAAATAGAAAACATTCTTTCATTGCGAGTCGTTTGAGCTGAAATTGATGATTGTTTTTTTTTTGTTGCGTTTGCTTGATTTTTCTTCGACTTGCGAAGTCTTTCGCGTCATTTTTGGGGATGTTTCTTTTGATTTTTTGTTTAATTGGTTCTAACTTGCGAATAAATCTACAATCAATTTTAAGCTGCTTGGTTTTTGTTTTTGATTTTCATTTGTGTTCGAACTGATCTTTTTGTGTTCATTCTTGGCCTTAAGACTATTACGAAACTTGTTCGATGAAAGTAGCTATGCAGCATGTTTATGCAGATGGTAATTGAGTTGTTTAGAATTGGATATGTGAATGTACGTACTGTCAGATACTCGAGTTATGTTTTTATCACCCATTTTTACCTTATACGAAGCAAGATGCTGTCTATGTCCTTGAATGCACTCCCTCACTCTTCTCTTTTCTAGCTTGCGTGTGGACATGCATATATGGAATTCCTCGATGGCTAAATCTCAAAAGCTGATTATTTTCTTTCTGTGTATCATTCCCACATAATATGAAGTGCACGTGTTCTTTTTATTATGGTATAATTTTATTTGAAAACGGATTTTAGCATAAAAATTGGATTGGTAGCATTAAATATGAAGGGTTCATGCCCCTCTTGATGCTTTCGACATTAAAACAGAAATCCGTCCTTAGCAATAAGACCTCCAACTCTTTTTGTGCAAGTCATTTTGACGAAATGTTATATTTAACTATCTATGGTTGCATTGTTTCTAGAGTTCTGGTAAGTCTTCTGTGCTGGAGAGCGTTGTTGGAAAGGACTTTTTACCTCGTGGGGCAGGTAATTTGTTCTGTAAATTATATTCATCTCCACAAACATGAACATGCAATGATTTCACTGCAAGCATGTATCTTCCTTTATCTGCCTCCTCTCCTTGCAATGATCCAATACCTTGCATGCAGGGATTGTTACACGGCGTCCTCTTGTCCTGCAGCTTCATAGGATTGATGATGGTAGAGAATATGCTGAGTTTATGCATCTACCAAGGAAGAAATTCACTGATTTTGGTATACTATATATCTATTAAAGATGTCCCCCTCTTTCTCTCTCCACTCTATGTGGTTTAGCAATTGCTATCAATATCTTTTGAAGCTACTGCTGGTCAATACAAAAATGATTGATAGTTTATAGGACATCGTATTTGGTATTTTGGCAACTGTTTGGTAGATATCTACTTGCCTCAAATGTTAATCTTATTTTTGTTGTGTATAGCTGCTGTGAGGAAGGAGATTTCTGATGAGACTGATCGAGAAACTGGCCGCACCAAACAAATCTCTACTGTTCCAATCCATCTTAGCATCTTTTCCCCTAATGGTGAGACGGAGATGCTAATTACATCCTTCTCTAGTCTCAAAATGGATATGGTGTAGGCTTTTAAATCTAACAGATTGGTTTGTTTGAAATGAAATGATTTGTTTGCATGAATAATTTGATTCCACGAGTGAAGAAGTCAAGGGTTGAGAATCCATTACTTATCCTCGTTTTCTTAGTCATTTATTACTTTGAATTGGCATAAAGTGAAATTTTTGTCCCTTTTTTTCCTTTAATGATTTAAAGGTAAACATATGTGCTGAACATAAATGATTATCATAAAACTACTAATAGGATTTGTATGATTTACCTTTTTAATTGGTTTGAAATACAAAATTGGCGTCTGAAAATTTCTTTAATTTATAATTCCTGATCATTCTTGTCTTTTGAGCAGTCTAGAGTTGGTAATTGATTTTTTGGTATTACTTCTTCTTCTTGGACTATCTGATATATATCGTAGTTGTTTGACTGTTGCAGTTGTAAATTTGACATTGGTTGATCTTCCTGGTCTCACTAAAGTAGCTGTTGGTGAGTTATTGCTTACTTAACTCATTCAGTTAATTATTGTGTTTGTCTTTTTCTCCCTGAATTATCAGTTATTAGAGGACTAAACAGACAATATTACTATTTAGATGGTCAACCAGAAAGTATTGTGCAGGATATTGAGATGATGGTTCGGTCGTATATTGAGAAGGTAATACTGTCACTTGTTCTGAAAAAGTGTTCATATGAAGATGTGAAAGTATTTTATCTGTTTGGTACATGTGTCGAACTTGATGGAATATATTATATGTCTCAATTCTTTTGACCAACACGGAAATGAGAAGCATGGTGGATTTTAATCAGTCTAGGTGAACAGTACCTGATATGTAATGGTATATTAAATCAGTTAATCCACAGAGAATATCACATGCAAAAGATGTGCTTTTGCTAATCACTCTAATCTCTTGGGTGGATCAATTTTAAGGGAGTTTTTTTGAATATACATATCCACTATTGCAGCCCAACTGCATCATTCTTGCAATTTCTCCTGCCAATCAAGATCTGGCTACATCAGATGCTATTAAGATCTCTCGAGAAGTCGACCCAAAAGGTAAAATTTTGAATTGTTGGTTCTCCTACCGGTCAATATGTTGCATCAAGTGCATTGATTCATCTTACTGATTTGACAAGTCAAATCCTCTTTACAATTACATTGCTGAATCATTTAAAGATATATGGTTTTATTTATTTATTTATTTTGATAGAAACATAAGCAGAATTGATTATTTGCAAACTAGTGAAATATTGAAATATGAGAAAAGGGAAACAAATGGAAAGCAAAACTTGGAAAGCAGTGATGGGTTGCTTATCTAATGGAAAGCAAAACTTGGAATATATTTGTTATTAATTTTAGTTTTAGGACTATTCACTGATAACATATTTGTAATTTTGTGGCAAAGTTTCTTTGATTTCTACAATTATTCCTATGAATATCTTTTTTATTGAAATGATTGTTGGTTTCATCCTTACATGTAACACATACTGTTTGATTATCAAATGTTAGGGGAGAGGACATTTGGAGTTTTGACAAAGATTGATCTTATGGACAAGGGCACTGATGCAGTAGATGTAAGTTCACTTCTATTTTTTTTTTTTTTTTTGTTTTCCAACCGCATATTGGTAGAATAAATCACTTAGAAAGGTCTGCAATGATTTAGGAAGTATCATATTAAAGTACTTTGTCATTTAATGTTATAAAATGAATTCATGAAATTAGGGAGCCCATTTAGTTTCCGATGCCATGATAGCTTAAGGTTGTTTTTTTTTTTTTTCTTCTTCTTTGGTCATTCATTTGTTATCTCTAATATATTGGCTCTCTAAAGATCTTGGAAGGGAGATCATATAAGCTACAATTCCCTTGGATTGGTGTTGTTAATCGCTCTCAAGCTGATATCAATAAAAGTGTGGACATGATTGCTGCTCGACGTAGAGAAAGGGAGTATTTTGAAAGCAGCCCAGAGTACCGGCATCTTGCTCAAAGGATGGGGTCCGAGCATTTAGGAAAGATGCTTTCTAAGGTATGCAGGGATGTTGTGGGATCTTATAGATGAGCATTAATGCTCATATACATGTGCATATGTTTGATTGTAGATGCACATACATGCTAAAGTTTGCTGCATGATTTTTTTTTTTTTTAATCATGGATGAAAATGGTAGCAGTATTCTAGCTAATGTTGTTGTACTGGCTTAAATTTTCAGCATTTGGAGCAAGTTATCAAGTCGCGCATACCTGGCCTTCAGTCTCTTATCAACAAAACTATTGTTGAACTAGAAGCAGAACTGAGCCGCCTAGGGAAGCCTGTTGCTAGTGATGCTGGGGTGTGCATATTATTTATCAGTGCTTCAAGTTCCTTGTGCTCCTGTTTCTTTCTGCTTCATTACCTTATTTTCCATATGCTGGACATTGGCTTAACCCTTTCAATCATCTGTGATACTTTTTGCTTCCCCTTTTGCCTTTCATTTTTTATTAAACCTGCAGATTCTTCATTCTTTATTGTCAAAACATTGGTAATTTTTATAGTTTCTTTGCAAATTCAGGGAAAGTTATACATGATAATGGAAATATGCCGGTCTTTTGATCAAATATTTAAAGAACATCTTGATGGAATGTAAGTTAACTAAATGGATGTTTACAATTGACAAGAACTTAGTGTGCAGATTTACATTTTGATCTGGAGGTGGACAATATCTGTTTTTTTGCAGACGTGCTGGGGGCGACAAGATCTACCTTGTGTTTGATAATCAGTTACCTGCTGCTTTGAAGAGGTTGCAATTTGATAAGCAACTTGCGATGGAAAATGTACGGAAGCTAATAACTGAAGCTGATGGATATCAGCCGCATCTAATTGCTCCTGAACAAGGTTACCGGCGTCTTATTGAATCTACTCTGGTAACTATCAGAGGTCCTGCTGAGGCAGCTGTCGATGCGGTACTCATCTATACTTATTGCAACCAATTCCATTAGAAAATCATTAACTTTCTGTTATTGTTTTATAGTTGATGTCTTATTTGAGAGGAATGCGACCATTAATGTGTACAATTAATTTTTTTGAGTTTGGAGAATTTGGATGCTATATAAGCAAAATGTGTGTGCACATACACATTTGCGTTTGTTGCCCATTTTTATCCCTCTTCTTTTTGTGCTATCCTTTTCCTTCCAGATTGAAGTATCTGCATGGTTTCTTACCTTGATATTGTAGACTCCTTTGCTTCCAACTTTCTTTCTTCTTGAGCTTTTGCTAAGATTTTTAAATTTTTAAACATCTTTTCCTAAGATCAAGCAGTTCTTCAAGGTATTACAAAAAAAAATTGCAGATAGAGAGACATTTCTAATTTTGCAAGGAATGATATGGAATTTGATTTAAGCTTATGAAGTTTTGCTTTCAACAATATTCTGTTTCTTGTTTGTTACAGCAGCCATATTTTCATGTAATGTTACAAGTTAATCCGATCTCTTCCTTCTCTCATAATTTCAGGTCCACGCTATACTCAAGGAGCTGGTTCAAAAGTCTATAAATGAGACCCATGCAAGTATCTCCAGTGTCACTTTATTGACCTCCATTGAATTTTAAATCCCAAATTCTCAATATATCAAATGCATATTTCTTTGCTTTGACAAGTATATATAAGAAGAAAAAAACCACATTTGGATACTAGCTGATAAATTCTAGCTAGTTGCTCATAAAATGAATACAGATCCTTTGAGCTTCAATTAGAGGAGGAAGTTGAAGAAATAGCTACATTTGGTGTAAACTTTAACTTCATATATGTGACAAATGTCTCTATATAAAGCTATGTCTTTATTCAGATCTATTTAATTTGTAGAATTTTGACCTTCAAGTGGTTTTATTTCATTGTAGGAACTCAAGCAATACCCCTCTTTGAGGGTGGAAGTGAGCAATGCTGCCATTGAGTCTCTGGATAGGATGAGGGAAGAAAGTAGAAAAGCAACTCTACAGCTAGTTGATATGGAGTGCTGTTACTTGACCGTTGAATTTTTCAGGAAGCTTCCTCAAGATATCGAGAAGGGTGGCAATCCAACACATTCAATTTTTGACAGATATAATGATTCATATCTTAGACGAGTTGGTAAGAAGCTAGAATGTGGTAATAAAATACCCGGAAGATACGACTTGCCTTAAAGGGACTGACATTCTGTGAATGAACAGGAAGTACTGTGTTGTCCTACGTCAACATGGTAGTTGGAAGTTTGAGGCACTCCATCCCCAAATCTGTTGTCTATTGTCAAGTGCGGGAAGCAAAACGCAGTTTGCTTGATTTTTTCTTTGCAGAATTGGGCGCAAAAGAGGTGAAAATTATTATTGTTATTATTATTTTGAAAGTTGGCACGTGAGAAGAGCCAGATGACGCTAATTAATTAGGCGTTATATGTTGATATGATTCAGGCAAAACATTTGTCTAATTTGTTAAATGAGGACCCAGCAGTTATGCAACGACGAACCAACCTTGCGAAGAGACTGGAGTTGTACCGAAGTGCCCAAGCAGAGATAGATGCCGTCGCATGGGCCAAGTAGTGAAAGAAATTCTTTCTATTTAAACGTTTTTGATCAATTTGACATTCCATTATTCATTGCTACTAATTCCATATTAATTAATCAGGTAGGGCCTTCTGTGGTAATACTTTTTTGACCTCAGTGAGACTCCATAGGCCAAAATACTTAAATTTAGAGATAATGGAGATGCGGGGAATCGAACCCCGTGCCTCTCGCATGCGAAGCGAGCGCTCTACCATATGAGCTACGTCCCCTGTGAGCTGCTATTAAATAAATTACATCAATCAGTAAATAATTAATGATATATTTGTAAAGGTCCTAATTGATAAGAAATGTATCTAATTCAACAACGCCAGAGATAAAGAGCAATAAATTACTGCTACATTTACCAAATGCTTATGTAGGATAGGGGACCTTGGATAGTCATCCTTAATCCCATACTCTTCCTTTGCATGCAATGTGACAGAGAAACTATTGATGAGAAGAAGACACCTGCATCTTTTCGCCTGGCCATTTGTCACATTTTAAGTTGTTTAACTAGTTTGCCTCTTGACTTTTAATATACATCCATGGACGACGGTTTTTTTGATTTATGGGGCAACAAGAATTTAATTACGAAATTGTTTTCTTCTGTCCACCAGCAGCACCGGCAGTCAGCAAACAAATCTTTCAAACTCATCAGTCAGCAAGCAACATAAAACTTTAATCACTTCTGAGAAGCAAATGACGAGATATATAGTCATCAGTCAGCAAACAACATAAAACTTCAATCGCTTCTGAGAAGAAAATAAAGAGATATATAGTCATTTGGATCCTTTCACCATTAAAATTTTTAGAAAAAGTTAAAGCTGAACCGCCATGACATCTCATTTAATCTATATGGTCCAAAATTTTAATCAAGTAAATTTAGTAGGTTGAAATTTTATGACCTAGACAAGCATTTATTTACTTGCCAATCACTTCTGTTAATACTTCAGAGACAAAGTTCATATAAATGGCTCCATCCATATTGTTCCTCATCTCTACCCAAAAAAGATCTTGAATCATCGCAATCATAGCTTTAGGGCTGATGGATTCAGCTGAAGAAAAAGGTCTGAAATGGAGAAGACCAGATCTTAAAGCAATTGAAACTAAGAGGTCATCAGCTAGCAGAGGAAAAGAAGAGAATAATAAGAATGACGAAGAAGAAGAAGCACTAAGTCCATCAGCTAGGTTGTTCCATGAACCCAACTTCAATGTCTACATTATAGCCATCATGGGTTGCAAAACACGAATTCAACCAGACATTATTAAAGCCAATTTAGTTCATACTTTGGTTAAGCATCCTCGTTTCTCTAGTTTGCAGGTAATTTATATTTTATCTTTCTTTTCTTTTTCTGCCTGCATTATTAAAATAAAAATATGAACAGGTCGCGGAGAATAACAAAGAAATGAAATGGGTAAGGACAAAAGTGGAGTTAGACAAACACGTAATCGTAGCAGAACTAGAAGAAGAAGACTCAACAGAAAAGAATCAAAAGATGATAGAAGATTACATCTCCAACCTCACCAAAACCACCATAAGCAAATCGCAGCCTATGTGGGACGTCCATCTTCTCAATCTGAGAACTAAAGACGCCGAGGCTGTTGGCATTTTTAGAATACACCATTCTCTCGGCGATGGAACTTCTCTTATGTCTCTTTTATTGGCTTGCACTCGCCAAACTGCTGATCCAAATGCACTCCCCATTATTCCTACAAAAATCAACAACAACATCGTCCCACGCCGCTATCAGATTAGTGGTTTTCGGGGATTTTTGGCGGTGGTTTGGTGGTATATTGGGTTGATTTGGAATAGTGTGATTGATGTTTTAACGTTTATAGCAACAACTTTGTTTTTGAAAGATACAGACACGCCTCTTAAAGGTGGCGAAGGCGTTGAATTTACTCCTAGACGCTTTATTTGGCGGAATCTCAATTTCGATGATTTCAAATTCATCAAGACTGCCATGGATACTGTGAGTTTGCTATCATAGGATATAACTGTTTGATAGAATAATGATTTTTCCATGTTTTGATTTATGAACATTCCAGACCATAAATGATGTTGCTCTTGGAGCTACACAAGCTGGTTTGTCTCGGTATCTCAATAGAAAATACGGTGAGCTGTGAAGTTAATTAATATTTTTTCTTATCAGTAATTAAT
Source organism: Excoecaria cochinchinensis (assembly GCA_947683425.1). Taxonomy (NCBI): domain Eukaryota; kingdom Viridiplantae; phylum Streptophyta; class Magnoliopsida; order Malpighiales; family Euphorbiaceae; genus Excoecaria; species Excoecaria cochinchinensis. The sequence continues at coordinate 7,283,076 of CANTUQ010000045.1, forward strand.
AATGTGCTCAATTACATAATTCTTGCATTTGACAGGTGAGGGAATGAATGATGAAGAGGAACCAACTCAACTCAAAAATAATCTTCCTAACAATATCAGGCTTAGAGCAACTCTTCTTGTCAATATAAGACCAGCTGCAGGGATTCAGGTTTCAATTTTTCCATACATTTCTTTTAGCATTTGATTTTTTTTTTATTTAAATAAAATAAAAACTCCAAATGTCGTCTTGTATAAAGGTTATTGCAATTTATGTATAAAATAGCGATATTAAAATAACTGTGATCGAACCTCTCAAATGATGAGATGAAATACTATGAATTTTTTTTTTTCTCATAATAAAAGATTTCGAATAAGTGAATTAAATTGCAATAATTCATAATCTTATTCATAAATTAATTTAACCAATAATAAATAACATTTGCAGGCTCTAGCGGATATGATGGAAAAGGATACTAAAGCAAAGTGGGGGAATTGGATCGGGTACGTTCTTCTGCCATTCACGATTGCCATCCGCGACGATCCGTTAGATTATGTTCGTCAAGCTAAGGCCATTGTTGATCGAAAGAAGCATTCTCTTGAAGCTCTTTTCACTTTCTACATTGCTGATATTTTCCTCAAACTTTTCGGCATTAAGGTACGTAATATATATAATTAATTAATCATTAATCCCCAATATATATATTATTTATTAATTAATTACCAATTGATTGACAGAAAGCAAGCGCTCTATCCCACAGAACTATCCATCACACAACAATGTGCTTCTCTAATCTAGTTGGACCTCCAGAGGAAATTGCGTTTTATGGTCATCCGATGGCTTATTTAGCTCCAAGTTCTTTTAACCAACCACACGTACGTGCACATTTAATTTCTTGTGAATTCTACTTAATTTATAAATACTAATCAAAATCTAAGTTCATAGATTAACACAAACATAAATTGTTATCGCATTCATAACATATAATGGTAGTAATATATTAAAAAAATCTAGTATTTTCTCTTCAACATAAAAAGGAAAAATATTGATTTTCTAATGTTGGTTTTAGTAATTATGAGATCGAATTGATTTATGTATTGTAGGCGTTGATGATAAACTTCCAAAGTTATATGGATAAGATGAGCATTGTTGTATCAGTTGATGAAGACACCATTCCTAATCCCCAACTCCTAATTGATGATATTGTTCAATCTCTCAACCTCATCAAACAAGCTTTGACATCTCGAAAATGAAATATTACCCATTTATATATGTAATACGTACATTTTATTAATTTTCAATAAAAGCTTTGTATTGTCTTGTTTACACTTTTTACTTTAAAAAATTTAAACACCTGAGTAATTATAATAAATTGAATAATTAATATCATGTCAAAAAATACTTTTTATAATTAATTTCATATTAAAGTTGGCAAAACCAAGATTGAGCTGATATGGTGCAATTACTCTGGTTAGCCAATTGTGTAACTTGGTGCAATCGAACCAATATCGCGTCACAGGACATTTGGAGATGATACGCCAATGCTTAAGTCAGCCTTCAGACAGAGAATGAGCTACGAACTCTCTTATTTATAGGCTTAACCAAGGACCTGGTTGTTTCACTTAGCTGTTGGGCTTAGTAGGCAAGCTCAAGCCTTTTGGGCCAATAATGAACTTTTTCCTAGCCCAAAGAAAAATAGATAAGAAATGAATTGATAAGTTAATTAGAAATTTCATGCTGAATTTTCAAAATCGTATCCATATTTATATACTAAATAATTTGAAAGATATAGTATTACTTAGATTAATTATCAATGTTTATACTGTTGGCTTAATAATCCAATAGTCAAAGTATTTAATAAATATGGTATAAGAGATTAAAACTAAATTTGGTTAGAAACAAAGGAATTGAGGAGCAAAATGTGTTTTTAGTTTTTATGGTAATATATATTTTATAATTAGATAATTGCGATTGTACATATTCTATATTGTCATATTATTGGTAATATTTGCATATAGTCATATTATTTAAAAAACTGAATCTAGTCATATTGTTGGTAAAGTTCAATTCGTCGATATAATTAAGATGGTTAGATAGCACAAATTAAATAACAACGCATAATGTATTTTATTGCAAAAAAGTATTTATTGCCAGTTAGTTTTTTTCCGAAACAGTGTAAAACACTATAAAATGAGGAAAAAACGATATCATCATCATCTTCTTCTTCTTTTCAAAAGGATGTAAATTGTTTGTTAAAAAATGTTGGAAATTTCCAAAAATAGATATATTTTGCGAAATTATAGGACACGGAAATTTGATTTATTTACCACACGGTAAATACATAGACTAAGTCAGCAAAAGCCAAAGCTATTTTCACCCATTTTAACCTTGAGCTTTATGCAAATGCTTCTTTGCCTCCCAGAAAGAATCCGGAAGGAGGTGGAAACAGAAAAAGAAATTGCATAAATTACAAGGGCACTTAATTAATTTACTTTTTGTAAATCTTTTTAATGCATTTTACCATTATATTTTCCCTTTTTTTTGGTGAAATTGCAAGTTTTTCTTTTTCAAGATTTTCCTGGATACAATTTGATCTCTGAGAGAGATGGGCTGGTCTGCAACTTCTGCTATAAAGGCTTACCTTGATACCCTCAGACTGGTTTTCCTCTTTTCCCTCTTTCAATAAATTTTTTTCCCCTATTTCTTGCTAATTAATTGCTATTTGTCTTTCCTCTTTATGTATGTTGCGAGAAATACAATTTTTTTTTTTAAATGTACGTAAAATTCGAAGTTTAATATTCCTACAAAGTTTTGTTAAGAAATAGCATTATTAATTCAGTTGAGAAATGAATTTACAAAACAATTATGTAGTGAATTAACAAATTTCCTAGATATTAATAAATCAATTATATATTTTGAATTTTGAATGTATATATTATAGTGTAACAATAATGAGAGAAGGAGAAGTGAGGCATGGATAAAGAGGAAAGAACCAGGGAGCAACGAGTTCATATCAGCATTAGCAGCTGGAATGGAAGCTAAACTAATAGTAGAAGTCACATGCCATGTTTCTCCGTCCACAGTAGCCTTAGCAACCGCCGCAAGACACACCGGAGGACGGCTGGTTTGCATTCTGCCTGAGCCAGTTCTTGCTGAATCCAAAGAAGTTATTAAAGACACTGGTCTTAAAGACATTGTTGAGTTCAGAACAGGAGATCCCTCTCTGCTTTTACCTGATTACCATAACATTGATTTCTCCCTTGTTAATTGCGCCAACGATGACTACAAAAGATTGCAAAATTTGATCGATGTCAATCCCACGAGATCAGTGGTTGTGGCTAACAACTTGCACGGCGGAAACAAAGGATTGGGAGGCCAGATTATTAGCCGAGGGATTTTGAAGGATAAAAATGAAGTTGTGGTGAGGTCTACTGTACATCCTATTGGGAAAGGAATGGAGGTTACTATGATTGGAAAATCCAAGAAGAAAGACCGCGGCGGACCTATGAAGAAGAGTAAATGGGTTTTCATGGTTGATGAGGACAGTGGTGAGGAGCATATCTATAGAGTACCTACATGAACAAACAAACATTAATATAAACATTATTATTGGTTCATTATATTATCTAAACAAGAACTTGTAATGAATTGTTGAGATTGGAGTCTTTATGTCCATCATTATTTTAATAATTTAATTCCTCATTCTGTTTCTCATTGTAGAAATTGTATATACACGTTATACAATAGTAATATAATTATACCTCAAGTTCAAGAAAATATATTCTACTTCAGTATTATGATTATAATTCGTTCAACAGGTTTTTTCTTTTTGATGTGCTTATGTTTTACTAATAACTTGCACGTATATGTATGTAATTTGAAATGACAATTCGGCTTCAAAACCCTGTTTTTATTTTATTTAAAATTTCAATCTTATCAAGCTAAATAATGAAAAACAATTAAGAATGAAATTGGGTGGGGATTAAAAAGGAGGGAAATGAAATGATCATTATACATTACCCGTCATCACCCACCACCTTCTTCACCAGAAATCACCATGATTCCACCTTCAGTTTCAAGCAATGGAAACCTCTCAACTACCAATCACCTATTCAATCCCCTTCACTTTCACATTCTCTGCTGCACCTTTTCTTTGCAATCTGCCTAGATTAGATCCTAGCTTAGCTACTACCTACTAAAATTTTCCAACTTTGCAATCTGCTCGTGTTCTTGGCATTCTTGGAAATCCATCCTTAATGGGAAATCCAAGATGGGAAGCATTTAGGCCTAGCATGTTTGTTCTGTCATTTTTATTGGTTTTTAGCTTCAGAATGAACAAAATTAATGGTAAACATGAGCATGATTATGTAGTAGCAGAAGTTCATCAAAGTGGTGGTGGTGATAGTAGATCGAAGCTATGTAACACCGACATGAGTAGCTTTCTTCCTCCGCCCTACAACAACATCTCTAACATGGTCTGTGCACCCGTTTGGAATACTTTCCTCTTGAGGGTAAGTTTTATCCGAATTGCATACAATTGATTTCCTTATTTTATTCAAAAAAATAATTATTATTATGTCAAATTAATAAATTCTTCAATGAATAAAAATGTCAATTAAGCAATTTGGATAAATTCCTACAGCAGAAAACATGTATTAAAATTGGCTTAATATTTGCAGTATCACAAGAGAGAAGGGAACTTGGTGACCTTCATACTAAGTGGTGTATACACAACTGGATGGGTTGGAATTGGATTTTCAAGAGATGGAATGATGGTTGGGTCCAGTGCTATGGTGGGATGGTTCACAAAGCAAGGTCATCCGAGAATCAAACAATTCTATTTACAAGGTAGAAAGTCATCCCAAGTTATATCAGATGCTGGTGAATTGGATCTAACCAAAGTTCCACCTGCTGTTGTGCTTCATGGCCCCATGATTCATCTTGCATTTCAAGCCAAGTTTGAAAAACCTCTGTCTCGCCAACCTATTCTATTGGCTTTTAGTACCAAATATCCTAACCACCATCACCTATCCACTCATGATGATAAAACCACCATTCTTTTCGACTTCTCTGCAGGTTTCTTCACTCTTAAACTTAACTCCCTTTTATTCGGATTAATTATTTATGTGGTCACAAAACTATAGCGGTAATATATATATATATATTAGTAAAATCATCAAAATTTTCGTTAATATTTCAAAAGTAATTTTGGCTAGGTTTCCAGTCCTGTATTGTACAATTTCAGTGGACATGGCACTGATTTGACATTTTATAATTGAGGAATCGGACTAAATATTGCACGGTTTAGTCAAATTTAATTTTAACGATAATAATAAAAAATTTCGATAATTTAGAGTCACAAAAAAAAAGTTTTTGTTTTATGGGCACAATGTTATTATCCCTATATTTTTGTGACCGCTTAAGTAATTAATCATTTATTCAACTTCTAGCTTTTATTTTCACAGAGGTAATGAGTTTGTTCTTCTACAGGTTCTGCTTCTGCTGAGTATACAAGTCCTGGACAGATGAAGAAGAGTCATGGGATATTGGGTATATTTGCATGGGCATTGGTTCTTCCAATTGGAGCAATTGTTGCAAGATACCTAAAGCATAAAGATCCACTTTGGTATTATCTGCATGCCAGTATTCAATTTGTGGGATTTCTCTTTGCACTAGCCACTGTGGTTCTTGGACAACAACTATATGCTAAAATCAATGCTAGAATACCAGCACATAGATCCATAGGAATTTTTGTCCTTACGCTTACTGTTCTGCAGGTATGCTCCTTTTAATCCTGATGCTGTATCTTGTATAAGATGCATTCTAATAATTTGTGTATGTTGGCATCTAAAAATTTGAATTTCAGATACTGGCTTTTTTTCTACGACCTAAGAAGGATGCCAAGATACGCAGATACTGGAACTGGTATCATGGTTGGTTTGGAAGGATTGCCCTCTTTTTTGGAGCTCTAAATGTGATGTTGGGAATTCATGCTGCAGCTGCAGGGATTGCATGGAAAATATGCTATGGATTACTGATTAGTACAATACTAGTTACAGTTATTATCCTAGAAACATGTTCTTTGTTCAGGAGGAGATCAGAAACTACTACACCTTCTTCCTTCCAAATGAATACATTTTCATAAATCAATTTCAGAGTAATTTTGTTTTGTGTATATTGCACTTTATGTCAGAATACTGGGTTCTGAGGACTTGTTTTTCCTTAAACAGGGTCGCTAAGGTGGTTACAAAATTTTGAAAACAGTGAGATTTTGTTAGAAGTTTTGTTGTGCTCGCCACTTTACTCTGTTTCTCGCAAGTCCAGGAAGCCATGCCAAATTGGTTCTTGGCCTGAACCAGTGTGGAAGCCTGTTTACAAATTGTCAGGGTAATTTTTGTATGATGGATGAATGGTGTATGTATTCCATGCATGGATAACATTTGTGAAGCTGGAGCTGCAAATATTCAGCTTTTTTTGGTGAAAAAAAAAATAAAACTAACTGTGAGCTTTCTTGTTTTAACATGGTGGGCTTGCACTCTGCTGTTTTGAGTTTGAAAACGAAGGTGTAGTGGAATGTACATTGAACGTCCTTCCCCAGTTTGTTTAAGGAAGAAAGGTTGTCCTGTTTTACGTGAGATCACCAGGATTGTCTATCATGAATCTGTTCACATGCAAATCATTTCCAAGCATAAGCAAAAGCTTATGGATATGCTTGTTTTAACGCTCCAAATTCTGGAGGCACCACTGGTTTTAATTGCCATGTCACTAAACAGTACGTCCACAACCTTTTTCTTTTTTTTTTTTTCGTTTTTGCCGTTAAAAGGGACCAAAAAAAAAGAAAAAAGAAAAGAAAAAGAAAAAGGTGACAAATAAAATTAGAAGAATCATGTAAGTAACAAAATGAAATTGTTAACCAATTTAGGCAAACCACAAAGTTTCAAGAAAACATAGTTACCAAGGCAACCGCTCAATTCAATGAAACAATTTCAATTATTTACAATCCAATCAAATTAATTTCCAAGTCAATGTCTGTAGGAAACAAGAAAAACCGAACTGTCTTTAGATGTAGTGTAGGGGTGTGAGTGTCCGAATAAGTACATAGAATTTGCTCATCATTCATGAGGTAAATGTCAAAACTTTCTAACTTGTATAGTAAGCCAAAATTGTCACCTCAACGAACATATCAAAAGACCCCAAATGTAAATAACCAACTGCTAATTGAATTGTAAATAACCTGCATCATCAAGTAAACCGGTGGTCAGACATAAAAATGAGGCTCAATGTAATGGCAAAGTAAAAACTTTCATAAATTTTAGCTACTTCACAAGTAGCTGTATATCTCACGCAGCGCGATCTCCACTCAGTGAAAAAGTAGTTTTTAAACATGTTAACATCTCTAAAATTTACCACGGCAATCATTTGCGACAACATTCACAGCAAACAATCACAAGAACAACTAATCCAAAACATAACTGCATTTTTCGGGGCATTATTATATATTGTAGGAAAATTCTATTACCCTTCCAGAATTGATAGGGGAAGGGAGGAAAATAAATTTTCCAACAGTAATACCTTTAATAACGAAAAAATCTTACTTCCTCTAAGTCTAACATCCATTCCGCAGATAAGTAGACCAAGTCAAATCAAGAACTGCAGCAAAGTTTTCTCAATATTAATGTCGATGTCATTTAAACATTGAATACTGAGCAAAAGTTTCCATAGGCGTTATAGTTGTGCATAAGAGCTCCAATCATAAACTGTTCAACCCCACCATAATCAGTAGTTATTTTACCCAAAAAGAAAAGAAAATACAACAGAAACTCAAGATTTTTTAAGTCATGACACGTTCATATTTCATCAGGAATTGGGATGTGTTAAGAACCAAAAGCTCTGGTTTTGATAGTAGAAAACTAACCTGCATCCTTTTAGAAGGTGGTCTGACCATGAAAGCCAGAAATGTTCAACACGCTCATCCTCCTTGTGTATAATTAAAGCTTACTATGCAAATTGATACACTTGATTGGTTGACTGGGAAGAACCTGAGATCATGTGGCACTAGCAGTACAACCTTCACTTGATGCAAAGTTTGTAGATTTTGGAGCTTCACTACCTCTTACTACTCTGTTATATATAACCTTAAAAGGCTGTGTGCCATATGGTCGACTAAGTAAGCTTATTGGCATTCTCAAAGTCTGCTTTCTATTTCTCCTTCCCTTTATCAAAACGCTAAAGGTTTTTTCCCCATCAATCTTTCTTTCCTCGTTGCTACTAGTATGTTCTTTAAAGCTTTTGTCCTGGTTTGAATCACTACCAGAAATTTCAAAGCTATGCAAATTTATATGACCATTTTCCTTTATATTTTCCGAGCCAATCCCAGACAAATTTGGATTATCTGTTCCCTCTGATGCCAGGAGGTCTTTCTTACCTTCTATGTTGTCAATATCCACGGGAAGACTTGGAGGTGCAGTTGTGCTTTCACATTGTTCGAACTGTGTTGTATGCTCTAATTTAGAATCAGAAATTGGCTCAGTAACAGGTGAAGGGATAGAAAACTCCATGGCATGGCACCCAGGCCACACTGGGCCAGGAATAAACTCAGATACATTGTGGTTTACATTACACTGCCAAGAGAAATGATTGGCATGGAAGGCATTACTGGTTACAGGAAAGGTACTGGTTGGCACTGCTTGGCTTTGACTGTAAGGAGGGTACATAAAGGGTAATGGTTGCATCATGTTTGGAGTTGCTGGAGGCGAAGGGTATGGATGATGTGGAGAAGATATTGGACTAACAGCAGGAAACACAGCAGTTGGTCCAGGGTGAAGAGTCATGTTTCCTGGCCATGGTCCAACACCTGGAACAGCACCAGGACGAGAAGGAAGAGGAATATTCACAGAAACTGGTCCAGCACGTGCCATTGATGGTGATGGGTTAAATGGGGCTGCAGAAGCTGATAACTTTTTATTGGGAAGTCCACGAGTCGCAACTGAACTCACAACCGATGGTTTGTCCTTCAAATCCTCCACTTGAGGCAATATGGAGCTAGAAACACCTAGGGTTTTGAATTCACCAGGTGAATCCTTCCCAGAGGGGGGTTTCTGTGGGTGAGAATCAGTTGCACCTGATATGCTATCGATCGATATGCTATTATTCATAACTTCACAAACCTCAAGAGTCCCAGATTCAGATCCTACTGTACACTGAGCCACCACTGAAGTATCATCTTCCTTTGCGTCAGTTGAATGACCCTCTTCTTTGCTCTCAACAACATCAGTTCCATTTTTGAACTGACAAGTTAAATCCTCTGCAAAATTATTTTCCTTCTCCCCACGCGCATCTTTCAAATCTGTTACCATTTGATTAGCATTTTCTGTTGCTTTATTTGTCTCTTGTTCATATTTTCCAACACCAACTTCCTGGTTATCTGGAACATCACTTTGTGGAACCCAGACCTGAAACTTGGCAATAGTTCCTGGAGGTGCCAATGCTACTTCCTTGTATGAAGGAGACTTTCCAAGACTAACCACTGAATTCTTCCTTAGACCAATATCATTAGGGCCAGAGATTGGACTAGATTCAACTGGAGATGTAAAAACTTTGCCTGCACCCAGTGAATTCTCTGCTGTTGCAGGTTTATTAGCTGAAGGAATAGACTTGGCCCTGTATGTTACAGCTTTCACCATTCTCCGCCCAAATTTGGCACCATGGGAAGGATTTCCACCATGGTGATCTACATAATTTCCATGAGTTAGTGCCCGTTTTTTCAAAAGGTAGTACCTATTACTCTGGTTAGCATTCTTGACAGGAGGATAATCCACATTAGTATCCACAATCTTTTTCTGATAAACTTTGCCAATGATTCCTCTACGCTGCTTCAGTCGTCGCCCATAGGGGCCAGCTGATCTCGGCCTTTGAACTGGTTGCCATCCATCATCTCCTTCACCATGTGTTTCCAAAAACGTTTCATTGGTTATTCCAGGCTTCTTTTCTGCAGTCTCTTCTGCAATGGGCTGTTGCTGGAACTGAACTTGGGAAGAGCTGGTCTCCTGGGTAGCAACAGGGGTAACAGTCTCTTCATCAAGAACCTCTTCGGGTGTCTCTTTTGGGGACTCATCAGAGATTGCTAGATTTACATCTGGGTGAGTGTTTTCCTTTATCTGAAATGGAAAATTGAAAATTTTATGGTAAACATTAAAGGTAAACTTTTAACACAACAGTTTATCAAAGAACAATTCGGCAATCACTTAAAAATCTAGGGTAAGCAAATCCCTGGGCCCAGTGGGCTCGATGACCTCTATCTTTTGGGCAAGCTTACTTTTAGAGTTGACCAGGGCACTTTTACTGACAATAATTGTGATTAATTACTTTTGAAACAATTGAGAGAGAGGGAGAGAGAGAACAAGAAATTGCCTAATACAACAAAAACAAATATATAAAGAAAAACCATTCTAAGTTTTAGCTCAAATCCCAGAGTCATGAGTCAGTTTAAAATGTTTAATAAATAGACCTAATATAAACTCTGCTAACCTTTGTAATATGGTTTTTCTTCTTTACTGACATAAAATCTCTGCCCTTTGTATCACGGCTTGGACTAATATAGTCCAGCAAATCCGAAACACTGCCAAATATAAAAGTGCAACACTTATCAGTAGCAAGAAATGTATCTGTATCAGTAAGAACATGCGTCATAAGCATCTCTCCAGCAGGCAAATTGCACACAAATGATTCTTATATTTACAAACAAGCAATGGGTTATTCTTATAAGTATGTGGATACATGTCTTGATAGTTTGCCAAATTTAGACAGAAATGCAATAGTATCCCAGCCCAAAAATAGAGTGAAGAGCATCATAAACAGAGAGTTATTTATGACATTCCAAAATGGTTGGCTCATGACCTGAAAATCTTTAGGGAAGCAACCAAATACTAGGGAAGTCCTGGTGAAGTGACACAGAAGTATCTAGCAAACAAACTATGATGTGCAAGTATAGCCAGCACATAGTATCATAAGGAGTGGTAGACACAAAAGAAAGTATCATAAGGAGTGGTAGACACAAAAGAAACTGCAGTATGTAGCAGCAAATTTGCCATGGTTTGATAACGGATTATTCAAAGAAGTAGCGGAAAAACGAAGTACAATAAACCCACAATACATCAAGGAAAATGTTAAGTTAATTCACCTCAGGTGGCCTTTGCTAGCTATGGATGCATCAGGCTTTCTAGTACCATTCCGTGCAGCTTCTTGCTGTTCAAATGCCTTGGACTCAAAGTACTCAAGCCAGGCTGCAGCATCCTGCAGTATTTCATGAAATGATATAAAATACCCAGTTAATACACAGACATTCATATAGAGACAGAGTGACTAGCAATAGAATTAAATGGCTTCAATTTCACTTGTTCAATGAGAGTCCTTGTCATTTTAAAGCTATAACTTCCCAAGAATTAATTATTGGAAACTTTGTGTGCCTAACCTTCTGATTCACGTGCCAAAAGGAAGGTCACAGGTTCACATTTATATTTAGAATCTTTTGATGGATGCTCCATATTATTGAGCAAGTTTACTTTATCAAAAACATAAATGGTCATGAGTAGCTGAGAAGCAAATGCTGAAAGGGGAAAGATGGGGTAAATTAATTCATTATCTAGATCCGATAGACACCTGAGTACGCAAATCATCTGGACCAAGCTTTGCTCGGAGAATTTGTAAGGTCGTCTGCTCATGCTGAACACTCAATGGGTATGCTTCCATTAGTGAGAGTGCAATTGCTATTGCATGGTAACTTGCAGCTGTCTGATATCGAAGTAAAAAATGCAAACGATTTATAAGGCCACTCATTATTTAGCATGCATGAAGCACACAAAGTGAAAAAGTTAAATCACTGATATAAAGCACATATAATATCTACAGGAGGAAAAAAGTTCTGCCTGGAACTAAAGCAAAGATATCCTTCCTTTAATGTTGAACTGACCATTAAATAATTCTATTGTTTTCTATTCATTAAGAGAGTGAAGCTGGGAATTTTTAAGGCAAATCAATCACTCTTATAAAGCACAATTACTCCATAATTGGCAATCAAGTATTAAACCTGCATCTTCTCTTCTCTCCCTTGAACAAAAAGAGAGGGAAAAAAACAGAGAGAGAGAGAGAGAAAGCCTTCAAAAATCTAGCAAACCCACTTGGTCAGGTATCAACTATAAACAGAAAGTCCATTGCAAATATGACGTCAAAGAAGCACAATCCCAACAACAACATACCTGGATGTGATCTGGACCAAGTAACCTTTGGTTGCACTTCAGAGCTTTATGAAGGTATCTAAGGGCAACATGCACATTTCCTAGACCTTCCTCCATCATGGCCACATTGATATATGTCGCAGCGGTGTTTGGGTGTGATGGACCACATGTGAGATGTAGAAGATATAAAGCACGCTTTACATACCTGGTCGATAACAAATTAGAAGCTCACAATTGGCACAAAAGGCCAACCAGAAACATATAGAACAAAATATTACAAATAGATGTAACAGCAGTCCCAGGACAAGAACCACAGAGCTCAAATCTTGTCAACAGAAAGAATGCAAGTACTTGGTTTACAGGCAACAATTGTGTAATGAAATCACTGTTAAAGCAGTAACTTTCAGCCAATTCTAATGATAACTGTAAGCATAGACCACAGCAGAAAGAATTTAGAGCCACGCATCAGGTAGAACATGAGGTAATCAATAGACATCAAGTCAGAAACACAATTAAAAAAAATGCTCATTCAACGTTCAAATGCAAGATATACTTGAGAGCCAACTCTGTATGTTGAAGTCTGTAGTAGAACACTGCAAGATCCCCGTAACTTTTCATTGTATCTGGATGATCAAGTCCTAGTTCCCTCTCATTGATATCCAAGGCTTTTTGCTGATATATAGTAGCCTGCAAGTTGAGACAGCATTGAATTTAAACTATCATCAAAAGATATAAAAAATGCAAAAAGAAAAATAAAATATTAAGCTACGGGACAACTATATTGCTTATTGTGCCACTAAATCATACACAACTTAGCAACATGACAAGAATCTGAGAGCTACTAATGGACAAATAATAGACCTGATTGAAGTCTCCAGTATGATACAATACAACTGCAAGAAGGCTGTAAGCACCTGCAGTCATTCTATGGTAGGGACCACAAACTGCCACCAACTTTGCCAAAGCCTGGAAACAGCACAGAGAGAAATTGAGGGCAATGAAACTGTAGTAGAAGCAGCTCATCACACGAGGAAATAGAGGGAGAGGGGACTTATATTTCACATATAAATATAAACAAGGCATGACTTGAGCTGACAAAAACCTTTGTCCCATAGGTAACTGCATCTTCAAGTTTTCCCTTGTCTAAAGCTGTTTTTGATGACTCCAGGAGCTGCCTTCCATCAGCAGAGGAGCAAGCTGCTTGCTGAAAAAATTTAGAAAAGCAATGTATCTTGAATATGGCTAAATTTGATTAGTTACCTAACAAAATTGAGAAGAACACACACACACACACACACACACACATATAAATATATATAACTACTTCTAGTCATCACCTTATGCACTGGAACCAGGCTGACAATCTGATTAGTTACCTAACAAAATTGAGGGCACACACACACACACACATATATATATAAACATATGTAACTACTACTAGTCATCACCTTATGCACTGGAACCAGGCTGACAACATCTGATTTCCTGAATGGATGTGGAGAATCCATATCAAAATCCCTTGGAACCAATTCAATACCCACCTACAAAAGGCACCATAAAAAACCAACAAAAGGAGTATAAGCTATATTCTTTTTTCATTTTACTCAGTTATGACACAATTTTAAAATTAGTAAAAAGCTCTGGTAAATTAATTATTATTTTCTCCATTTCACTCTATCTAATGCCAAACTATTATCTCCCGTCAAGTTAACAATTAATTGTATTTGCTCTATTACTGCAATATGGCTACAGAGGTTATTGCATTTAGATGAGTACTTCAAAGATGTGTGACACTACACCATCTACCGGACACAATTTATTGCATTTAGATGAGTACTTCAAAGATATATGACACTGCACGATAGTGTTGCACAGCCGAAATTTGATGCGCTCATAATTGCAATGTGCAAAATAACCTTAATGACTTGATTTTTTCTTCATCGACAAAGATAAATAACATAAACAACAAACTTTAAGCAGTGACCACTAAAATTATCCATCCATGTAGAAACCTAATACTTAATTAGGAGTTAAGCAATTAACTGCCAAATTCAAGCCGTTAAGTCATTCCAATATCTTGTCATGACTAAAGACTTTGCTCAGACATATTATTTTGCCATGATATGTCCAGAAAACATTGCATGCTTACAAAACAAACTGAAAACTGTAAAAGCTTATTGTAGATTACACAATTTTGAAACCTCAAATTTCATGCTATATGATATTCGAAAGTTATAGAGCTTTATAAATCACTCTATGAATATACCTTGTGGCATAATCCACGAAGGATTGCAAATTTCCTCACATCCTTGAAGTTTGAGCTGCTAATGTCCCATTCAAATCGCTTCTTCAGAAACACCTCCAGCCATCTCCACACAAGAGAGTGGACATGACCAGACTTATCTGAATCTCCTTTTTCAGGAATCCCAAGCATCAGATTTAGTGCAGCCGCAATTGATACAGCCATTTTATCATAGTCTGCAACAGTTGTAATCACAGCCTGAAGAATATGCTTAAAAGCTCGTACAATCATCTCATGAATACAAAGAGACTGTACATGTGATAGCTTTTCTGAAAGCTTCACCTGCATAAAATAAAGAGTAAAACCAATTAAAATGGAGGCATCTCACAAGTATACACAAAAATAAAAACTAATTTATCACCATCTGTTTGGACTGCATATAGCAAAGCACAACACTTGTCACTACCAACTTTTCCTTAAAAATTCCAGAATAAAAGAAGTAATGACTGCAAAATGAAAATACATCAACATTTTTTTTTTTGGTAAACAAACATATCAACAAGTATAAAAATGATGTGCTATAGGAAAAAAAAAATTGGAAGCACCCCTGCATTTTGACATAAATGATGATTAGAATGCCCATGAAAAAAAAAAATTATTTAGTAAAAACATGTGCACAGTGCAATATATGTGAACAATGTAAACTAAAGATATACATGAATAAGGCACATCAACTAATTGCAGCCAACAAAGAGTGGCAGTGCCACCTTGAGGCAATCATCCAGCAGCACAAAAATCCTAAGTATAAATGTGACCAGCTGTTATGAAAAAAAAAAAATTAAGTCCAGAAAACAAGCACCTAAGTACAGAAGAAAAGGTGCAGCCTTTACCCATGAACCTTCCATTTATAAAGTGCACCACTTGGAAATTGACACCTAAATTCACCTCCAATTGTGCCTTTGGTAGCATATTAGAGATATAATACATAAAAGCCTTTTAAAACTTGAGGACAAGGACTGGTTATTTCACTAGATTGGAGATATCTGCAAGTATACCATTATAGACAACAATTTTCATATCCGTGTTTCTACATGTGCTACAAGAGCACTAATATCATAGTGCGAACCATGGATCTACAACATCACAGAATGGCCATGAGAACAAACAAAGGATTTCCTTCATAGACAGAATACAAAAAAGTGAATGCATGTTCTAAGAAGCAAAGTTTGAAGTCATGAGAGCAAGCAACTTACAACATGTCCCAGTGAACGCATCCGGAGACCTCTAGTATGCATAAAATCAGTAAGAGTCCGGCCATCCACTGGTGAGAGTTCCAGAGAGCCAAAATCTGCTACCTGCATTCTATTGTCAATACAACATCTCGAAATTCAAAAACAGGTAGATAAATATATATCTAAATCTAGAAATTACCAGTTTTGGAAGAGCAACGTCATTATAATATTTGTGAGACATGTCGATTAGCTCTTGCAAAGACTGTTGACCAAATGGTTTGGTTAGTTTGTATCGTAGAGTAAATAAAGGAAGATGATGACCCAATGGTATTTAGAAGTACTACCTTGCGATGAAGTCCAGTATCTGAGTCTCGTAATCGAGTGAAGGCTGCATCAGATAACAACTGTTGCAGTGCAAGTTCATTTTTTTTAGCAGTGATTTCAAGCTGAGATTCCGTTGAAGCTAAACTAGCATCTTCAACTTCACCAGTTACACGACCAATAGGTGATCTTGAGTTTTCAGACTGTACTTTAATATTGCTTTCATCTAATTTTTTCTTGTTGTTCTTCAGGGACCTTAGAGGGGTGCCAAGTCCCTCAACCTTCATTTCTTTTTGTGAGGAGGTTTTCTTGCCCTTCTCAATTGGCAGTTTCTTATCCTTTTCTGTATTTTTCTGGTCCTGCAAATGTTGAATCCAGCAGGCTCCAAGCTCCCATCTCATAAAATCATCCTGCTCCAATTCCTCCTGTTCAAGCTTAGCAAGACTTTCTTCCAGCATTCTCTCTACAAAAACTTCAGAAGCACTGAGCTCTTCACGCTCTGAAGTTGGCAAATTAGTTGGTTTGCTGTGCTCTGAAGGTGTTGTTTTGTGAAGAAGCACTCTCAAACTGAAAAGAAGGCAAATTCAGACTTCGAGAAAATATTTCCATATATAGCCCCTTCATCAGAACATTATTAATGTCCAATAACAACAACGAAGACCTCAACATGGATTCGCAAGATTAGCCAATCTTTGAGAAAAGATCTAGGGTTATTTTCTAATACTCGTAGCAAAAATCAATATGGGGCAAATTAAGAATCATTTAGCTCATCTTAGCTTCCTAATTTTAAAGGGAAAGTGAAGCTAAGTTTAGCCTTCGCATGATATGGCAGAGATCAAAATAAATAACAGATAGTAGTATTCCAGCATATTATTATGAGAACTAGAAATATTCCAGTCTTCTAGAAAATAGCGCACTTCCGAAAGCCAAAATTTAATAAACGAAACCTGGCATGCTTTAAAATATTGCACCCAACATTTATTCTTTATATTAATGAATACCCTATGTCATACATGAAACCCTTCTCAAATAAATTAAAATGAAGTTATGGCAAAGTGAAGTCAAGTAATTGCTTAATTATTTATGCTTATCAATGGAAAATTCTAACAAGTGATACCACAAACTGTTGTGGCCAATGTTGAGTAATACATGATGCATCACAAACCATAGCTAAGATGAGACAAACCTGTTAATATTCAGGGCATTAGCACCACCTTCAGGCTGTTGAAGTTCAATACTCTGAGATGGAGGACTGATATTCTTGTCCTCTTTCCCCTCAACTTTCACGACAGCTATGTAACCACAGAATCTTACATTGACAACGCCAAGTGTAGCAATGTCCTGCACTCAGAAGTAACAAGTTTTCCATCAATTTATTAATTACACTATCATAGAAATCCCAAAATCCATGCATCTTTGAACAATAAAACTTTCAGAAACTTACATGCGCAGCTGTATTCTCATCAGCTGTAATTCCTTTCAGCAGGTTCCGTTCTACTAAACTTTTTTTATCCACTCCAGTTGCTTGAATTCCATCAATTTTTGTGTCTACCTTAGAACTTGCATTGGCAGCATCTTTTGTGACTGTGATGCTCAAGTCTCCTACTCTCTCTATATAAAGAATTGCACTATTCCCAACTGAACAGAATGAGTCTAGGTTCTCTCTTACATGCTGCACAGCCTTAATGGCTCTGAAAATAGCAACGTCAACAAATAAACTGTGAAGAAGGAAGGCTTTCCTGTCTCGAATCTGCCTCTCCTCTGCTGTCTTGCAGGGCATAGATGCAACAAACAAAAATTCACCAGACCAGGGTATCAAATCACTTCTCCCATCTCTTCCAAGACCACCTCCATGTCCTCCCCACGTTTCATCCTCAACAGGAAGAGAAGGGAAAACTGAAGGTGACTGTGCTGCAAATGGTGGGATAAGCCATGTGTTCGCTCTAAAGCCATAAGGAAGATTCCCAAACTGCAAGAAGTAAAGAAAGGAGGGGAATCAAGCACAATGCAGCATCAGGAGAAATCAATGCATTACACTGTTCAACAACTTAATCCTATTTTGTTTGTTACTAAACTATTGAAAAACTTAATTGGCCTCTTGTATAATTTCCATCCAATATCAGTGGCAGTAAGTTGAGAGGTGGGAAGACAGGATGAAGATTCAGCAGAATTGCCGTATACCTTGTTGCGTTCTGAAAATGCTTTCATAAGATCATCATAAGCCTGAAAATTGAGACAAAAATAGATAAGTTAATATGTTAAGAAAATTATTAGAAACACATCCAGCACATAAACATGAATAATTCTTTAGCCCAAAGATTTTTGCAAATGAAAAATAGAAACTAGAAGACTAGATGACTAGAACTTGCGAGATCAAAATGAATAAGTAGAAAAGTATCAGTCAAAAAACAAAAACCAGATGACTAGATTAACTTTGACAGATCATAATTCATATGTTAAATAAATTATTAGAAACGCATCCAGCATATAAACATGAAAAATATTTGTCTCAAGGATTTACCAAGTCAAAGACCATTTAGCAGGATCAAAAACACCAACGAAAATTACCATTTTGAACAAAATAAGATTTCTCAATCTGTTACATTCTGCCGTGAGGAATCAAAGATGATGAACCACAAAAAATAATTGTACCATGCTTAGTGCTATATAGGAAAAACAGTCAATAATTGAACAAGAAGCTGCTTCTAGAATCAGGCAAGAACAGCCTCATACAGGTTACACCATGGATCTAGAATTTTCCCGATAAATCAATTGTATCTAGTCTAATTATCCACTTTACAATTTAGAAGAGGACTAACAATAATTTCAGCAAGCATGGTTTTTAGAAACAGCAACTGCAACTATAGCTGTGTTTATCAAACATGCTCCGGACTGTACATAGCTGTTGCTTTGAAATTGAAGAGTGAAAAATTGAACACTGTACGAGAAAGACCAAACTTCATATAGAAATAAATCCAAAAGCCACATAAATTTGAGTTTTATATGAAAGCAACGAAACTAACATTGTCAAAGGCTCTACTGAGCTGCCGCAGCAAATCAACGAGATCGTGACACAGAATCCCCTGCTTTCCAACGTTGTAGAATCCCTTTCTGCAAGCTTCAACTTGGACAAGCTTCCCATTGCAGAGCTTCACCTGATCATTGAACAAAAATTTTCGAATCCGAAATGCACTAATAAATGTATAGAAATAAAAAAGAAAGAGAAGTCCATACATCCAGGGAGAAGACATGATCCTCCTCTGCAATGTCCTCGATCTGCCGTTTCGTTGCCTTTCTTACAACTGCAACATTCAACGCAATATCGATCATTTTTCAATTTCTACATTATAGGTTCAATTATTTTAAAAGTTACGTTATCGTCCTTATTCAAAATAAACAAGTAGAAAGAAATAATACATTGAAGAGGAGGAGTGAGGTGGGAGAGTGAAAAGAACTCGTAAAAACTCCCAAGCTTAGGGCACGAGTGGCTCATTTCGCCTTCTACATCTACCGCCGCGTCTTTTGATGACGAAGATTGTTTCGCATTAGCGGCCGTCGTTGTGGTAGCTTGAGATTTGGTTGTGTTTTTCTTGGAATTCTTGTCCTGCGCAATATGCGCATTCTTTCCAGAATCAGACTTGGACTTTTCCTGTCCTGCCGGCGACGGGCCGAACCACGTCGTGCAGGCAACAATGTCCAGCAGCCGTCTAACGTGCGCCACCGCAAGCTCCTCATCGTAGTCCTCTGATCACAGAGAATAACCATCGTTACCAAATCACAGGACGAAGAACTATGCGTTTGAGCGTTATATATAAAAGGAAACTAGCACAAGTTTTTCCTCCAGCGGCGTCGTTTGAGGCCGTTAAAACTCGTTTTTGTAAAGCGACGTCGTTCGCGTACCTTCGATTAACGTGAGGACGCAAGGTTTGAGGGCTGAAACATCCACTGGGTCCTTTAATCGTGGGCCCCTTACCTATTATGGAAGAAAACAAAAGTCTAGTTTTAGTGCAGAAATAATTTCGCCCTTCTATTTTAGAAATTGAGAGAAAATGGAAAATTTTGAAAAACCAAACATATTTGTTTATTGAGCAGGGACTCGATCCATGCATGTATTTTGGAGCGCACAAATATGAATTATTAAATTCAAATTTTATTTTTAATTCAACAGTTTAAATTTTTATACACCACATATGCAATATCTATAATTCTAACAACTATGAAATTAACAAACTTGAAATTTTTTTTTTCTATGATTATCTGGTCGGTAAGTGAGACTTCAAAGCTTCATATTTGACCAAAGTGGCATTATTTCACTCTGTGCCAATGCATATGTTGGATTTTCTGCAGCCCATGATATTGACAAATATTAATTACGTCCATTTTATTATATTCGAAAAACATAATTCACTAGAGAAAGGCTGCAAACTGTGGAACGAGTCACAATTGTCCAACTGACCGTCTCAGCAGACAGAAAAACATTGAAATTAGAACACTGCCATTGAAGTGAAAAGATAATAATGAATAATGAATTAAAAATAAATAAAGTGAAATATTGATACCTACCTCGTGGGATAGTGAAAAATTTGTTATGTAGCAAGTTTGCGTGTTCACCGATAAAAGCCGACGAACATCTATAATCCTATCCGTGGATATCCCCTGCTCCAGAAAATTTCCAATTTTCATTTCCAATTATTAACTAAAATGTGAAATAAAATCCAATAGATAAAATACCAACAACACAAGTTCCTGAAAAAATATCCCCGAGTTATAATAATTTAAAAGATAGATAAAAAAAAAATACACCGAGTTTAAAATTCTAGTCAATAATATTAATAATACAGTCACGTGAAAAAATTGGAAAAGGAAATTTGTATCTCCCCAGTAAATGGCAATAGTTGCCCCATTTGATGGGATGAGTTTGTTATGCTATGCGCGGCGGTTGTTGTAGTTCATGCAAATTTTTTTCATTTGCTAACCACCATTAAAATAAATATCTATACCAAACTGGAAATTTTTCTTATTATTTAAATATATATATTTATTTCTCTTTGCTCGTAATAATTTATTAAACACTTTGAAACTGACTTTGGTTTATCTAAATGATAATTTCAGTTTATCAATCAAAAGCTCATGAAGTAATTAATGGTGAATAAATAACGTAATTAAGACGCACAAACACAGAAACAGCAAACCTTCAAAACAGTGCGAGTTTCGTCAGGGAGATTGACTGTGATATCAGTAACAACTGGAAGAACTGCGGATTAACCATAAATTAAAAGATTAAACATAGAAATTAGTAACAAATCCATCAAAATTGTATAAAAGTAAATTTATAGCAGATTGTTATTACCCTTCTCGTCTTTCTTCTTCTTCTCTCCTTTTGCCTTTCCACGACTGTTCCTTGGTGCCATTTTCTAGCTTTGCTGAATAACACAAGCTAACTTATATATTTCAACAAATTAAATCAATACCCATATAAGAATTACTGTTTGAAACTTCAAAAAAATAAATCAAAATTAGCTCAAGAAAAACAATTACCAGGCAGAAGAACTCAAAGAATTCTGCAACTTTCAGTAATAAGGATTGAAGAAGAGATAATTAATTTAATTAATGCAGTATTGTACGTATCTGCTAAAGCAAAGAGTTGCACCAACTAAACTATATATGCATAAAGCATATAAAGAAAGGAAAAAAGAAGCAGAAAAGTGAAAAGAGAGTGTTTAATGATTGGATAATGAAGGGAAGAAAACCATTAATGAGGTTTGAAACGGAGGTCTCATCTTCTGGATAGAAATGGTGAGCGAAGAGAAATAGATATAAGAGAGAGGTGAGTACGATAAGGAAGGAAGGGCGGAGATTTAACAGTCAGATAGTATATGGCCTTTTATGTCTGTTTCTGCCTTGTAGGTAATCAGATTATTCGATATTTCTATTATTTCAAAAAAAAAATTAAATATTCAACCTTTTTTTTATAATTACTATTATCTAATTAGAATCAAGTCGGTCCACAATAGATATAAAATTTTCCAACATTATTTTTTTTTTTTTTATTTCTGCCATCTAAATCAATTGAAACAATCAATATTGATATTTTCAATTTTTTTTAATACATCACGAGGATTGGGAATAAAGAAATAAAAAAAAAGAATATGAAGATTTTAGTTGTAATTAAAAAAGGTTGAACCAATCAATCCCTTGTTGGGTCACACTCAATGGGGGAACAAGAGTTTAATTTCAATTTAAAATTCTCCTGTTAGTATGAAAATTGAAAATAGAGAGTTGATCACTTCCTTAAAAAGAACTTATCCCATATTGAATCTTAAAATGTCTTTTTATGAATTAACGAAATTAGTAATTAAGCAAATAAAAGAAACATTAATTAGATAACAAAGATAAATAGAAAGGATAAACGGGTTCTTTTTGAAATGTTGCTCACCGTTTTAGTTGTTTCTAGTCATGCAGGGTATCTGATTAAGTTTAAGGACAAAGAATTTTATGACATTTAAATCTAGCTACAACATCATGTTAAATACTAATTTAAATGTATCTTATGACTTAATTAATTAACAGCAGCTTTTAATCAGTTAAGTGTTGTTCCAAGTACTTTGGATTAACTTGAGTATACATATCATTCGCTGCAATAATCAAAATTGAAAGAATTTTACTCTCATGACACGTGATAAAATTGTATGGGTCATTTTTACTTAAGATAGGTATTGGCTTCTCAACAAGGGAGAACTTAAATTCACATATGATAACAGTATCTAATTATCTGGAAATGCCTCGCTTGGCTGCCTAGTTACCTTTGTAATCTCATTAACTGGCAAGGTTTGTTGTGTTGGGACCATGATTTTCAATCCGTCCCGATCAGATGTTTGGTTAAAGTCCTGATCAAATCCAGATAATCATGGTTTAGAGACTCTTAGATTATGAAACACATGCAAATATTAAATCATGAGGAAAGATTAGCATTTATTTCATACATACATTGGTATGCAACGCGTGAGCATATAAACTTTTAAATTAAAAATTTATATTTTTTAATATTTTATACGAGTACATCAGCATTTAAAATTATATATAAATTGTTGCATATAAAAAATGTTATGCTTATTTTTTTTGTTTCTTTTTAACTAAAATGGATAAAGTTCGCATTTATATATCATGCCATGGAAATGGTTAGACAAAAATGAATGTTGTGAATATCAAACCAAATGGATAAATAACATAGTTTTTTAAAAAAAAAATGGAGGACTGAATAAAAATAATAAAAGGAAATTTAACAATGGAAGGTTAGATCTTGATGGTTGCGTGCTGTGTTTCATGTGGGTCGATAAACCACCTCGTTTTCACAGAAAAAGATGTTTGATGTATAAGTTGATATAAACCTAGGCCTTTCATTTATGCTGCCTCTTTAATACCCTCCACATTAATTTCCATTTAACCATTGTTCTATTAAAAATTACCATGGATCGATGGCAATGAAATACTGTGAAATATTATTCCCATTGTAATAGGGTAAGAATATTTTTTACTCTTGCACAAGTATTAAAATAATGTTTGATTGATTGTAAATCGTAATGCCCTCTTTTATAATTTCTTTTCAAAGCTACTATTGATTTTCTATTAACTCTTCGTTACTAATACGAGTAAAATAGTGTACGAATTCAATTATACATCATATGTTCGATATATATATAATCATCTCTTGAGTGAATGTTAATACACGGTTAACAGATTAATTTTCGAATTTTTACAGAAGTGATGTTTTCCTGCATACAATTGTAACATATAATAATCATCTTTTAATAAATTGAATGCTGAAATTTGCATATTAATTAATATTAAAAGGCTGCAATTTCCTCATCAGTCCTGATTACCGAAGAAAAGAGTTATAGAATTTTATATATAGGGAAGGACAATTAAAAAAGAAATCGAACCGTGTATCAATCACTTAAATTTTTTCGTACAATTTCCACTCTTGGTCAAGTTAACTTTTAAAAATCGAGTGCTTGGAGCTGGTCGACTTGCTGCCGTGCTGTCCACTGTGCTATATTTCATTATTTTCTTTATTTTTTTTTTTTTCCTGCTTAGATTGGATATATAAATACCTCATAAACCTATAGATCAATTTATTGATCCTTTGCTTTTGTTAGTAGGCACTGTAATTATCTAGCCCAGCAATTTTTGCTAGGCATCGTTTAATTCTCACGTTTGTTGAAATCTTGTACGGATAGAAAATATTGTAGCATGCTGCCTTTATTTAATCTAAAGGCTTTATATATATATATATATATATATATATATATATATATATATATATTTAAGAAACAAAGGACAAACTTGCCTTCTGCACAAAATAATGGTACTAGCTTTTTTCCCGATGTACATATAATTTATTGTGAAATCGATCTAAAAGTTTATTTAACGGACCTGATTTAATTAATTATTTTACATATTTAATCAACTTCAACATCCTCCCAATTGCATTGATTTCCATAAATAGAACAGCAATCCAACGAATTTAAAAAGATATATGCACATGATGGCCATCATAGTTTAGCACATATTTTTTAATATATAATATTTTTACAGTGCACATTAATAAGAAACGAAAGAGGAAAGAAAAGCAACTCACAAAAGGGTCGGTGCAATCGCCAATATTGATGTTGTTCAATTTTATTTTATTTTTTTATAATACTTACATTATCTCACATTATATCTACGCTCGGACAAAAATAACAGAAGTCCATTACATAAAGCCATAATTTAAATTCACAAGCAACTAATCCTTTTGTTCTGGTAAAAATCTATAACCAAAAACGATCAAAACCTATAATATAAGGCTTTTAAAACTTCCTATTCTCTCTCTTTAAGAGTTCGTTATGCTCGATTTTCAAATTAATTTAAATTTCAGACTATTTATTCCCTTGCATGATAAAGCTCTTTTTTCAAAACTACGATCCTATGTTCAAAAACTCTTTCTATTTGAACTAAAATCCAATCTCCCAAATACTCACTCCACTTAGGTTATTTCCAATCTTATCAGTTTCTTTTTTTTTTCAACAGGTCACTTTTGCAACACAATTTGTAATCAAGAATATAGCTTATAGTTGATCAGCTTGCTCCCAGCAAGTGGTGATTCCAAATTCATTTATTTGATTATTTTATCCAACGGTGACTCGAAATTTATTGGCCGAGGAAAAGACACTTGTTAAATCACTTAGGACTCTCGAGTACAATTACTATAGGCTGCATTATGAAGTGTGGGATATTTTGCCAATAAAGAAAGTACCGAAGTGGAGAAAATTATTGTAAATTTATTATCTCAAGGTGTTAGGTATTCGTATTCCCTTGAGAGAGGAGATTTTTGTTTCTAATAAACAGGACTGATACAGAGAGACTATGAACACTTTGAATGGTAATTCCTAGTATAGAGTTTTAATTATGTAGACTTGGTACTCCTACATAACTATTAGATGACTAACAAGGCAGCTACCTCCTACATTCTAAGATTTCCCATAATTGACAAGATAAAGTGAATTTGAAAATTTTTATGACAAATATAAAAACTTTTATACTTTGTCGCTAGTACTTAATTCCATTTAAGATCTAATAAACAAACTTAATTCCATTTAAGATCTAAAACAAACTGTCTTAGGAAGGGCAGACTTAACATTTTGGTATTAGAACCCCCCGGAAAGCAATTGGTAGAAAGAAAAAAACACCTGCATGTAATGAAAAAAAAAAATTGAATAGAAATATAATTCCTAAAGTATTATAAAACGTAACAGGCTCAATGTGCATAGAAATAAAAACAAAATATTAGAAATCCAATTATATCAATTTCAAAAACAAAATAAAAAGGAAAACCAATTACATCAAATAAAAATGAATGACTAGAATAAAATCGAGAAACCTGGAGAAAGGCATTTACCCCTTATAAAGGGTATATATATAATAGACATATTAACGCATTAATTAAGAATTTGAATGTGTTACAAAATTCAGCATCAACCCTAAAGTAGCACTCGTCAACAGAAATGCAAATCTAGAGCATTAGTAAATAGAATAGTTCTCATTCCGCCAATTTTATATCGCTTAATATCCACCGCAAAATAAGACATTAAGTTCGTGTTGACAGTAACCAATCATGCTTGAAAATGAATTATTACTAATGAAATGCCAGCACGTAGAATGATGGTACAAAATTTGCTATTCTAAATTCCATTTTCATCACTAAAAACCATTGTTATCCATAAAGTACATGATTAAAGATATAATCAAAACTTCCAAGCATATTGTGACGAAAAAATAAATAAATAAATAAAACCAAAGAAATGAGTCTAAACGTCATTGATAGGAAATGATAAAAGGTCAATTAGTGGCCACTAGGAAATTAGATTTTCTGGACCACCTTAATCACTTGTATACATATTCACTATACACAAGTGGGGCGGCATGGTATAGTGTTTAAATATTGTCTACATTAGAAGTGATTCCCTTTTTAGATTAAAATTGAAATTCTTTCAGGCCATTGTCAACCTTTTCATCTATAATTTAAGCCACTCCAAAAGTGTATTCCAGGTGCAGCTCAGCCATTAAATGAAAATATTATTGGCCACAATAGTATCAAAAGTTTAGGAATAGCCAATAAGACTGTCTGTTTTACCTCTTGTCGGAAGGCCAATCCAAGAGTCCCAAACGCTAAGCCAAGAAGAAAAATCTGAATGCTCAAATATGGGAGTGGCAATTCACGATCCCGATTGGCAACAACCACACTGTCTTTTGTCTGTTTACTTTATCAAGTGTGTCTGCAACTTCTTTATCATTATGAATTTTCTTGTCAAAACAAACTCTTCAATGCAAAATAATTTTCTTGTCAAAACAAACTCTTCAAAGTCTATTCTAATCCAGTTAAAACAGTGCAATAAATGAAACTAGGTCACTAAAGCCAAAAGAGTTGTGCGAGTAATCATGATCAGTGCCAATAATCAGTATTGTGATTTCTAGAACTGATAAAGAGTGAAAGATGCCAAAAAGGAGAAGAAACAAGAAAATTACCACAAGAACAGTTCCAAGTAATGCCAATATCTGAAAATACTACTTTTGGGAATCCGCCCAACAGTTCATTCAAAGTATTGGATAATCACCTAAACTTCAATTCTTATGTTTGTTCTCAAGTCAATGAAGAAAACATAAACCAACCTCAGCTTCCAAATGAACAAGAAAAACATCACTTATCACCATCTTTAATAAAAAAAAAATCTACCTTGGCAAAATACCGAGCATAAAGAGTAGAGCTAGAAACTCTTAAGTGTGAAGAAATAAATTTGATGCTAACAACCTTTTTAACAAAACCTATCCAGAAAATTTCATTAAATCTATAAATTATACAATTTGATCAAACGATATAAACAAAAAATATAACAACCTATCACACAAGCATTTAGGGGTGGTAATTGCTTTATAAATTAGCATAATATAGAAACAAGATGATGACCCCCTTTATCTTTTGTGTTGTAATTCATTGTGAATTGAAAGGGCTGCCTTAAGAATACTACATTGAACTATAGAAAGACAATAATTCCAGACTTCGGTCAAATTAACACGAGGTATACTATATAATAGCCCTAGAGAACCAAAGAAGCAATTGGTTCCTGCTTTACAGACTTTTATTCTGCATTCCTTAATGGATTTCAAGAGTTATTGGTACTTAGCATCTCTAGCTGCTTATTTGAGTGCTGCATAACTATCATCAATTGGAGGGCTATATCAAGAGAATCTTCTAAGCATTATGTATTAAATATGGTTGTAGAAAATCATCCTAACCATGGCTGAGATGCCTGAAGACTTTAGTGAAACTTTACGTCCACTTTTACTTTTATTTGCAAGTAAACTAGCAAATCCAAATTTTCATTTTTACTTCATCAAATTCCTGTAATTTTCCAGTTGAAATTTAGCTATTCACTAACATTTAGCATCCAAAGAACCAAATATTTAGACACATGACATAAATACCGCACTGCAAGCAGCCCGATAGCTTTGTATATTTTGGCCCCAAAGGTCAAAAAGTCTCTAATTGTCCACCTAGTATTCTACCTTTTTGCTCTCAATAATACTATATTTGCTTGTTATCCTATGACAAAAAGATAAGGCATTCCAAGCAACAACATAAACAAATGGAATATCCCTAAGCCGCCAAAAGAAAAACTAGTCAGGTCCATTAGCCATTCAAATTTATGTGTCCTGTATCACTAAGGCCACTGGGGCTTGGACCCTGGACTCTGGACCTTTTTGAGCTCCAACCAAATTCTTCTATTGTTCTGAACTAAAACATTCCCAGAAAGCAATGTAGTATCAGCATTTCAAGACTTAAACAAACAGAGTAGGTTGCTTTTAAGTAATTCTGCCAGTACTCAGCCTGCCTAAAATGCCAGAGACAACTGCACCAGAGAATACTTTATAAACAATAAAAACATATAAAAATGTCCAAACGACCTAAATTTGACATGTTAGTACAGCATTGGCAAGCCAGACAAACTCCAATGCAGCAATAATACCGATTATGAATTGCACTGAAGAACAAGCTCTCAGACTAAATAAAAAAGTGTCGCCAGTAGAATTGTGGGGGAAACATTATAGATACAAAAGATCAGAGCAAATATACGGGATTTCTGGTGCGATCACTAATCTTCTTCAAATACAGATAACTATTTTACACAACTTAAAAAAAAAAATTAAAAGAGACAGAGAAAGAGAGAATAGCGGATGGATCAGCATTGAAATTTTGATCAACGCAGGAGCTATGGAGGTAGAAAATGGATGCAAAAAAAGAATGGGGTAAAAGAAAAATGTCGGGAGAAGTCTAGGTTGGCATTCAATGCTAGAATGCAGCCCACGCCTTTTTTTTCAACCCACAGACATTGCTCAAGCTAATGAGCTATGGCGTCTTTATTGTAGGAGAGGTTGCGACAGTCACAGTGCCATAACTCAAACAAGGACAGGGGCCCTCTCCTTTCCGATCCCCCATTTTCACATCCATTACTACCTCCATTGATCTCACTGCTCATACCTTTTACTATACAACCATCATTTCCATCCCAATCTACTCATATTCAAACAAAATTTCAAAAACAGATCATGATATTACCGATTTTGAAGTGGAGATGGTGCAAGGGGAGCTCAAACCAATCCGATTCGAGAAGGGCATTCCTCGGAAAAACGATCAGATTAGAACTCTGAATATTTCGTTGAAACGTAGCGATTCAAAATCTCTTTGGTTTCGGCGGGCTCAGATGGCGGCTATATTATTTTGTGCTTCTAAACTGTTCTAGGGTTTAGGGGAGCTTTCAAAATGAAACGCCGTCGTTTCCGCATTACTTTTTTTTTTTTTTAATGCGTTTCCTCGTTACTTTTTTAACTGGGAGCATTTAGTAGGGGTGAGAAAAAAATCGATAAACTCGGTTAACAAAAAAAAATTCGAAACCGAACCGATAGACTGGTTAACTGATTGTAATGGACTGGTTAATAGTTAGTGTTTTGAAAAAATCGATATTAATGGACTGGTTAATGGTTTTTGACTCATGTGACTGGTTAACCGAACCGAAACCGAATTTTTAGTTAATTTTTTAATAATTTATAACAATTTATCATAATTAAAACTGATAATGTACTTTTTTTATTATACTAATTATTTTAAAATTTTTAAGTTTTTTTAATTGGCTATTAGTAAATATAATAATTTATCTAATTAAAAGTTATTATGAACCGATTAATATATTTACTTGTTAAATATTAATTTTTAAAAACAAATTTGCTTATATCCACCAAATATTTTTATTTTAACAACAATAATGTTATATTATAGTGAAAAAATTTTAATTTTTAAGTATCCTGAATATTTTAATTTTATTTATGAATATATTTATAATTATAGTGGTTAACCGAAAAATATTGGGTAACCGATCCGAAAATCCAAAACCGATAGACTGGTTAATGGACTGTAATTTCAAAAAACCGATATTAATGGACTGAACCTAATATACTGGTTAATCGACCATGCTCACCCCTAACATTGAGCAATGCATTTTGGCCATATTTGGTTATTGTACAGTGCATGTTAATACAAATAGAGTCTTTAGAAGATTTTTTAAAAAATTAATATGTAGATACTATAATACTGTACTATATACTGCACTATTTTCACATATACAGTCTAAAATAATATATAATTTATTTTCAGTACCTCTCATATTTGGTATTGCATTCATCTTCACCATCTTTTTTTGTCAATTTTTTCCGCTTCGGGTTCAAAGAATAAAAAATAAGAAAAACACGACTTTAATTGTGTATTTTGCTAGACAATTGCTTTTTGTTTTATTCGGTAATTATTATTTTAGTTCATCAAATTTTAAAATTACTAATTTATATATATTTTTATTGTAATGCCATTTTTTCGTTTCTCATTTTATTTTTTCTTTCAGTAAACTTTTTTGGAGTTTATTTTTAATAAAAAACTAATGTATGTAATCATATTTTTTTTAAATTAATAACATTACAAATAATTTAATTTTGTTTATTTTTATTTTTTTTATAAAATTAATATAGTACAATATTATATACCAAGTAGAATATAAAATATTACAAGTAAATACGATTTTGAAACAAAAATATAATAATATAAACTAATATTTTAATTTGGTTCGCTGTATTATATTAACATGTATAGTATTAGCATGTATAATATTAGCTTGTATAATATTAGTCTGTATAGTATTAGTTTGTATTATAGTATATAGTATTTACTATAACATTATATTAGCCTGTAATATTTTACACTGTGTTTGGTGAACAATAGTGTATTGTATTATTTTTAAACAAAATTAAATTATTTTTAATATTACCAATTTAGACAAAAAAAAAAATTGATTGTAAAATCCAATTTTTTAAATAAAGTACACAAATTTCTTGAAACATAAATATATAATAGTAGATAAATTAACAATCAAACAAACAACTTAATTAATAACATTCAATTACATAATTAAAATATATTAACAAATGTGCTACAATTAATGATTTTATACATGGTCCAATAACAAATCAAAATAAATAAAATTTATCATTATTATTTTAGACATAATTCAATATACAATAGTGGCCTATAAGCAGAAAACCATACAAAAAAAGGAATTTAACAAATAATAATAATAATAATAATAATAATAATATTCAAACTAAATAAATTTAACAAACTTTTATGACACATAAAATATATATTCGCAAAATAAAAATTACAATAAAACAATAAAATAGAATTTATATAAAATGAAAAAAAGTAGAGATTAAGATAAATACTGTATTAAATAAAACTAGGGAGAATGTGTGTATTATTTTATCCTGTATATGCAGGATAAAATTTAAATTCTACATTATATAATACATTTATTATTTTTTAAAATAATTAACCAAACACCCTCTAACGTATTAGAGGGTATTATTTTATGTTATCCCGTGTACTATACAGGAAACCAAACATGGCCTAAAACTAATACATTACAATACAAATGTGTTATGTTTGGCTTAATATATAAAAGTTAATCTTCAACTTAAATTTTTGCCATTCCTACCCCCAACTTAATTGTCCCGGTTAAACACTCTAGCTCTAGAGAGTATATATTACAAACACCCAAATAACTAGGGGTGAGCAAATTTCGGTTCAAACCGAAAAGCCGAATCAAACCGATCGAATTTTTTAATTTGGTTCGATTTTTGATTTTTTGGCTCGATTTCGATTTCAAAAATAAGATGATTTCTGTTCGGTTCAGTTTTGAAAGGTAAAAACTGAAAACAAAAAAAAAATTGAACCGACCGAACTTGTATTAATATATATTATTTTTTTCATTTTTTACAAAAATAAACTTTATATTTGTATTTTTGTATTCAATATAAAGGGGTTTAACTCAAATTAAATATATTTACATTTTTACTTTGAATTTTTTTATTTTAATTTTATGATTTGTAATTTTATATAATTTTTTTAATTATAATTTTAAAATTTTGATTTTATCGATTAACCGAACCAAAACGACCGAAAATATCGATTCGGTTATCACAAAAATTACGGTTCGGTTCGATTTCATAAAATATTATAATTTTTATTTTCGGTTCGGTTATTGAACCGAACCGACCATTGCACACCCCTACAAATAACATACTAAAAGAATTAAAGTAGCGTGTTAGGTCCACGTTTTGCTTACATATAGAAGCCACCTTAAATAGCAAATGGAAAAATGACACGCGGTAAAATTTTTTATAAGAAATGGAAAAGAGACCATGATGTTTCTTTCCATACTTGTCTCTTTATCTCTCCTCTTTTACCTCTTGTTTTTTCATGTAATGGATGAAAATTTTTAGTACATGTTAACTTGCAAAATAAAAAAAAACTGTTTTAATTTTTGAGAAAAGTTTTTTACAAAAAATAGAAAACAGATATCATATTTATTTTAATTATTTTTTTAAAATAAAAAATAAAAAAATAAATTTTTTAATTTTCTAAAATAAAGAAAAAATTATAAAACTAATAAAAAATATTTTCTAAATTTTCTAAATTATTTTAATACATATATATATGTGTGTATATATTTACACACACACACATATATATATATATACATATGTATATGTATGCACAGATATGTATGTATATACTTATATACGTACATATATACGTATATGTACGTATATACTTATATACATATGTAAATACATACGTACATATACATATATGTATGTACTTAGACACACACACACATATATATATACACACATATATGTACATACTTATACATACATATACATATATATATATATGTACTTAGACACACACACATATATATATACACACATATATGTACATACTTATACATACATATACATATATATATGTTTATATATACATATTTATGTATATATGTGTGTGCATGTATATATATATATATGCATGCACATGCATATACATATACACATATATGCATATGCATGTATGTGTGCATGTATATGTACATACATACACGTATATATAGAATATAAATACTCTAATTTACCATTTATTGATATGTATGTTCATATGTGTATTCATTTATGTGTATGTATGTACATACATATACACATATATAGAAAATAATTACTCTAATTTTTCATTTATTGATATGCATATATATATATATGTACATACATACACACATATATAAAAAATAAATACTCTAATTTTTTATTTTTTGATAAATAAACGCTTTTTCTAAATTTGTTACAAAAAATAAATATTATAATTTTCTAAAAAAATAGAATATAGAAAATAGAAAATAGAAAACTGTTTTATATAAGTAAACGCTCCCTTAGCTTTTTCATTTGCCTATGATCAATTATCTTCATCCGTTACAATGCATCGATCTTGAAGTTCATATATTGTAATTCAAATCTTAACACTTGTAATGTAGCTGTTAAGTCCTTGAAATATGTTACTGGCTCTTTTGCTACTTAGGTTGAAAGTTTAGTAGGTTTTGAAATTGCACTTATATAATGTTGAATTTCCATTGTTTTTTAATAATCCATTTCATGAGTTGGATTCTTGGTGTTGTATTTGCTTTGTAGGATTCAGTTTCATCATGGTGGTAAAACAGTTGCTAACATGTTACCTAAGTATGTGGATGGAACTATTTATGTAACACTCTATATCCAGTCCGATGAGTAAACCGGATAACAATATTATCACCTTACTTAATATCCATAATATACGGATAATACAAATTTCTTTTTTAAAAATTAGAGATATTATAAATTCTACTATTTATCCTAAAAAAATAGGCAAAACATCGTCATAATGTTGCTCATCCCTATGTAAGGAAACATTATTTTACACTCCTAAAATCACACATTCATTTCCAATACTCCAAAACAAACTCCAACACCGGTTTTCCAATCTTCCATTATATATATCAAACATAAATTTCAAGTAATCCACGTTAGCATTTGATATATATTACAACTATATAAATTAAATAAGCCATAATATATACTAAATGAAAATAAATAAATAACTCAGCCCTTAATAAACTCTGAATACTAGTATTTAATTATCCATTTATCTCTTCTTATATTTAATACATTTGCAGCATCTTTTCCTTTAAAATTTCATTTTGTACACTAATCTCTTCAATTTAGACTATTTCATACACCAATTTACTCATTCTTCCCTTTAGTTAAAATAAAGTAGACAAAGCTGTCCACTTGAAAACAAACTAGATAAATCCAATTACCATATATATTCTTTAGCATATACTAAGTTCAAGAAATAAAAGCAACATTTCTTATCTAAGTTAGACCGTGTGCCATGTAAGGAGAAGGCAAACTTCTCATACCAACTAATTCACCATTCAACTAAGCTTGCATATCAATACATAGCCTATAGATTTAAATTTTAGAAGTAATTTATTCTCCATAAAATCTATAGATTTAAATTTTAGAATTAATTTATTCTCCATAGATTTAGATTTCATATTATGCCGTGACTTTTCTCTCACCCTAATAGAATTCTTTCTCATGAAATCTATACTATATGCATGTTCCAGTCAACCTTTCAAAATAATACTTATATAAGAATAAATCAAGGTAACAAAATCACCTATTTCTTTTCACTATCACCCGCAACATCCCTTTAACAAAAATTAAGAAGAATTTATTGTCTCATAAACTAATTAAAGCCTAGTTATCACAATTCTCATCTTATAATTACCAATTATTAAATAAAAGAAGATGAAGAGTAAATCTCATCTATCGTATGTATATATAATATAAACATGTGACGCAGATAGGTTTTTTTTTTTTTGAAAAAAAAAAAAATACATAATCAAATATGATATCATACACAATAAATCTCATCATTTTAATAAGCTAACACAACACACACATAGACACAAGCGCAGGCACGCAAAGACAAAAATTTCAAATTTATTGAAACAAGAATCCACAAACATATATATATACATAAGCAAAGACACAAATTTCAAATTTATTGAAACAAGAATCCACTTATCTTTCATCAAGATATTGTTCCTTATTCTAAAAGAGACTTAGTAACATCCCTTCGCAGATTCCCAACCCATGCAGTTGTCTGATCGTTATGCATATGGTATATTATTTATATCATTTAGGCACATATGCAAATTATATACATTTTTATATTTAATAAAGAAATATAATTTTACTTCTTTTAATCCTTTAATTTCAATTATGGCTTTATAATTATGGGTTTATCTTATTGTATCTGATATTTCTACAATTTCACATTTTGCCTTCAGAAAATTCTAGAGGAAACCGCATCACCAAGTCGGATGTGCGGAAGTGGGACCTCCAAAGGTCCAAGCCACGTGAAACCTCTGTCTCATGTCTATCTCATTGTCTTTATATTACGGTGTGAGAATTGCCTTTGGTCCCTCTAGAGTATGGTGTGGGAATCATCATTGGATCCACTACAACGTAAAAACCGTCATTGGTTCCACTACGGTGCGAGGCGCCATGCTTGCTACATGGTGTTCCTATGGTTAGCCATATACATCTTGTACTATTGATTTTTCTACTAGTTACAATGTGCAAAATATTTATTAGGTTATTTTCTCACTTTATGACATCATTTATGTGCTTTCTCGTTATATGATTATGCATACATAATAGGCTTAATATATAAATTGCACTTCAAACTTGTATTTGTTTTTCAAAGTCGCTCCCTTAACTTCAAATTGTCCCAAATTAGCACCTATACTTGCAAAATACATCATTTATAAACACTCTTGCCATATTACAAGAAAATTAAATAGAGCATGGCTTACACTAGTCAACGGAGAATTGTTTGTGCTATACCAAGATAAATAAAAGATCAAATTCAAACTACTGAGTATACATTAATTAGATAGAATTAGTTATTGAGTAATTATTTCACATGCACACTAATTGTTTGTTAAAATGTCAAAAAACGGTGAGTAGCTATCCGATAACTTTTATTTGATTTCGAAACTGATAGTTCGATAAATTTAATGAACTTATAAATTTATTATCATTTTTTTTTTGTTTTTGAATTATAGAAGTATAATTGAGGATCTGTAAGACGATATGAAAAATATACTGGATGAGGTAAGGGTAGAAATTTGAGATATATAAATATAGAGGGAGGAAGCAAACATATTTTAATGTTGCGTGGTAATTACTCCCAAAATTTCAGCTGCTCTACTCTCTTTAAAATCGTATAATTCACGCTATTTTCCAATATTAAAGTATGCCATATTAGTATGGTAAATGTTAAAAGGTTAAAATATTAAATTTATCTAATTTAAGTGTTAAATCGGAACAATGTAAAGTTGAGGGGTCAATTTGATAAA
Source organism: Excoecaria cochinchinensis (assembly GCA_947683425.1). Lineage (NCBI taxonomy): Eukaryota > Viridiplantae > Streptophyta > Magnoliopsida > Malpighiales > Euphorbiaceae > Excoecaria > Excoecaria cochinchinensis. The sequence continues at coordinate 7,319,516 of CANTUQ010000045.1, forward strand.
TTGGTGCAAATAAAGGAATTGAATTATATATTAAGCCTAAGGATAAAATAAATAAAATGCATTTAATATATTTTTGAATTTTGAAAAGTGACATTTGAAGTGTAATAAAATAAAAATATATACTTAAAAGTAAAACGGAGTGAATATATTTTGTTGAAATTCTTATTTTATTGTAATTATTAGAGTTTTTTGCGATACATAATTATTACATTTAGTTTTATAATTGAAAATTATTTTAATGATGAAATTTGATATATGACTCTAGAGCTAGATTCAAATTAATTAAACAAAAAGATGCTTAGCAATTTACAATCATTCCCCATAAACAATGCATAATTCGAAGTGATTGCTCAATGCTTATGTACTAATTATCAGCGTCGTATATATATATATATATATTTGACATAATATCATGCAAGCCAATTCTAATTTTCTATGAGTTTTGACTCTAAAAATATTTTACTACGTCAAAGTTATCAATTTTATTGTACGAGATTTGCTAAGGGCCTGTTTGACATTGCTTTTGGAAGGCAAAAAAGTTACTTATTTGATAAAAAACTGATTATGAGATAAAAATAAGTATTTGGTAAATGCTGATTTTACAAAAATCAATTTTCTGAAAAATGAAAAAACCACCTACTACAAAAAACTAGAAATTGAAATTTTTCAAAAAATCTGATTTTCAGCTTTTAAGTGCAGCAGATTTAATATTTTTTTTAGACAAAAATATCATTTATTTTATTTCATAATAACAATTATATCTAATATAATTTTTTTTTGCTCTTTGTTTTATCCTACCACCCAAATTATCTGACGTTAAAAATAATTATGTTATTTTTTTCTCTTTTCTTTTTTTATCATACAAAATAATATATATGATTAATTAAGAAAATAATATATATATTTTTAATTTTTTTATGTTATATTTATATTTATTTTTTATTTTTTTTATTTTAAAAAGCCATTTTTAATTATTTATTTACCAAACAGTTAACAACTATTTTTAATTTTATAAGTCATTTTGAATTTTATTTACCAAACAGTCATCTACTTTTCGACATACAGCTTTTGGGAATACAACTTTTTTCACTTGAAAAAACTGTTTTCATAATTTTTACCAAACTGGCCCTAAGTGTTCCATCCCCTAGTCATTAACTTCAACATTTAGAATTTTCACAATAAATTTCTGGATAATACTTTATTTAAATTGTACATTATTTTAGTTTATGAAATTTTCAAGTACTTTTTAATTTTTTTTTTTGAAGGCATTATATATAATATAAGTCACATTATCTTTTTATCTATTATTTTATGCTATTCTGCATATTTTTTAAATTTATTAAATTAATTAATTTAAAGTCCACTATTATTAAAACTATAATTGATAATGATTTTCCAATATCACGTATTTTAGTAATATGGTAACTGTTGGCAACATCAGGTCCACATTTCGTACATGAGTGAGCAAGCCTGCCTAAAGGAGATTTTCTCCTGGTACGGGTAGGCCCTACCTTACCCAGCAAGCAAGAACAAATCCATTGCTGGCCCCAATCTTTCACCTACTCAAAATGATAATAAAATTATAAAATTAGTCCGCACCCACATGCATCCTTTTAGCCTTTAGCTTTCCAATTTCTCTCTGTTTCGCGCTTTGCCCCAACCTTCTCTCCCTCCATTTTCAATTTGGATTGGAACCCCTAAATCTTGGGAGCCAAAACCCGCCTAATTTTACACGTACCAATATTATTTTATTAATTCACATATTTATTTATTTAATTAATTATTTCCTCCTCCACGTTGTTTGTTTACGAAACCTATTCCTTTTTCTCCTCCACGCAGCTCAACTTCCTTTTCTCTGCAATTTTTATTTTTCCATTGAATCTCATGGGAATTTTCTTTTTAATTTTTTCCCGTTCATAATTGATATCTCTTTCACCTTCCAATAAATTCGAACTGTGGAAGTGTCATAGTTCGCTTCGATTTCTTTTCCCCCGAGAATAAGGATAACTGATATCTGTGAATTGTATAGATTTTTGTTACGTGATTGTTTCCATTGGGATTTCATATCGAATTCTAGGGTTCTTAGTGTGATTTAGGCGAGTAGGGTGTCATTTTATTTGTTCGTTGTCCAAATTTTGGAGTTTGTGTGGCCTGGATTGGACCCTATACGATTGAATTTTTGGTTATCTGACGCGAAATTAGGGTTTGGGCAGTAATATGTCGAGGAAATTTTGTTGCAATTGAATGCTTAGAAGATGATTGTAAAAAAAACCATGAAAGTCGAAAAGCCGAAACTGAAGCGGTGTAAGATTGCAGAGCCTCGCAGTGAATATGGGGAGGATTACGAGTGTTTATTGATTCCAAAGAAACGAAAAATTAATGGATATGATTCTTATCCCTTTGGTATGTACAATGAAATTGATGATTTTAGCAGTTGTTCGGGTTCCTGGGTCGGTGAAGGATCTTATTGGGACAGCGAGGTACAGTCTAATGCGAAGGGACAGAAGAAGAATCAGAGAATGGAGGAGTCTCGGGCAACTGTATCTCGATCGTCACGGGGGCGACTGCAAATACTTCCCTCGAGGTTTAATGACTCAGTTGTTGATATGTGGAAACATGAAGGATGTAGACCTGATGACACCGATTCCAGTTTTGAAGATGATCGATTTGTCGACCATACAGAAGATTTTGATGTTAAGAGGCGTAGATGTAGTAAAACAGAATTTGTAAAAGATAAATTTAGATATGGTAGTTCTAATTCCTATGCATATTATGAAGGAGGAAATGGTGAAGTGAGCGGTGCAGACTTCAATAGCTCTGACTATGGGAATGGCAATACTAGTAACATGAGGTCGCATAGTTCATTGATAGACAGTGGGGAGTTTGTGTCCAGATATAGATATACCGGTTTGGAGAAAATAAGAAGAGAAGGAGCGGGGAAGAGGAAGGATGTTTATAAGCCAGAGGATTTTGCTTTGGGAGATTTAGTTTGGGCAAAATGTGGGAAAAGATATCCATGGTGGCCAGCCATTGTGATCGATCCTATATCCGAAGCTCCTCCAGCCGTTCTTAGTTGTTGTATTCCTGGCGCTCTATGCGTGATGTTTTTTGGGTATTCTAAGAACGGTACTCGAAGGGTATTCTCTATACTTCTCTTAACAATTTTACTTTTGGGGAATTTTATCGCTTTTTAATGGCATTCGCTCAAGTTAATGGTGATGGTGGCAGGACTATGCCTGGCTGAAACAGGGGATGATATTCCCTTTTGCAGAATTCATGGATAGGTGCGTTGACAATATATTGAGTTGGTTATTTTACATTTTTATTGTAGAGTAACAATCTTGCTATGTCCCTTTCTTTAGATTTCAAGGGCAGACCCAGTTGTACAAGTGCAAAATGAGTGACTTTCAGATGGCACTGGAAGAGGCAATTTTAACAGAAAGTGGTTACATGGAAACAGGGATTGGTGCGGTAGAGATTGCACACCCACTAGCTCACTTGAGCGGCTACGAAGAGGCTGGTAGTTCAAGTCAAGATGAAGAATTTTATTCTCGGTACCAGGTAAGTTTTCTTCAAAGTTCATTCTACTTCTGGTCCTTGAGGAGTATTGTGGAGATTGAGAACTCTATAACGTGGCAAATGGGTGTCCTAGGATGTGGAGTTTGTGTAATGATTGGAAGACTTATCCAAGTGTTTCGCTGTACACTGGTGTCTTAGTTCTGCTTTAAAAGCAGATTTATGATAAATCTCAGAATGGTTTGATTAGATGCTGTATTCTTGCGTGTGCTTATTGCATCATAAAATGCATGAGGCTATGCGTTAAAGATAATTCTGATAGTTGTAAGACTTTTCTGAACTTGAGGAAAGACTGCTCGCTTTGTTACTTCAGCTCCCCACCTTCTCCCATCGGGGGAAAAACTGCAAGTTTCCCTGTGAAAGATTTCAAAATGAAAATTTCAGTTCGTCACTTTTCTTCTGGTAGTAAATTGATATCAGTGTTAGAAATTGTGAATTCATTTTGCTTTGAGAATGGCTATATATACATATAGTATGGTTTCAGCTTCTTTATTTCCTTTTTTATTATGCTGCTAAACATTTTGGTTATTTATTGGTTTGTTGGTGTGATTAGAGATCTAGATCTTGGAATCCATTTATGGATTAGGTGTACAAGTTACATGGGAAATATGGATTCCATCATTTATAAAATACTGGTGCACACTCTATAGTAATTCATTATTTCTTGAGGTAGCCATTTTTTCAGTTCAAAATTCTTTTAGTGACTGGCCGTTAAGTTATTAGAGCTCATCCACTAAATTTATTTTCAGGATGCATGTTACAAGGACATGGGATGCTGCAACAGCTGTAATCTAATATTGCCATGCAAAACTATCAATAAAAGGAAAGGCTCAACAATTCAAACAGAAGTTATATGTAAACATTGTGCTAAGGTTCATCACAACTGCCTCATCTTTGGATACTATTTGTTCTTTTCTTCATCTATTTTTTGGTTTCTGAAAGTGATATGCATCAATCTCTCTTATAGTTAAGGAAGTCAAAACAGTATTGTGGCATATGCAAGAAGATTTGGCACCATTCAAATGGTGGGAATTGGGTGAGATTATTAACTAATTTGAATGAGTTTGAGGTTTTTTCATCATAAATAAAGTTATCTGATGGATTGTTCAAACCTTTTTGACTAGGTATGCTGTGATGGTTGTAATGTTTGGGTGCATGCTGAGTGTGAAAACATTCCTCGTAGATTTTTCAAGGTGTGCCTCCAATATCACCTTCTAATTTATTCTGTCTTCTCTTATATGAACTTGGCAAGTGGAGGCTAACTGATCTTTTATGGTTGAAGGATCTGGAAAACATTGATTATTATTGTCCTGATTGCAAAGTAAAGTATAAAGTTAAATCATCAACTTTGGAGAGAAAGAAGCCACCAGTGAAGTATGCTGATCATTTTCTTTTTTCATCCATACATAAGCATTTGTTTATTTGACAGAAAAGATTTGTTGAAGTTATTTTTTTAGATGTAGTAGGTTTTCTTCTACATTATTTGACAGTATCACTTTCAAACAGGTCTATGGTGAACAGTGGACAATGTGTGCCGCCGGATGAAGTAACTGTTGTGTGCAATGGGATGGAAGGAACATATATTCCAAAACTTCATCTGTAAGCCCTTACTATTTTTATTTGAAAATGATAATTTAATTGTCTTATCCTCTCTCTGTGCACCTGTTACCCCTTCAAGTATCAATTTTAATTTTTGTATATAAAGTTCATTACATAAAAATTATTTATTCTAGAAACAAAAGGTTGTTTTATTATATTTATTTGAAAATGATAATTTAATTGTCTTATCCTCTCTCTGTGCACCTGTTACCCCTTCAAGTATCAATTTTAATTTTTGTATATAAAGTTCATTACATAAAAATTATTTACTCTAAAAACAAAAGGTTGTTAGTATGTAAATTTCAGTGATGGCTTGCAATCCAATCCATTATCTTTATATGGAAAATTAAAAGTTCTGGTGCCCCGAGTTTACGAAATGTAATATTTCATTAAGCTGTGTCCTTTTTTGGTCGGTAGAATTGTGTGCAAGTGTGATTCATGTGGTCCACGGAAGCAAACACCAAGTGAGTGGGAAAGGCACACTGGATGCAGAGCTAAAAAATGGAAATACAGTGTGAAAGTCAAGGATAGTATGTTACCGCTGGAAAAATGGGTAAGTAGTGGCACACTTTGTTTAATTATGATTGCATTTTCTGGTGATTAGCATCCAGTTTGCAACTAGTTTGTCTAGTTTGTTGCTAGACTGTTTCTTTTCTGTATTGTTGTTTAAGCACTGATTATAAGTTGTAGGACAAATGTCATTTCTGTTTCATATTTACAAGTAGCTGAATTTCTGCTAACTTTCCTCACTAATCGTTGCTGACACCTGATGGAAAGTTATAACCTCGTCGTTTTGCTGTTATTTGCATTACAAAAGAAAAAGTGTTGAAGTGGATATTCAGCTTGATATCTTCAATCAAATGTTTTAAGTGATAGTCAGGTGGAACTCAGGCCTGCAAATGTTTTATTTTTTGTTAATGTCATTATTAGTTTTCTTTCATCTTCCTTTTCTATTTAGTATAAGTGAACTTGATGTATGTGCTTCCTATGCAATATTGCATTGACACTAAAGATGCTGCAGATAGCAGAGTATAATGCACATGGCATAGATCCTTTGAAGTTAGATAAACAGAAGCTACTTGCTCTTTTGCAAGGTAAATATCTACTTCTTGAGTTTGTAGCTTTGAATTCTGTCTCTTCTTGCTCAAAATTTTAAATGGGTGAATAAGCTGGACCTTTTTATTTCACTGGAACAGAGAAGCATGAACCTGTTTATGTTAAATGGACAACAGAAAGATGTGCGGTTTGCAGATGGTTTGAAGATTGGGATGATAATAAAATGATAATATGCAACAGGTAGTCGTGTTATTTATTGGCTCCTTTTGCTGGCTTATTAAGTTACTGGTGACCATTTTCCGGTGCAAGTTTTTTAGTCCTTGTATTCTTGATTACATTCTCTTGCATTTTTTTAATTATTTTTTATGTTCAGGTGCCAAATTGCTGTCCACCAAGAATGCTATGGAGTGACCAATATTCAAGACCTTACTTCATGGGTGTGCAGAGCATGTGAAACTCCTGATGTTGTCAGGGAGTGTTGCCTTTGTCCTGTAAAAGGCATGTCTACATCCCTGGTTCTCTAAAAGATCTTTGAATTGTCTTTGATTGTGAGGTTTTCTTGATCTAATTACAAGCATCTTTAACTACTTTTAAGTGCAAGATATGCTTAACTTCCTCCTTTATTTGTTTACCTCTCTATTGGGATTATGTCAAAGCAAAACAGAATTAAAGACTTATAAAACAATACAAGTGTTTTACTGTGTCCAGTTCCGAAATAGAATGCATGATTATTATCTCCCACCACATTAAAACTTGAGGTTAAATTTGCCTTTGTTTTCTTTGTTATTTAATTTCTATATCTTGCTCTTCTACATAACAAATGCATATCAAAGGATTAATTCTGGTTTTTTGACTTCTGCCACTGCAGTGCAAGTGTCAATGAATTTTACCTGCTAGATTTTCCTTTATAAACCCACTTTTTTGAGGCATGCATACTTTTGGTTTTTGACATTCACCGCTGCAATAGTTTTTTGTCCACTTTGGTGAAAAGTTATGAGAATTCTTCTCTAAGTTAATTCTGTATTATTATTTATATCTGCAAGTTACTTCTTGTAGGTGGTGCTTTGAAGCCAAGTGATATTGAGTCGCTGTGGGTTCATGTCACATGTGCCTGGTTTCGACCTGAAGTTGGTTTCTTGAATCATGAAAAAATGGAACCTGCCACTGGCATCCTTAGAATTCCTTCAACTACATTTCTGAAGGTATATAATGGTCAATCATTGGATGGCTTTTTATTACCTCACTTGATAAATCTTATAACTATACAATTGACCAGATTTAGTTATATTCTGATTTTCATTTAGGGAGCCCATCTTTTAGGAGTAGGGACAAGGGTGGATCCATTGCATTTCAATTTTCTTTCTTTCTATATTTAGACGTGTCTTGATTTTATAGTTTGGTTATACAAATTGGCAATGCTTGTGATCTAAATATTTTTTAATTGTGTGGAACAGAGTTGTGTTATTTGTAATCAGACTCATGGTTCCTGCATCCAATGTCGCAAGTGTGCCACCTATTATCATGCAACGTGTGCATCAAGAGCAGGATATTATATGGAAGTAAGTTGTGATTTATTTTCTTCAAGGACATATGATTACTCGTCTATTTGAAATATTTAGGACCAGTTCACTTATAGAAAACTGTTTCAGTTTTTTAGAAAAGTTTTTCACATAAAATAGAAAATATAGATCATGTTTATTTTAGTTAATTTTTTAATATAGAGAATAGAAAATAAATTTTACATTTTTCTAAAATAAAGAACATATTAGAGAATTAATAAAATGTGTTTTCTAAATCATCTTAATAGATATATACATGTGTGTGTGTGTATATATATGTGTGTGTGTACATATACACACACTCATACACATACGCGCGCGCGCGCGCGCGTGTATATATATATATATATATATATATATATATATATATATATATATATATATATTTTTGTATGTGCATACATACATATGCATCTATATATGTATGCATTTATGTACTTAAATACATATGTACATACATACATATATAAATATATTTATACATAGATACACATACAAATACATATACATATGTATGTATGCACGTACACATGCACACATACATATACATGCACGTACACATGCACACATACATATACATATACATACATGCACACATACACACACACACAGAGATAATATGCATACACATATATATACAAATACAAATATATATAAAAAATAAATATTTTAATTTTTCATTCGTTGATAAATGAATGCGTTTTTCAAATTTTTTACAGAAGATAAATAATCCAATTTTTTAAGAAAATAAAGCACTGCTGTTTTCTGTAAGTAAACGTATCTCTAATGTTTCTGAATTTTTCTTTTGATACTGTTATCAGCATTGTGTGTAACCACATGATGTTTTTAGTAGTTTTGCAAGTTTTTGTAATGTCTTTTGTGAATTACTTTGGTTCAGTGATTCTATTACTTGGTATGAGAATAGAATACTACATGATTTAACTAATTTTTGGCTTTTCTAATATGCAGTTGAACTGCATGGAGAAGAATGGGATTCAAGTTACAAAAAAGTTAACATACTGTGCTGTTCACAGGTTGGAAGTTAGGCCGCTTTTTGTTTACCTTATCATTTTTCTCGCAAATTTGCCCTTGAATGGGATGTTGTCTAGATGCCATCTGCATCTTTCCTATTGGTTTTTTACTTTATTTTTCTTCTGGTGCAGGATATCAAATACAAACTCTTCTGTAGTTCTACGTAGTCCAAATGGAGTTTTTAGTGCCAGAGGATTGATTCATAACCAGAATAAGTGCTTAAGTGGTTCTAGGTTGATTTCTGCTGTGAGCTTGGACCTTTTGGAGCCCTCTACCTCAGAGACTAACAAGGTAGAGACTAACAAATTCGAGCCTCTATCTGCAGCAAGGTGCCGTCCTTTTAAAAGATCAAACAATAAGGTGAATTTTATAAGTGATTTCTTTTTGCATTTTGTTGCCTGCCAATACTGTGACTTGGTCTTCGTTCCTGTTGGTTAGCTTGCTGTTATAACACAATATCATAAATTATGTTACTTTATCGTTTCATTATATTACTCTTGTTTGCCAGAGGTCAGAACGGGATGCTATTTTTCACCGACTGATGGGACCGAGACATCATTCTTTAGATGCAATAAGTGGATTGAGCACCTATAAAGTAATAATCTTATCTTCATTAATTTTAGAAATTGTTTGCCTGCCCATAGATATACAAGTAAAATAATAATAATAATAATAATAAGAAGAAGAAGAAGAAGAAAAAGAAGAAGAAGAAGAAAACTGTTATATAAGTTTGTTCATTTTGATCAGCTAGTATAACAGGATCAATGCATATTTTGTCTTCTTATAGGAAATGGAGGAGTCCACAGTTTTCTCTTCATTTAAGGAGCGGCTATACTATTTGCAGGTAAATTGTCATGATGTTTGTTTACTTGATACAATTTTTATATTCATTTAACATTTATCTGCCTGCAGAAAACTGAAAATCATCGGGTTTGTTTTGGTAAATCTGGTATACATGGATGGGGCCTCTTTGCACGTAGAAACATTCAAGAGGGAGAAATGGTACTTAATTTATATTTTTTTATTTTAGTGCCTGTATAGATTATATCAGTCCTTTCTGTTTGTTCAAGCATATGCATTTTGCTGAGGTGGACTTCTGGTGTTAAATTTTACTACATGTCTGCCCATCTTGTTGCCCTGGAAGTAGTGCAACCTATGATGCTACATGCACTCTTCCCACTTGTGTTTTTGGTTCAATAATTTGCTCAACTTTCTTCAGGTCATTGAATATCGTGGTGAACAGGTTAGGCGGAGTGTTGCAGATTTCAGGGAGGTGCAATACCGATCAGAAGGCAAAGATTGCTACGTAAGGTTCTTCATACTCTTGTTATTTTTGTGGGCTCTATAGTTCTTGCCCTTTTTGTTTGTTTTATATTTTGCTTTTGGAACATGAACTTGCCAATCTACCACCAAAATTTCCATCAACTTCCTCTTCCTCTCTCTCTTTTCTTTCTTTCTTTCTTTCTTTTTCTTTTCTTTTTTTTTTTTTGGCTGGAGATTGATAAATATTCTGAACAGGGTGCTTTATGGACAAAAGTTCATGCATGTAATTATATATGTGCAATAAAGAGGAAAAATGCTATTTCGTTGTTCTTTTTATTGATTATCTTATGCAGTATAAAAGTCTTACTCCTTTGTGCCCCTCCTTTTCTTTTCTTACTCTGGGAAGGTCCATTTTCTGGTCATTGCTTTTTATTTGTTTCATAAAAATGATGAATTTTAATATATATTTAATTGTTCAATGCAGTTGTTTAAGATCAGTGAGGAAGTAGTAATTGATGCCACCAATAAGGGGAATATAGCACGCCTGATCAACCATTCGGTAAATTGAATTTTCAAATGGAATTAAATAAGCTTTTTCCATATAGTATATACATTGATCAAAAGTGTATTACTAATGAAAGATAATAAAGTAGTCAGTTGAATACTTGCCAATGACCTAGTTCCCTGGTAGTCAATCGGTCTAAACACCAGGAACCTAGATATACTCTTCTGAGCTTGAAACAACATTGTGTTTAATTGCTTTCTAGTGTGCTGGGTTCGAATAAACAATGTATGGTTGATGATTGTGCAATTTGTCCATTTGTGGTCAAATTCTAGGTGTCCGATTAGTTCATGCAGACCTTTAAGAACTATATGTTTTCTGATAGAAGAATTACAAGTGTCTTCTTACTGCAGTGTATGCCCAACTGCTATGCGAGGATAATGAGCGTCGGGGATGTGGAGAACCGTATAGTCCTCATTGCCAAGACTAATGTTGCTGCAGGAGATGAGCTAACGTATGATCTAAGACCTATCTCTCTTCCTGTAACTGAATTTGCTTAGCTAGTAATGTTGGTAGTTGTGAAATATTTATTTGGCTCTGTTGAGGTGTAAATAACTAAAAATTTATTTAAAATATGTGTGTACAGGTACGACTACTTGTTTGATCCTGACGAGCACGACGACTTGAAAGTCCCTTGTCTTTGTAGAGCGCCAAACTGTCGGAAATTCATGAATTAGTTTTACTGTGCTGTGTTGCAATGCATTTTTCAAAAGCATCAGATCTATCTTTTATCTGTTTATTCCTTAGGAAATCTCATTTTATTTTCTGAGGAAAAAAAAAAAGAAAAGAGATTAAGAGGAGAGCAAGTAACTTTTTCCCCCTTTATTTACTGTGATAGTCGTGTAATTCTCATTTTTGGTTCGAAAGGGCAGCCATGCAATATTGAGCTGTAATAAAGTGTAAATTTTACATTTCTAGTGAGAATGATGATAACCTGTCAGTCTAAAATTTCAGTAACTGGTTAGGTTACCTATTGGATTTGAAAATGCTTCCATGCATCGTAGCCTGGAATATCAGTAATGGATTCCACTGGATCGGTTAATGCTTTAATATGGTACAAACTGAGGTCATTAGAACTTTTTTCATTGAAAAGCTGAGTTCTTTAAAACTGGACGGCAGAGCGTTGTTTAATTAGTTACAAGTTTGATTTGGTAAAAATTTCAAATTATATATAATTGCAACCAATTAAAAGACTATTTATGTTATTCAATGTTGACACGAAAAATTAAATGGAAAGCCCGTTGTGTCTCTGACTTGATTAGAAAGGGCACTAGAAAGGGGTTTTTGGCAGGAACCGTGGAAGTGTTTGAGTTATGATATATTCAGTGTCAAGTATATTATTATTAAAAACTCCAATTGATTCACTCTTATTTTTTATAGAATTTAGCTTTTAGAATAAATAGATGGTGTAAATCAAAACATGAAAAAGTTTGCTAAACATACCCTCATGGGCTTCGGCTTGGTTCACTATAGACTAGGTTAAAATCCACAACATGGGCTCAGATCCACTTACTGAATAAATGAACAAAGACCCATTCGTTAGGCAATAGGGAGTGAAGGCCGTTAAAAATTATACATATATATTTTTTGAAACCAATACATATATTTTTGTTAATTCGTTTTTGAATCGGAGAAGTTTGGCGCGCCTATATATGGAGAAAACACAGTAGAATGCGATTCACAAAAGTTCACAGAGGCAAAAGAGAGTGAAAATGGGGAAGCGATTGAGAAGAGACAGATCCATTTGCAGCTGCAAATCTCCTTGTCAAAGCTATCGCGTCACTCCTCACTCCTGCTTTAACTGGTTCTCTCTCTTTCCAATTTGACTTTGAATTCAAATACGACATTGTTTATAAGCATTTCTGAATGTTTTTCAACGCAAATATCTCTCATTACTCTTATGGAAGTTTTAACGAACTATGGTGGTAAGATTTCTGGTAAGATTTTGAATCTTCAATATTTTATTACTTGTTTTCGGTTAGATTTTGAATCTTCGATGTTCAATGATTTCGTATTTTGTTTCATAGCTGTAATTTCTGAATTCTGGAGTAACAATTATTCATTCTCATTATCTTCTTCTCTTTTCTCCATGAATTCTAATTAAGATGAGTTCTGTTTGGCTAAGAATTTAAATTCGGAGCTAGTTTTTAAGCTTTTGAAGAGAGTGGATCTTGTTTAATACTTGAGCATTTACGCTGATTTTGAAAACATTTTAATTTCGAATCTGCTTTGAAAATTCCAGAATCCTTGAAGATTTATCTTCATCACTACGTTTTCTAAAGATGAAGGGACCTGTTTCAGTTGAGATTCATTAGATTTGAATAACATATGTTCTATTTCAGAACAATCAATTTTATCAAAAATTTGAAATTCCAATGCTCTGCTGTTTTTGTATTTTAACAAAAATGCAACACAGCTCATTTAGACAGATCCAAATTCATTTCCTCCATTCTGAATCTAGATTGAAAAATAAAATTTCTATAGTTTCCCCGCGCTTTTTTTCCGCCAAACAGATAAACGAACTTTATATAATTCTGATTTCCTTGCTCCGTATTTTAGAGTTGAACTTTAAAACGTCTAAGATCGGTTCCAAAATTAAGCATCAAATAAGTTGAAGGAAACGCAAAATATCGCAACTCAATAGAAAAAATTCCACTCGCGAATGTTAATTTTCTTACAGAAAGGAATTCGTCATACAAACAGGTTTGAAGAGGATTTATGGACGGAGATAGCGAAGTTCTTGGACGGCAAATCTCTGGTCAAGCTTGCGGCAACGTGCCGATGGTTTAGCAGAGTCATGACGCATGATAGCATATGGAAGTTTGCTTGCTTGCGTGATCTTCAGGTTCCGGATCCAGGGCCCGTGGCATTCAAGTGGATCGATCTCTATGCTTCGGTAGTAGGTAAATTATAAAAGCCGTTCATTAACCTTCTTCTAGACAAGCTTTGGGACGTCCAATTAGGGACTGGTACTGTAACTTTTGATACATTGCAAACGCTAGCTCTGTAAAATACCGTTTCATAAATATGACCGGCGAAGGCTTTTTTTCTCAGATGGCAGTCACTCATACACTTTTCGCGAGCAGGAGAAGCATTTGGGTCAGTTTTTGTTCTTTGCTGTGAATATGGAAATATCCCCTATATCAAGATATTCAAGTGATTACACTGAGCTCTTCTATCAGCTGTCGACTTCATATGATGCACATGATTGTTAAATGTACAGATTGTAGAGAATTAAAACCCGTAAAGTTAGTGTTTCCAGAAACATAGTTCTCGTCACCTGATTCTTTCTCTGTTTTTTACTTTTTTTGACTATCATCAGATTGGATGCGAATTGGGGCATTTTACTTCGACTCAAATGTAGCACTACTGACAGAGAAACTCAGCTTGCTAGTGAAAATCAGACAGCAAAATGCTTTAGAAAAGATGTTGGAGGCTTGCGGGGCTTCTGAGCTACAAAACATCAAAAGGGGAATTTGGATTGCAGGTGACTTTAAATTTGATACAACCAACCTACCTTTCTGAGCATATCTTGCAGGGGAAGAGCTAAAGAAAACTCTATTACAACTAGGTTGACCTGGTCGTACATTTTTCATGTTATCAGATTTGCAGCTTGTTCGATGCCCTGTTTGTGAGCTCGATAAATGCGATGGTAAGCCAAATGTTTACTGGCTTGCTATAAGAGTTCAACTCATGAATCCCTTCGAAAGTCCATTTTAGATAGCGAGTTTATTTTAAGTCAGTAAGACCTACTGCAAATAAACAAGCCTTATCTTGCAAATGTTAGAGAGTCTTTAGGTTTTTTAAGCTAACTCAAGTTTTCTGGGCATAAGAACAATATAGGTTATCTTTCAATACTGGTTCATCTACAATATTCTTATACTAGCGCAGTTGCGTATTTTCCCTGCTTCATGCTTTTCTTTTGGGTATTCTAACTGAGGCATGTCATAAGTTCTAGCAAATTTATTAATTCACTAAGGCATTTCCTATTTGTAATAGCCAGTAAGTGGAACGCTTCGCACATTTGTCATGCATTTCAAGTTATAGAAATGAGAGTAAGTGGAAATTATTATATACGAAAGTAAATCTCGGAATAGATTGTACGTATTCTATCAGATTCAATAATGAATCAATTGAACCATTTCCCAGCATCTTGTTTTTGCATTAACGAGTGCCAAGCACACAGCTTCGTTGTGTTTATTTGGTGCCCTCTGCTCAAAGAGGATAACCCAGCTTGAAGAAAAATTGGTTGCCAATGCAGGAACAATGCAGACATTAGATGCAAGACATATAGAGCTGTTCCAGTATGAGGATTTTCAAAATGGAAGCTGGAAGTACGAGTTGATTGGATCTTGTAAAAACGAAAAGCCTATGAAAGCAGCATCGGGAGCCATTTTTGATTGCAAACACCTCAATGACCAGGCAACAGCTGGTAATCCTTAAAACTCCATGTGACTCGTGCTGTCATATACCTGTCACCTAAGAAGAAATTTTATTAACTAAGATATTGATGAAATTAGGAATCCAGGGCGTTCTGGTGTACAGAGAAGCTAAATAATTTTCTGAGGTTTTGCTTGACTAGGATCAAACTCAGCATAGAAAGTAATTATTGATGCGGAACTGATTATTCTTCGAAAAACCTAATAAGATGAATGAAAGCTAGTGCTTAATATCTTATTGAAGTCAGAATTGAGATTTATAGCTCTTGTAAATTGTTTAATCATAAAACTTGGCCACAAAATTCAAAAGGTTGTAGGGAAACTGCTATTTCAGTTGAGGATGGTTTAAGCCCTATTTAATCCTTACTGCTCCTAAAACAAAATGAAATTCAATCTGAAAATTTTGCCTGATTTTGCTTTGAGCTAAGTAATGGGAAAGTTTGCTCACAGCATGGCAGTACCTTATTGATTTAGTCATAACAAGGGCTGAAATATGAGTCACTGAAATTTGATTTGTTTTTCACTAAAAGGTCTTTTAAGGAAGTTCGATGCAACCTCTGATTTGTTAAACTCACGATATATATATCTTATGGTAATTTTGCGTGTCCTGATGTTTGACATACCAGGACTGCGAACTCACGCCCCTGTTAATTTTGCATGTTCTGATACATAAGATACAAGGATTGGCTGTAACTCATTTCCATGCTGATTTAATTTTCTGGACACTGATAGTATTATAGACTTCTTGCTTTTGTAATTATCTTGGTCTTTCTTATCTTAAACTGAGTACATAATGATATGCTCTAATGAATCAACTAACTGGCAGGAGTCTTTAATCTAAAGTTGTGGACTGGAGCACCCAATGATTTTCAACCAAAGGCTATGATCACTTTCCATTCAGTTGCAATTAACACCAATTTGCAAGTCAATGAAGGTATTACTTCCCAAACTGCTAAAGAATAAGCACATTTCAGTCTCTACTGTCATCAAAGGTTGCTATTTTGGTTGATTTAACATATAGCAGAACAGAATGCATTTTGTTTAACTTGTAATTTCCTCAATCCTTTCTGGGGAAGCAGGACTTCTTTCAAAGTATTACATGATGAGAGCTGGACCTGATGGCGAAGTTGTGTCAATTAGAATCTCCCAGCAGCTCCTGTAACTATTGTCCAAAAATTGTTGACTTTCACAAATTACAGTTTGTAATTCCAAAGATATCCTTCATCAAGAAAATCAGTAGTATACTATCAATTTCGTAATGACAAAAATATATCTTATATAATAATAATAATAATAATAATAATATTATTATTATTATTATTACTTACAAGCCATGATACGGTACAGGTTGACTTTAGAAATATTTAATATTCTGATAAATTCTCAAAACGGAGAACTTTGGGCTAGTTGTGCCCGTTGTTTGACCGAACAAAAAAAAAACAAAAAATTTGAGTATAAGAAAGCATAAACTTTCTGCAATCACTCCCTCAAGACTATGGGCGGCTTGGAAGTTGTCTTTCTTCTCTTTCTTCTTTCCATTATCTATGCATTTGCATCAGAAACTTGTCCCATCTCCAGGTGCAGCACCGACAATATCCCTGTCCAATTTCCCTTTTGGCTTGAAGGCCAGCAAGCTGAGTATTGTGGTTATCCTGGCTTCAACCTAAGTTGCAATCATCAGAGCAAAACATTTATTAAGCTTCCATATTCGGGTGACTTTCTTGTGCGTCGCATCGATTATGTGACACAACAGATGCAGCTTTATGACTCAGACAATTGCCTTCCTAAGAGGCTCCTGAGCCTTAACCTTTCAGCTTCTTCTTTTGTTCCGGCTGCTCATCAGAACTACACCTTTCTCAGCTGTCCAACAGAGTTTGCAGCGTCTCGCTTCACCACCATAAGTTGCCTTAGCAATTCTATAACCTCAATTTTGGCTACCTCTTCACCAGAAATTGCTTCTGCACTTTCCACGTCATGCAGTATTATCATTATATTGTCAATTCCAATTTCCCTGCATGTTCGGGATGATGACGGGTTTTCAAATGCACTCGAGAATGATCTTGTGCTAACTTGGTCTGTTCCTGCTTGTGAAGAATGTGAAGCAAATGGGGGTACATGTGGATACAAGACAAACACTAGTCAAGAAATTGGCTGTTTCAGTCTCTATAAAGGCAATCTCTCTTTATCCTTATTTCAATATGCTAATCCACAATTCCAGAACCATCTTAACCTATTGATTGAAAAAACTAATTAAGAGGGGATACTATCTGACTGGGTCAACACATGCTTTGTAAATAGTTGACAAACAACAAAATATAGCAGGAAATTCTTAACTCTGAACAGACCAATTATTTTCTGTAACTTTTATGATTCATGACATATGAATCTTGCTTTGAGGGGTTAATCTACATGCATTTTTAAGGGGTAATGCAGTTGACTCAACTAGATGGTACTTGCATATAAAGCTAGTGGCATTAGACAAGATAATTAAATAATAACAACAATGTCAACTGACAGAAACTGCATAGAATGAGAAAAGATATAAAAATAGATGGTATAGATCTAACATTTTGACAACTTCAAATTTCAGGCCCATCAACCCATGCCATTCAGACTCTCAAAGCAATATGGTTATCGATTGCTGTACCCGCCATGGTACTTATTGCTGCGCTTGTTACCATTGCGACTCTAATTTGCAAGAGAGGTCTGCAAACTAGGCGTGCGGCCAGCCAGGCCTCCACGTCCACAGCAGCAGAATCACCACAGCCTCTAACGGCAGTGGCAGGTTTGGATGAAAGCACAATTGAATCCTTTGTAAAGGTAGTGCTAGGGGAAAGCATGCGACTACCAGTGGGGCCTAATCATAGCAGCTGTGCCATATGCTTATCGGAGTATCATAGCAAGGAAACACTTAGATGTATACCAGAGTGCAACCATTGTTTCCATGTTGAATGCATCGATGAGTGGCTAAGGATGAGCAGCTCTTGTCCTGTTTGCCGAAAGTCTCCATCCCTTGCCCAAACCTCAGCTTAGAATGTTTGATACAAATTGCAAATCCATGCTCTCTCTGTCATACGTTAACAGTTTCGTAAACGCACATTGCACAGAATGTATACGATGTTGGCCTTTTTGTTTTTCAAATTGGAAGAGATATTTAGCTCTGGGTGTAAATACGTATTTTTCTAATGAGGTCTATGATAATGAGGGTCTAAATGAGCTTGGTTGTTGCTTAATTATAGAAATATTTCCAATTATACAAAGGCGTGACACCACCTATCTACCCCACAGATCAACATTATCCCCAATGACACTTAAAATTTTCAGAATCGTGCCATTATGCCAGCAATAGAGGCGAAAGAGTCTACAAAATATGGAAGGTTACCAAGACATACAACAAGATTGAGAATTATTACTATCCTTTATAGGTTGAGGGTTTCACAACTATACTATACACTTTACGCAACAAAATCTTCAATAACCGTTGGATAAAACATAGTACATGCATCATTTCTTAGCAAGCAGCTTTTTTGGCAGCTTATCCACAGGAGTAGATTTTAGAAGGAAAAGTCGGGCAGCACGCTCTTGCAAAGTACCCCCACATTTAAGCCCATGAGCTTGTAGTTCGTTCTTCAACCTCTCCATGCCAAGAACCTGCAATAACAATATGGTGAGAAGAAGAAGAAGAAAACGAATGCAGTTGACAGTGCTGGCACTTGTCTTCTTTAACTCTAGCTTAAAATAATAGAAATTGCAATCATACCAAGTTATTCATGTCGCCCATTGGTTGCATAGGGAAATGCCAAGTTAACTACTGTATCGAAGAAAGTACCAGATGCAACATAAAAATATATCAAGAGGAACTACACAGATAAACTAATGACATAAATGCCCATCAAAAATAAAGGAAGTTGAGGAAATATCCAGAAATGAAACAAGGTAAATTCTCTCAAGTTGGAATCATCTATCTCTTTAAGATACATGCTTCCTTGCACTTCAATCTTATTTTCCATTTAACTAAATGGATATCATATTTCCCTAATCACATCATGAACATAGCACATTATCTTAAAGCCTCCTTATCTTAAAGCCTCCTTATATCCTCCCCACTCATTCTTATAAAATTCAATCTAACGTCATTACTCATCACTTTATAGTCCTCGTTTGGAAAGAACCAGTTTTCCCTAAATAGAATTTCTAATTAAGGCAAATGATGCAGACTGGCAAGTTGTAAGAACATCTTGCACAATTCACCACCATGCATAACACAAAGCTGCTTGTTTATCTACATATTTATCCATCTACATTTTATAATATACATAAAACAAACAAAGCTAACATACCTCCATCTCCACTGCTGAATTATATTCATCAAAATTAAGAGGCTTTTCCCAATCAGTGTCTTTTACATTTGTAGCTGCCGCTTCCCCATCAGATTTGACTTCCAAATCAGCTTCAGCAACAGCTGGCCTGCTTTCAGTAAGTTCAACACTGCGACTTGAATCATGTAGGAGTTCAGAATGAGGTACAAGATTTTCACGCTTTTCAGCCTTAACCGCCTCATATCCAGAAATCTCTGCAGTCTTGGAGCAAGTAACATCAGCACTTTGTGGTGCAACTTCATCATGAATCTCTTGTTCAACCACAGCACCCTCTTCAACAGCTTCTCTGTGAGGATCAGATTTCAAATTTTGGTCCACAGAAGCATCTTTCTCTTCCTCAGAACCAGTCTCACATAAGGCACCACTAGAGCATTGTCCATCCTGTTTCCCACCGGTAACTGAATCCAAACTGCCTTCAGCTTCCTTATTTGAATCAGACTGATTATCATTATTTAAAACAATGGATTTCTCATTCTTATCATCATCACCATCATCACTACTATCTTCGCTGTCACTTCCACCCAGTTTTCTTTTCCCCATCCTGACAAATAAATTCAATCCCCAGTTAGAGAACGAGTTAGAGGTATCTAATAATTAAAAAGAAAAGGCTAAAGTCAAAAAAAGCTTAAAAGACATGGATCAAACTAAGCATTTTACTTTGCAGCAGATATGCATGCAATTTCATTACTTTCTCAATAAACTTCGCAAAACTGGAAAATAAACACATAGTATTATCCATAAATAGACCAAAACAAAAAGCCCTTTCCAAGGCCTTCGAGTTAATATATAAAATCCCTTGTACAAACCCTAAAAATATATTTCCAATTGCCACAACCTATTATAAATTTTCAAACTTCAAAACATTCATCCATACCAAAAAAGTTTCGATTTCCTAAATAAGGTCTTCAGTGACCATATAATAATCGTTTGTAGTTCAATAAAGAAAATATCTCTAAGCAAGAAACAAAACCCTAAAGACGAGACTTACCAAATCTTCAATCTTTTGGCTTCTACTCCATCTCTGGGCACCTTGGTTTTCCGCTTCCCATTGCCATTCCCACAAGCCTCTCGAACAGCTTCCTCAACCTCTGCAGCACACTTGGCAGATTCCACCCTATACTTCTCAACATATTTCTCAGCCTCTCCTTCCCCGGCCCCTCTCTTCCCTTTCTTTGCGTTCTTTTTCAAAAATTCCTCCGCAATCTTCTCCAATCTCCTTTCCTCCTCCTCCGCTTTCCACTCCTCCAACCTCTTTTCAGCATTCACGTGGCGCAGCCTGCGCCCACTCATATCGCGACAAGCATCGAAGTTGTTAGTCTTCTTTTGACCGGCTTTGGTGGCGGCTCCACGAAGAAGCGAGCCAAACCCTCCCTTGCCGCCGAGGAGGCGGAGAAGTAGGTGAACGGTGCATTCAGGACGGGAGATGACGGAGCGTTCATGGAGTTGTGTCCCGCCGCAGATTAGGCGCTGGGAATCGATAGGGATTTTGGTGATCTCGAAGATCCGGCACTTGATGGCTTCGCCGTCAACGTACGGCGTCGTGAATTTAATGTTTGCTGTTTTGCCGTCGAGAAGCTTGACGAATATTTGGAAGGGCCTGCTGTTATCTTCCATTGTTACTTTCGAAGGATCTATTCCTCTCTATGCAAATTATTAACGACTTGACACGATTAAAAGAAATCCAGTAGAGGGGAAAATTGTCAATTTTGGGCTTAAATAGGAGCCCTAAAGCCTCTAATATGGACCACAAATGGGCCGTTAATTGGGCTTTAATTTTATTTCTCCTCTTGATTTGATGGATAAAGTTTCATAAAATTTTGCTAAGCTACAATTAATTTCATAAAATTATTCATTTAATGGTTATTCAAATTGATGGTCGGTTTTAACTTAAAATACTGCGAACTCTTTATTATTTTGATATTAATAGAAAAATATATATCTTTAATATCATAAAAAACCTTTCATACATTCAGTATGAACCATAAATTAAAATAAATTTTCGGTTTAAATATATTAAATGGTCTTCAAATTTTATTTATTTTAACACTTACAACTTAAAAAAATTATAACTACTTTTTTTTATTTTAAATACAATTTTATACATTTTAAAGTTTATCTCTTATTGTTCATTTTTTTATTATTGCATATATAAAATACTTTTTATACTAAATATTCAATTGATTTTAAAGAATAAATATAATAAAAATGATGAGAATAAATTGATAAAGTGAATCTATTATTTGAAAAAAAAATGAATTTATTAGTTTTATTATCATCTGAATTATATTTTATAACTTATATTATATTAAAATAATTTTTTAAAAAAATGAATTTTTATGTTAATATACACATTTTTTTATAGTTATTAGAATTTTAAAAATTTAATATGAAATATGTTAAATTTAAATTTTGAGTGATGTTATCTTTAATTAGTTAAATTTCAATAAATCCTTGATTAAACCTCTAACTTGTAAATTTCTATTTTACCCATTTTTTTGTTCTGTACAGTCTTGAAAACCATGATTTAAACTACAAATAAATAATTGTTTATAAACAAAATTTGAATTTATAAAATAATTTTCTAAGCCAATATATACCGGTAAGACGTCACTCCGAGACACGAAGAAATTATATACTGAAATTGAATAATATTGGTAAATTGACAATGCTTTTCTCGGGCAAAATGGTTTCTTGTCTTAGTTGGGCATGTAAGCAAGAAAACCCAAATATTTAGCTAAGAGTCACAAGCTCCTCATGACAAGAATACAAATTTAAGCAAACAAACCATTTCCTGAGCATATAAATTCCCTAACTTGCATCCCTCAATTGCATCGAAGCAAACACAAATCTGAAGCATAACATACGCACATTTATTGAACAAAAAAATGGCAGCAAAAGGGGCAATTATTAGCCTAATTGGGTTGCTAAGCATGCTGATTCTACTTTCGAAACCAGCTTTATGTAATCCTGATAACAAAATTAATTGTGGTAAAGTTGTAAGTGATGTAACTCCATGCCTGAGTTATGTTACAGATAAAGAAGATTCACCTTCTGCCAAGTGTTGTAATGGAGTAAAGGAAGTGAATAGCCTTGTCAAAACCAAAGCTGATAGGCAAGCTGCCTGTGAGTGTCTCAAGAAAGCAATGGGAAATATCAAATATGATGCCTCTCGCGTTTTAGCACTTCCTAAGAAATGTGGCATTTCCTTCACATTTCCTCCTTATAGTCCTACAGTTGACTGCTCAAAGTATGTATTTATTTGTTTGTTTCATTTCTTAATGGGATTTTTTTTATAAATAATGTTTTTAAATAAAATAATTAGATTTTTTTGGATATGATGAAAACTATTTGGAAAGACGTACTTTTTTCATTTTCGTAATAAATTATTGCGAAAATGAATTTATTTTTTTTTTAAACAAAGCATTTGGAATGAAAAGCTGTACACCTGAAAAAACTGCCGGTTGTTTTTTAATTTTTTTTAATTTTAATTTTAATTTTAATTTTTTTTTTGTATTTGAATAAAAATATATAAATTTAATTTTCATTTTTTTATGTTTAAATGAAAATGTATAAATTCAATTTTGTTCTTTTTTTTATTAATATAGAAAAAAAAATTACTCAATTTGATAAATAGGATAAAAAAAATTATATACTAATAATAATTTATTAAAATCTGAAATTAGTAATATTTTGTCCAATCAAAATAATTAAAAATAGAAATAATATATTTATCATATATATAATCAAAATTAAATAATATATAGTAGTATATATTGAGTTATTTTTAGTGCACAAAATATTAGTAGTATTATTCAATTTTGATTATATATATGATGAATATATTACTTCTATTTTGAGTTATTTTAATTACACAAAATATTATTAATTTTAGATTTTAATAAATTATTATTAACATATAATTTTTTTTTCCTATTTATCAAATTGAGTAAAAAAAATATTTTTTTATGTTAATAAAAAAATTAAATTATTATATATGTTAATTTAACATTACTAATATTAATTATTTTTTAAATAATATACAGTAATATATATTGAGTTATTTTGATTGTACAAAATATTAGTAGTATTATTTAATTTTGATTATATATATGATAAATGTATTATTTTTATTTTTAGTTATTTTGATTGTACAAATATTACTAATTTCAGATTTTAATAAATTATTATTAACATATAATTTTTTTATCCTATTTATTAAATTGAATAATTTTTTTTCTATTTTAATAAAAGAAAGAACAAAATTGAATTTTTGTATTTTCATTTAAACATAAACAATGAAAATTAAATTTATATATTTTTATCCAAATACAAATTAAAATTAAAATTAAAAAACAACATAAATGAAAAAAGCACCCTTTTTTCCAAATAATTTTCTAACATACCCCAAAAATCTAATTATTTTTTTTAAAAACATTATTTATAAAATTTTTATATATAATCTTTTTGAGAAAAAGTAATGCAGGAGTTTTGTTGATGCAGGGCCTGATGCAAGATTGCTTAAGCCTCAGGTTGCAGGAGTCAATAATGTTGCAGAAAGAATTCTTCTACTTATATACTACTAGCAATACAGAATAAATTGCGAAGTTGATGGAGCAAATGTGGGCTTCATGCTTGTGCTTGCATTATAATGATCAACAAATAACAGAGAATTTATATATTTTACTTATTTATTGCCATTTGTAATACAAATGTGTGAAGACTTTTATCAAACTTAGCAACTCTAAATTAACTTAACAGATCATTGTTTGATTAAACTATGCAACCAAGCTAAGAAGTTGCGACTACATTTCAAATTACAATGTACATTTTGGACAAGGGGATATGAGCAAGAACTAGGATAAATTACTAACAATTGTGAGCAGCATGATTATCAAAACAGATAATACCAACCCATTGAGTTCGAAATACCAGTATTCCGGTATGGTAAATGAAAAAAAAATATATTTTTTCTTCAATATCGTAAAAAATTGTTTATATAAATATTTGAATTATTTTTAAAACTTAATTTAAAAAACTGCCCATAAAAATTTTTTGAGCTATAATTTAAAACTTATTATATTTGAATTATATTTTATTTTTTTTAGCTATTAGTATCTAAAAGATTTTATTACAAAAATTGCAATATGACATATGTTAAAATTTATATTTCGGATTATTTTATTTTTGACCGGTTCGGTAGTACCAATGTTTGACCTCTAAACCATGATTCATGGGGGCTTTTGAGGCACTAGTGCTAGTCTTTCAGGGCTTTTGAGGCACCACATTTTGTCTGAGATTTCTCAGTGCATTGCCTGCAAATCGAGATGCGTATAAGGTAGCACCAAGGCTTGGTATGCTTGCAGCCCCATGAGCCAAAACGCCTTGCAATCTCTCTTCTGCTTCGCGTAACGCCTTAGCTTGCTTCCTCTTACAATGGCGGCGCCACTCTGCTTGTATGAAACATGCTGCCCATGTCCTCCATTGCACTGAGAAGAACCTGTATGCATTATCGACCAATAATACAAGTTAAGACTCCTCCGGTACAATCAAATCTCAAACAAAAATGGACATTGGTTATCTCTAATAGCAAAAACAAAGCTCACAGTCTACTTCATATCACTGGCCTGATTGTATGCTGGATATCCTTATGATGAAGTTGGGGAAACTGGGAAGTGACAGATTTCAAGTCTTCAGCTACTAGAGCGATGGCTTCGACCTCTGTTACAGCTCGAACAGTTCGAGTAGAGATGGGGAGAATGGAAGTTGATCGGGGATCCAAAGCCCATTCAAGTAGCCTTTCTCCACAGAAGTCACCAGCTTTTAAATCAAACGCATTGAAAAAGCCAGTTCTTCCACCATTGGTGGTTGTACTCACTACCTCACCTCGTATTATAAATATCATCTCATTAACTGGCTCCCCTTCTCTAAGAATATAAATATCTGCAGTGTAAAGTGATGGCCTCATACGATCACAAATAGCATCCAGTATTTGCCCATCCATTTCCGTAAATATTGGAATCTAAGGAAATTGATCCAACAGGTTAGCTATTTCAGTTTAGAGCCTGTTAGGAATGGAAACAAGGATTAAAAGGGCACTCACTCTCATTATTAGAGCGAAATAAAGATGACGATTTATATCCCTTCTTAGGTCTCTAGGAAAATCACGAATTAGATACTGCTCCTCCACTCCTCGAGTTTCTTGCCATTTGCATTGTTCATACCTCCTGATTCTCTCCCTTAGAGACTCAGGAAGCCCACGCTGGGACATCCAATGTTCTGTGTCTCGCCTTTTCACTCTCATTTCCTCGATTCTTATCATTTCCTCGTTTTTAACTGGTGTCGATTGCAGATATTTCTGGACAAGAGAAAAAAAATCAATCTTGAGTCCTTTACATAATCAATTAAAGCATTGAAGTTGAAAAAGCATCAAACAATAACTTGAAAAAGCATCAAGCACTAACCTGCATATTGCCAATAAAGAGTGAAAATAAAACCAATCCAGCAACGGCTATGCCAACAGCAAACAGAATCTCCCCGTCAAAATTGCTTGTCTTGAGGTTCTGACCCAGAGAGCTAAGATTCCGCAGACCCCACCACAAGCAGAACAAAAATTTCTTCCGAAAAGGCCATGATTCAATCACACCAGAATCAAAAGCATCAATGAATATTCCAAAGTTGAAAACACTTGAATTTTTTATTTCATCAGGTTGTATAAAGGGGCATTTTTCTTTCAAAGACGTGCCAAATTTCCCTTCTCTTTTATCTGCACCACAGTACAACTCATCGGAATGGCACCCAGAGATCTCTTTGCATGCGCTTTGCCAGCAATCATCTTGGCGTTCAATAGAGAACAAGTACCAAAAGGCTCCAATTACCTGACAAACCACATTTTCAAACTCAGAAACCCATTTTTGATAAATTAAAACAGTGTCCACAAATTGAATCAAATCAAACTTACATGACTGGCTAGCATATAGAGGAAGAGATTATAAAAAGCTCCTGCCCATGCCGTCTCAGTAAGTACACCATAACTTCTAGTCACTTCTTTGAGAAGAGGAAAGATTCTAATAAATCTTGGCACATACTGTGACCAAATAACAATCTTCAGCAAGCCCTTGGCCACCAATGAAACCGAAGTTTTTATATTTGTTAAAATAATGACCTGAACAAAAACCCCACAGAGTTAACATACTTGCTAAACCTATTATCTAAGCGATCGAGAAAATTTTAAAGAGAAATACCTGAGGGAGTGGAAGAATTGATAGAACATCAATTATAAAGTAGGAAGTCAAGTACTTTTTAGCTATAATAAGAGGATCATCAACAAGTTCTACTCTTCCAAATACACGAGAAGAAGAGGCAATAAATCCTGTCCGAAATTGAAAGATTATGTGAAGGATATAAAATGCGTCAATCAAAGACCGAAGGACACAAGCAGTAGTTTCCATTTTCTTATCCACATCAAGGCATGTGTTTTCGCCATCAACCACTGGGATGTAGAAGAATAAAGGGTCTAAGGACAGAGCAATCACGCAAGCTAGAACAAATATTCTGTTCCATTTCCGAAGAAATGAACCCTGCGGATCCAGAATTTTCTTTCTACGGTCTGTTCCTTTTGGCTGACGAGAAGAACTAAACTTGAAGCTCTCTGATTTTCTCGGGTTTCTGATCCTGTTAGAAACCGTCTCGCAGCCTTCACGGATCCTATTCGAAACCGAGCTGAAAATTGGTCTAACTCTTCTCGCATAAAATCCACGTGAACTGAAGAAAGAAAATTGAGAGTTGAAGTGAAGTGACTAAGAACTAAAAGGGAAAAAAAATATATCTCAAAACAAAAGTTCAAAATTATGCAAGTCAATTATAAGTTTTACATGTATTAAGACTATCTATACACCTGAGGAAATGAAAATATTCCACCATTTAAACAACAAACCTCACAAACTTATTTCCTTTGAAATTCATGGCTTTCAAAGCTGATTACTCTCACTTGGTTTACAAAATCCAGACCTGCCAAAAACCGCAATATCTACTGTTTGGTTAGTAAGAAAACATGAGAATTTTGAATCTTGTTCTGTACTCAGAAACGTTTGGAAACAAGTACCACTAGTCACAACACTCCCCCCGACCAATTATTTGAAGTAAACGTCAGCGCTACAGCGACGAGGAAAGAGAGGGGAAAGGACTAAAGAAGGAATTGTATAAACAATCAGGCGCAAACCTCCAACGGAATTGTCTTGATACTACTTTTTTATTTATACTATTTAACGACTTTCACCAATTGCGATGTGTGGGCTTTCGACGGAATTTTTCAGCTTTTCTGTGGGCTCATTACAATTAGTGGTTTTCTCTTTTATTAAATCCTTTTTTTTACACTAGTGACAATATTAAATCCTTTTATATGAAATCTTATACGAAAATTACACTATGTTTGGATCATGATTTTCAATGAGAAGGTATAAGACAACATGATTTACTGCATTATTTGAAAAAATGAGTTCTCCATAATAGAGTTTTCTATGATTAACTCATAGTTCTATTTTATTTAATTTTGATAACTCATTTTATGTTTAAAAATAACTCTATTATCTCTTTTATCAAAATTAATTTTATTTTTTATATTTTTCTTATCAAAAATATATATTAGATTATATCATATCACACTATTATTCCAAAGATACTAATAAATAAAATTACACCACACCATACGGCTATACCAACCATGAATTATCTTATCCAAGCAACGTGTAAAAATTACCCCTGGACCTAACAAATGAGACATACTCGAGACAATAAAACTAATTTATTGAACTTCTCTCTTGGAGGCTAAAGAGACATACTTTTAAGAAAAATACAAAAGCGACAATGGAACTTTAATCTCCAATAATTTGGATCATGATGAGATTGAAAATAGATTTGATTGAAAACTGGAATCCATTGAGTAAAAAGCTAGGCAAGGAAAATTATTTGACGTATATTAAAAGATATCATTTTAATTATAATTACTTGTACAAATATCAAAATAGAAAGATATTGCTATTTCTTTTTAAAAAAGAAAAAGATAAATATAATAATCACGAAAATGTCCGGAGACACAGTATTTAATATTTTAAGCAAAACCGGCATAAATTGATTTTTCCTCTCTTTTTCTTGAAGGTAATGAAATAATAATGTTCTTTGATATTTAATGTTCTCGGATTATAAGTTTTACTCTTTTTGTCCAACTTTTTGTGTTAAATTTTATCATTTAATTTTATTTCATTTTAATTGTCTCATTAGGATTTTAAGAAAAAATTATATATTAATCTTTATTTATTATACATTATTAAATTTAATAGAGTAATAAATTTAATTTTAATCATATAAAAATTAAATAAAATAGTTAAAATTAAAAAGAATTATTTTACAATTGCTAAATTTTTTTAATTATCTTATTATAGTGAGATTAAGTGTTTAAAGTAGATCCCCAAGCAGGGCGTAGTGAGAACATATTGAGTGGGATCCACTCAATTTATAAAAGTTTTTAAAATATTCTTATTAATTTTTTTTTAAAATTAATTCTACTAAATAACTTCATTAACAATTGATTTTATTAAAAATTGATCCTACTAATATATTTAAATATTTTTATTAAAAATTAATCCTAAAAAAATATTTTAAAATTTTTTTATCATTATTGATTTCTCTAATTTCAATTTCTGGCTGCGCCCGTCTATGAGGAGACATACTAACGATTTAGCTAGTCCTAATATGGTGAGAGGAGCCTCCACTCTCCTATTAAAAAAACAATCATTTAAAGTAGCACCAAAAAAAGTTGTATTTACTACTTTTGTCATGACATTTATAGTTGTAGTTTGATGATATTACATTTCTTTTATACTTCATATATATATATATATATATAAGTCCCTTTCTTTTTTTTGGTCAAGTATAAGTCCCCATTTTCGATATCGGATCCCTGGGGGAGCTACCCAGGAATAATGGACACGAGCAACAGCGTTTACGGTATGTTATTGTCAATTGGCCCTTGAAAATGAGTTTTGCTTGCTTATCGGATTTGATAGGTATAGGAAGTTTGATGTATGTATTTGTTAGGTTTGGTCCAGTGAACTTGTTCTGGACTCTGGAGTACTCGCAAGGACCGTACTTAACATGCCCCCAAGGACTTTGCTGAGTTTGCATATTTGAAGGATCAAGAAAATAACATTCCACCAGAGAAGCGTTTCAAACTACCATACAATTAAGTCATGTAACATGTTGTTACCTTTACGAATAAAAAATTTCGAGTTCGTTTGCATTATTTGCATTCTATGCATCCATTTACAAGTTGGTGTTGGTAACTCTCTTATGCTTTTCCGGGAAAATGTCATGGCTTTCTTCTATATTTTCTGAATAATGCCTGGCAAAATGTTCAAGCATACGATCTTGCAGTTGGATAACAATTCTGTTTGGGCATATGATTATGAAAAAGAAAAAAACTTGCTTGTCTTTGAACACTTGTATGCTGTTGCCATTGTCTCTCTTTGAATTTGAAAAAAAAAATGTGCAGGATTGAGAATGACAAAGTGGAAAATCATTCAATCACCCAGAGCTTCAATAAGGAGGAGAATTGACCAAAGCTCTCAAGTACACTCTCTGCAATCTGAAACGGGCTCTCCATTGGTTTGTTGGAAATACCAACATTCAGCCTATCAATGCAATGGTTTCAAGTTCCAGATGTTGGTTCTGTGTGCACAAAACGGGCTGTCCTTATGGTGAAGCTGGCGAAACTGGGAAGCGACAGATTTCAAGTCTTCAGCTGCTAGAGCGAAGGCTTCGACCTCTGTTAAAGCTCGAACAGTTCGAGTAGAAATGGGGAGAATGGAAGTTGACTGGGGATCCAAAGCCCATGTAAGTAGCCCTTCTCCACAGAAGTCACCGGCGTTTAAATAACCTCGTTGAAAAAGCCAGTTCTTCCACCATTGGTGGTTGTACTCACTAGATCACCTCGCATTATAAATATCATCTCATTAACTGGCTCCCCTTCTCTAACAATGTAACTATCTTTAGTGTAAAGGGCTGGCCTGAGACGATCACAAATAGCATCCAGTATTTGCCCATCCATTTTTGCAAACATCGGAACCTGAAGAATTGATACAACATTTTAGCTATTTCAGTTTAGAGCATAAGGCTTAAAAAAGCACTCTCTCTCATTATTAGATTGTAACAAAGATTGTGATTTATGTCCCTCCTTAGAATCCTCATTCTACTTTCAAAACCGGCTTTATCAAATCATAATAACAAAATTAGCTGTGGTTAAGTTGTAAGTGATGCAATACAGACGAAGCGGATTCACCTTCTGCACAGCGTTGCAATGGAGTTAAGGAAGTGAATAGCCTTGTCAAAACCAAAGCTGATATGAAAGCTGCTTGTGAATGCCTCGAGAAAGCAATGGTAAATATCAAATATGACGCCCCTCGCATTTTGGCACTCCCTAAGAAATGTGGCATTTCCATTACATTTCCTCCTTATGTGACGGTCCTTCAGTTGACTGCTCAAAGTATGCATTTCTTTCTTTATATATATATATATATATATATATATATAGGAGAAACCAAACCGAAACCTCTTGTACTTTTAATGGATCTCTCCATTAGGCCAACCCTTGGTGGTTTTTTATATATCTTTTTCGCAAAAATTAATGATGGAGGATCTGAAGCAAGATTTCTTAAGCCTCAGATTGCATGAGTCACTAATGTTGCAGAAAGAATTCTTCTATTGATATACTCACTAGTGATACAGAACAAATTGCACAGTAATGAAGCAAATGTGGGCTTCATGCTCGTATCCTCCAATGTAATAATTTGTTTTCTATTTCATGGTAATTGTATTATCATGATTAACAAAATAACAAAGAATTTACATATGAAAAGACTTTTCTAAAACTTAGCAACTGTAAATTAACTAAACAAATTGTTTGATTTATGAAACCATGCAACCAAGCTATGAAGTTGAGACTATATTACAATTTATAATGTACATTTTGGACAAGGGGATATGAGCAAGAACTAGGATAAATTACTAACTATTGTGAGAAGAAAAATCAGGTTCCGAGGGCTTCTGAGGCACCAGTGTTAGTCTCTGAGGCAATCTAGGAGAGTGTCCAGCATTTTGCCTGAGATTTCTCAGTGCATTGGCTGCAAATTGAGATGCATATATGGTGGCACCAAGGCTTGGTGTGCTTGCAGCCTCATAAGCCAAAACACCTTGCAATCTCTCTTCTGCTTCACGTAGGGCCTTGGCCTGCTTCCTCTTACAGTGACGACGCCAAGCTGCTTGTATGAAGCATGCTGCCCATGTCTTCCATTGCACTGAGAAGAACCTGTATGCATTATCGACCAATAACACCAGTTAAGACTCCTCCGTACAGTCAAATTTCAAACAAAAATGGACATTGGTTATCTCTAATAGCAAAAAAAAGTTCAGTCTACTTCAAAACTGTCACAGGATATATCACTCACCTGAATGTATGCTGGATATCCTTATGGTGAAGCTGGCGAAACTGGGAAGCGACAGATTTCAAGTCTTCAGCTGCTAGAGCGAAGGCTTCGACCTCTGTTAAAGCTCGAACAGTTCGAGTAGAAATGGGGAGAATGGAAGTTGACTGGGGATCCAAAGCCCATGTAAGTAGCCCTTCTCCACAGAAGTCGCTGGCGTTTAAATAAACCTCGTTGAAAAAGCCAGTTCTTCCACCATTGGTGGTTGTACTCACTAGATCACCTCGCATTATAAATATCATCTCATTAACTGGCTCCCCTTCTCTAACAATGTAACTATCTTTAGTGTAAAGGGCTGGCCTGAGACGATCACAAATAGCATCCAGTATTTGCCCATCCATTTTTGCAAACATCGGAACCTGAAGAATTGATACAACATTTTAGCTATTGCAGTTTAGAGCATGTTGGGAATGCAAACAAGGCTTAAAAAAGCACTCACTCTCATGATTAGATTGTAACAAAGATGGTGATTTATGTCCCTCCTTAGGTCTCTAGGAAGAGCGTGAATTAGAGACTGCTCCTCCACTCCTCGAGTTTCTTGCCATTTGTATTGTTCATACCTCCTAATTCTCTCCTTTAGGTTCTCAGGAAGCATACGATGGGACATCCACTGTTCTGCATCGCGCCTTTTCACTCTCATTTCCTCAATTCTGACTGTTGTTGATTGCAGATATTTCTGTACAAATAAAAGATTCGATCTTTAGTCCTTTACATAAGAAATTAAAGCCCTGAGGAAAGATAAAGGATCAAGCAATAACCTGCATATTGCCAATAAGCAGTGAAAATAAAACCAATCCAACAATGGCTATGGAAACAGCAAACAGAATCTCCCAGATATAAGTGCTTGTCTTGAGGTCCTGACCCAGAGAGCTAAGATTACGCAGACCCCACCAAAAGCAGTAGAAGAATTTCTTCGGAAAATCCCATTTTTCAACCACACCAGAATCAAGAGCTTCAATGAATATTCCAAAGTTGAACACACTTGAATTTTTTATTTCATCAGGTTGTATAAAGGGGCATGCAAGTTTCAAAGATTTGCCAAGTGTTCCTTGTCTTTCACCTGCATCACAGTACAACTGAGTAGAATTACACCCAGTGATATTCTTGCACGCTCGTCGCCAGCAATTATCTTGGCGGTCAATAGAGAACAAGTACCAAAAGGCTCCAATTACCTGAAAAATTACATTTTTAAACTCAGAAATCCATTTTGATAGATTGAAACAGTGTCCAGAAAGTGAACCAAATCAAACTCACATGACTGGCTAGCATATAGAGGAAGAGATTATAAACAGCTCCTGCCCATGCCGTCTCAGTAAGTATACCAGAACTTCTAGTTACTTCTCTGAAAAGAGGAACGATTCTTATAAATCTTGGCACATACTGGGACCAAACAACAATCTTCAACAAGTCCTTGGCTACCAATGAAACCGAACTTTTTAAATTTGGAATGATGAATAAGACTACAACCTGAACAAAAACCCACAGAATTAACATACTTTTTAAACCCATTATCTAAGCAATCGAGAAAACTTTGAATTTACCTGAGGGAGCGGAAGAATTGATAGAACATCAATTACAAAATGGGAGGTTAAGTACTTTTTAGCTACAATAAGTGGATCATCAACAAGCTCTCCTCTTCCAAATACACGAGAAGAAGGGGCAATAAACCCGGTCCGAAATTGAAAGATCATGTGAAGCATATAAAATAAGTCAATCAAGGTCCGAAGAACACAAGCAGTAGTTTCCATTTTCCTGTCCAAATCAAGGCATGTGTTCTCGCCATCGACCACCGGGATGTAGAAGAATAAAGGGTCTAAGGACACAGCAATCACGCTAGCTAGAACAAATATTTTGTTCCATTTCTGAAGAAATGAACCCTGTGGATCCAGAATTTTCTTTCTAGTGTCTGTTCCTTTCTGCTGATTAGAACTTTTTGATTTGAAATTTTCTGATTTTCTCAGGTTTCTAATCATCTGGCAGCCTTCCCGGATATTATCCGAAGCCGCACTGAAAATTGGTCTGACTCTTCTTGCATAAAATCCATCTTCACTTGAATATCGATGCTCAGAACCATATGATTTCTCTGAACTCCAGTCCTGAAACCTGAATTGAAGAAAGAAAATTAAAAATTGAAGTGGCTAAGAAAACAGAAGTCCAAAATTATGCAAGTCAAGGATAAGTTTTACATTTATTGAGACGCTCTATACACTTGATGCAATGAAATTTTAACACCATTAAAGGAAAAGGGAGAAAAGAAAAATGAAAAATGAAAAAAACAACAAACCTGACAAACTTTTTTCCCCTCAAATTCATGACTTTCAAAGCAGATTAGTCTCGCTTGGTTCACAAAATCCAATCCTGCCAAACAAAAAGTATCGCCAGATTCACTAAACCAAACCGCTATAAATTTGAATCTTGTTCTGTTCTCAGAACTGTTTGAAAACAACTACCACCGGTAACAACACTCACCACAACGTCGCTGTTTTACTTCTGAAGACAGTACTTTCGCTGCAAACAAACAGAAAATTGGAGGCAAAAAAAGAAAACAAGGGCCTTGAGGTTGAGGCAGGAATTGTTTTATAGCCTCTCCCTGGATTTTGTTGATAGTAAAATGATAAGAAAGAAAGTAAATTTAATAATATCAAAGAGAAAATTCGTCTTCAGAAAGTTCGTAGACTTGGACAGAGTCTTCGGCAGTTACCGTCTGCGCTTCAACGTGGAGAAACAGAGGGGGAAAAGGAGTAAAGAAATAATTGTATAAACAGTCAGGGGTATAATGGGAAATGCAGAGCACATTGTCACCCTCTAAGAAATTGTCCTCACATACTTTTGTATTTTTTATATCTTATTTACGCCTTTGACCAATTGCGACGTTTGTCCCCGATGTCTGGGCTTCTTATGAATTTTCTATTGGGATAATCTAATTTTTTTTTTTTAAATACACCTACAATTATTAAAATGATTTATAATAATGACAATATTAAAAATTGTGGATCATAAAATCAAATTCACCGATTGAATTAAATTTTGACTGACTAATTCTAAAGAATGACTTTATTATTGAAAAAAATTCTACCTTTTATTGTCATTTATAGGTAAATAGTTATTAAAATCAAGATAGACCTGTTCGTATTTTTCTATAAAAAAATTCAGATTTCATTTTGCATATAAAAAAAAGTGAATGTACAATTTGATCATTCCTTTTTTATGAAAATCTTCATTATTTTTAATTTAAAAATCCCAAGTTTAAATTATTGTAAGTTATTATTTATTTTAGCACAATATATACTTTGTGAGAGTAAATAATAATAACTGAGTGACTTAAATTATATTTTTTCCATATCATTAACAAATAACCGTCATGTTTTTTTATAAAAAATGTGTTCTTTTTCTGTACGTGTATGTGTTTACTATAAACAAAACAAATATACTCAAATTATTTGTTACATTATAAATCATAAAAAAAGTTGGTTGAAATTGAGAGATTAAAAGGACCACTGCGCCTGTATGGTACAATAAATGAGACCTCCCCCACGCAATTCTCCAACTTTATTTTCTTTTTATTTTTCTATTTTTGAAAGCTAAGAGACATATACTTTTAAGAAAAATACAAAAGTGACACTGAAATTTAATCTCGAATTGGATCAAAACATTGAAAAGAATAGCATTTAATTGATTGATTGAACGTTCAACTTTAGAACTGGAATGCATTGATTGAGTAAAAAAAAGCTATGCGAAGAAAGAAAACCATTTGATGATATATATATATATATATATATATATATATAAGTACTATCATTCTAATTATAATTACTTGTAGAAATGTCAAAATAGGTACATATTGCATTTAATAATTTGGTCCGTGGACATAAAATTTTAATCAAAACCAACGGAATGATTTTTTTGCCCCTTCGGCTTGATGGTAACTACGTACAATATAAAATTAATGATCTTTGCCTATTTAATTTTCTCAACAGCCTCGCAAGTTGGGTCGCTTTCCGTGTATAATTTTTGTTTTGTATGCGATTGTCCTGACGGTTCGGTTGAATAATTGAACAGATAAAATCGAAAACCAAAATTTTATGATTTGCGCAAACCAAATTAAAAAAAAAATTATATGATAATTAAATTTAAATCGAACCAAAATTTTTTATCAGTTTGGTTCTATTAAATATCTAACCAAGATTTTAAAATTATAATTAAAAAAAATATATCTAAAAGTTATACAAAATTACAAATTATAAAATTAAAATAAAAACATTTAAAGTGAATGAAATAATAATTATAGCTTTAACTGATAATTATATATTTAATCGGTCTGTTTAGTTTTTTTTTCACATTTTTACCTTTCAAAATTAAACCGAATTAACTGAACACATTGAAATTTTGAAACCAAACCAAAAAAAAATGAACCAAAAAAAGGGTCAATTTGATTCGATTTTAATCAAAATTTGCTCGCCCTTTCAAGATATATGTTGACATTTTATAAAATGAATAAAAATATAATTTTACTGTCTTATTGCCAGTAAAAACTAGCTATAACTTTATATAATTTTAAAAATATTAAGATTATCACTACAGAAATATATGTTAAAAAGGTGCAAAAATTTAAATTCGTATGCAAGTCGCAGCTATAGATACATACAGCATACAAATACATAAAATTAAAAAAAAAATACATGCCAAGTACATATCCATTACGGATACACCGTACAAATAGAAGTACCCACACTTTCTAAGTTAAATTATTATTTTCTTCCAAAATACGATTTCTTCTTTACCATACTGCTTATAGGGGTGTGCAAATAATCGGTTCGTTTCGGTTCGATTTTAGACCGAACCAAACAGATTAAAAATCGAACTTGAAAAATTTTTAAAACTGAACCGCAGACCGAAGTTGTTAAAACCGAAACCGAATAAATAAAAATAATTTCGATCGGTTCGGTTCGATCCAATCGATTCTTTAAAAATATAGGTTTTTTTAAAAAAAAAATTAACTTATATGGGTCAATAAATTAAATTAATTTATATTCAACAAAATAAAATCATTTTAAATAACTAAAATGAAAAAATATACATAAATTTTTCATATTATGTTTCTAATAAATACTAAGCAAAATTACACTAAAAAATAAATACAACATAAGTTCTTATTAATAATATATTCAATATACTTCAATTTAAAAAAAATATACATGTAAATTAATATAATTATAGTGTATATTTAAGTTTAGGTTATATATATATATATATATATATATATATATAAGCAAAATGGTGAGTTTAACAAATTTCAGTCGGTTTGGTTCCTTCTTTTTTACAAGCATAAGAACCAAATTACCCGAAATTTAACTTCGATTTAGAATCGAACAAATCGAAAAAATTGAATCAAATGGACCAAAATTCATTCGATTTTCATTTTCGTTTTCGATTCGATTTTGCACAGCCGTACTGGTTACAACTTGCAAGGTTGAAGGAGGACCCGACCTTAAATTCCTATTTATAATCTAAGTCCTTTTTTTTTAATACATATATTTTGAAATTTCCTTCAATTTTCTAATACGAATCAAAGGCTATTAAAAAATAAGCCCTATTTTTGTTATTAGTCTCACATCCTTTTTCAATTGAGCTCGTATCACCACCAGCTTACGAAGTTGAGTAACTTCTTGTGCCTATTAATTTCAAATTCACCTAGATTGTGAGATTGGTACTAATTTCCTAATAACGTATTTTGTTTTTCCACCAGTGACAATTTTGAATTCGTCTAGCGTCGACTTTGACTTAACTGTTGCCCGACAAAGCTAAGATTGCATAAAACTGAGCTTACGATTTGCATTTCCTCTGATCCGATCTATGTATCTAGGCGTAGTTTGCAATAAGAAAAAACCACCCACGTACAAATGGAACCTTCAACAGCCAAAATGAGAACCTTAGGATCAGTTGCAATTACCAATGAAACTGCAAAGTATCATTCGGTAAATATTTATGATTTTCGGTAAAAGTAATCTTCTAAGATAAAATGAGTAAATTAAATATTTTTATATAACAATTTTTTTTGTGACTTTTCATTTGTATAAATCTAATAACGGCAAATACAATTAATCCTTGTTTCTCTTAAATATTTAATCCCAATTAAATTAATATGACTATTTATTTTTGAGATTTTCATTTAGACAATTATAAATTAACGAACAATTAAATTAATTGAACAAATTATAAATTGATAAATAATTATATTTTCAAAAAAAAAAAGAATTTTGGGTTATTCAAATTAACCCGAAAAATCTAAAATTGTCATATATTTTTAACCCGACCTGATTTACATTTTTGGTTCTGTTTTTCTAGGGTGTGCCCACCCCCCCAGTAAAGACGTTAATGTTTAATGGATATATTGAAATTGGAACTTATGGAAGATTTTAGCTGTATGAAGGCATCTAACAGCCAAAATAAATCAATCAAGAATTATGACCTAATATTTATGTAATCACCAACAATGAGATAAATCAAATATTGCAAGTTGATCCATCAATACATCAGCAATACACTTACTACTGACCAATTCTAATTTCAACACGCTTGCGAATTCATTGCCTGTAAAGTGTTATGCTGATGTTTTGCATAGAAGCGTCCTCTTTTTAACACCGATAAGCTTATAAATTCAGATAAAAAGTGGTAACAAGCATAGCTGTGTGAGACCAGCAATGGATATTAGGCCAGTGTGCAACTCAAAGCTAATTTTCTGTTTGCTTCCAGCAAACTTGGTACTAACACTACGAGTCACTTGGCTATTAGACTGGTATAAATGATGCCTTCATTCCTCCAGCTCAGTTCTCATGGAGAAAAACTAGCACAAATCAAGCATCCCCAGGTAGACGTTCAAGTACGAATCCTGGGGATAACAATTCTACCTTTTCCAATACTAAACAAATAGTAAACAATAGAACCCCAAATCTAAATTAACAGTTCACTGCAATCGTCAAATAGTAACACTAATATAATCACAAGTCAGTAACAACCCAAGGTTAGCTGATTACCCAATTTTTTGAAATACAAAGTTACCGATCTGGCCTCAAGTTTTCCGCTCGGCACAGTTGCATGACGTGAGGGAAAACGGTGAATAAAAACCTACACTTTTACCTTTTTATTGCTGGGTTAAAATACAACTAACAACGGGACTAATTCCTATGCTCATGCTAATAACAATCAAATATAAGTTACTACATAGACGTTCAGATCTGTAAATATCAATATTCTAGAGAATTGATGACAAATGTTTAAACTTATTCATCTAACTCATTCTATTCTACTATTTCGGGGAGAAAAAGGATAAGAGTTCACCTTAAACTAGGATTTTTCTTCATCTGATTGGGAGCATGGAGGCCCAGGAACGGAATCAACAAAAAATTCTTCCACTGTAATAAGGGAAATCCATCAGTGTCAGGGATCAAAATAATTATACACACTACCAATCTGAGGAAATAGCAGAAAAATCTTCCTTCCAAAATTATATCAGTATGGAGATAACAATAGAGGATAAAATGATTTTCTATGTGTTAGCCCACCATCATAAACTCTAACATTAACTAAAGGAACAAATGATTTTATACATTAAGACACAAGAGATGCCATCCTCATTACCTATGTCTTCATGCTCTGGAGAATCAAGAAAAATTTCTGAATCAGAGGGTAGAAAAGGAGAGCCAGGATAGTTTCCTAAAGCTCCTAAATCTGCACAAAAGAAAACAAGTTCAATATATCCCATTCAATCACAATTCCATTGAAATGGTGTATATGTAAAAGATTAGACTCCAAAATTTGTCAGCTATGTTGCCAAGTTGTCGAGTACAGCCCTAAACTAAGCGCGCTAGAGGAAAAAGAGAAAGGGCCAAATAAACGGAGATTCAGGGCACATTGAGTTGAATCTCGCAGCACTTGGAAATTTGTGTCGAACACTTACTAAGTGGGGGTAGCAAGTACACAGAACTTCGATATTTTGATCATTTAAATGATATTATTGACATAATATTTCAACTCCAGCTTTGTTATTTCTTTCTTAATATGTTGACCAGAACATTCAAAAACTAGCATAAAGAAATGCAGTTCCCT
Source organism: Excoecaria cochinchinensis (assembly GCA_947683425.1). Classification (NCBI taxonomy): domain Eukaryota; kingdom Viridiplantae; phylum Streptophyta; class Magnoliopsida; order Malpighiales; family Euphorbiaceae; genus Excoecaria; species Excoecaria cochinchinensis. The sequence goes on from CANTUQ010000045.1 coordinate 7,359,620, forward strand.
TTCTTTGCACAGGAAAATTTCTTCAATAAATAACAGAAATTTTTAACAAAGCATTTAAGTGAACTTACATATATATGATATATAGCTTACCTCCCAAGTTTGATAAATCTGCTGTTAAGTCGGAGAGGCTGAAATTCCACTGAATCTGATCTAATGGTCTAGATGTGCCAGCCCCACCATCTGGTCCAAGCTGCAATCCTACTGAGCTTGCTACATCAGAAGTAAATGCTGTATCAAGTGCTGATGTGTCAACTCCCATCCCTGACATGTCTGATGTAGTGAATGGAAAATGACCACTGGATGCCACGGAAGTGGGACTGACAGGTATCTCCGACATGGATGATAGGGCACTGCTTGGTGGAACTACAGGAACCATATCAGCTGTACTATTCTCCATCACCATACTACAAGGACAGGAGAAACAACTATTAATGCAACTTCCATATGAAGTTAAAATTAAGATGGTGAAATAAAACCAAGCACATAACTCATGTTATAGAATTTGGACCACAGGCAACTCAAAGTTTTTCAGTCAAATCACACACTCAAATAGCGAGAGAAATAGAACACATGTTTCACAACGAGGCAGCAGATCTATGCTTAGAAACCAGCACAAACAAACATCAATTAGACATTAAAGCCGAACTCAAGCAAACTTAACCTCAGTCTCATAGGTAGCAGCTCTGAAGATCTCTATCCATTATTCTGCTCAGTTAGGGCGCATCTATAAAAAGGTCTGATGCTCAATAAATCCAGAAAAAGCAACTAGACAGATCATCAGCTAAAAGCAATTGCTAATTGAGGTTTAGCAAAAATCATATATATCAAATTCATGTAGATCTATGCTGTTGTCAATTTGAATCATTTCATATCTGCATGCACAAATGAAATGAAATGTTTGTGCTTGGATGGAGGGAATAAGGACCAGGGAAAGTGCACTCAATCTAGAAGAATAAAACAAAAGGCTGAGAAATTCTCACTTGTTCCCAGAATTCATCCGAATAGGATGAAAATTTCCCGGGGCAGGGACTCCATTAACCACATGGCAGCTTGATATTCCACAGCCCATAGGATCAAGATGAGGCTGACCTGGAGCTGGCATTGGAGGTTGTTGTAGAACAGGGTATCCCATAGGTAAATTGTTAACTGTACTGCAGAGGAATGAGTTATGTACACGAAGTAGAAACTCAACGAACAATTTTTGGAAGTCACTCTACTATCTAGCAACAAATGAGATTTGTTCATAGCATTCACAACCATTTAATGAGAAACATTATAACTAAAGTTATAACTTACCAGGCATCGGATGGATCCCATTTTGTATTGGAGCCAAAGGAACCTTCGGTGATACAGGAAACTTCATAAGATGATACTGGTGCTCAAGCAAATGATTAAATAGGAGAATTTGCTTCTTCAGTTTCAATCTTATGTAATAAGCCCTGAAGAAGTCATGATTTTCTTCTTCCAACTTTTGCCATACTAGAAAAGACAATTATAGAGAATGATATCAGAGAATTATAGAGAATGATATCAGAGTATATAATATCAAAAAGAGAATAAACACTACCAACTAACGACCACAAGAATTAATAGTTTAAAGGTTAATTCTTGATGAAAAAGACCAAGGCCTGCATTGACAGATGCCACTTTGTGGTATCACAACTTGACATGTGCCCAGCTCAGTAATACATCAATTGAAAGTAGGAGATGGAAAGTACCGATACCAGTGCAAGTTCAAAGGCATTTATCACAAGCACCTAAAAGATGTGCCAAAATTAACAGTTCAAAATCAAAAGTATACCCAATGTTGTAAACCCGGGATCTATCCTTGCACGTGTCAAGAGGGTTTTGACCACCTCTTCTCTATTCATGTACAATTGCAAGCACCGTTCAATTAGATTCTGAACCTGAAACAGTCATTTTTGAGATTATAATTGGTAGAAAAAGTAAGCAAGATTAATGATTGTCATAAAAGGACACAAGGTAAATAAGAAATAATTGTTTTTGAGAAAATGGATGAACTAATGAACAATCAAAAGAAGCATTTAAATGAAAGAAGGAACAGATACTCTTACAAGTTCAATATCTTGGCGTGAAACCTTTCGGCTGTCATTGCTCGAAGCAGAAACTGAACCAGAGTCTGCTATGGGAGCCTCTGCAGTGTGATTATTCTGTTGATCACTTTGAGAGTCTTGCGAAACTTGATTTGAGGACTGTATTTCCTGGTTGCTCTGCAAGCCAATTAATGCTCTTCAATTTATATGAAGCAAAAGAGCAAAAAGCAAGTGATAGTCTTATACATTACTTCATAGAAGTCCAAGTTCCTAGAGTTGGATTTGAGCAACTAAGAAGTTGCTCTGTTGCCAGACTAACCAAAAATCAAAGTAATTGAGCAACAAATATTTTGAAGACCTACATGAAATCATAATACATTTGAGTCTATCCACCAACTTAAATTCATTATCGTTGTTACATAAATTATCATGAGTTGGGTTTTCACAATGTTGCCTTGTAGTTCTGGTGGTACTAGATAATAAAATAGCAGTGCTGCAGGAACCACAAATTGCCAATGATTAATGTAATTTATCAATGCTAAAACACGTTGTAGGACTATAATTTTTAGCAACCACTATTATTTAGTGAACATTAGATACAGAAGGAGGGAAGAGAAATTGGCAACTCTTGAAGCTGCAAAGTACGAGCAACTTCTCTGAAAAGATGAAGTTTGGGAATCAAATGCACATGGCTTCAGATAAAATGCACATTTCTGAAAAATAAGGTGCCTGCATGCGTCATGGGAAGAAAGAGGAGATGAAATATGGGGATGCAGCATTAGAAAGTAGCAACGTTGAGACTTCGATTCTGCCCTATGTAAATAACGTTTATCAAGAACTAACAAAGTAGAAACTGTTGACCTGTAAGGTCTTCATTCCAGCTGACAGCAAGCTGATGGCATCTCTTCAGCCCAGATACCTGATCATCGCTGCTAAAACCGTGTGATTCAGTAAAGGGAATATAAAAGTATCTAATTCTCTAGCAATCATAGAACGAGACAGTTATTGACCGGAAATAGAACAGCCTGCAGGAAATTGTCAACAAGAAAATTTAATTAGTGAAAATTCAGCTATTTAGTAGAAAAGAAAATTTAAAAAAAAAAAAAAAATCTAACTACGCAAATAAAATCGAGATTCTAATGCATATCCCATTTATGAAAGATGAGCAAACGTTCAGGCAAATCGAACTCTCTAAATGTTGGTCAACCAAACTTGCCATATGGTTCTCACTGGAAGCCAGCAAAAATCTGTAACTACCAAAGGTATTATTGTGCTATACTCAACAAACTATTGAGTGAATAAAACCAGGCAGATTAATCAATTACCTACACGCACAGAAACAAAATGTAATGTTGGAAAGTCTATTCTCGAGATTTCCATCAAATTGTTTAATTTTCCAGTCGATATTGTATTTAGAAATTAATCAAATAAGTTGGAATCCGTAGTAAAGTCCAACATTATGCAGAAAACTTACATCCTAATTGTTAAATTTCCGCGAGCTTTCCTTTTAAAAGAAAATAACAGTAGGAGATTGGTATGGATTAATAAGGGGAAAATGCACATATTACTGACAAGAATGTCCAGATAAACTTAATTTTGAAACAGATTAAATTACTTTTCAGTTTTGGTTGGTAAGTGAGCCAAATACCTTAAAGAGCATCTACTATACCACATATCGTGGCAATCCAATTGCTGTTCAGAAATAAATTATAGACGCTCAAATAATTAATGATTAAAGAAATGGAATCTAACAGATCTATTTCCAGTTAGGTTATTAGTACTTTAACTGTACTATACTGGCCTAAGAATAAAAAATTAAAATCATCGATTGAATTGGCAGCGCCGGATTAAACAAATAGCTTAATGTTCCCCACTAAACTCAATACTATATAATTTTTTAAATAAAGCAATAACAACTGGAAATAAACAGTAAGATCTACTAAGAAAAGCGAAAGTACCTTGCACTGAATCTCCAAAACCTCCAATCAGAAAAACAAAAATGCCAAAATTTAATTTCGACGAATTTAGGGATCTTAGCTCGCTCCTATTTAAAGCTTAGATTTAACAAACAACATAAAGAAAAACGCTCTACAAAGAAAAGAGAAAAGAGAAGGAACTCAAAACTCTTGACAATAACTATCGATTCAAAACTTCTTCGGAGAACGCCTCGAGCAGAAATGCACTAGGTACGTGAAACAGATTAAAGAGGGACGTAAATGATATTTACATGAAAATAAAGAGGAGAAAATGGAGGATTTTGAATGTACAAAAGCAAGATGTGAAATTAGAAAATTTGTTTGAAGACTGGCAGTGTTTTATGAGGGTTACTGTAACATTACAGAGAGCAGAAAAGAAGGAGACTGCTCTACAACTAGACAAGCTCTGCAGGAAAAGCGAAAAGAAAAAATGAAAAAATCTCGAGACATTAATTATGGTGTGTTTTTTTTTTTCGCCTTTTATACTTTCGAATTTCTCATGAGACAGGAAATTAAAATTATTTGAATTGGAAATAATCAATAATAGAAAACAAATTTCCGACACGGCTTCGTTGGCTTTAATCGCGGCTTTGGTTTTAACGGCAGAGTTAAAAATTCATTACTGCGTCATTGACGGCTCACGGGGCCTTTGTGATTTTTAAAAAAATATTTTTCGGAAGCTTGCAGTTTTACTTAATAATTAAATTATATAATCAGCTAGGGGTGAGTATGGTCGGTTAATCAGTCCATTAGCCTCAGTCCATTAATATCGGTTTTTTGAAATTGCAGTCCATTAACCAGTCCATTACCATCGGTTAACCAGTCCATCGGTTTCGGATTTTCGGATCGGTTACCCAATATTTTTCGGTTAACCACTATAATTATAAATATATTCATAAATAAAATTAAAATGTTCAAGATACTTAAAAATTAAATTTTTTTCACTATAATATAACATTATTGTTGTTAAAATAAAAATATTTGGTGGATATAAGCAAATTTATTTTTAAAAATTAATATTTAATAAGTAAATATATTAACCGGTTCATAATCACTTTTAATTAGATAAATTATTATACGTACTAATAGCCAATTAAAAAAACTTAAAAAATTTTAAATAATTAGTATAATAAAAAAAAAGTACATGATCACTTTTAATTAGGATAAATTGTTATAAATTATTATAAAATAAATAAATTAACTAAAAATTCGGTTTCAGTTCGGTTAACCAGTCACATGAGTCAAAAACCATTAACCAGTCCATTAATATCGGTTTTTTCAAAACACTAACCATTAACCAGTCCATTACAATCGGTTAACCAGTCCATCGGTTCGGTTTCGGATTTTTTTTCCGGTTAACCAAGTCCATCGTTTTTTTTGCTCACCCCTATAATCAGCTTTAATCTAAATTTGTTTTTCTGGTTTTAAAAATATTTTATATTTACGAAACTTTCAGTATATAAGTAAAAATTTTCTCTTTGATAAATAATATTACTGTTATTTAACCAATTATTAGATAAACTGGATGAATTAAAGTGATGCTAGAAATTATTTTATGTTTAATCTGCAATTTAAATGCTCGAGAAGTAAAATAAATAATACTGGTAAATAATTTAAAATAATTGGATTAAAATATATACAATACATACTCTTTTCTTCTTTTTTTTTTGTCTAAAAATATTTCATTTCAAGAACGGTATTTTGCATGTATGGCTCCGTTGGCAATCTTTTGTCGAACTTGCATAAGGATTACGGTGGAGTCCCCAAATGCCGGAGCATAATATTTTTATTTATTTATTTTTCTCTCGTTGAGAGCATTTATGAATAAATTTTATTAAAAAAACATGTACATTAACAAATAAATATTTAACTAGTAAAAAAATTTAATTAGTTTGATTCCAAATTTCAAGCTATACAGTAAAATACTCTTTTTGAAAAAAAATCTTATTTAAACTGAGTTTATTGAAATTTTATAAATTAAATTAATAATTTTAATAAAATAAATGGATTGAAAATGAGTAAATTTGTGGTTATAAAAAAAATTCTTTTTAAAAAACATCACGTTTTATTTATGAAAAAATTACAAACTAAATCTATAAATATTTTTTTTATTTATTTAAACTATAACATAATTTTATTTTTTTATAATTATTGATATTATTAAATTCGAACATAATCACTCCATTATAAGAATACAACTCTCTCATGATATTTTCAATTTTTTTTTATAATTATTGATATTACTCAACTCGAACATAGTCAATTTTTTATAGAAATAAAACTCTCCCTTGCTATTTTCAATTTTCTTTTTGACAATAGAATACTCTAACATACTATTATTTTTAATATTTTTTCTTATTAACAAATACCATTGCATGTACCTCTAATAAATATATGCATGAGTTAGTGATAAAAACCTAAAATATCTTTATCTGAAAAAAAGAAGGCGAGCCGATCGGATAAGAAAATCCTGCCATAAGAGGTGCCCGATCGGACCAGGCGTAAGCACTCCGAAACTTAAGTTAATAGCTTAGAGAGAGAAAGTGCTTTTAGAGATAAAATGTTTAGGATTCAATCCCCGGTGCCATCGTTGGCTGGACTATTTATATGAGATGATTGAGGGGCACTTGAGTGCCTGAGGAGTGATTACTGGCTGTCAGAGTAGGTATTCGGCGACATGAAAGGAAGCAGGTGGTAGGCATGGGCGCTGCCTTGTGTTAGGCAGCTGATGGGACTGGCGGTCACATCAGCCGATCGGGCGTGTACGCTGCCTAGGAGCTCGTGTCTGCTACTCTTGGTTGTTGGGCATTGGGCCTTACCGGTTGAGTGGGCCGGCTGTATGGGCCTTAGAGCAAATGATATTTGCTGTGTTATCACTTGTCCCCCCCCCCCCCCCTCCTCCAACAGGTCCGATCGGGCATGAATTTCCCTTTTGTTGAGCCGTTCGGATGGAATCAGCTCTGAATTTTTCCGATCCGAAGACGCACGTTGGCGAGATTTTTGAACTTGGAAGGCGCTTTTTCTGATGAGACGCGCCTGCTTGGACAGCTGTTTTCATTTAATATCGCGCGTGCTCCAAGGGTGGCGCTTCATTCTGCGTACAGCCATAATGCCATTTGACACATGGCGCTCTTCTAGTGGCGCGACAGTTGGCGTGCTCCGGAAGCTCTGGCTTATAAATAGGGGATTTCAAAAGGATTTTCTCTTTACTTCTGCAATCCCTAGCGAAATTCTGCCAAAATTCTTTCTCAACTCCCAGATTTCTGCAATTATCTCTTGCTTCTTCTTCAAATTTCTTAAGTCCCTTTTATCAAGTAAGTAATTTTTCCTCTTTGCTTTTTGCTTCATTTCGCCTTTCACTTTCTTTCTGTCTGCATCCACTCCATTTAGAAGTTAGATAATTGCATCTTTCCTCCCTTCTCGCTTGTTGAAGATGGCTTCCAGCAGTGGTGAAGTGCTCGACAGCAGTTTTTTGGATGGGTATGAGAACAAACCAGCTGTTGAGCTACACTCTCGGTTGACCGCTGGGAAGGTGGCTGAAATCCCCTCCAAATACGGCTTTCCTGATGACGTATCCATGGCGGCCTGTCCCGAATCGATGGCGGTGACAGATGGACCTTTTGGCAGAAATAACAACGAGTGGTTCATTTGTCACCTCTGGAGTTTAGATGCAGGCCTGAGGTTCCCACTAGGCGCCTTCGAGATGGCGGTATTAAAGGGGTATGGGATCGCCCCGAATCAGTTGCATCCGAACGGGTGGAGGTCGGTGGCGTGCTTTAAGATCCTCTGCAAAATAGAGGGGGTGGCGCCAACTCTGGACCTTTTCACCCATTTCTTCTACATATCGGGTCGGAGCGATGGGACGGAGTACTTTTTCACTAGCAGCCCAAAGAAGAAGCTAATGTTCATCCCCACCTCGATGAAAGGGTACAATGAGAGATGCTTCTTGGTCGGGATGAAGGGCGGATTTGGTGTGCGCCTCACCCGATTGGCTAGGGCTGAAATCTTCCCATGTATGAGGGCGATATCAAGAATCTGATGGATGCCGTGAGTAGGCATGGAGAGCCCTATTAGTCCAGCTTCCTCCTGACTACGTTATTTGGCTCTTCCAGTTCCGAAGACGCTGAGGATGCAGAACGTGAGCATTAGGATCGGGGAGAAAACATTGTCATCATGCATCAGTCATGCATTGCATTTGATTTATATGAGGCGTGAAAGCACCAAATGATAAAGCCTAAAATATCTTTATCTGAAGAAGAGAAGGCGAGCCGATCGGATGAGAAAATCCTGCAATAAGAGGTGCCCGGTCGGACCAGGCGTAAACACTCCGAAACTTAAGTTAGTAGCTTAGAGAGAGAGTGCTTTTAGAGATAGAATGTTTAGGATTCAATACCTGGTGCCATCGTTGGCTGGACTATTTATATGAGATTATTGAGGGGCATTTGAGTGTCTGGGGAGTGATTACTGGCTGTCAGAGTAGGTATTCGGCGACATGAAAAGGAGTAGGTAGTAGGCATGGGCGCTGCCTTGTGTCAAGCGGCTGATGGGACTGACGGTCACATCAGTCGATCGGGCATGTGCGCTGCCTAGGAGCTCATGTCTGCTACTCTTGGTTGTTGGGTCTTGGACCTTGCAAGTTGAGTGGGCCGGCTGTATGGATTTTAGAGCAAATGATATTTGCTGTGTTATCAGTTAGTAAGCATGTAAATAAATTACACAGCTCTAAAAATATTAATTACATTTTCTTGATCAATGTCTAATTAAAAGTATTTCTATCTATATGAGACGACTTAGTATAATTTACGAATAACTACTGCTTGTAGTATTCTAATTGTCTTTTTGCACCCTAAACACACATATAGTGAAAAATTGGCATACACATATATATAATGGGAAATTGGCAATTGTGCTATATTGCCTTGACGTGTGTTTTAAAGTTTTATTTTGCTATCAATTTGCTTTTTAAGCAAAAAAGCATACATAGTCATTGAAAATAATTAGAAAACCAACAATAAACTTGTGTTTTTCTACTTTAAAAGGAAGTAAATGTAATTACATTTTATATTTATAAGAAGAACAATTCCATTTAAATGAAAAAAGAAAAATACAGCGAATTCTCAAATAAAAAAGACTTCAACAATTAAATTAATATATTAAAAGAGATAAGATAAAGAAAATTCAACAGTGTATATAATTAGAAAGTTTATCTTGTGATGTTGAAACAGTGTATGATCATGAAATATTAAATAAATATAGACATTAATATTAAATAACAAAATGATCTATTATCAATACTTATAATGTCTTACTGTTACAAATTTTTAACAAAAATAAAACTCAAATAATATTTAAATAAAATCTAAAGTTAGGAGCCCAAATTTAGAGTAAGCTTATCAGTAATTATGTTATATCTCTCTCAAGCTTTAATTTTTTTTTTTTTCAACATTTTGAATTTGAATGTGCCCAAATGGTGACAACTAGGGGTGAGCAAAAAAACCGATGGACTCGGTTAACCGAAAAGAATTCGAAACCGAACCGATAGACTGCTTAACCGATTGTAATGAACTGGTTAATAGTTAGTGTTTTGAAAAAACCGATATTAATGGACTGGTTAATGGTTTTGACTCATGTGACTGATTAACCGAACCGAAACCGAATTTTTAGTTAATTTATTAATTTTTTAATAATTTATAACAATTTATCTAATTAAAGGTGATAATGTACTTTTTTTCATTATACTAAATATTTTAAAGTTTTTAAGTTTTTTTAATTGGCTATTAGTAAATATAACAATTTATCTAATTAAAAGTGATTATGGACCGGTTAATATATTTATTTATTAAATATTAATTTTTAAAAATAAATTTACTTATATCCACCAAATATTTTTATTTTAACAACAATAATATTATATTATAGTGAAAAAATTTTAATTTTTAAGTATTTTGAACATTTTAATTTTATTTATAAATATATTTATAATTATAGTGGTTAACCGAGAAATATTGGGTAACCGATCCGAAAATCCGAAACCGATTGACTGATTAACCGATGGTAATAGATTGATTAATGAATTGAAATTTCAAAAAATCGATATTAATGGACTGAGACTCATGTATCGGTTAATCAACCATGCTCACCCCCAGTGAAAACTCCGGCATTGAAGTAAACTTTCCAAAATCAGACCCATAAACTTGCATTGCCTGTAAAGCCCTTGGAAATGTGAGGAGAGAAGTACATACTTCTTAATTACAAGGGGGACAAAGAAGAAAAAGAAAATGACAAAATCGCTGCAAGTGCAGTAGCCAATAGCCCAAGTTGTTGATTGTTGTTTGTTTAATTGTTTTGCTCTGGTTTTTCAGATCCATAATATATTTATTTATCATTACCATTATTGTAATATCACTAATTCATCATCACGACTTTATATTATATTTTTTTTTGTTGTGGGGGTTCCACATTCACTGTGGTCCAAATTTTGAAAATCTTGCTGCCCATCAAGCCGATCTTTGATTTTGATTTTTAATTTCATTTTGTTCGAATTAGATCTTCTATGCTTTCATCTTATTTTAGCTGGACCACTCCTGCCCACAATTGTACTAGAATGAGTATTTGAGTAGTAGCTAATTGTAATTTTAACTAGTTGCCACTATTTTTTTTTTTTTCAAAATTCAAATCAAATGAAAAATTGGTGTAAAATCAAAATGAGTTGTTATATACAGGACAAATTATGGTTTGCATCCGTATGCATTTATTGGATTAAAATATAATTTTTAAAAAGCATTTTATTTTTTAATCTAACAATGCATATCGTTGTGTACTGAAACATCCATATATTATAGTATTCATTATAATTTCATCATTTTGTTAATTAATTTAAAACTAAAAATCATTGGAAACAAGTGCTTGTGAGGCGTGAGCTAATTACTAATAGTAAGCAAGGATTTAAGTAAAACAAGAATAATGTTTTTATTAGTACAATTTAATAAGTGATTTATTTCTTTTAATAAGTGATTTCAATTTGATACAATTTAAATTATTAAGTATTTTATTAGTAAAATTGTATAAATCATTATATAAAGATTATTTGATCTGATTTTAATGTTTTTAATGATGAAATTGGCCTAATCAAAATATAAAAAACTTATTTAACCACCTAAATAAATTTAAAAGACTAATTTAGCTTTTTAGTCCAAAATAAAATTTCAAACATTTTATTGTCCGCTTCAAAAGTAATTTTTTTTAAGCAGTAATTTAATTCACGTGCATCTGTGTCATTAAATTATGCACTCAAACGATTAAACAGTTTAAATGTACGCATATCAAATTAAACGTAGAATTTTTATTTTTTAATCATTAAAAGAATTTTTATCCAAAAAGAAATAAATCCCGTTTAGTTACTGAAAACAGTGTTTTGCTTAAACCAGCTCGTGAGCCGTCACCAGCCAAGAGTTGAAGGACACATGATCTATTTAAGACCATGCACTTAGAACTTTGTTCCGTTTTTGAACTTTTAAGTAATTTCTAGTTTAGAAAAACTAATCACACCACCAAACATAACACGAAAAATACCCAATAAGGAAAAGACACATATGCGAGGATTTATTTCCTAATACACATCAACCGATGGGAGGGTGGAAATGCAAAAAAAGAGATACTGACAATTAAGGTCAGAGTAAGGAGCAGTCGCAGTCGAGTGTGGGGACTACACGTGTCGAATAGATAACGGCGGATCGTGGCCTACGCGTGGCCGTTAATTGCATCGGGAACTGAGGTTAATAAAGGGAAAAGCAATTACACTTTCAAAATTCCCGCGAGAGGTTGCTGTCTTGACCTTTGCCGCCATCGTCTTGACTTGTTAAATTTCCTTTTCAGCCATTCCTTGGATGAGATGGTAGAGTACCATACTCTAGCGTTTTTGCCTGAAAGATTTCTAATCACATCAAGAAAATGCAAAACAAATCAATTCATATATTAAAAAAAAAAAAAAAACTTCAAATTGTGTGTTTATTATTGAGCAATGAGAGTGTTAAAAAATAGTGTAATCCATTTAAACCATTCAATTTAACCCGTCTAATTCATTTTTTTAATAATTTTGATAGATTATTATAATCCATATAACTCATTTTAAAATTTAAAAAATATTTTTATGGGTTATACGTTATTATATAACCCAGCCAATTAGAGATGTGCAAATGGTCAGTTCGTTTTGGCCCGAACCAAACAGACCGAAAATCGAATTTGAAAAATTTTTAAAATCGAACCGCAAACAGAATTTTTTAGAATTGAAACCGAATAAACCGAAATAATTTCGGTCGGTTCAATTCGATCCAATTGATTCTTTACAAATATAGCCATTTTTTAAACAAAATTTAACTTATATAAGTCCATAAATTAAATTAACTTATATTCAACAAAATAAAATCATTTAAAATAACTAAAAAGAAAAAAAAACATACAAAAAATTTTTATATTATGTTCCTAATAAATACTAAGTAAAATTACACTAAAAAAATATACATTAAAAATAAATACAACATAAATTCTTATTAATAATATATTTAATGTACTTCAATTTAAAAAAGAATATACATGTAAATAAATATAATTATAGTGTATATTTAGGTTTAGGTTTTATATATATATATATAAGCAAAATGGCGAGTTTAACAAATTTCTGTCTGTTCGGTTCTTTCGGTTTTACAATCATAAAAACCGAACCGAAATAATTAAAATTTAATTTCATTTTAGAACCGAACCAGATGCACCAAAAATAATTTGGTTCGATTTTCAGTTTCGGTTTGGTTTGCATAGCTCTACAACCAATTAACCCATATAATTATTATGTTGATTCTAATTATTATTTATATCAAAATATAATACAGATATATATATCAAAATATTTAATATATTTAAACTCGTATACTTATCATGTAATGCTCCAAAATTTAAGTTTTCGTAAATAGTAATTTTCGGATCGTAAATAGTGACACCGGAGCGAATGATATCATTCTGAGTCGAAAAATATTTTATTCAATTATTGAAAAGTACAATTTATGAGAAATCCGAGTATATAATTTGAGGTAAAATTGAGTTTAAATAGGCACTTAAAAGCCAAAAATAAAACGCAATTCGATTTAAATAATAACGACAATTGACTAAATTTTGAACGAACTTGAAAAAAATGATAGATACCTCCGAAAAATTAACCAAACATATGAACTCATTCCAAATAATGTAAGGAAATTTTTGGGAGTGAAAATTAATTTTTGGATCACACATAAAAATAAGTTATCGATCCAGTAAAATTTTGCAGGACCAAAAAAGACATCATTTTGACCCGAAAATTTGTGTGCACCCTAAGAAATATTTTCTAATATTTATGGATATAGTTTTATTAGAAATAATACAATAAAAATAAGAAAAATATTATTGGGCCTAATAAATATTAAGTATAAAGTCTATCGGTATATAACTTATTAATATTGATATAACTTTTTGACAAAACTTTCACTGATAATCTTTTGAATCCTGGTATGGCAGTCCATTAACAATTCTTCTTCCAAGTATGCCACGCTATTATTCGGAACTTACTTTTTTATTTTTTTTGAAAAAATGAAATATGCATGTTTTATTAAAAAAATATTTACAATAATGAAATTAATGTTTTATACTTAAAAAATATAATTATAGATAATATATAATTTATATGTTAGAAAATTAATATAACCCATGTAATTCGGTCATAAACCGATCAACCCAATATAAAAAATTTAAATTATAATCTAATTGAATTGGGTTGGGTTCAATCAATTTAAAATTTTAAAAAGGTTGAATGGAAAATCAATGTAATCCATTCAACTCATATTTGAACACCCTTATTTAGCACTTTGAGAGACACATTAATTAAGAGAGAATAATTTTTTAGATAAATTATAGCATAAAAAGGCAACCAAAAATTTTGGTTCCTTTATACAGTGTTGTTTTTTTTTTTTTTTGCCATGTTCCTAATGATTATGGGTATAAATATCCAATAACTCTCATAATGATTAATCATTAACTAACTATCATTTTTATTAATTTTTTATCAGTTAAATAGTTGCATTATCCAAATTTAAGGAAATGGTTAGTTCAATTATAATTTTTTGATAATATTATGTGGAGATTATATTAATTAAAAAAATTTGTATTGAGATATTAATAAAGCTTTAATTTCAAATTTAATCCATGTCTTACAATCAGTTTGTTAATGTGTACCTATATCTAGATTGGGAGACAAAAATTCAACAACTTTCACTGTTATGGGTAGCAAGAGTACTCGTAAGTAGGGGTGTGCAAAACCGAACCGAAACCGAAAACCGAACCGAACCGAATGTAATTTGGTTTATTTAGTTCGGTTTATTCGGTTTTCGGTTTTTTCGGGTCTAAACCGAAATATAATTTCGGTTATTTCGGTTCGGTTCGGTTCTTAAATTCAGAAAACCGAAATAACCGAACCGACCGAATTAATCAAAACACACCGTTTTGCTCTTATATGCATATATATGTATATTATTTCTTTCCTTCTTCTTTTCCTTACCTACCTGAACCCTAGCGCAGCTTCTTCACTTTCTAGCGCAGCTTCTTCCTTCCTCGCTTTCTGCACTTCTGCCTTCTTCCTTCTTCCTATTCGATTGTTCGATTCTTCCTATAGCCATGGTAAGTATCTGTTCTACTCTTTGTTTTAATCTTCTCTTTTCATCTGATGATTTGTTTTAATTTTTGTTGCTTTAGAATAAATGTGGTTGATTTGATTTTCTTTGTGGGTTCTTTGCTGTTTTTTGTGCTTGATTTCCTATATCCCCTTCTTTTCTAACTAACTGCTGCACGATTTTGTAGTTGAGTCCCTGTGTGTTTTTGTAGACAAATATATATATATATAGAGTCCCTGTTTTTGTAGTTGAGTCTCTGTTTTTGTAGTTGAGTCAACATATATATATATACAGGGACTCAACATATATATATATATATATATATATATATATATATATATATATATATATATATATATATATATATATATATATATCAACGGTGGAGGAAAATAATCAAGGGAGAGTGAGACAGAAAGATGGGTCGGAAAAGAAGTGTGTGAATGACATAAATTCTGTGCAGAGGCTCTCCTTCATGAATGAAGATTGTGACTCTCTCTCTCTCTCTCTCTCTATATATATATATATATATATATATATAGATATATATATATATATATCTAACTGGACATTGAATTATTGAAGTGAAAGTGCTAAATTATATTATACACGTGAACTTGATTCTCTTTGTCTATTATTCACATTCATTATTTTTGAAGCAGATACATAAATAAACATAGAATTCACATTCCAATTATTAACCTATATTATGATGTCCAGCTTAAAATTGGTTCTACTTTCTTTTCCGTAGACACAATTCATGATTTTGACTTGTACCTGAACCATATTTTACATATTGTTACTGTATATATATATATATATATATATATATATATATATATATATATATATAAGCTAACAAATAATAATTCAGGAAAAAGGATTAAATAAGTAATAGCTGAAATGTGATGGCAGTGTAGGTTTGAAAGGCAAAATGAAAATGACATAACAGTAAATCTTCCATACTCATGAACTACGCTAATAATGGTCATTCGGGATTCCATTTTGGCATGAACATATTAATTGAAGACATTAATTAATTTATCCCATTTTAATTTATTCTATAGTCAATTTATATTTTCATGATTATTTTTTCTTTTGCTCATATATTATTGTTTTGCGTAATTTTTTTTATATTAGGCTTCTATTCAAGATGAGACTCAAACTCCGATCACTCAAACGGAGACGCAAACTCAGTCCGATACGATTCAACCTACGCAATCAGAGGCAACATCTATAAATTTAAAGAGGAAAGCTATGAAACCAAGGTCTGAAGTTTGGGATCATTTTGTCAAATTCACATGTGCAGAAGGCAATATAAAAGGCAAGTGCAATTATTGCTATAAAGAATTTTTTTGTGATCCTAGAAAAAATGGGACAACAGCATTAAAAAAGCACATTAGTGCTTGTAAAAAACGCCCTGAGACTCAAGATACACAATCACAATTGAGTTTTAGGGTAGACAATGAAGTTGGGGGTCTTGCTGCTTGGAAATTTGATCAAGAGTCTATAAGAAAGGGTCTAGCAGAATTGGTAATTTCAACTGAATTACCTTTAAGTTTTGTTGAAAATAAAGCATTTAGGAAATACATGTCTCTTGTGCAACCCAAATTTAGAATGCCATCTAGATTTACCCTATCTAGAGATTGTTTTCAGATTTATGTTGATGAGAAAATTAAACTTAAGCAATACATTGGGATTAAGAAACAAAGACTTTGCCTTACTACAGATACTTGGACATCAATTCAACAAATTAATTATATGTGTCTAACATGTCATTGGATTGATGATGATTGGAAAGTTTTCTATATAACTTTACATGATGTATCGTTTGTTGGAAGAGTGGAAAAAAAGTAGTGACTTTGAGTTGTCATTGATGGCTACAAAAATGAAAGTAAAGTATGATAAGTATTGGGGAGATCCAGTGAAAGTTAATCATGTTATTTATCTTGGTGTTGTTTTGGATCCCCGATATAAGCTTCAATGGCTTAATTTTGCTTTCAAAAGGATGTTTGGGTCATCAGATGGTGAGTTAATGGTATTTCGAGTCAAAGATTTATTGGATAAATTGTATGAAGAATATAAAAATAAAGATTCAAATTCAAGTTCAAGTTCAAGTTCAAGCCAGAAAGAGCCTATGGAACAAGATGATTCCATCATTTTCATGCAATTGGATGAAACTGAAAAGTTGAAGAGAATTGTTGAATCGGAATACAAGAATGAAGTTTTAGGTGAGCATTTAAGTAAGAGGACTGAGATTGATAAGTATTTAAGTGAACAAATTGAGTATGATGATAAGAAAAATTTTGACATTTTAGAATGGTGGAAAGTAAATAGTCCTAGATTTCCTGTTCTCAGCAAGATAGTTCGTGATGTGTTGGCTGTTCCCATCTCTACTGTGCCTTCGGAAGCTACATTTAGCTCTAGTGGAAGACTACTTGATGCATTTAGGAGTTCATTAACTCCTAAAATTGTGCAAGCCCTTATTTGTACTCAAAATTGGCTTGTTGAATCAAATGAAATTGAAAGGTCAATTGAAGAAGAAGATGTAATCCAAATAGAGAAAGGTATATTTATCTATGCTCTTAGTTTTTAGATTTAATTATTTAACTTAGTTTTTATAAAAAATAATGATTTATCTTTTTTATTTGCAGATTTTCAAAAAATACATATGGAGTCAACTGTTGATACAGTAAAATATTTTTACATTTTTCAATTATTTTGTATTGTATTTTTAGAGTTTAATTGAATTTTTTTAATTATTATTTGTTTGTATGTAATGCAGGTATAAAAGAGCTTGCTTGGATTTGTTGCAGTGTTACATATCAAAATTTATTTTATATTTATTTACATGTATATTTTTTTTTTAAATTGAAGGACATTGAATGTATTATTTAATTAGAATTTATATTGTATCTATTTTAATATATTTTTTGAGTGTAATTTTATTTAAAATTTATTAGGACTATAATATGAAAATTTGTATATGTTTTTTTCCTTTTAGTTATTTTAATTGGTTTTATTTTGTTAAATATAAGTTTATTTAACTTATATGTCCATGTAAATTAATTTTTTTTTTTTAAAAAGTCCATATATATGGAGAACCGAACGGACCGAACCGAACCGACCGAAATAATTTCGGTCAATTCGGTTTCGGTTTTGAAAAGTTCGGTTCTCGGTTCGGTTATAAAAATAATGATATTTCGGTTTTCGGTTTATTCGGTTCGGTCCAAAACCGAACCGAACCGACCATTTGCACACCCCTACTCGTAAGGAAGGATTCACTCACCATATATGTTCGGGCCACATATTCCCAATTACAGATTAACCCGTTGTCCTCCTTTCATAAAACCAAAACCATACATTTTATTTTATTCGTGATTTGGGAATTGTCCATTTTCAAAACATCTATTGCAGCACAAATGTCCTGAGTACCCACAGTTTTAATCCATGTTTTATTATTATTGCTATTAATGGTTTAATTTTGTTCTTAATTATTTATATAGGTAAACATGCATTCATAAAAAATATATTTTTTTTTTTTAAAAAAATAGTATGTTTTAGTCAAAATTGTTATAATCTCTTTTTTTGGCTAAAGGAATCGAAATATTATGCAGTAAGACGCAATCAATAAATATTACGTATGATTAAAATTGAATTGAGCCAAAAAGTAATTTTGGACCCGGCGTTCAGTCGTTCACCTGTTCTCTTAGAAAAGGTTAAAAAAGAAAAATGTTAAATATTTGATGCTGATTAATTATTGCACGTCTCCAAAAGACGCAACATCCTTCTCAACAAGATAACTCTTGAATTGACTAAAACAAAAGATAATCAACTCAAGAGTATTCTGATTTTGCAAGCTAAATAGCTTACATTTATTACCAAAATGAGTTCTAGATAATATCATAAAGCTTTACATTGTTAATTCGGTATTGGTACGGTGGAAAAATATCTGACACTGAATTATTTGGCAAATATATAAAAAAAATAAAATTAGCAGGAAAAGGGCAAAGAACTGTGCGCCACGAGCAGCACAACCTGCCAAGAGCTAAGTTCAATGACGACTTTTATGTGTGGCTTTGAAAAGCCCGTAGCAATCTAATCAAAATATCATTTTGCGATTTCTTTGTCAAGTGAAACAGGATGATTAAGTGATAATATAATCCACGGCTTTTTCTTTTTCTTTTCCTAATTTAAAACTGATCAATAAATTTATGAATCAGGGAAACATAGTATAGATTGTCTTATAGTTTAATATTACATTGATTTATAAATTTATTTTTAAATTTAATTGAAATAATTATGCGCATAAATTGGCCAAATTTAATTTAAATTAAAAAATATGTAATTAAATCGAGGACTGTTGATTTGTTTGTAAATGCATATGCTACTAATGGGTACCGATCAATCAACGAGCTAAATCTGCAACTATGGAGAGCAGTTTGAAGCCATTTTAGAATTTTAACAAGCATTCTATCTTGTACATACTATTTTTTTTTATCTTTTACTGTTTAATCATTAGGTTAATATTATATAAATCATGATTTAAGGGTTAAAAAGTAAGAGAAAGATCATATATTTTCTTTATTTTATGAGACGCAACCTCTTTCTTCCAAATTTTCACCAAAAATTTGCTAAGGCATTATGAAATAACAATAATAATGTTTATCTTACTCTTTAGCATGGAACACACTACGCTGTCATTATTTATTTTGGTTCAATTTATTCTTCTACATTATATGTCATGTGTCGGTTTGATGTGTTATTTTAATTTGATTATCATAATGCATATTAGTTTAATAACGTGACTTATGTGATTTAGTGATATATTTACCTACATATGAGTTTTTACGTTAAATTGGAGTGTTAACCGGAATTTTAGTATATTTTTTTGATGGTTTTCATTTCTTATGGCTAAAATGGCTTTTTTAAAATAATTTTTTTGAAATCAGATAATTTTTACATTATATAACTCTATAACTTTTTATGGTTGTCGATATGTTATTTTTATATAAATTTGATGATAACGGATGAAATTAACCTAATAAAAATATGCTAACAAGTTGATATTTATACTGCTCATTATTGGAAAGGACCACTTTATATCATCTTCATTTTCTATTTCTTTCCATACGGCCTCTAAAATATTAGATGTAGACGTGAATATATATATATATATATATTTTCCCCTTGGGGCTCTGAGCCACTAAAATACTCGCATCCAAATATGATAGATGTGGCTTGATTTTTCAGTAGTGTGTAGTATTCCTGGATCATTTACCTTTTTACTTTGAGTTGGGCTTTCGTCCACTAGGCCCACTTACAATATTTGATGCTGGGCTTCTTTCTTCTTAATGTTCTCTCAATATATAACTTTGAATCTAGCTTTCTATTAATAACTGAAATATTTTTGAATTTTTTTTTAATAATTTTAAATGTAATTTGATATTCTCTCCATTAATAAATAAATATTTATTTTTTTATTTTAATCTATTCACAAATAGATGTTTATTTTTCAAAAATATAGTATATTTAAATATGATCTTTCAAATGTGTCATCTATACAATACATGTTAATTTAACTTTTAAAATATACTAATAAATTAATTATCTATTTTTAAAAAGGAAAAATTAGTAAAAAATATAGAAAAATAAATGAATTTCTTAATCTATGTGAAAAATAAAAAAGTGGACACTTATTTATAGATAGAGGGGGGTAATATTATATCATCCATGGCAGGCTAAGTATCATTTTTTTGAGAAAAAATTTGTCTCTCTTAAAATATAACTTTATAAAATTAAGACAGTATTTATTCCATTTTTCCATTTCATTGGTATGGACACTATATTAATGTTGTTCTAAAAATAATAATAATACATTAATGTTTTCATTGACCTTTATATATTTTACACATTTTTCTCTACTAAATTTATTTTCATTAAATATAATAGAGACTATTGTAATTCTTTTCATAAAATGAAAAAAAAAATAATGATTATTTTAATACGTACGAAAGAGAGAAAAAAATGAGACTTAGAAGTAACGAAAGGAGGACATAAGAGGAAGAATCAAATAGTAGGTGTGTTAATTATAATTTCATTCATGAGCGTGACAGCCCTTTGTACGTAGCACAAAATATCACCATCAACTCTTATCTCCCTGCTAAAAGCACACAATTTTAAAAGCTACTCTTTCCAACTTCTAATCCAATCATGTCTCCACTTAATTACTCACTCCATTCCTAAATAGTAGTCATTTTTGCTATTTTTACAGAGATTAAGAAATATTAATTAGACATAAATTTAAGATAAAATTGAGTATTTTAATGTACAAACTTAAATCTGATTGGTTAATTTGTATTGGAAAAGAAAATAAAATTAAAAAAATAAAATTAAATTGTATTAAAAATCTAAAACTGACAGATAAATGAAATTTGTATTTTTATCAAAAGTAACAGATATTAAGAAACGGAGGTAATATATAGTTATTCTACCACAAACAACCCCTTTATAGGAAGCAACAATTAACTAATTAATGAAATCCATGTGTTAACGTATTAGATCAATAGGCGATCTAATTGGGATGCACATCCATGTTTGCAAGTGTACAAAAGTTGGAAGCACTAAGTATGATTATGGGTTTCTAATCTGAGATTTGTTAAACAATAATTGGGTGCGGAAAGGGTGGCAGAGACACTTCTTTAAACAATACTTAAGAATGTTGCTTTTCTCTATGTATATATTACATGCTCCAGACTCAAAGAGGGAAAGTGAAAATAAATGGAAAAAAAAAAAACCTTATCTTAAAAATTATTAGAGTATTATTATTATTTTTTGTCAAAAATAAAAATAAAAAGACATTTAGTTAAGAGTTTCAACAGGAAATTTCTATTTAAGAACATTTTGATATTTAATTATATAGCAGCAAATTAAGTGTAAGTCAAACATTATTATGAGTTGGAAATTAAGAAACCTCCTTGTTTAATGTTCCACATGTTCTAATTAGAGAAATAGGTTGAGTTTCCTTGTCGGAGTTCCCTCTAGACATCAAAAAAATCGTTATTAAAATTGAACTTCAATTGTTGTATTTAAAGTTTAAACATTTTTGTTGGACAAACTCGCATCATTTTATCAAAAAAGTTTTATACTTTGATAGATATAAAAAGAGAAAATTACTTTCTCTAATTAATATTCAATTTATACTTTTATTTATATTTTGAATTAATAGTATATGATTGTATATTGTAATCAACTCAACTTTTAAATGAAAGTATTTATAGGGTCTGAAATGTAAATATCCACGATTGAGGCCGCTTTAGAAAGAATTGTCATGAAATAAATGTAACCAATAGGAACTGCCGATTAATATTTTTTTTCAAAAACTGCATGCAAACTGGAAAATTGGTAGTATTAATTGTCGAGAACGCTATTTCCATTTTTTTCTTTTTGTTATGAAAAAGAAATGTTGTGAACATCAGGAAGGAATGTAGGACTGCCCATAACGTTCGAGTAACCAATATTTTAGGAAAAAGAAAAAAAATATATGAGAAAGAATAACTAGTTTCTCTTCCATTATAGTCGTATTGATAACAGTGTCTGGTGAGGGTTTTTTTTAATGTGGGGTGATTTTTGAAAATAATTGGAAAAATGGTGCTACAGAAAAAAAAATTTAGCAAATTGGGGTATCAGAAAATGACAACCTACATTGCCGTTTTCTGACGGGTTGGATCCCACGCAAATGAGACTTTGTCAGAAAACGGTAACTTTTTAATTTTTTTTTTGTCCTAGGCGCAAAAGTGCCATTTTGCGCCTAGTGCTGGACACATGGCAGTGGGGATTAGTTGAATATTTATTTATTTATTTATTTTTGGCTATAAAAGCCCAAATGCAATTCCCCGATGGATTTGTTATCATTTCTCATTGCAAAGTTAGTATTCTTCACTCTTATTTCATTCTTCATTTCATTTTAAATTCTAATATCTCATTTACATATTCTCATTTTAATTCTTTCATAAATTAGTTATTATCCAATAATTTTGTTCAAGGATATGAAGTAAATATTTTGTTCAACACATTTTGTTCGTCTCTAATAGAAATTTGTTTAGTATCAACAATTAGCTCAGCAACAGTATATTCAGGAAATGCAACAAAATTTTCATATATTTGCTCAATACCATCGTCATCAGTTACATCTATAACTGCCCAAGAATACGATCCCGGACTGTTTATAAGACATTTATATATTATTCTACTAACCCTGACATCCACATCTAAATCCAATTTAATTGATATTTTATGAACAAATTCCGCAAATATTGGGTTGTTTCTGAACTTCAATCTCCTCGATTATCCTGAGGAACTCGAAGTATCATACTGATAACCGGCTATACGCTATATTCTGTCCTCCAGTATGAATTATAAATATTGTTAGAATTGACATTTTCTTACTTATACATTTAATGTAAATACTCTATAATTAATGCATAATTTTAATATTATCGGAATTTACATACTTTACACAATTTTTAAAAACGTTTGTAAATTAAAACCTTTTATGCAACTATTTTTAAAAATTATTATTCCATTAACAAATATTTGCTAATTATTTCACTATTTCTCCAAATTAAAATTTTATTTCAATCTTTACTCCTTAAAAATTATTTTTTCCTTTCAGGTGTACAATATAATATTAAATTTACGGACTACAAAAATATTTTAACTTTTTCAACCGATTACTCTTTTAATGCACTACATTAATATTTTAATTAATTTACTTCTAAAAATTCATTTAAATTCATTATTTATAATTATAATAGGTAATTTCATATACCTCTATTTTTCCATATATTCATATACATTAGAAAATTATAAAGTTAAATAAATATAACTAAATTCGGACAACTAATCACTCCATAAATATTGACAATTATATTTTTTCTAAATTAATTGTAAAAAAACATATGCTCAACAATTATCTTAACTTAGTTTAAACAAAATTTATTTTTCATAAATAAAATAAATACTAATAACTTACCTCTTAAATTATAGATCGTAATTATAAAGCAAATTTAATAGTACCTGCAATTTCAATACGGTAAAAAAAATGTTAGCTACACATAGAAATTTAATTAACAAAATTAATTTATACTTTATTTACATAACAATACATTTTTTTAACTGCGAAAACAACAACAAGATATTATTGAGAATGGCAAGAAATTGATGTGGAAAGAAATGGTAAGTAAAGAACTACAATGGCCGGGATATTTTGGCCTTTTAAAGGCAAAATTTTACAAAAAAAAAAAAATTACAGATCCGTGAAGCACGGGTCTGCTGGGCTGCAGCGCACAGTAAAATCTGTGCGCTACAGCCTTAAAAAAATTAAAGTTGACTACGTCAGAAAACGGCAAGCTTACTTGCCGTTTTCTGACGTGTGGGCCCCACTGCCTGGTGTCCCGCACCAGGCGCAAAACAACAACTTTTTGCGCTTGGAATAGCAAAAAAAAAAAAATTAAAAAGTGCCAGAATTTTGGCAACCCAGAATCCCATCTGCGTGGGACCCACCCAGTCAGAAAACGGCAACCTAGGTTGCCATTTTCTGACACCCCAATTTGCTAAATTATTTTCCTGTAGCACCATTTCTCCAATTATTTTCAAAATTCACCCCAAAATAAAAAAAAAAAACGTCTGGTGAAGTGGGATCAATGGTTGCAACAGAAAGAGATAACAGACTACATTAGGTGGTTCATCATGATAGAAAAAATGACCAACAACGGAAACACTAAATATGCGGAATGAATATTTGTTGTTTATTTTTATCTACTTGAATGAACTTTTGAGTTAAACTAACAAATACAACAATAAGTTCTGAACTGTACAACCACAATCAATATAAGAGCACGCAAAATTTTTACGTGAAAAATCTCATCGATGTAATGAGTAAAAATCACAGGACCCTTAGGCCTCTTAAATCTTTTACTATCAAATAATGAGCAAATGCAACATATATTCTGTCTATTACAGTAAATTTTCTCTAGATAGAACTAGAGGCATATAATCATCATCATTATCATCATAATCTTGAAATAATCTTGAAATAAATATCAAGATATATGAAATAAATTAAAGATAAAAGTAAAAGAGCTAATACCGAGAAATTTCAATTATGTGCCAGCCACGAACTGACTTCCGAATGTCAGAATTCAATTTTCGCCGTTGATAATGAATGTCACACCCCATAAGTGGCCTAATTGGATTTAACAATTTTAAATGGATATTTAAGGACAATTGAGTAATTTATTAATGAAAGAGAATTTAATTGCAAGGAAATAATAGTGTTTAATTGCAAATGTCTAGTTTAGTGAGGAAAGAGTATTTTGACAAGGACTTTTTGGTAATTGTTTTGGATCAGACGGTATAAGGGAATAAGTGGATTTGTGATTCGTGCATGTGTGCCAAGTGGAAGGAGAGTGTGTGCACGTGGTGAGGGAAAAAGAAAAGATTGAGAAAAGTTTAGTTGGCTGGAAAACAGAAGACTGAAAAAGTTCTCTCTCTTTTCTGGTTTTCTCTCACGTAAAACAACATTCTGTTCTTTCTCCATTTTCTGTTCTTTCTATCATTTGCATGTGTGTAATTTTGTTGAGGAGCTAGGGTTTGGTTGTGTTAGAAGCTTCAGAAGGTAAGTGGCACTGGTTCTATAGGATTTTTATGGTTGATTTTTCCTTTTTCTCGTCTTGGGTTAATGAATTATGGTTTTATCTGTATGCAAGCATCTGAAGTTAAGAGGTTAGATAAAGGAAAAGATAAAGTGGTGGATTGAAAGTGCAGAGTACGTTTTTGGAACTCCATTTACAGGTTTGGGAGTGTCTGCCTTTCTAAATTTCGGATCCTGGTTGCTGTATGTTGTTAATGCATTTATGTGTGTGTTTGTTTTATCAAATGCATAAGTAATAGAATTTATATGTATGATTGGTGGTGTTGATGTTCTGTTGTTTTGCATGGTACATGGAAGTTCATATATATGAGCGTTAAAAAGAAAGATTCTGGGTTGGTGATCCTCTGTGAATACTATCTGATTGTTTGAGAATGTGATTATTTTGTATTAAATTGCTGTATATGTGTCATGGAGACTTGAAGGTATGTGTTAGCATGATTTTTGCATGAAAATGATTTTAGATAAAATGGGGTTTTGAATTTAGGGAGTACTCTATTTTCTGGACTTTCTGGTTTTTCACGTTTTTCTGGGAATTCTGAAGATTAGTTTTGAGAAGAAGAAGGAGTGTGAGAAGAAGATCACGAGACGTGATGGAGCATCACGCCGTGACCCTCTTCCCTGAAGAAGGTCACGCGACGTGATGGGGCATCACGCCGTGATCCCCTTCCCTGGGAAGTCACGGGACGTGACGGAGAGTCACGCCACGTGACCTTCCTCTTCACTGCATGTCACGAGACAGGATCTCGTGACCTCTCCCTCTCCTCTCAGGCGTCACGAGACGTGACTGATGGTCACGCCGTGACTGCCTTGTTCTTTGGTGTGGCGCTTGCGAGAAATCAGCGTCACGAGACACCACTGCCTGGGTGTCTCGTGACCAGCCTTCCCTGCTGCCCTGTTTTTCCAAAATGAAGTTTTTACTTCTGTTTTAAGAAGTTTTTGCACTACATGACAAATGTTTGGGTTAAAATCTGAATTGTAATTAACAATTGCTTAATATTGAGTTGTATACTTGATTAAATAATTAATGTACATAATTTACTAGTTTATATTTTACATGAACACAAATTGTCTTGAATGTGAACTATTTGTACTTCTGCCTCCAATAATTGATACTGGATGTATTTAAATGTTTATGATTTTGATCTAGACACATGTACACGTGAAATATGTATTTGCATTTAGTTGTATTTAATATTGATATTGGTGCTTGAATAGTTGAGTTGAGTTTTAAGCCTGAATAGTCATAGTAGTGGATAAGTAAGCGCTTACTTAGGTCAGTGAGTGTGTGCAGCTGCTATATGATAAAACGCTATACGTGGGTCCGTTTGGATCCTTGTTTCGATCCTGTATGGGTCTATATGGATTTAAATGCGAGACTTCGGTCTCTATATGAAAAATACATGTTTGACACTCATGTCTCTATATGCTTGGGATACTGTGTTCTATCAGTATCCATTTGACCGCATCCACTTCTAGAGAATATTTTAGACTAATCAGGCTATATGTTTAAATGTGTTGCATATGATGAGATGCATTATTGACATGATTACAAGTATATGATGTATATGAATTCTTACATAGCTTTACATTATGCTTCTTGTACCTGTATACTTAGAATGATGAGAATTTTGAATTGAATACTTGGTTGCTTGTATTGTATATATGTTTATGCATGTCAAGTAAGGAATTTGGAGATTTGTTTACATGTAATTTTGATGCCTTTGCTTTTGAATCATTAGATTATTATTGTATAAATATTGTATATGCATATTGTGCGTTTGTTTTGTTCCTCCCCACTAAGCGTTATCGCTTAGCACGGGCTCTTTTCCCGTGCAGGTGGCGAGTGCAGTTCAGAGTCGGATATCTGCAGGTCGGCCACTAGGAGTCTTTTGATGAAGTTATTTTTTTGAAGTCTTCCGCTGTAAATTTTTGTATATGGCTTGTGTATAGCAAAGTAAATTTTTTGTAAAGGAACAAATATTATTTTTGTATATGTATTTGCTTACGAGCCTCTTTTTGTAAAACAATATTGATATATGTTATATGTAAAAAGGATTTACAATTACATGATTAAAAGTTTCTTTACATTTCATTTGGTTTTTGTTTATACATGTGTATATGGATTCGTTTATATGTGTTTGCTCGCGTGGCACTCCGGTATCCTTCCAACGGGGATGGCGGGGTGTTACAGCTTGGTATCAGAGCCAAGGTTTGGTGGTTCTGGGTTATGTTGTGATTGGTTTGGTGTGAGTCAAGTCTATGCATGAGAGTCAGTTTTGTATAGTGGCCTAATGCAGATGTCTTGTGTTTTGTAGTGTTTGTATGGAGTCGGATCCAAGTGAGTATATGGGCGACACGATGGACAGTGTCTATATGGGTCGTAGAGATAGTCCGATCAGAGGAGGTGATCCAGTGAGACAGGATAGGCCTGCACAGGAACCTGCACCAGCTGTGGGTGCAAATAGAGGAGCTGGTTTTGATCCAGCATTAGTGCAAGGGTTACTGCAAGTGGTTGATAGGTTGACTGCTCCTAAGGCTCCAATTGAATTGTTATGAAAAAGAGGAGCAGAAGACTTCCATGGGACTGCCTTAGATGAATCGGATGTGGCTGAGTTTTGGCTCAAGAGAGTAGGTAGGGTTTTGCAAGAGATTAGATGTCCCGCAGATCAGAGAGCTTCATGTGCAGTTTCGTTGCTTCAGGGACCAGCCTATGATTGGTGGGAGCTTGTGATGAGGAATCCTCTGCGACCAGCTGAGTTGACATGGGAGTATTTCAAGCAAGAATTTGAGCAAAAGTATATAACGAAGGCATACCAAGAAGCTAAGTGGAGAGAGTTCATTAGTTTGAAGCAGAGGGGAATGACTGTTAGTGAGTATGACAAGGAGTTCAATAGGCTGAGTAAGTATGTGCCCGAGCAGTTGTTGACTGGTGAGTTCAGATGTAGACACTTTCTTGAGGGACTTCGTGAGGTGTACCGAGGTCCTTTGTCTGCAATGGTAGTCTTGCAACTAGTGGGATATTATCAGCTTGTGGCTGCAGCAATGAAGTTAGAGGAATCTGAGGAAATTAAACAGAAGATGGCACAGAAGAGGAGAGCACCAGAAGGGGGAGTTGCGAGTACTAAGAAGTCTAAGGGTGCTCCAGTTGAGCAAGGATATAGAGGGTCTGTTCAGGTACCTTCAGAAGTTGGCAGTGTGGCACCGCATGCTAGCAAGGGAAACCGAGCACCAGAGTGTGAGCATTGTCATAGGTACCATTGGGGTACATGTCGTAAGATTACCGGCGCCTGTTTCAAGTGTGGAAGTATGGAACATCGGTTTGCATTTTGCCCTGATCGACAAGTGGACCAGAACCAGCAAGAAAGTAAAAGATCTAATGTCATCCAAAGCAATCGTGAAGGGAGTAGACATCCGAGAGCACCATCTGAGACGGTGCAACGACCCGGTGCTACAGAGGATCATACTAGGCATCGGGCATATGCTATGACTGCTGAGAATGTAACGGGTGCTGCCGGACCTTCGGGTAAGTGTTTATATGTTAAGTTTTGTTTCGTTTGGTTTTGGTATTTGAGATGTGTTTGGATAAGCAAGGAAATTTCGAGGACGAAATTTTCTTAAGGAGGAGAGAGTTGTCACACCCCATAAGTGGCCTAATTGGATTTAACAATTTTAAATGGATATTTAAGGACAATTGAGTAATTTATTAATGAAAGAGGATTTAATTGCAAGGAAATAATAGTGTTTAATTGCAAATGTCTAGTTTAGTGAGGAAAGAGTATTTTGACAAGGACTTTTTGGTAATTGTTTTGGATCAGACGGTATAAGGGAATAAGTGGATTTGTGATTCGTGCATGTGTGCCAAGTGGAAGGAGAGTGTGTGCACGTGGTGAGGGAAAAAGAAAAGATTGAGAAAAGTTTAGTTGGCTGGAAAACAGAAGACTGAAAAAGTTATCTCTCTTTTCTGGTTTTCTCTCACGTAAAACAACATTCTGTTCTTTCTCCATTTTCTGTTCTTTCTATCATTTGCATGTGTGTAATTTTGTTGAGGAGCTAGGGTTTGGTTGTGTTAGAAGCTTCATAAGGTAAGTGGCACTGGTTCTATAGGATTTTTATGGTTGATTTTTCCTTTTTCTCGTCTTGGGTTAATGAATTATGGTTTTATCTGTATGCAAGCATCTGAAGTTAAGAGGTTAGATAAAGGAAAAGATAAAGTGGTGGATTGAAAGTGCAGAGGACGTTTTTGGAACTCCATTTACAGGTTTGGGAGTGTCTGCCTTTCTAAATTTCGGATCCTGGTTGCTGTATGTTGTTAATGCATTTATGTGTGTGTTTGTTTTATCAAATGCATAAGTAATAGAATTTATATGTATGATTGGTGGTGTTGATGTTCTGTTGTTTTGCATGGTACATGGAAGTTCATATATATGAGCGTTAAAAGGAAAGATTCTGGGTTGGTGATCCTCTGTGAATACTATCTGATTGTTTGAGAATGTGATTATTTTGTATTAAATTGCTGTATATGTGACGCGACCTCAGCAAGCGTACTGAATCGGCAAGTAATATAGTGGAATATAATTGAGACCACAAGTTATCGAACCCAAGGGAATGTGTTGTGTAAGTGTTGACAATTAATTATATGCTAAAGAATTCCCAATCATTTTGATTTGGTGATTGTTTAATGCAGAAGAATTAATAATCTAATTAATGATAATAATGTCTAAGAATATTAACGATTTAATAATACAGCAAGTTGATAAAATAACTAAGAGATCTTGTTAAGGAATACCCATTCTCCCCAATAATATCATGTGAATAATTGATTCAACAAATTCATATACAATCAGTGAATAATCTAGCCTGTACCATAGCTTGCCTTTCGGATCCAGCTTCTCTAAAATATGCACTTACCAATCCGGATTCAGCACATAAAATTAGCATTATTACAG